>OX371263.1:8182905-9382905 GCA_947311025.1 Lypha dubia
ACAAAAGGGTGCAGCAAAATGCTGGCGTGAGATAAAATTATCGTTAAACTAAATTTATAATACACCGATTGGGTAAACTTTTGCTTTGCGCCACTTTCTTTAGTAAAATTGTACCTCAGAAACGTCTTTTGTCTTTTGTCATTTTTTTTTTGTTGAACTATAGCGGATGGATGCTATTTACAAACAGGACTTCCAATTTTATTCATCTTCATGTTTTGATAATGCAAATTATTTAAAAATTGAAAACTAATCATATCGGCAGGCTTCAGGAAATGAACGATCATTATAGTAGATGAAAAATATCAAAGCAAACCCCAGGTAGCATTTCTTTAGAGTACACGTTAAAAATCTTCAAGTACAATAATTTATTTGTTACTTGTAGTTTTGAAAAATGGAACTCAGGGAAATTTTCGACTCCTTCAGTGTGTGTCAATGATGGCACTAATTTCGTCGATCTACAACGAAATTATTGTAACATATGTGATACTAATCTTTAGTGCTAAATGTCTGGCGACTAATAATTGTCGTCTGCCAATCTAATTCCTGATTACTAAGTCAGAATATATTTGACGCTTTAGAATCCTAAAAAAAGTTATCTTGCTGCATTACTACATACATAAGTATATCAGTAACAATATTCTGTAACCGAACTGACAACATTACACTAGGAAAAAGAAAATGATCTGTCCGGTTCCTCTTTGATTTTATTTCGTTCCTCACGTTCATGCATGATAAATACTTTGCATTTTGTTTTGGCTCACTAGAGCTAACAGAGCCATTAAATTACTTAGCCTTGCAGTACATATCTAAACTATTTAGTCTGCACTACTGGAAGTTCATAAAGTGACCAGAAGGCTGCTTAACCTTGTCTGCAAGAGAGGTTATAGGCAGCAGTTCTTAACCTAACGTTCTAAAGCATTACATAAATAATCTGTCAGCGACCAACCATTGAATAGATTTAAATAAACAGAGACCATAAGTAGTGTATTTTCTCGTCAATAACAGTAAGAGCTACCGATTGTTTTATAATTAAGCACAATTCCAGATCACCACTTGTGTTTGAATTCTTCTTACTCAGGATATTTTTTTATATAAGTGCTTCGCTGCTCTCCACATAGCCTTTTGGAAAATGATGCCATAAGTTTATTCCCAGCGCCAGTCTATTTGGTTCTTAATTCTCTTTCACCATTGAGCTTAAAAGTACACTAATGAAAGAGTAGACTCAAAATTATTGTTTAAACCTATGCAGATTTTTAAAAAAAATTACTCTATTCTGCAAAAATGTCCCAACAAAATAATTTTTATTTACATTATTTGTTTAGCTAAGCAAATCTTGAATAAATTGAAATTTGCAAATTGTTTTTTATTTTGAAATTGATCGCCCATCTAGACTGCAACCAGTATACACCACACACACACACACACACACATATATATATATATATATATATATATATATATACGCGCAGCTTACATTACTACAAGAAGGAGAGAGAAGAAAAGATATAGAAAGAGAGGGTGGTATCCACAAAATAAGTTTGTTTATTTTGTTTTGATGTCAACAACAAACAAAACGCAATAAAGAAACGGTGATATCAATTACATTTAAAAAAAGTCTCATATATAAATAAAATTTATGATTTTCGATTGGGATTAATAAAGAGTAATCTGATTATCGGTCATTATTTTATTTGGTTACCATTGAAAATGTTTTTCTTTTTTAATAGTTCCAGCAATTTATTGTAAAGAGATGCTAAAATTACCTTGTAAGCGGAAAAACCTTTTTTTTTGATAAAGTTTCCGCGTACGAACATTAAAAAAATTCAAAGTACTATTTGCGAAATAATAATTTTAGGTTTAGATCGATATCAATGAATCTTCGTTCAATCTGGCACTTCCCATCGTGGTTGCAGACTTTGGATTTTGGAGTAAAAGCAGCCGTCTATCATCACAAACCAGAATGCTCAAATGCTGATATAATATGATGTCAAGAGATCTGCAACTTCATAATTGTGTTCTAGAATTTTGCTGTTACCCCTTTCTATCTGACAAAAGGGCGATTTCGATAGTCGTCATCAGCCAGGTAAATCTCATAATTTTCGGCCCATTAGAGATTTCTGAAAAAATAGTAATTTAAAAAAGCTTAGATTTGATCTTTACGGAAGCATCCAAAATGAAGGCTGGTTCATTTTCGGTGGTGTTCTTTGAAGGTCCGTCATTACACGAGAATGCGAAACCAATTGCGATGTTCAATTAGCGGATCATTAATATCCTATGGACATTTTGAAAGGTACTCGTAGTCTGGCAGCAATTTGGACCCTTTAATTCACCTGGTCCGCAATTACTAAATACGATATGAATATGAGATGAAACTAAGCAACTACCAAGACTTGGAAGAGAGTTGCTCCGACGAAGAAGAAGATTCAATCCAATATATTTTCTCTTGCTCTGAAATGACAGATTTAGACATGCTTTCACTATTTTGACTACGCTGTCAAACTTCTAATTGGTTTCCTTAAACCTCATTTGCCGAAATTTATTGAATGCATATAGCCCTCGTGTGTGTTCGCCGGTTTGCGGATGGACTATCTAAGATAATAAATCGCTAGCGGACCAAAAACATTACAATATATTCAGGTGGGCATAGTAAAGCATTCAGAAGGCGCAAATATATTTTAAAAATTAAGGTTTAATCTACCAAAGCCTCAAACGTCAGCAAAAACCAGAAAAGTTATCTCTGAAGTTCATTCCTATTTTTGCGACTGATTAATTGCAAATTCTACATAAATTAAATATATGTTAAGACTTGAAAAATATCTAATAAATTGCGGCGAAAAACGCTAATTTGGCATTACTTGAATTACAGCAGAGACGGAAAAAAACTGTTTAATAAGTAGAATATATCTTAAGATTTTTAATTATATTTTGCCAAATACTAAAGCACAATTGTCTATTTTTGTTCAGCTTGAAAAGATGCTGTGAAAAATGATACAATGGACGGCTGTATCTAACACGCAAACACACACAATCACACGAGACCCGTTTAACAACTTTTTAAAATTGTATTTGTAGTACGAGTACCATTTTTAAGAGTTAAATTTTGTCACAACACTCGTAATATTTTGCATATTTCTCTGTATTTGTTCATTTAGTGATTGGAATGATGTAAACTGAAACCCACACAGATTGCTTTGTATTCTTTAGAGTTTCTTGTAGATTTTATTTCCGTCTTTCTTCTTCTTCTAATCAAGTTTTATTCGGATTGCTCTCGTTTTCTTTGCAGCTTGTTTTTATTTAACTCAGTTGATTTTAAGTTAACAACTTGTTTAATTTTGTTAGGTTGGCTGCTGGTATCTGATAAATGCATACATACGTTAGCAAAAAATAAGTTGCTTAAAATTTGATTGTTTGACCTTAACTGACAATTGTGAATGAGATTAATATTTTTCATTGACAATTAAATTTTGCTGAAACTACTACAAACTACTGAAATGATTATTATCAGATTGAATTTAGCAAAAGGGTAAAATTAACGTTTTTTTTTAATTATGAAACCTAAACTACAGAACACAACAATGTTGTTTTTTACAAAGCCGCAACAATTTGTATAATATTTTAACCCACTGTTTACCTGTCTGTCTGTTTTTTAAGAATTTAAATCTTATTTAAAGAAATCATCACTGGAAATAGAGTACGAGAGTTATTTATTATTGTAATGCAAACTCAACTCTAACACCTCTAAATAAGTTGCATCCTCCACCAACTAATTCCAGCTATCGGTCAGTCTTAAGCTGATGTTATTGGATGCATTAGTAGGCATCCGTTAAAAGGCAATACATATGTATGTGTTTAATTTGTCACTATTCCAAACATTAACTAGTTAGCCTTTAATTTTCTTCCTGTCAATAGCGTTCAAACCACAGTTGCCGTTGCCGTTTAATTTTTTTTTTATTACGACCAGCACTCGGGATAACCCCTATTTATGCAATGCATTCTGCCAGAACTCAAGGTAGGGAAGATATATGTTGAAAATTTAGAAGGCTTAACTCTTTTACAACTCAGCTTTGCGTGTTATGTTAATTTTTATAGCAGTTTGTTAAGCTGTATTAGCAGGCATTTTATTAATTGTTTTACTTCGCCGATGTTTAAGTTCAACGACGAAGGATACAATAGGTTGGGACAGCATCAATCGATGTCCGAACATCTCACCAGCAATTGTTACAATGCCACAGTAATACACATCAGAGAAATTTATGATATTGATTGACTTACTCTGGCCAAGGTTTGACACCAGGCCCTAAGACATTGTTTGCTTAGTAGTCAACGCGCTAACCACTTCAGCCAACACCACCCACGCATTTTAGGGATTGGTTAGTGAAGTTTTTAAAAGGAATGCCAAAAAGGTAAAGATCATCAATATTCGATTTTCTCTTCCCTCCAAAAGGCGTAACTAAATAAGGTATAAATAAATTCGCCAAGATTATTAAGTAGAAGATGCATATATATTTCCACTAGCTCATTAAATGTCGCAATGGATAGGTAATCCTTATTACAAGTAACATGTGTGTCCTTTGAAGTGCATACTATTTGTTTTCTAAAAATTTTGCCATCTTATCCGTTTCTGATCCAATATAAATGACTACCTTGTCTTGGTGTGGTAACTTAAGTAAAGTCAGTAGTCTGCCTTCCCACAAGGAAATATAAAGCACAACTCTGTTCGCTCCCGACGATAAAACGGACCATAAAATGTTGTGGCATCGTAACGTCCAAGCAAGGGCGAACAAGGCCGCATTGGCCATTTGCTTATGTCTGTAGGATGACCATAAGGAAGACCTGGGGAATAAATCCCAGGGACTCGAAATGGCTCTTCAACATGGTAATTAAGCTTATACTTTAATTTGGAGCATTAGTATAGTGTCCAGAACCTGTGTTCTGTAAAATATGTGAAAACTTTTCAATGAGAGTGAATTGTTAGCATCATGTAGAACACAGGATGACCAACAAAAACATCAGTTTTTGATGCTTATTTTAAAACACTCAGTTTAATTAGTTTATTAATCACCCTGTGAAAAATGGAATAATTAATATAATTATTAAAATTTTCTCGATGTGAGAACTTCTAACAAGTTGCAGAACATGGGCACAGGTTTAGGAAAGATCTACTACTGTCGGATAAGAGAAAGGACCCTGCGTACACCACATCATTAACATTGCTTTTCCGTCACAATGGTTGAATGTCTGCAAATGAGATAGCGAGACACTGGAATTATGGAAAACTGGAATGTGAACAAGGGCACAGTGACGTGCCCGGAATTGTTGTTGTGCACGAATTTGCTAAATTTGGAAATCGAATGTATACTCGAAAAATGGATCAAATGGTTGACGTTCCTTTAAGATGCTGTAAAGCGATGATTCAGCAGAATCTATTTATTTGAATGCGTGGCATAATAAATGTTCTTGCGAGTTTATCCGCTCGATTTCGAGGCTAATATAGCAGTGTTAATTCTTGAGAGGACTCAGGTAGGGCAAATACGCACTTTTGCTGCGGTGATTACAGGTCACTGATGCGCATACTGGGAAGAATAAATCTACCGTGTACCAACTTCTGCAGTATTTCTTATTATAATGAAGAGTATGAGAGTGTAGAATATCTCCTTGGTAAATATTTGCCCTGCTCTCTCTGTAGAAAAGACGGCTTCTTTAGGTAGTCATCAGCTGCAACATCTAGCAATACTATCGAATATCGATGTCAAAAATAAACTATTTTATCCGTTCGTCGGGTTGGTTTAACACCAACCGTATGTTGATGTGTACATGTCATCACACTCTTCGCTTCAGGTAACTCAAAGTCCTTCTAATGGTATATTCAATGAGGTCAAATATAACTTTGCAAATCAAGAATATGCTCTATTTGGTATATACTCGTATAGTTCTCAAAAATATAAAATACGTATGTTTTTATGGTGGAAAGACATCGCAACATTCCGAGAAGGCGTAAAGTCTATCCTCAATAGGAAATCTTCTTAATGGAGAAGTTTAGGTCTAGTCTCAGTGATATTTGGTATCGTCCTGTCAGGCATAAGGGGCTGTGCACATATTACGTAACGCTGTTTTCAGAGATTTTATACTCCCCCACCCTCCGTAACGCTTTTTAATAATTTTTCAGTGCAAAATTTCCAATCCGTAACAAATTTTTAACCCCCCCTCCCCCTGGAGCGTTACGTAATATTTGCACAGCCCCTAAGAGAGTTTCATTGTAATCGCTCGACATTCCACATTGAAACAAGCGGAATGATATACAATATTATGTCATACATACCATAATCATAATAGCCATTTATTAATTTGTTAAATGTGCAAAATTATTTGATATTTATTATATTTTTATTATCTTTTGTTTGCTTTCTTTCGAACTTGTTTGTTATCATTCTTCTTCACAAGTTTATCGTATTAAAAAAAAAACTTGAAATTCACTTGTTAACTTATTTAGATTATATACAAAATTGTTCACACATGCACACATACGTAGTGCATATGTATGTATAGATGTATGCATATCATATTTCTAGGTTTTCACATATTTTTAGTATATATGTAAGTTTAGATATTTTTATGTGTGTACTAGAGAGAGAGAGAGAGTAAACACATGGAAATGTACGCTTCAAAATGGTAAGGTTACATTTTATTGTGGTTTTATTTTATTGTCCCTACAGCAAAGCGAAGTTAACTTAGGACCCGTGTTTGATCCCTGTCAATCGTCATCCTAAATTTCTCTAATGTACGTTATTGAGACATTGTTTTAATTGTGGTTGAACTGTTAAAGTGATAAAACCATATAATTGATCACTAAAAACTGTTCCGGCAGCGTGTGATGCTGTTCTCGGCTAATCAATATTACACTGACCTTCTTCGTCAAAAATAATTAACTCTGGCACAATGCATTGCCTAAGTAGGGGTCATACCCTGACAGCTGGTCCTAAAAAATCGAAAAATGTATCACTAGTCCGGTTCTAAATAGCCATTTTGGTTTTGGCTAATAATGGCAACAATAGTATAATAATAGTATTGAATTAGTGAGTTCCACAAGTTTCAAAATAGTGGGAAAATTTATGGAAAATAATTTAAAATAGATATAAATTATTTTTACATCACGCAGAAAAACAACATTTTGGGAAAAATAAACTTCGAATTTATTTTTTTCGGACAACTCTTTGGAACATATTTCGGTAACATTTTTCCTTGTTAAAATTAAGAAGCGAAAGTTACTGCTGACATTTTATACCACATCCATAATTTTATTATTAAAGGTACTCATTATTAAAACAAAGTAACTCAAAAAGATTATATTCTTCATATGGGCGTGGTCGTGTCCATTTTCCTTTGTCGATCGGATGTTTAAAATTGATTAAAACTCACGTTGCAAGCATAGACTTTGTAAATAGACTCGACACCTTAAAAAAAGTAATGCAAAATTACTCACTTATTTTGAGAGGGGCACCAATTCATGTATAATAATTAAGTAAACTATCGCTTTCATGTCAACGAGATACATGGAGTTTTTTTATATGAACTTGATAATCACACACGATAACAGCCTTTTTATACCCTTCACCAAAAATGGTAAGAGTATTTATAGGTTTGTCATTACGTGTGTAATTTCTACAATATTTATATGAGGTCAATATAGTATACATATTCTGAATCCTCATAGATAGGGAAGTTGAATAAGCCATGACCGTCTATCCGTCTGGCTGTACGTGAAATCGATTTTCCGAAAACATTAGAAGAGGAGAAGGATTTTTCTTAAGATGATTCCTATTTAAAATCAGCACAAATAAAATATCGGTTCTTATATTGGATTATACATACATATATACAAATAAATGAAGATATGTATAACCCTTTCAGAAATAAATTTATAAATACATGAGGTGCCCCAGTATTGAATATGGAATCTTTCGATTATAATTTACGAACCATCGTGCTACTGAGGCTTGTTAGTGCTATGTGTATATTAACTTAATAATAACTTTTATGTATTTTTTCGTACAAACCCCCATTTTGTTCACTGATGGATGGAAAATTGTAAACAATTTAAAACAGTCTGTATTTTTTGTATATACATAGCATTGAAGAAAATATGAAAGTGTATGAAAGTATGCAGTTTAAACTTCCTTTTTATATTGTTTGAAATGTTATATTTATAAGACTAAGGAAAGCCTGTATTATGTTCAGTGAATCTCATATTTGTGCATTGGTGAAGGGTATATAAGATTCGGCAAAGCCGAATATAGAACTTTTACTTTTTTTAAATGAATAAGTTGGGCGTTCTGGTCATCTTCTGTGATTGAATGTTCTGATAAAATTGTTAGTTACAATTAAAACGTATTAAATCTAGTGTACAAAAATGCTTAGTTGACATCACTGTTTTTATTATCAACCAATGTACATACATACAAGTAAGTAACCCCATCATTTTGATGCGCACCTTAAATATTTAAAATCTGAAATGTTGATAATTTTGTATGTTCACTTCTTTTCATTTATTGGGCAAATAAAAATAATTTTTTTATTTTCGCTTTTAAGTCTCAATATATTTTCGCTATTCTTGAACATTTCAAGGTCTAAATTTGTGTAAATTTTATCATCTATAGACATTTTTTATGGTATTTTTGCTTATTTTGTAGTCCATTTGTCTGTCTATCTGTTTAACATTAAATTAAAAATTATATGAGACATGAATTTTTAAACAGATTTTTATTTTGTGTGTGTTAACGTTCAATGTCCAAAAAAAAAAATCGTTAAAATTGTTAATTAGTTTTATTGTTATTTTAAACATATATACATGCATATGTATATATGTATGTATGCGCATTAATTAATTAGACAGTTGACAAAGTTTGCTAGATTCTGTTTTACTAAACTTTCTTTCTTGTTTGAACGTGTTTTATTTAGTTTTAAAAATCTTGTTATTTTTTTTTTTTTTTTTTGTAACTCAAGTATAAAGTTGCAGCTAATTTCCGGTATAAACTACGAACAACCGAATTCTCCTCGTTATTCTCTTTTCCACTCTCTTCTACTTCATCAAGTCCAAGAATTTGCAAAGTAAACTTTGCTTGTGTAAAAGGGGTCTGATTGTTCTATAAAAACCGTATGTGTACCATGGTTGAATAAAATACCAATGATTTTCTTCAACATGCCCATTCACAGTTGGGCGGAAATAATTATTAATTTCATTCAAGTTTACGAAAATAAATCGAGTGCAAAATTTTAATTTATTTCGTTTAAGAATTCAACCTGAAAATATACATATAGAAGAAATCACAAATTATTTGTGACAGCTTACGATATACCATTTATTTATTTTAATTTTTTCAATTGATTATTTCTGCGTAAAAAATTAACATGGCGAACAAGTTTGAATTGAAATTAATTGGAAAAACATTTGTGTACAATTAACACGTGTATGTAAGAATATGTCTGTACACTTTGGCATGCGAACAGCAACCGTACTTTTCAATACCAATCAAGCACATCGTTCGTGTTCCTCTCTTCACTTATAAAAAAAATAAATAAAAGATGTGCCACTCAAAAGTTTTATATCTTCACCACCTGACATCAATGATAGATTTTTATTGTTAAATTTTTAAATGTTTTTATTTCTGTTCCATTAGTTATTTTTGGTGTCACAAGTGTGTTAATAATTTTACGTGGATACGGTTTTAAATTACCCTAAATTGCTTGATTCGCGAAAAAAAATGAAATATCTCATTCAAGGAAAGGTAAATTAAATTTTATTCAATTTAAATTAGAGAAAAAAGTAGAAATGTTTTGCTAAAAACATGTACCTATCAGTATATGAAAAATTTGTGTGGGCGTGGCACCCCACTATTTGAATTTGATCATACTGTGGCTCTGCCACAGAAACTTTAATTTGTCTCCAAAGTGTCATAGAGGTAAATATTTGTTGAAAAATAAATTATAAATTGTGTGGGCATGCCACTGCCTCCTTTTATATAATGAGCTAGACAATAGCGTAAGATGCTTCGAAAAACTTTGTCGATATCTAAAAGTGAATTCACATTTAGTTACTTTTAAAACCGAACAGGCTAAAAACATACAATTGAAAGTGAAACATCAAAATATCGTTTAAGAATTTTGTGTAACTCAATTACAAAAGTGTCTTTTTAAAAGTTATTTTAAAGTCACGACTTTCATGTTGAATTGTTTTTTTTTCTCCCAACACGTTTGTTATTGTTAATCATAGAAATGTATTTAATTCCATTTAAATAATACACGCTTATGCCATGACATAAAAAGGTTAATAACATCAAAATGTTAATGCCTGAAAGTATTTAAAATATCAAATTTAATTTGCAAATTAATAAACTGTTGAAGTTTAGTAGCGGAAATTTGAATAAAATAATAAATAAGAAAATTATCAAAAATACTGAAATTTTTTTGCGACTTATTTACATATTATTATTTATATATATTAATTACTTACATATTATTCAACAACAACTGAAGATATTTGAGGCAATAAGAAAATAAAATCTTGATTTATATTCTAATTAAATTTTTTTTCTCTATGGCGATTTCTACAGGTTAAAGTTCATAACATTTTATTAAAAAATAAATAGATATAATAAATATACATTCATATTAACAACATCAATTGAAACACCAACGTACGTGGCAGAATAGGAAAACGTTTTATTTGGAAAAAGCCACTCAACCACCGTCATTGCTTTCACTACTTCTTATGCAGATCTGCAGTTATATTCTGTAATTCTCGTAGCTAATGCTAAATCTCGTTCTCGTTTTTGCTAAAAAGGTATTCTGTAATTCTAATCGCTTAGCTAAAATTTACTTTTTTCGCCGTAGCTAATTTGCTATGATTAGACCATTCCTTTCTTTCTTATTTGATAATATAATATTCAAAAGAGACAAATATATATGCGTGTATATTTGGCATTTTATATTCATTATAATTTATACTCCGTAACAATGCATTGTGTTTTTGTTAAAAAAATTTTTAAAATATGTTTTAAAACGTCTATTTTTTAAAGCTATTTCACAAAGTTCTAGTCCAAACTTATTGTTTTTTTGCAGCACATGCATTTTGAAAATTGTAAAGCTCATGATTATTGCGTAGTAATTTCTCAAGAAAACATTAAGTCCGCAAGTTATGGGAACATTTATAAGAGATGGCATCACTGTTAAGAAATAATTTCAGTAAACAATTGAAATTTTTTTCTATGTTAAAACTGTGGTATTTGTTGGCGGTACTGTGGCGTAGTTATTTGAAAGTATTTATTTGTACAAAAATGTTTTTGATCATAATAAATTTAAAATTTGTGTACAGAGTTTCCATTAATTTTGTAATATTGTAAAAATCTTTTTTTTTTATTAACTACATTTCTTATATAAAATTTAGTATTTGAGTTTTATTTAAATTAAACTACTCATAACAGCTAAAACACTTCAACCTGTCATGGGCAAACTCTTTATGGTATTCCAAATACTAAATGAGCATCTATTTTTGCCCTTTTTTTTATCCTTTTTGTAGTTTCCTACATTATTTTTCAAAAAAAGAAAATGCTAAACAACAATGATATAAAAAATATTTTGCTTAAATTACTTTATTTAGCGCCTTCAAAATATCGTTGCTTAAATTTTAGCGTTTCTAGCTAGAAAAGTTTCTTATATGTGCTTAGAGAATACAAATGTATAACATTTTAGCGATGATAGCAAACGCCAAAATTGCGGCGAATTTAATTTTTATGACATTACCTAATTTAGCAATACGAATTAGAGAATCCAATATGTAGCTTAAATTCTCTAAAACGATTTTCGACATTTTTAGCGATGGAGATTTAGCTTTAGTGAGTTACAGAATATAGCTGCTGCTGAACATTATTGCAATTATTTCATATGTAACTTTTTAATAAAAATTTAATATCTAAGGGAATTACATAACTACTAAATCAATAGAAATTAATGAGCAAATTACTTAGCTAGTAATTAATTAATTTTATTTTTCAAGTTATGTATTCTATACGATTTTTACTTTATACGACTTTTTACTCCTAATTAATTAATGGTTGCATGCGATATACTTGTGCGCTGTCAAATTTTTATTATAAGTTGGCACCACTCTTTTTGTTTATGATGTTTTATATTATTTTCAACTCAATTTGCAAACAAATTCTATCTAGATTTAGTAACAGCAAATGAAATTTATTATACAGCGAAATGTGTTGGCAACATTGTCCAATATTTTTTTGTCGCGAAAACAGTTATTGCATAATGTAGGGTAAAATCGAAATAATACTGGTAACAACATACTATATGTATGTAAAATAATATTGTATTATAGATGATGGGCCGCTTTAGTGACATCAATATAGGGTCAGCAAATCACAAAGAACTGACACCTAGTCACCCTCATAATTCAAACCCGACGTACTTTTTAATATAGTACGTATACCTCTACACATGTTTATTTATTTACTTAATATTTGCTTTAATAAATTTTTACAATTGTCTAGAATATTTTATTTTGTTTGTTCCTTTTTTTTTGCTTTTAGATAAAGCGTGTGCGTTAATTTAGTCAGTCATACTACATTTTAATTTAAACCAATTATCATGATAATGGATAAAATGTGACATGCAAAACACCAACAGCTTGTTAAATTGTCAATTTCACTTTTGTGTACTATCAGTCACAACGCATTAGAATGTATTTTTTTTATATGTACAAAACAAAAATTTTTTCACATCTTTAAGGATTTGTGTTATTACAGTAAATTTAACCTTTTTTTGTGTTTTATCAATTCCACTTTTTATTGTTCGTAGATATTAAATTATCCATGTATGATGATTATATGGCCATTGTCCTTAGGAGGTCATTGCTATTTTACTAGAAGCTCGTCAAAGAGTTAATATTTGGTGTTACTGAATATATTTATTTTTCAAAATTGAATGTACACATTTGATGGATTAATTTACACAATGACACTGGGTTTGCATTTGTTTAATTTTTCATAGACGTCATGGCAGGTATTAGGGTTAAAAGTTTGTTGATTATTTTTAGCTTCTGATAAAGAAATTGTTGACCCTTTCTTATACATATGTATGTATGTATGTATGTATGACTTTTATGCCTTTTTTTACCAAAGGAGGGTAATGCTTGAAGCAGTATTAATCGCTGTCGGAACAGGTTTTAGTAACCAGCTCTATGCCTTCATCATTTGAACAGACCACCAACAATTAGTACAATGCCACACTATTGTACATTCGAGAAATTAATGATGTTGATTGACTTGCTCTGGCCAGGGTGTGAACCCAGGTCCTAAGTTATTGTTTGCTTAGTAGTCAACGCGCAAACCACTTCAGCCAACACTACCCACACATTTCAGAGATTGGTTAGTGAAGTTTTCAAAAGGAATGCCAAAAACGTCAAGATTATCAAAATTCGATTTTCTCTTCTCACGAAACCGAAAAAAGTTTACAAAATTATCTGTAGTTGGAAGACGACATAAAGTCTCAAAACCACTGTCTGTCTATTTAAAGACGTTTAAAAAAATATCGCATTCAAGATTTTTGTTTCTATATTTATTACAAGTAGGGATGGCATTCGCGTTTGGTTTTTAACAAACTTCGATATTGGGAATTAAAAATATAATCCCAAAGCCCCCTAAACGTGTTCCTGAAATTCTAAATCGTGAAAAATATATATAATTAAGCATATATAGTTTAATATATATTTAAGTATAATATAGTATTGCATTGGTAACGAAAGTTCATATCCTGACAAGATCGTAAGTAGTGAAAAAAAAAAGTTTCTTAATATTTTTTTTAATAGAATGTTATGTTCTGATTATTTAAACTTGTTTTTTTAAATGTTAATATCAACAATTTCTATTTGTTGGCTTAAATGTTTCACGAAACCTTTTTGTTTTCGTTAAAAATTTTGCGGATCCGTTGCCACTGACAAAAAATGCATTTTTGGAAATTATATTATTTTAAATATCGTGTGAATATGAACTAATCTGAGTTGGTCAGTTTCGATAATTTTCTAAAATATAATTTTTTGAAAAATCAAAGCCACTGTTTTTGTCGAAAATAGAAATAGAAAAATTAAAGAAAACGTTTTGTTTTTGTTTAAAATTATCTTAGATAGATAGAATGGGAGAAAGATCTGGTCTAAAGACCGGTACTGCGACACCTAATAGATCTTTTGTGATGTATACTTATATCTGAGTTAAATAAAGCTGTGTTGTGTGTCATATGACTGTGCAGACCGAACGTTCGAAGAAGCCCGCCTAATATCATCGGAACATAGAAATTCAAACACGCCTTCTTTTGTTACATATGAAAGTACACTCGCCAAGAACGTGAGCCGTGGTCTAATCCTCTTCTGGGCATAATCAAAAAAGCGTGGTCGAACTTGGTTAGTTTTCCACGATGACCCATTCCAAACGGTTTTTACAGAAAACCAGTAACTATCCGTAATTTATACCGGTTGAAGTTCAGAATGCCACTGTATGAAAATGTCTGCTTAAGTTATTTGGCCTGCCTTAAACACGAAGAAGCGCTTTTCGGTTGAAATTAGGAGGAAATTCCAAGGATGATGCAAGGTTAAACATATCCCATACACACATACATACATTTAATTTTTCTAAAAACGTCAAAAAGTGTTTTCCATTTATATGCATATTAATTGTTTACTTTCAGTGTTTTTTTTTTTTTTTAATAACTTTGTCATGAAATTTTTTCATGTTAAATTACTGACAAATTCGCTATATTGTTTTGTCAATTAAAGCAGATTTTTCTTATTTGTGTTATTTTTCCCACAAATTTAAACAATGGTTTTCTTTGTACACATGGCTTTATCTTGGTATTTCATTTTGCTTACCTTAAGGCTGTGGCAAAAAATTATAGGTATGTTTATATATGGTATATTTTTCTTCTCAAAATTATAAAATTTCTGAATCATCTGAATGAATTTATGATAAGTTTTTAAAGAGAAATAATGTGTATGAAGATAAATATGCCGAGTTAAATATGTTTTACGTAAGAGGTTACGTCATGACATATTATACTCAAAAGTTAAATATCTTTAGTCGGGACATTGCCAACATAGCTCGATGGAACTCATCAAAATTTACATAAATTTTAATTTTCAAAATTGTATAAAAAAATTCTCAAATACAATTGAGAAATCGGGCTTACGTAGTCTATAAGTGTGGACCTTTGGCTTTAGTTTTCAATTGGTCCAAATGAGTGACAAACAAAAATGTGCCCACAAATGGCCAAATTCTCGTAGAGCTCATCAAAATTTACATAAATTTTAATTTTCAAATACAATTGAGAAATCGAACTTGCATAGTCAATAAGTATGGATTCTTGGCTTTAATTTCACATTGATCCAAATGAATGACAAACAAAAATGTGCCCACAAATGGCCAAATTCCCGTAGAGCTCATCAAAATTTACATAAATTTTAATTTTCAAAATTTTATAGAAAAATTCTCAAATACAATTGAGAAATTGGACTTACATAGTCAATAAGTATGGACCCTTGGCTTTAGTTTTCAATTTGTCCAAATGAGTGACAAACAAAAATGTGCCCACATATGGCTAAATTCCCGTAGAGCTCATCAAAATTTACATAAATTTTAATTTTCAAAATTTTATAGAAAAATTCTCAAATACAATTGAGAAATCGGACTTACTTAGTCTATAAGTATGGATTCTTGGCTTTAATTTCACATTGATCCAAATGAATGACAAACAAAAATGTGCCCACAAATAGCCAAATTCCCGTAGAGCTCATCAAAATTTACATAAATTTTAATTTTCGAAATTTTATAGAAAAATTCTCAAATACAATTGAGAAATCGGACTTACTTAGTCTATAAGTATGGATTCTTGGCTTTAATTTCACATTGGTCCAAATGAATGACAAACAAAAATGTGCCCACAAATGGCAAAATTCTCTCAGAGATCATACAAAGTTATCTTAGGTAATATACATTTATATCAACTAGCAAAGATGTAAACCAAAAAAAAATCTATCGAGCTATGGTGGCAATGTCCCGACTAAACATATTTAACTTTTGAGTTAAATATGTCATGACGTAAGCTCTTACGTAAAACATATTTAACTCGGCACTTGGTGATTATTGAAAAATATGTTACATCTTCAGGCACAGCGGAAATATTTTTCCAAAAAAATATTATTTAAACTGTTACAATATAAAATTACTTTTAAATACTACAAAAAGTAATTTCTATATAGTTTTTAATAAATCCGATCTCATATTAAAAAAAAAATTATTGGATTTAAATGAATTAAAAAAAAAGTGCTGGTAATTTTTGCAATTTTTAATTATTTAATATTACTCAATGCTTTTCATTTGGGTACCCAATCCTATGCGACACTTTTAAGGGGTAAACTTTTCGGCAAACTTGCAGATAATTTATTAAATAGTTTCATATCGACCGTTCAATTTTCAGTGTAGTTACTTGCTCTGAAAGTATTGAGTACCCGAAAAAATTTCAAATATTCGATAGCCGGTACCCACTTCTTAATACTTTTCTGGTTGTAGATCATGCCATAACGCTGCACCATAAATTTAGTGAAGTTCTCAATAAATGTAGCTGCTGTTGTTTGAGACACTAATTTCTTCAAAAATATATATATAGTTTTTTAATTAAACAACGAAGATTTATATGAAATGGGTGAAGCAAAAAATTACCACATATTTTAGTGCTGTCACTTTGTAAACATGTATACATTGTGTCTAGCCAAGGCGTATCTAACCAGGTGTCAGCACTAAGTCATGTGATACATTTTTGCTTCACCAATTTAAAATAAATCAATTTGTCAAAAGTAGTTTTTGTTCATAATTTCCTAATTTCATGTTCCGAATTTAAAAAAAATAGTTTTTGACAGATTGACTAATGGCCAGTTTTTGACGTCATATTTAAGTATTTAATTAGTTAATTTTTATTTAAATTTACGTTGTGTTTAAATATGATATCATATGTATTTTCAGTGAGTAATTAAAGTTCTTATTAAATTACGACAAAAATATGGTAGCACTACGTAACATAAAATATTTCCCATAAATTTCCCAAAAGAACAGCTAACTAGATCAAATTAAGAAAAATCGAAAAAAAATATTTTTATTTTAGCTAAAAATAAGAATAATTAAGAACTGCTGAAATATTTTAAAAGAATAAGAGAAACTTTCAGTACGATTAAAAGGGTAATACTGAAAAAAATGCCAAAATTTTATGACACTTGTCACCAGCCACAAAATTTGTTATTTGCTTTTTTTCAAACAAGAAGAACAAGCGGTCAAAAACATATGGAATTTCGTGTTTAAATACACAAAGTTGGCTATTTAATGTTGATTTAATATTGTAGTGAAAATCAAAATTTTCTATTTAAATGGGTTTTAAAAATAAATAAAACATTATCATCCATCCATTTATTGGCCCTGATTGTTTGTTTTATTATTCCTCATGCTGCCACCTTGTTGAATACACATTGGGTCTAACAAAAAATGTTGCTTACGCACGTGATGCCAGATTAGTGGGTTTTATCTTAACTTTTTTTTCCTAAAGAGCGGTTGAGTATACATCGTTAAGAAAAGTGGTTATTTGTATATTTTAAGGAATTCATAATTGAAATACCAATGAAGAATGTAATGTAGAGTATATGTACATACATACATATATTGTATTAAATAAAGTTCTATTTTTCTGTTATTGATGTTGTAAATTCTGTTAACAAAGAAAGTTTGGGTCATTGAACTTTTAATGTGTTTTATTTGCTTATTGTTGTTTTTGTACTTTCCATATTTTTTTAGGGTTTACAATAAAAGCGCGTGCTAATGTACAATTTTGAGCCCTCGTGTAATATATGTACGCTTGTACATACATACATAGAGTATTGTTATATGTAGTAGATAAAAAAATTTCTTAATATATTTTTGTAAAGAGAAATAACATTCAGCAATTAATGACTACATAATACAAATTTTAAATTACGATAAATTAACAACATTTCAATGCAGAAGAGAGACATTTCGGTTACCAGAGGTAATGCCATAATGTTCAAGGTGTCAAATAAACTCCATATAGGTATAAAAAATTGTGTTAATTTTTTTATATGAAGTTTGACATCTTTACGTTTGCTTAACGGTCAAAACACAACCCTACAGAAAACATCTTCTGGTTTGCATAGACTTAATAATGGAACCATGGCAATGAGCAGATAAAGGGGATCCCTCAAAAATCGGAAAAATTCCAACTGTGTACCGGTAAAATATATTCGTCGTCTGTAGTTAAGGGTTAGATATACATATATACATACATATGAATGTATCTATTTGTCGTTGTAAATATCTATTGTGTCTATATAACTATGACATGAGCTGTAAAGACTTCTGTACATGTTTTATACTCTTCTACTCTTTTTTGCTTAGTCGCTTTTTGTGCCATTGTTGTAACATGTGTTTTTCATTATTGTTGGTGATGGTGTTTCGTATGGATATGTGTTTTATTATTTATACACCACCTGTGTTGCGACTACATTGTTGCCAACTTCATAACTCTTATAACTCCTGGAAATCGCTAAATATATACATATATTATTACTAGATGCCCCGGCAAACCTCGTTTTGCCATACAAAATATTTCTAGTGCATATTTTAGGTATTATATAAAAAAAAGCGAATGTATTGTAAGTGTGTGACGATGACCGCCGATGAAAAAAATACCACGACGACGATTCTCCTGCATGAGGCAGACATAGCGTCACCTGTCATTCAACAACACAAATTATTATGAGGCGGACATAGCGCCATCTGTTGGGTTAATAGTTTAGTAAAAATTGTCCCCTCCTCCCCTCCTCGTGCCCCTAGCGATTTAAAATATACTTTAGAATCTAATCTCATACGTACCAAATATGTATAAAAAATTTCATTAAAATCGGTCGAGCCGTTTCGGAGCAGTTCGATAACAAACATCGTGACACGAGAATTTTATATATGTATTAGATTTGGTGGAAAAATATAAAATATATATAAAAAATAAAAAATTTACATTTACTTGAGCATGTACTCAAGTATTTATGTTTTAAATTTTATTTATTTGTTGCAGGCTAGCAATATCTAGATATACATATATTTCGTTGGTAGCCATACCAACTCATCAGTAGATGTTTTACCCTTTATGTTTAAAAAGCTTTAGATATTTTTTTTAAGAGCTTTAGAATTTTTTAAACATAAAGGGTAAAACATCTACTGATGAGTTGGTATGGCTACCAACGAAATATATGTATATCTAGATATTGCTAGCCTGCAACAAATAAATAAAATTTAAAATATATAAAAAATATATAGATATTTTTGTTACGCAGCATATAAAAAAGAGCAAATCTGTTATATATATAAAGAATAAAATGAAGAGCGATGTAACAATTAATGCTGCATTATTATGACTCCATTGGAGAAAAATCTCTATAAGTTTTTACACATTAATAATATGTAATACACTGAAACTTCGTTATAACAAAAAAACTTAAGAGTTATAACGAATTTTTCCTTTGTCCCCTGAAAACTCCTCTTTATTGAAAAGTGTTTCGACCGAAGTATTTCTCCAAAACGAAAAGCTTTTAAAGACTGGACACCGTTATAATATTTTTCCTGCAACTAATACAGGGGAAAATATCTCAAAACTTGTAACATTGTGCTGACGTCTGTTTTTATTTTATTGTCTTTTTGGGGAATTTTTAGTGTGCAAAAACTGTTAAAGAAACTGTTTTAATATTTTTAGGCAGTAAACAACTTTCACTAACTTTGATATTTGCTGTTACCTAAAAAGGGTATGTTGGCCGGTTGTGTTTGTTGTCTGATACTTACATACATCCATATCTCTCTCCCTCTTCTGTGCATTATTGTCAAAAATACGTTTTTATTAATTTGAAACTTTATGCTTCTTGGAAAATTTTGTTGTATAAAAATATATATATTTTTTTGGTTAATTTACTGACGCGAATACGAATATTTGAAACAATATTCGCCGAATACGAATAGGAATATTACTTTTAAGGTTTAGAGCCACTTAATATTTAAAATTTAATTGGAAAAAATCCCTTCCTGCGAGTCAGTAATAATAATTTGAAAAAAAAAAAAAATAAATAACTGTCACACTACTTTAGAACACTACTACTGAACATTTTTAAATTATTTTACCTCCATGTATGTATACTTTGAGATTTCGTTTTTCTTACTCTGGTTGCGCTTTTAATTAGTAATTTAGTGTCTCACATGTCTCGGTGGACTTTCACATATTAAAATTTCGTTCTACCATTTTTGAAGTCCAACATTCCTCTACTGAAAATTGATTACTAACTTAACATGAATTGAATTTAAATATAGGACTTTAACTTTTAAATTATAGTTACGAAATATAATTTGTGTTTTTTGTGGATAAAGGGCTTTCTTTCTTTAAATAAAAATTAATATAAATTAATATATTTTTGTTCATTTTATGTATTTTTTAAACTTTTTATATGATTTTCTTTGTAAAAATGTATGTGCAAATTATTCGAAAAATATTCGCTTGAATTTGGCGAATACGAAAACGAATATCTTAAAATAGGCGAATAGTCGAATACGAATACGAGTATTCGTAACATCAAGTATCTAGAAACAACTTTTCAAACAGACTCGTTCTTACAGACAAATATAAGGTTTTCCAATAAGAGTGATATGATTTCTTTACCAAAAAAAAAAAAAAAATACACACTTATTGTTAAGGAAATTCAAAAGATTTTTATTTAATGTGAAGTATAATCGATACAATTAAGTTCTAAATTAAACGTCATTCAAATGGCCTCTACGACTTCTTCTGCAGGAACGAATTCATTTTCGAGCACTGAATGGCACGTTCAATATTGACTTGTAAAACTTAAAGAGAGTCTGGTTTATTTCGAAAGACCAATGACTGCAAATAACCCCACAAGAAATAGTCGAATAATGTTAAATCACAACTTCTTGGAGGCCATTCAATATCACAATTTCTTGAAATAATCGAATCTCCAAACTCTTCTCGCAATAATTCAATTGTTGCATTTGCTGTTTGGCACGTAGTCCCGTCTTGTTGGAACCAAATGTTGTCAAGATCAACTTCTTCCAATTTCGGCCATAAAAAGTTTGTTATCATCGCTCTATACCGCTCTCCATTGACAGTAACGATGTTACCAGCTTTATTTCAAAAGAAGTATGGACCGATGATTCCACCAGGCAACACTTGCCTGAACGGCAGCAATATTTGCATTACTTCGAGCGGTTCTTTGTCTTATTGGCACTTGTATATTGTGTAAAGAAAATGTAATCTCAAAATTTTAAGATCTGTTACGGATAGGAAATTTTGCACTGAAAAATTATTAAAAAGCGTTACGCTGAAAACAGCGTACCGTAATATGTGCACAGCCCCTAAACGCAAATTCTGCATACAGTGTAAAGCATAAATTGGGATACAAGATTGCCAAACTTCTAAATATGTATGTATGTGCGTGTCAATGACATGTTCACTTCAATTATATTACAAACACTTTGCACTTGCATCAATCAGTACTCTTTTAATGACTTTTATCAAATAAATATGATGTACAAACAAAAAACGTGTTTTAAGTTCTAAATTTTTTCAACTGTATGCTTTTAAACTCATTTTATGCCGTTGCAAATCTGTCACCTTTTTTAAATTTCGCATTTTTTTTATGCCCAATATTCTTTCTACATCATCGTTGTCTGCAGACGTAGAACGAATTATACGCAGACTGACAGAAAGATAAATGCACAGACGAACAAGCATTCATTTCATTTCAATAGACAGACGTATTCGAACTTTTTCCTACAGAAATCCTCAAAGCCATTTCTACTTTGTTTTGTTATATTTTGCTGCAGCTATTTATTTATTCATTCATTAGGGGTCCCAGTTTTATTTCATAGCATTTGCCCAACTTTCGATTATTTATCCCCAAAAATTCACAATAATTCATAGTTGTATATTACTTTTGCTTGACAAAGAAATGTGAATGGAATTGCGCAAATATAAAACAATTATTTATTTAGCAGTCTGGAAAATTTCGGCTTCCTTGGAATTCCATTTTAAAAACAAAATACGTTTGTGATGGAACTAAAATGGTCTAAATTGAATAAATTATACCATCTCGCTATAGAAAAGTGATATTATTTGTTTGTCTTTCATTTGACACTTGTCATGAGATAAATTTATGAAATCTCCATTATAATTTAATACTCTTTATATATTCAATTCGGCATTGTCAGTTTGCATTTGACTCTGATGTTTTTGAAATTCCAACAACAAGTTATAATATTTTTTTAACAATAATATGATTTTTTTATAACTTTTTTTTTTATTACTCCATAACTTTATTTACAATTTATCCTATATAGGATAATAAGTAAATTAGATAAATTTTAACAATTCATTCGTTGTTGTGCTCCAACGAGGACAACAACATAGTAACAATAAGGTTTGATATAATAGTAGTAAGTTAAAAGAAAAATATATAAAAATTATTTCCAATATTTAACATATTAAAGAATATTAGAATTTTAAAGTATTTTGAGAAAGTCAATTAAAATCTAAACAAAATATATACAGAAAGTTTTTACATTAAAATAATTAAGAGTGAAATAATATTTATTTATAGTATGGCATCACCAAAAATCCCCTGATCTCCAACGCAAAATAAATCGCCAACATTAGAAAAAAAATCCCTTGTATTCACCCATTTCGTTTATTTTGATTTTCTATTTTATTTTGCCTTCGACTATTTTTTGCATTTCTGTAATATAATTGAAAACTTAAACGCACACACTCCCACACACACGCACACCCACACCCACAGACAAACGCAGAAATTGGCACTATCGTACACATTTTATTTCCTGCTTATGTTTGATCAATTAAATTTGAAAAACTGTATTAGCCACTTTTTTGCTCATTATATTGAAACAGCATCGACCTTCATATCGAGGTTAAGACGAAATCTGGCAGAAATTATTAATCCTCATGGGGACAGAATGTGTTAATCACGAAAATCATCCAAAATGGATGTCTCGAATGAGAATGATTATATCCCTTTGGTGGGGCTAATGGTTACTGTGATACCAGTGTATCTATAATTAGTGGTCAACGATCGAAACAAAACCCGCCCCCACCCATTTTATCTGTTACTTCTCAGAATATATAGCAACTCACAAAAAGAAGCACAAAAAGTTCTATCAACCACTAGTTCTGCTCATTAAACCAACACATCTCTATCAAAGCGATTTGGACCACCATGTAGTTCCCGAAAGATACATATTGAGAGCAAGACGTCTATTTTCAATCGTTTTTTTCGTTTCCTACTTGCCAATTGCTTTTAACTTTGACAACTTTTTATGGTTTTTACTTTTTTTTGTGCGTTTAATTTTAATTTTTGGTAGTTGTTTATGTATTGAATATTTTTTATTTTATATATGTACCTATTTATTATTTTTACCCCCGTAATGAACATAAGGTACCAGATACACTTCGATTTAATACTATGTTCACACGGACAGCAATTATCGCGATTCGCACTCTCATTCATGGTTCGTGGATACAGTGACCATCCGACCTTTTTTTAAAAAGGACAGTCCTTTTCTTTGACACAACGTCCTTTTAAATTTAAACAAAATAAATTGTCCTTTTTTAATTGAATTGTCCTTTTTTGTCCTTTCTTTTTGATGGCTAATGTTCTTCTTTAGTTTCCAAAATTAAAAGTTTTTTTTCTCAAAATACCGAAATTTTAAACTGTTTTTAAATTGTTTTTATCAAATAACATTGATTTAATAAAAAAATACATTCTTCAGAAAAATATCAATAATATATAATCCTTAAACTATTGTTTTTAGTTATTTTTATTTTTATTTATTGAATTTTGTTATTTTTGTATTATTGGCTAAATTTAATTTCTTTGTTAATTTTGATTAATTAATTAATTTTTTGTTTTAACGACGTATGAATTTCTAGGCATATTTAATTTCTGTTTTAAACATTAAAATAAGTTCATATGTACATATGTATGTAAGTACTTGTACTAGTCACTCATATTACATTGTTTGAATTATATTTTTATTTTATTGATATAAAATATATCTATGTAATTAAGTTAATACCAATAATTTTTATTTAATTTTGGGTGTCCTTTTTTTTGTCGAAAAATATGGTCACCGTATACGTGGGCCAACTTTGATTGAACCTTTTTGAAAGCGAACCATCGTGGTTCATTTTGAATCTTACTACGAACCCGTATAATTTACTATCATCTCTAATTTTGATAACAAATTATCGCTAGTTTATCTGAACTAGTTGTCCAAATACATTTTAACAAAGAAAAACAATTGATAAGTCCTAAATTTTAATAAAAACATTGAAAATATAAAAAGCATATATTTATATTTATGTAAATATTTAAATAAAATAGAAAAACAATAAATAGTCAACCGTATTTCAATCTGACTTTAAAATTCCGTTTAGTAAAGTGAGTTAAATTCCCTTTTCTCCGTGTTCATTTGTTTTAATCAGCTTCGGTATTTCATTGTAACAAAAAGTAAAAACAAAAACATCTGGCATTTTCGACCAAATCTAAATTTTCTTCTAACACTTTTATGAATACGAGTGATAAATATGAAAGGAAGACTACACATTTCCGAAAACAACGAACTGCACACAATCAATAAGATTTTTCACAGATGTCTGTCTACTAAGAACAAAAAAAAAAATAATAATAAAATAAAGGTGGTTGTTTTAAAGTGGGGTTGACAATTTCTTTTTTTTTTGTATCTAGTAATAGAGTGCAATAAAAACTAAATTTAGCTCCTTAAATAAAAATCAATATTACATATCTTTCTATAGCACAGATGATGGTGATTAATTTTTATTTATTTTTTTAATTAAATGCGTATACGAGTACATATACAAATGTATTTTGGTTTTTTTACAACCAAAAATACATACATAAGTACATATCTGTGTTGTAGACTTTCCTTATGGCCCCCAGCAAACATTTTTCAAATGGTGAACACACCTCACAACATTTGTTGTCGAATATTTCATTTTATGGTTTTTACAAAAAATTTTACAAAAATTTCACTGTTTAAATACATTTTTATATACGAGATCAACTATAAATAGCTTAACAATTGTTTCAATATTTCAAATTAGAAAACAAGAAGGGCGACAGGAGAATGAAAAACGCACATTGTGTAAATGGATGCTGTATGAAAGAATGTTAAGTAGTGTATGTGCTAAATATAAACGATTTGGGGTATTTTTTTTTGTTGAATATAGCAATTCAAAGGGAACCAGAATAAAAACTTGTTTATTTTATAACTCTTGTCTAGCTTAACAGATATGGCCACACCGTGCATAAATAATAGACCATTTAAAAAGAAATGTGCCGTTCGATGTTTCTTAGAAAAAAAAAACGTGTAAAATTATGAAATTGTTTCAGTAGAAAGCTTTTAATGAAGGCTATTTAAATTTTAGTTTATGCTTAAATATCGAGCTCATACATATATTAAGTAAAGAAATGTCCATATAATAGCGTAGACAGACGATAGCTTTAATTTGCATTAGCAGTCTTAATTCAAATTAAATTATGAATTATCCCCCTCCCCATTCTAATTATATTTTCAATAAATGCACGAATTCAAACTGCGTTTATACTGAATTTAGCTATTTCAATATGGCAACACCGTCCTCAACCAGCTGTTGGTAAATTCTTTATTATAGTAAAATTAAGATTGATTCAAAGTCAGCAAAAAAGATATCCCAGCTAAAAAAGTATATATATATATAAATATCATTGGATCCCAAAATTTAGGGTAAATGGTCATATATGTATGCACTTACTCGTATATGAAATATATATGGAATTATACATCTTCAATTTTCGGATCCAATGATACGAGGGTGGATCAATAAGTCCATGACTTTTCGAACTTCTCTCGTAGTTATATGAAATGCAACACTGTTCCCATCAAGTACCACCTGTTAATAGACTATTGTCAAATTTTGAGCAAAAGTCGTAATTTGTATCCCTTCCAAAAAAATAGGATTTTTCGAGGTCCTTAAAATAGGCATATGTTTGTTCAATAATATCATCGTTGGAGGTACATATATCTCTTTCCACCGAGCCATTCCTTTTGGTTGGGAAATAGGAAGTAGTCACTAGGGGCTAAATCCGGAGAATATGGCGGATGATGTACCAATTCGTAGCCCAATTCATAGAGTTTTGCTATTGAGACTGCACACGTGTGCACCCGTGCATTATCTGTCATATTAGTCATATTTTCATAATGTCTTATTATTTTACAATATTTTAAAAAAATTGTTGTTGTGCTTCAAACAAAATAGTCATAAGTATAATAATAAGACATTTTCAGGTATGTTTATGGTTTGTCATAAAATAACAGTAGAAATCTTAGTCGAGCAGCTGCAACTCTTTATTCGAGCCGGCGATAATATTTATAAGCCGCCGCTACTTTTAAATAACACAAGAATGAAAACAAGGCAAATTCATTATCATCAAGGCCAATAAATTATAAGGTGGATGCAGTGGCAAATTCTAGCAAATTCACAGTAAAACTTTTTACATATTCCCGCGCGCGTCATTTTAATGTAATTTTCGTGCAAAAGGCAAATTGATTACGACTACAATAATTCAACAACAAAGCAAACAACAGGCATTTTGTTTGTGTATATGGCGAATTCATTACCTACGCTGTCTCCATGCATAAAAAATTACATAAAATGGCGCGCGAAAATATGTAACAAATTTGACAGTGTAGGTAATGTATAAATTCGCGTGAATTCGCCACTGCATCCACCTTATAATTAATTCGCCTTGAATGAAAATATGTGTTTGTGTAACTGATCTGCCTGGCAGCTTGTGAACGTTTTTCCACTTGCCGCCGTCCATAAAAATAGTTCAGCTTATGTTACCGGCAACAGCTGCTTTTGATTATATTTATTTCAACAAGTTCCTAGAGATAAAAAAAATTGGAAATTTTAATTGATAATGGACATTTTAGAAAATTTACAGGAAATTTATTGTTTTCTTCATTAACAATTAAAAAACATTTACATTTAAGCCAAACTGCAAACGTATGCGCAATAATCTGACTAAAAATGGTGTGTTGTTAAATGTTTATCAGCTGACACAATTAAGACATAGTACACTTATTTATGACGGGGTGTTCACACTTGTCATATTTTGGTGTGCTATTATTTTATGGCATATGACTTATGACTACAGTGTGAATACCCCAAATATATTTATGAAGATCTCATACTTATCTTTTTTTATAATTTTTTTTTTTAGGTTAAAATGTCTAAAAGTTTTTTTGTTTTGGTATTGTGATGTTGTTTTAAATACTTGAGGTTATTTTTGTATTAAATTTTTAATGTAACATAAATTATAAAAAAAAAAAAAAAAAAACAGAATTCAGTCTCTGTGTTCATCACTTACACACAAATCTACATATACTAGTATGTATGTGGTATTCGTAGTTAACATAATATACAAAATTTATGTACATCTAGAATAAATATCAGATATGTATGTATATTTTGTCACTTCCGCTTGACATAAATATCATCAAAAAAATATGTGTGGAAAGTGCAGCATTAAATACAACAAATCATACCTATCTTAAAATTTTATAGACGTGAATAAGATAGAATAGTAGAGTAAGAATTTTAATTTATAAGATTAATTGATAACACAGTGCATCATAAATAAAAACAATGTGGTCTCTTTCACCAAACAACTTAAAACACACTTTAGTTAAAGAAATTTATTTAAAGTCTGTTTAAAAATCCTCCATTTTCACTAATTTAAATAATGAAACACCAGAAGCGCATTAAACGGTATTAACAGCAGTAAAATATTTTTTTTGCATAGATTTAAATTCAAGCAAAAAATTAAAATGTTGATGTAAATTATTTCTAAGAATGCCCATGATACAGGTTTCTTCGAAACACGGAATTTTCATCTCAAGTCGTCTTCATCGTAAAATTTAATAATATTAACAGCCTGACCCATGATGTCGACCGATCGATAATGTTGGAATTGTAAACGAAAAACAACTGATTTGCGACTTTCTAACAATCCATTTAAATTATTTGTTTAGCTTTTGTGCCAGAAAAAAAATAAGGGTAAAATTTATTTTTAAAACGCAAGTTAGATTTTTTAAGTCTAGACATCAAGCGAACGACATCGTTCGATACCGTGGGTCAGACCGTAAATTTATTCTGTCCCTAGAGGCAGCTGTTACAGGGTTGCAAAATAATACTTAATATAGTTTTCGTAATAAGTTGTATTTATCGTAATATGTATGTATGTGTCATGCAATTGTGTCATTTTTTAAATAAATGTGTAAAGGCCCATTAATAGTGTCTCTGACAACGATTAGTACTGTTCCAAGATAATGTAGTTTACAGCGCCCTCTTTCGTCGGCTAGCATAACAGTCGGCCAAGTAAAACAATTAATAAAATGCCTGCGCATTCAACTTAATCAAATTAAAGCGACTTCATAATACCAGAGCCGCTGTAAAAATACTCTAAGAATTAACAAAACGCCCAATAGCAGAGTTGTAAAAAGAATTATCTGCCTGGCTCACGATGTCGAACGATGTTGATAGCTTGCGTTCCACTAATAACCGATTTTCTTTAACTTCTTAATTGCTTACTGGAAGAAAAGGTAAACAAATAAATAAAATGGATGGTTTGAAGGTCACAAATCATTTGTTTTTCGTTTACAATTTCAACATTATCGATCGGTCGACATCGTGAGCCAGGCAGTAAGCCTTTTACATTTTCAACATCTATCTTCTCAAGCCTCTTCCTAGAAGTTCTACATAGTGTAAGGCATAAGTAGGTCGCATCACCTGAGTGCTGGTTTTAAAAGAAATCATATAGAAATAAAAAATTTCCGTGTGGTAAAACTTGTGCAATTTATACAAAAGCTAAACTTTGATACTCTGGGGCGGGCTTCTCAATGTACTAAACTAATCATCTTTTAAAATATGTATTAGTATGTACTAAAAATAAATTGATCATTGTTTTAGATTTTAAACACCGGCTAGATTTCAGCTGATTTTTTTCTCATATTGCAGCAGAAGCAAAGTAAAATTTTTTATCAACAATACAATATTCCACAAGAAACAAATAATCAGCTCTATATATAACACCCATTTACATATATACCGTTTACTGTCATATTTTTCGCTTAATAAATTTAATTTCAAATATATCGATCAAATACTATAATTAAAATAGCCATGCAAGCTAATCACTATGTTAAAAAAAATATTCTAATTGTTTATAGATAGTTTCAACTCGTGACTAAAAGTAGGTATGGATCTGTATATGCATACATATGTATGTATATAGGTGTATGGGTTTGTACATGTCTAAGTATATTATTAATTAATTATTGCCGACGTTATATAAACGTCATTGTCATTATTATAATCATTATCATCATAATACAGAACACAAATTAATATTTGACTTAATTTGTGTCTTTCACTCTCACCCTTCATTTCCGTCACCATATTTGTAATGATGAACAACAACTACATACATAAATACATACTTATGTACATTTATACTTAGTATATAATACTCTAAGTTATTGCTTACAATTTTATACATATTTATGTCTGTATACATGTACTTACTTTACATTTGTTTAATTGTTATTTGTTAATGTCTTTTTGTTGTATTTGCTAATTGCCATTTAATCTTTAATGGATTGACGCAAGTTAGTATATTGTCTTCATACATATCGAGCCGTTCCTCCAATAGAATCATAACTCCAAAAATGTGATATGTAATTAATATTCATATCATTTTTCAAAATGTGCAAAAATTTCATCTAAATATTTTATATACCTACCTACTAAAGTTTTGAAAATAAATAACATTTGCAATTACCGTCAAGATTTTAGCAAATTCAAAACTTTATATTCGTGTTTTGTGAAACTAGTTTTTTTTTTTGAGTTAAAATCCAAAAGTCGTAGCTGACAAATTAAAAATTTACTTTTATTTTACTTGTATATTTCAAGAAATAGCAATTTTATTAGCAGAACTTAAATGTGTTATTGGATATAAATACATATGTAGTAATAAATTTTAAAAAATATTTTGCTTCTCCTGTAAAATTATAAAAAGTGCAGTTACGTCCTTTTGAATTTTAGATGGCGATATGTACATACCATACATATATGTATGTATTATTTATGTTGCTGTATTTGCATTTTTCATATATTTTAAAACAATTTTAATTGGTTGCCTTAGCATAAATTGAATGTTTGTGAGAGGGAGAGTAATGACCTCTATGTTGTATAATGTTGCCATCTGGAGATGAACGATTGATAACGCAGCGGAGCCAGATTAATGAAAATGATGGATATGCTAATAAGTTTTATAAAATTGTGATAACAAATTTAGAATTAAATACCTTCAAAATGTGGTATGTCCCATCCAGTAATAATATATTTTAGTTTTGCAGAACTTTCAAAATCCTTAAAAAAAAAAAAGTATTGATTTGGCAGAAAAAAATTAAAAAAAAAGAATCATATTTGGAAAGCAAAAACATATTTGAAAATACCAGAGTGGATATTTGAAACAAATTTGGAACTCTGAACAAATGTGTTTTGAAATTTAATATAAAAATATTTTTAGATATCCCAACTTTTCTGCATGCTAGTGCACTACCCGGTCCACTATTTGCATATAGTGGAATACACGTTACCATATTTACATAACAACCACTTTTATTCAGCCTAATTGACTTTCTTCAACTGTTACTACGGCTGTTAAGAGTGATCACTTAACTGTAAAGTTGGCTTCAATAAAGAATATTTTTTACAAATCTTTTACAAAAATATTTAAAGAAGGAAACAATGAAAAAGGTTTGTTGTTGTAACGACAAAGAAGTTTTCACGTTCATTCACTTTCGTTGTAAATAAAGGAACGATAAACGAGTGAATGGGAGCAATTCTAGAAAATAAATATTTCTAGTGTATTTTCATTGTTGTGAAATAAGCTGCCCAGTGGGATTTCGTGATCAAAAAACATCCCTTCTTGAAGATCATTTCGAAAATAATTTTCTATTTATAACTTTAAACTTTTGTGGTGTTACCAATCTACATACAAACCTGAGCTGTAAAAGATTGCAATCACTTGGCATTGTACATGCTATCTGTCTGTTAAATTTCATCAAAATCCATTAAGAGAATGTCTTCAGAAAATAAGTACCAAAAGTAAAAAGGACCACAAGTAAAAAAAGGGACCAAAACTACCAGGTTTTTCTCAGTGCAGTATGTTAATTTATAAAATATTAGTACAAAAATAAAAAAGTACCAAAACTACAAATGTGTCCTGTTTTTACCCCTTAAAAAATTTCATCCAAATCCATTGAGCAGTTTTCGCGTTGTAGTGGAACAAACTTTCTAATCTACAATATGTAGTAGTATGTATGTAAATGTGAATCCTTTTTTAATCAAGCAACCTGATCTAAACGGGTGATTTTGAACAATCACCTGAACTATCAGAATATTAGCTGTCTATAGAAGATATTTAGTTTTCTTAGAGACATTAACTTTAGACATTATATTTTCTTTGAGTGTATAAAATGGCGTATTTTCATAAATTTTTTGCTCTCCTGTTAATTTGGCTTGTTTTCATTTTGTGTATTTGTTTTGATTTTGTGTTTCTTTGCTGTTAGCTGTGTGAATGGATGTGTAAATTTTTTGTAGCGGTTTGTAGTTTGTTATTGTTTTTGTGTTTTATTTAACCTGCACATTTATCAGCTTAATTAAGTTTTAAATTACATTTAATTTGTGATAAATATGATTGCAGTTGTACTCTTGCTCAATACTGTGTTGAGTTAATCAAAATGGTAGATATTTGTTTATTTACTGTTGTTTTCTTTGTTTGTTGTTGTTTGTGCTCTTTTAATGGGGGTGGGGCCAGGGATGTTTAATTGTAAGGAAAATTTTTTGTACGTGTTAAATGGGGATTGTATGATTTATGTGTCTGTAATTTTGATTAAAATTTCTACAATTTGATTGTGTGTGTATATTTTTTTTAAATTGTAACGTATGTAAATTCAAGTACATACATACGTAAACAAAATTATGTGGACAAAAACTTTAATTGAAATTTAGCATAGCGTGTCTACATTCACAACTGAAATCAAATTTTCTCACAATATTTTTTTTAATCATAAGCATCACTCTTTCCTTGTTATCGTTTGCAAGGGAATAATATTCTATAATTGAAAACGTTAACAAAAATAAGTTTTGCTGTACTGGGCCCAAATCGTTACATCCGCGAACGTACAACTCGTCACGTAATAATTGAAGAATTGAATTGGCTAATACGTGACGAGTTGTACGTTCACGGATGTAACGATTCGGGGCCTGATTTTATGATTTCACTAATAATTTTGTCTAACACCCAATTTACATGATGACTTTTGCGACGTCATTTTTACTGAATTCCCTTTTGAAGTTGCTACTAAAATCTTTGTGTGTTCAGACGATGTCTTTTAGTTTCATGTCTTTTTTCCCAATTTTGTTTTGAAATAATGTAAGTAACAAAGATAAATAACAAAAGTAAGAAAAATAACGAAAAGTAACAAAGAGAAATGGAAGAAAAGTCTTGAAAAACACAAATCAAGACTTTTTGTTTACCCCTCTTTCTTCCCTACACCGCTCACCAACAAGCAAAAAGAGACGTCGAAAAAGCGACGTCGCAAAAGTCATCATGTAAATTGGGTGTAACTTAATAGGTATCTCTTTTGAGGTTCTAAGTTTAAACGAATAGGGATATTTAACTTTTCGCACTTCCATAGATATATTGTTGAAATATTCACCCTTACCGGGAATAAGAGGTGAACATTTTGTTTAGGTGAAATATTTCCTATGAATAAAAAAGTGGTGAACAAAATTAGGAAATAGTACACTGCTAACAGCGCTGAAATTGTCGATCACAATTTTTGGAAAAGAAAATACATTTCACGTCAACTTTTATTCCCGATAAGGGTGATTATACAACTCTTTTTTTTACTTTACTTTCAGACAGATTTTATTAATAATTTATTCTCTTTTATTGCAGGTACGTTTCATAAATTTTAATTAACAAATAATTGTTCGTAATAATTTATGTATCTATTTGTTCAATTTAAAATTTTCGTTGGAATTTTTATTTGAAATGAGGTAAGTTGTTTATTGTTTTTGAAATTAAATTGCTATTAAGCTGTGCAGCTGTGAAAAATTTACATGCTAAGCTTATTAAAAATATTGTAGGTAGATATTATGTATAATTTTTCGATCACATGTCCAATCCGCACAAGAACTTACACATTGGTAACTATAAGATGACCTTAGCAGAATTATCGGAAGTAGGGCTAGCGGGAGACAGTGGCATCTCATCGCAAAATGTTTAGAAATAAATTTTATCGAAATGTACATACATATATTTTAAAGTAGTAGTTTTTTTTTTAACAAAAAGTAAAAACATCTTCCATATTTATGTACAAAAGAAGTCCTTTTACTATTAATTTTATTTATTTTTAGAATTGAACTCTTCGTTTCTTAAATCAAGGAATGCTTACAAGTCAGTGCCTTTGCTATCTCAGTCATTTCAACAGAAAATACTTTAAAGCTTTTTGTTCTTAATGTGAGCATTTCATGGCCAACTTTTAAAGCATTCCCGTTATTTTGTTGTTAAAAATTCCGTTTAGCCTAATTCGTGTTTAAATTTTGAAGCACAAGTTGAAAAAGGTAAAACAAAATTTTAAGTTTCATTGGCTGGTTTTTTTTGTTATCTTACGTCGCCTCTCGGGTATTGCTGAGAGAAAGAGTATCCTTCCTACTTAGCCGAGTGGGACCTCTATAATAAAGAATATTTGTTAAATAAATTAACAACAACATATTAACAGCAACAGCAACAGAAATTGTTATGAAACTCCAACTCATCATTTATTAAAATTTGTAAACTTGTTCTATCCGAAATCATATTGAAAAAAGATAAAAACTTTAAAAAACACTATATAAAAAGCATTAAAAACTGTAAAACTTCCTCTTGTCAATTTTACTCCCAAACTCTTAGCATTTCTTGTAAATTTTTATCTGGCAACTATGCATAAACTAACCGCTAACGTACAGTGCCGCCAAGTATTTTTCATGTTAAACAAAGCATTTTGTCTTGCAAGGATTTCTTTTAGATTTATTTTGATACAATTTTCAGTTTACTTCCTAATTTGCTAAAATTTATATCATACATGAACAGTAAAATTTTGTAGCCGCAACAACCTTCTACTCTATTTTTAGCCAACAATTATTTTGACAAATTAAATGTGTTTTCTCGTAAAAATTTTGTAGTATTATTTTTTATATTTTTTTCAAATTTATGTCTACAAAATGTAATAACGTCATTTTCTGTTGTATAGTCTGTTTTGTTTGCTTGCCATTTCATGTTCCATTTCAACCATGACCTTTTCCGTTTTTGTTTTTGTATTTAACTTTTGTACATTCATGCTTGCTTTTATTAATATTGCGCCAAATATAAATCACTACATGTGGATTTTTACATTTTCTGTGACAAAATTGTTGCGTTTGCAAAAAAAAAAAAATCCTTTTCTTTTCTTTGCTATTTTTCTGATTTTATTTTTAATAGCAAATATCGTGTAATGTGATTCGTCTTAAGGAGTCTCCTTTTGACTTTTAAAGGTTACAAAATATTTTGCAAATTAAAAGAAATAATAAATGAATATTTTTATATAGAAGTATAGTATGAATTTGTTAAAAAAATAAAGGTTAAAGGAAAACAAGCACACCTAAATTTATTTATATTCTAGGGAGGATATTACAAATTCTTTCATCCATTAAAAAAAAACATCCAAGTAAATGGTTAAAGGTCATTTAATGAAAAAATAAAAATGACATGCTATAAGGAGTCAGCAATACATTTTTGTGCGTTTTGGCAGGTTAACAAATTGTCTTGGCGATTTTTCTCGACAATATTTTCTTCTATTCCGCTAGCCAAATATTAAATATAATAATAATAAAATAAAAATGTTGTCGTTTTAATCAAATATTAAATATTTTCTAAAAGCTATATTGGTTTTTTCAATTCATCACTATCAGTCATGGATAAATAAATCTATATTTGCGACAAACTATTTGCTATTCAATCTTCCTCACCGCATTTGCGTGTGAAAAAACTCCTATAATACCTTTTAGCTTCAACTAAATTTCTCGCACTAAATAGTACTTTTATTATCAACGTTGAAATCGATAATTAATTTAACGAATATAAAAATAGCAACAACAATGGCTGGCTATTTGCCTGTAAACATTTATTCGACCAGAACAAATTGCATTAGAGTATTCCGTAGTAAAAAAATAAAAGTATTAACTAAGCGCGAAAGCAAAATTGATTAAATATTTAGAAATTTTCTAGGTCAATAGAAAGGACGAGTTTTTATGATTTATTTTAAAATACAAACATTCCAGAAGCAAAAACTTAATATTAAAATAAATCAAATCAATTTAGATATGAATTTCGTCTGCGTACTCGCATAGGAAATACATACAAATGTTTAGTCATGTGAATATAAAAATAGACAGGCAGCCTTCAGCGAAATATTGGAAAAAAAAGCATGAAAACTTGTCGCCAAGAATGTTTCTTATTGTTAAGAAAAAAGAAATTAAGTGAGAAAAAAACAACAACTTTTATGTGTTTATAGATTTTTTTATAAGTTTTCAAAAATTTATTTATTTTTTATGGGCTGTGCTGCATTTCATTGTCTGCTAAATACCAACTCGATCGGTAGACCTTTACCACTCTCAAGCAATACCCGAGAATTATTAAGCAAAGATTAGAAAGGAAAATAATAAACTTAATATTAGTTTAATTTTATAATGGTTTATTACTACATATTAATTTTAATTCGTTATTTGATTTCTTACAATTCATAATACGTATGATGTGTATACATATAATAAACCTGTGATAAATTTGAGTGTTCTCCTTGAAACTCATGTTCGAAAATAGTTGTGGAAAAAAATTTCTTATTGTTCGTTCAAATTATAAGAAGTTATTTACAAGGCGTCAAAATAAAAAAGAAAATTTAAAAATTCCTTCATCAAAGAATTCTGTGAAAACTAAGTACTGTTTCAGTGTCCAAAATGTGCATAAGTCTCAAAATGTCTCAAAATTTAATTTTTACATCGACTATTTTTTAAAATTATTTATTGAAAAAAAAAAAAAACAATTTTCCAACCCTGCTTCAAGCCGAAATGTATGTGTAAACTATGTTGACATGCATTATTTGTAGAATCTTTAAACGGTTATAACCATGGCGTTATAAACCAGGTGGTAGCGGGAGAAAACAAGAACTTGGCAGCACGAGAAAAAGTAAAGCCAAAATAACTGAAGCTGTCAAAAATATAACCAGAAAACAGCTCTTTGACATTTTCAGCCAAAAAATAAGTAGGGCAAAAAATAGTCAGCTGTCGTAACGCTAACTCTGAATATATTGAGTAGATTTTTGACAAAATAATAATTCTCCACATCTGTAAATAATAAGCTTTAAAGTTGTTTTTTCCTGTTCAATTTCAGCGTAAAATTGGTCATAAAAAACCAATATGCCTTTTAACTAAATATTTCTAGTTGTTTTACGATTAATCAAAACTATATGTTTCCTTTATTATTTGCAAAAAAGAAACTTGATACTTTCACAATCTGATTTTGCAACCCAAATTTATTTAGTTTAAATATAACTTTAGAAGATCACACATAACAAATGAACAAAACTGTGTCGGTTCGTTTTTTGATCCACGTGATGCACAGGCAGTGAACCAAATACTATGAATTAAGTATTTGGAAATAAAGATGTACAATATTTTTATTAAATGAAAACATTTAAAGTTAAAAAAAATAAAAATTCTACTAATTGTCAATAATTTTCAAATACGAATGCTAGTGAAAAACGTACACATGCCAACACGTTTTCTGTCATAGGCGGCAGCACACAAACAGCTGATTAGTTTTTACACTACTTTGCGATGTGTGGTGTCTGTGTATTGTGAAAAATATGCATTTACTTTTATGTTAAAATATTGTATGGAAATTTACTATTTACGAATAAAAAAAAATATGATAAAAATTTTGACATTATTTAGATCACTGCCATTCATATTCATTAGATGCAATCCAACCTTTGAGATACTTTGTCATGTCACTGCAGTATAAAATATAGCAGGCTTTACATACGAGTATAGACAGACATATTTTTCTGCAGCATAAAATATGTACATTACACCAAGTTCTTTTGTTCAAAGAGCAGACAACACAACATATTCGACTGCTAAAAGAAAAAAAAATATGCTGATAAGTTATGAACAACTGCATAATGTAGCATAAAATAATTAAAAAACAACAACAGCAAGAAATATGAACAGTATTTTTAACACTCTTAAAAACAATAATTTATATGCAAAAATACGTAAAAGACATGACAAAAAAAAAGATGAACATTTCAAAAGAAAATGCACAATGAAAAAAATACTGGTTTTCTTTGTAAACTTTAGCACACTTTTAGCCATATAAATTTAAACAATTTGTAAGTGTAGAGCATTGTGCATTAGGTAGAACCCTATTTGAGTGGAAGAGTTTTTGAAGTTATTAGCGAATTACCTAATCACAGGCGGTGTTAATAATAAAATAAACACAAAATCAAGTTGCATGGCTGACCGGAAGTGTCGAAAACAGAAGAAGAAATATACTTCTAACAGCTGTTCGAGCAATTGTTACATAATAAAAAAACGTTTGACGGATACTGCAAACATGGCCGTTAGACCTTATTATTGCCGCGAACAAATTATGGGACCAAACTGCATGCAAACCCAACCCAATTAATAACCTTTTTTCAAAGTCAGGTTGCCGGTTCGTTTCCGTCTAAGGACCCTGATTATTTCTTTCCGCGGGTTGTGTCTGTTTCAAAGTACTGAGATCTAAATAAGAACTAAGTTTATTAGAAGCAGCCTTCATTTAAAAACACAACAGTATGTATAAGAATTTCCTAGTAAAATCCGAAAAATAACAAAATTGTTCGCTAAACATGGAAATTATCATACAAATATCAATTTATGGGTCGATTATGGATGGCAACCGAACTTCAGTTCGGTGAAAATTATACGTATGGCAACTGGCAACTGAGAGCTGTCACTTTCAGTTGCTTTTCTAGCAACCAAAAATTTTCAGTTGCCGGGTAGCAACTTAACTAAAGTTGTGTTGCTGTCCCTAATTTAGCCATTAATTAAAAATGTGTTTAACATCAAATAGAAATAAACCTTTCAAAATCAATTTTAACACTTTTTATAATTTCCACCGCCTTAACGGATGATTAGCCACAAGAAAGCATATCCAAAAATATTTGCAGCTAAATCGTCTTTAAAATAAAGCTAAAATATGCTAAACAAATGTGTCTTTCAATTAGAATGAAAATTTCCGAATCAAAAAACAGAATATTTGTTGTCCGGCATACTTCCGAATATATTTGCTCGATTGGTGGCTAATGTGGGAATTTTTTTAAATCTCATTTTCCTATTATCAAACATATATTGGTTTTTATTTCCGAATTAGGTAGATAAGTTATCAAACTTAAGTTCAAAAAAGTTTTATTTTTCAAATTAAATTAGTTTTATTGAGTAATAAATGAGATTCTATTTGCTTTCACACCGCTTAATGCAGTCGAAAGTAAAACGAAAAAATTGTTCGAAATTGAATGTCAGGAAACCAAAATATTCGGAAAAGATTCACTTTCACATGGATGTGAAACTCATGACAGACACGAAAATCATTCAAAGACCAATGCCAAAATTTATATTGTGTAAGTTTTTGTTATTTTGGTTAATATAATCTTTATATATTATTTATTTCTCAAAATTCTTCCTCATAAACATCTTTTGCACATCATTTAAATGGAACAAAAAAAACGATAAATAAAATGTGATTCAGTCTATAAACACCCTGCAGTCGGCGTAGCTAGCGAATGACAGGCTATTTCTCTAGCTACCAGTCGTTACCAATAACTACTAGCAATGCATTCGACTGGCGAACACGGGGATGACATTGACGGTAGTCAATTGACACTATCAGACCGGTGAAATTACTAGTCAGCACAACCCAACTATTTCGCTAGTCAAAATGTACCAGTTAGATCACTAATGATATTTCCTTAATGAAAATACTACAGAAATTTATATATTTTTGATTTTTGTTTATTTATCAAATTTCTTTTTCAATATTTATAAAATTTTCAATTAATTGTTCTTTTTCTTTATATATGCAACGTTTACTTGACTTTTGCTGCTCATTTTACCTTTCTAAAAAACACCTTTTTTTTAATAAAAATTTAACATTCACTGACCACGAACTTCCAATTGAACGCCAACACAAAATCATAACACTTTCATAAAATCTTTTTTATTTTTTTGTTGATTTTTTTTTTTTGGAATAAGGGCACAGTTTTTTTCAACTCGTAAAAACAAAAATTGAGGTTGAAAGCATTAACATTTATGCATGTACTGAGTGCGTGTACATGTACATGAGTGAGAGAGTCAAAAGGCGAACTCTTGCATTACTTGTAGCTAGTGAAGCAGTTAGTCCATTTTTCGTTAGCGAAATACCTAACGATTTCGAGTCAATTTCTACTTTTAAAACTGGAGGGCATATATTTGTATATATGAGTATATGTATGTACATACATACAAAAAAAGTTTTCAAACAAAAAGTTACCATTAAATTATATATCAAATAATTTTGTACATAAGCAAACTTAAATTATTATAAAACTAATGTAAAAATAAAAGTAATTTTAACCACATATGGCTTTTAATTAGTATAGTATATCTATAAAATTTATATAAGATATATATGTAATAATAAATTTTATTTATTGAGGGTGGTGTTGGCTGAAGTGGTCAGCGCGTTGACTACTACTAAGCAAACAATGACTTGGGGCCTGGGTTCAAACCCTGGCCAGACCAAGTCAATCAACATCATTAATTTCTCTAATGTGAGACATTGTATTAATTGTTGTCGGACTATTTAAGAGTCACTAAAAAACTGTTCCGACAGCGATTGATGCTGTCCAAGCTAATATACACCACATCGCCCTTCTTCGGCGTTTAGCAGAAACATCGGCGAAGTAAAACAATTAATAAAATAAAATGCGTGCTAATACAGCTTAACAAAATTAATGCGTCTACTTAATACCGGAGGGGTTTCAACTCTGCTATTAAAATTAACATAACGCGCCAAGCAGAGTTGTGAAAGATTTATCAACATCTATCTTCTCTACCCTATCCCTCTCCCTGAGTTCCGGCACAGTGCACTGCATACGTAGGGGTCATCCCCTGAATGTTGGTCCTAATTAAAAAAAAAAAAAAAAAAAAAAAAAAATTAAAAAGCAATAGATCCAAATGAAAGATTTTCATTGCAGCCAAGGGTGTCTTTTGATCCACCAGACCCAAAACAAAATTAGGTTAGTGCTTTTGTACCCGAAATATTTTTCATTTTTACCCCTTTTTACCCTATTTGCATGGGCTCACAGTGCTTTTGATGTTGAAAGAGTTGGCATCACTGGTTAAAACAGTTGTCTAAGAAAACAATGCTGCCAAATTTCAATATTTTCAATTCGGTACATACGAGTACACAAATTCTTACTGAAAGCCATAAAATTATATATCCTTATTTTTATGTTGTTGGTACAATAAACACCGATGGAAAAAAGTACAATTTTAACATTTTAGTTTATTGCTTAATTTACATTAAGCGTTTTTGCAGCACTTGATGATAAAATGGTGTCATTGGTTGCGTTGGTACACAACAAAATGCACTTAGCGCCCATTCCTACATATAATAAAATATATCTGTACTATTTTGTATTTAGTTTTTGCTTTTTAATCAAATATAAGCGACATAAGCAAGTGAGTAGCAGTAGCTGACGTTTGTCTCTTTAAAATAATAGTCATATGTATGTAGCAGCAGCTCGTAGATATATTTTTTGTTGTGGCATTATGCCTAGTTGATACATAAGTAAGAATTGTGGGTTCAAATTGGGGTCACCACTAGTTTACTTAACTTAAATATGTACATACATACATATATGTATATGTATGTATATGTTGTATTTAAGCGTGAGTGGCATAAAAAACGCGTTTTTATTTAACATTTTTTTTAAGTGAGTATACATATAAGCGTATTTGATAAATGAGGTTAGTGTGTAATAGAGATACTCAAAACTTATTTTATATGTATGTATGTAAAGTGTGATAAGTATGTAAAAAGTTCATACATATTTGCATATACATACATACATATTTTTCGTTTGTTTTTGTTTTTATTTTAATTTTTTGTTTTTTACTTTCTGCTCGAGTACCTCTTAAATAGAATGCAAACTAAAGTCGATGAAAAACAAGCTGCACTACTAACAGTACTACTAATAGTAGCAGTATGTAGTAATAATAAGTCTTTGAGTTTATAATTTGGGGTTAACCACCATTCATTAATTGTGGCTGGCAACACTATTATAATCCAACAAATACTTGAACATAGAAATAAACAACAACACCACAGAAAAAACAAACAAACTCAGCGAGAAAATCAACACTGTCAGAAAAACAACATCAGCAACAATAACAGCTCTTCGCGAAGCCATATAAATTTTTAATGAAAACTGCTTAGTTTTTCACTTTTCTTCTTCTGTTTCTTAATTATAATTAATTAAATATTTATTTTGGTATTTATTAAAATTAATTGTAATAATGATGTCATCACTTGCAAAAACGTTTAATTCTTGCGTAACGTCACATTAATACGAGTCAAGTGGATTGTGAAAAATAAAAATCTCTATAATTAATTCATATTTTTTGTGGTATTTACATAAAGTGAAAGGAACTCTCTGCTCGACCGTCTGCTACAGGCTTCTATTTCGAAAACCACAAAAGATATGGACCATAAATTATCACATGGCATCGATATCGATTTCGATTTAAACTCTTATTGTTAACGTGAGCGATCGCGATTTAGCACCTGTGTGATTTTTTTAAATTTATTTAGAAATTTCTAAAGAATCAATTTGCTAAATTCAGTCTATTTTCCAAACTTTGAAAATAAATAAACTTTTTTGAAGTTTGAAAACTGCGCCTGTAAATTTTATCTAAATTTAGGTCAGTTGGTTCACATAAAATATGTAGCTGTTATGCTGAAAATGCTACAAGTCCATACCGTTTAATACATTTTGGGAGTTATTTATTTCTATTTATAAAAAAAAAGAAACAAAGAGCCTTAACCACAAGGAAACTGTAACTAACATGATATATAATTTAGTTTTTTTAAAGTAAAATCTAACCTCAAAAATTAAGTTCCTTCTTCTATATACATGAATATAAAAAATTGTTGCAAGTGTGTTGTGACTTTATAATTCACGAACGGTCAAACCGAATTCGATTAAATTTTTAGGGTTTATTCGTATGGTCGTGTAGATAGTTTATCTACAAACGGTCGATGGGTTCGTGAGTTATGACTTTTTTAATTTTTTTTTTTTTTTTTTTATAATTAGGACCAGCACTGGGGATGACCCCAACGTATGCAGTGCACTGTGCCGGAACTCAGGAAGAGAGATAGGGTAGAGAAGATAGGTGTTGGAAATTTAGAAAACTTAAGTCTTTCACAACTCTGCTTTTGCGCGTTATGTTAATTTAATGTTAGTGTTGAGGCGCCTCCGGTGTTAAGTAGATGCATTAACTTTGTTAAACTGTATTAGCAGGCATTTTATTAATTGTTTTACTTCGCCGATGTTTCTGCTAACCGACGAAGGAGGTCGATGTTGTGTACATTAGCTTGGATAGCATCAATCGCTGTCGGAACAGTTTTTTAGTGACCAGTGCTATGCCTTCATCACTTAAATAGTCCGAAAGTCGTGCTGTGCTTTGATTAGGTAATCCGAAATTTATAAAAGTAAATAGCTTCCGTACGAAGCCGGGGCGCTGAGCTAGTCTATAAATATGCCGTCAATGTTCTTTAAATTGATTCTCTAGACAAAATTATTGTTTTGTATTTAGAAAATTATGCCGTAAACTTAATTGAGTCTAGTGAATTTTTCATTATTAATTTTCAAACCGAGAGTAGAAAGACGTTCCATGATTTTCCCCTGTAATGTCAATCATATTGTTTTTATTGTTGAAAGGTGATGATAAAATTGTCACAAGTGGAACTGTAACTCAAGAGCTTCGCGATATTTCCAAAACTGTGATAAAAAATCTTTAAAATCCTGATATTTCGGTAGGGACGGAAATACGACAAAAAAAAATTCGAGAAATAAACTCAAATAACATGTACTAAAAATTTGATTTAAAATAATACTAAAAAGAAAAAAATTTATATAATACGAATAGATCTCTTGAATGTAATTTTTCATTAAAATCAATGTATGTAAATACTTAAACACAGAGATTAAATTGTAAATTCTTTTTTGCTCATAATAATTAGTTTTACTTGGGAATTCCCGGCATCCCAGACAGATTCCAAATATTTCGTAACTTCCCGGAAATAATTCTGGGAAAAGATAAACTCTAGTCTGAAGCTTATGGTAGCGCTCTCTATCCAGCCAATTAAAATTTAAAAATAAACATTTTGAGAAATTAATTAGAAAAGTTCAGCAAGCGCAAACAATAAAATGCTTAAATTAATAGCTAAAATGTATTAAAGAGAAATAGAAATTTATTAAAATACAAGTTTTTTAAATGTTGCCTGCAAATCTCTTATCGTAATCGCACAATAATTTGAATAAACATTTGTTTTTTTTTGCTGCTATATTTCACAATAGAAATAAAATTAACTAGAGACTACTCGCACATACAAAATTGTAATAAACTAAACTAAAATTGGAATGAAAAAAATATATACATATACATATATGTATATACGTATATGTGTAAGAGTGAATATGTGTACGAGGGGAATTCAAAGAGTCCTTATAAATTTATAAAAGTGAAATAGAGATTTTACCAAACTAGAGGCGATTCCCTCGAAAATCGTTTATGAAATTTGTTGTATATATTGTGCCGTGTGTCCAGCAAGCTAAAGTCTTTTGTGATAAAAAGAGTGAGAAAAGAAATTATGAATAAAGATTCTAGATGAGTTTTTTCCCTATTCCCTGTTACCCTATTCTAAATAAAATTTCAAACATTCTGAAGGGAAGTAGTGTTAAAATTTTATGGGCCGATTATGGATGGCAACCGAACCACAGTTGCGTTGCCAGTTGCTGAGAATTGTATTACGGATGGCAACTGGCAACTGAGAGCTGCCAGTTTCAGTTGCTATTTAGTGCTTTAGTTGCCACCTGGCAACGCAACTGAAGTTCGGTTGCTATCCATAATCGATCCATTAAATTCAAATAAGAAATTAAAAGAAAAGTTTTATGCCTAAATTCAAATGAAAGCACATGACTTACACCCGATTTATACGATGACTAAAAACGCTGATTAAAATTCATGATTTGTTTTTTGTTAGCGTGCGGGGTAGAGAAGAAAGAGGGGTAGAAAAATAATCACATTTTCTGTTTTCCATGCATTTTTTTGTATTTCCTTTTACTTTTGTTTCGGTTTCGGTTTTTGTTATTATGTTTTATTCTTTTTCTACTTTCAAAGAAGATTGTACGACTATACGCTAAAAACTCAACACTTCAAGAGAAATAAACCATGCTTAAAAATCATAGTATAAATGCAAGAGAATTTACGAAGATATGTACTTTCAAAAAATTTCATGTAGTTTTAATCATCGTATAAATCGGGTGTTATAACATCATTGAGATCAATAACAGTATTTTGAAGCATTGTAGACTTATTTTGTAATTCATAAACGATTTATAAAGTTAAAGTGCACATTAAAACCAGTTTTTCCATACAAAATTCGTACAATACCGCCACAATAACTTTAATAATCGTTTATGAACAGGCGCGTTTCCAGCTTTATCGTTTGGGGGAACTTTTTAGAATTTTATATAAAATAAACCTAAAATTGCGTTCTTTTAAATGCCAATAATTAAAAAGAGTTGTTGGGGAATATCCCATTTACCCCCCTGTATCTGCGCCTGTTTATGAATTGGGGGATAATGTATTGCATATATAAGTTTTCGTGATACTTCCTAATTTTTTTTTTTTTTATTTACAACTTTATTTTTTTTAGTTAGCACGATTATTTTTTAACAAAAAAAAAAAAAAATGTAAAACAATACAATTGAAAGCAAACCAGCTGATTCTGATAACTCCAAATTCCCTTTCCAGCAATAATATTCTCCTCCTCTGTCTGTTTAGAATAAGAAAGTTTTATTCGCGGCAAAATTAATTCCCCGGAAACTCATCTCTCCCTGAATATTCATAATTGAGTCGAAAGAATTTTTTGACAGGAGCAGGCAGAAAACAATACTAAAACGCCATGTTCTTTTTGTACTGTTGTACTTATTTTAATATTAACACTACCTTATAAGTAAATGAACCTTGCTTGAGATCTACTTTAGAAACCTAAAGAAAGAATACAACTCTATTACTGCAGCGTAATTATCAAAGAAGAGATTGTTCTATTTAACAACAACTATAGAGAATTTTGTCCTAAACGAAAAAAGAAAATAGTTTAAAAGTATCAAATATTCAAGTATGTACATACATAAATACATACATATGTATTGTCTAAATTAAAATTTTTAAAAATTCTTAAAATGTTAAAAACTCAGGGTTTTTCTTTAAAAAATTATTAAATTCTCTTAAATGTCATTTATATTATATACTTGTATGCATTAGTTGCGAATGGACTCCTTTCCTTTAATCCTTTCGTCAGTTACCAAAACATGTTTTGTAGTTTCGCTACACAAACATACATACACATACATACATGCGTTGTGAGTCATAAACGCACTTTATTGTTATTTGTTAATAAAAGAATTTAATAAACTTTGTGAAGAACTCGTGTTAAAGTATCACAAATGTGTAGTAAAATCATCATATACACACGTACTAACAATCATAAAACGAAGTTCAAAATACTTGGTAAGGATACGGCCACATAAACCAACAAACAGAATACACACTCATACATACAAGCAAAATAAAAAATAAATAAAATAAGTGGTGCCACATTCACTCCAATTATGATTACAGTTGCCATTTTTTGCCATTCCGCCCTTTAATAATTACAATTTCCTTAAGGAAAATTCTAAATATGATGGAGATTAAAAAAGCGGAACGAAATGTACAGTTGTCCAGCAAACATATGAAATTTGACATCTTTGGGGTCCGGGCAACTAGGACCAGATTACAAAATCGACGCAACTGTGCGAAAGATTAAAACCTTCATATAATCCCTTTCAGTATAAATTTTACTCTCAAAAAAAAAAAAAAAAAAAAAAAAAACAATAAAAAGGGTTTCTTAATTAAAAAAAGTGAGTTTATATCGGTCCATAAATGCCAAATTGATTTATTAATCAACATTTCTGGCGGCCACTTACATTTCTATGGGTCTAAAATGCAAGCGAACAATTTCGTAATACTTCAAGTAAGCCGCTTACCCCTCCAAATTAAAAAAAAAAAAAAATTCGGACCCAACCACAACTCCTAGCAATCAAATCAAAATAAAAGTGCAGGATCCCAACTCTTTCAAACAAAAAAACAAGTTTGAAAACCGCTTCAGAAATAATAAAAAGTGTTATGGAAGTTCAAACATAAAAAAATTCTCACGAATTGGTAACCTCTTCCTTTTTTGAATTCGGTTAAACAATAATAAGACGTTCTAATTATGACACTTGGCTATCAAGCGAACTTTCAGTGATGGTACTTACGGACTATATATTGCCGGGCGTCTGAATAGAAGATCTCCTACCTTTACGGTGGATTTCCTTTTTTGGCAAAGTTTTTGATAAAATTTGGCTCAAAGCATGGCAATTCGGAATGATCTTCTATTGTATGACTTGAAGGTGCTTATATAAAGTACCTGTTGGGGAGGCTTTTTTCTCATAACAGATAAATTTTTAATGGACTAGTAAGAGCTCAGTGCTCATCCTTGTATATACAATGTCTTCTTATCGATACGCCGACGAAATACTTCTTGCCTCTTTGGGTGTCATGAAAACTTTGTACATAACCGCCATATTAATGATCTATTCGAAAAAATCAAGTGGATATATTTTTCATCCCCGGTAGGAACGGCTCTGCATCTTTGTGCATGATACACACCAAGGTATGGTTCTGTGCTTCCTGGAGAAGAATATTTTCCAGATATTATCTTTAGCCAATTATCCATAAAAATTTCATGTTACTACCCGAGATCTGCAATAACAGAGTAACGAGCGATCATGTAAACATTCAATTGTTTCGTTCAAGAAGAAAGTCGATAAAAAAAACTAACCTTTGGGGATTTGCTTACGAAGATCGGCCAATAATCAAACACTAATACTGTAGTTCCCCAAGGTGCTCAATACTTGCAACAAGTATGTTCCTTGAAAGTCATACAGGTGCCTTCGGAGAAACTAAGATGGAAGTGAACTCTCAACTTCTCTCTGTGCTAAGAGCACCGTCACAGGCCGCAAATGAGCTACTAACGATAATCTGAAACATAATCGGTTCTGAGGCGTAAATGCTTTCTCTGGAAGGTTTTGAAATTCACGGCCCAATTAAGAATAATAATTTTCGGAGAGTTTTTGTCCGTTTTCCATTCCATCTATAAGGTTTTCCAATAGGGATGATATGATTTTGAAGTGACGTTTCGGCTATTTGTAATATTTCATGATCTGTCATTTGTTTTTCAATGTATTCAGTAGAGTTTACAATTTCATCATGGAGAGATTTACGAAAGAACAACATTGCTGATTTTGTCTTGGAACAACTTGAAAACGATAACGCTTTTTTTAAGAAAATCATCTTCTCCGATGAGGCTCACTTTCATATGAGTGGTGCGGTAAATAAACAAAACTGTCGATCCAGGTGCGAAGAAAATCCACAAATTATTCATGAAAAACCATTACATTCACTTAAATTAACAGTTTAGTGTGGTTTTTGGTCTGGTGGAATCATCGGTCCGTACTTCTTTCGAAATGAAGCTGGTAACACCGTTACTGTCAATGCGGAGCGGTATAGATCGATGATAACCAACTTTTTATGGCGGAAATTGGGAGAAGTTGATCTTGACAACATTTGGTTTCAACAAGACGGGGCTACGTGCCACACAGCAAATGCAACAATTGAATTATTGCGAGAAAAGTTTGGAGATTCGATTATTTCAAGAAATTGTGATATTGAATGGCCTCCAAGAAGATGTGATTTAACAACATTAGACTATTTCTTGTGGGGTTATTTGAAGTCATTGGTCTTTTTAAATAAACCAGACTCTCTTCAAGCTTTACAAGTCAATATTGAACTTGCCATTCATGACATACGACTTGATTTAGTGGAAAAAGTGCTCGAAAATTGGGTTCATCGAATTCGTTCTTGCAGAAGAAGTCGTGGAGGCCATTTAGAACTTAATTGTATCGATTGTACTTCACATTAAATAAAAAACTTTTGAATTTCCTTAACAATATGTGGGTTTTTTCTTTAAGAAATTATATCACTCTTATTGGAAAACATTTTATTATCAACTGAAATTTCCATAAGATTAAATAAATATTCTTAACTGTGGAAATGTAACAATATTTCCCTACCCCTCACATTCAGAATATTTTTTTTATATGGAAATCGCAACTTTAAAAGAAGAAATGAAAAAGGCGAAAATTCCTCGGGAACTATATTTTATAATAGACTTGTTAGTCGCTATTAATTTTTTGGTTACCACACAATCTTACGAGGAAAATTTCGCCCGCCTTTATGAATAACATTTTTAGTAATCTTGTGGCAACTCTAAACTAAATGTCCTTAACATATCCATACATACATGTGTATATATGTAATTCGTAATGGGAAAACAAAGAAAGTTAATGCTTTATCTATGACATTTTATTTGTTTTTTACATTCTTGACAAATAGTTTTCATACGGCGGCGATTAAGTGTTTTTGTACTTCCCTTGAATTTTCATTCGTGTTTGTGTCGTCGACATACTAGAAAGGAAATATACTCTGCAAAAATGTTTTATATTTTTACAATTTCTTCTGTTTATATTGGTGTCAAAAGGAAAAAATAAAGTTGTGGCTTTTATTAAAAGGAAAATATTGTCTACTTCTCTTTTTGGAAAAAATACAATAAAATATCTTTTGCATGGCAATGACACTATAAATAATAATAATAATGAATAAAAAATGTTAGAAAAATACAATTGGGGTATTTACACTGTAGTCATAAGTCATAAAATAATATCACACCAAAATATGACAAGTGTGAACACCCCGTCATAAATAAGTGTGCTATGTCATAATTCCGCCAGCTGATAAACATTTAACAACACGTTTGCATTTTGGCTTAAATGTAAATGATTTTTAATTGTTAATAAAGAAAACAATAAATTTCCTATAAATCTTCTAAAATGTCCATTATCAATTAAAATTTTCAAATTGTTTTTTATCTATACGAACTTGCTGAAATAAATATAATCAAAAGCAGCTGTTGCCGGTAACATGAGCTGAATTAATTTTTTGGACGGCGGCAAGTGGAAAAACGTTCACAACAACCTGCCAAGCAGATCAGTTACACAAACACATATTTTCATTCAAGGCGAATTAATTATAAGGTGGATGCAGTGGCGAATTCACGCGAATTTATTCTTTACCTACACTGACAAATTTGTTACATATTTTCCCGCGCCATTTTAATGTAATTTTCGGGCAAAAGGCAAATTCATCACGACTACAATAATTCAACAACAAAGCAAACAACAGGCATTTTGTTTGTGTAAACGGCGAATTCATTTCCTACGCTGTCAAAATTCTCCATGCCTTGGTCGTGCATATACCTGGTAATGAATTTGCCTTGTTTTCGTTCTTGTGTTATTTAAAAGTAGCGGCGGCTTATAAATATTATCGCCGGCTCGAATAAGGAGTTGCAGCTGGTCGACTAAGATTTCTACTGTTATTTTATGTCAAACCATAAACATACCTGAAAATGTCTTATTATTATACTTATGACTATTTTGTTTGAAGCACAACAACAATTTTTTTAAACTATTGTAAAATAATAAGACATTATGGCAATATGACTTATATGACAACAGTGTGAACACCCCAAATGTTGTTAAAGAAAATTGTACATACATAGAAAGACAATTTTATTATTGATTGAAAGTTTTGTACGTTGTGTGTTGACCAAAAATAAATAAAAATAAAAATTTTGCATTAATTATTATATATAAATTCTTATGGTACTATAAATTCTCTTAACACAACGTTTAAAATCCAAAAAAATCAAGGATGACAATAATTTACTTAAATCAAAATTCACCATAATTTGGGCCAAGGTAATATTGTTTATGGCATTAAAGGACTATCAAACACAATATATAAATGTATGTATGTATGTTGTAATCATTTCAATTTATAAGTCCTTTTTCTAATCGATGTTGCCACAAATAATAGCCCTCTCATTAATATTTGTATTAGTGTGTAGTAGATTTGCTTTGTATGTGCGCATGTACGAGTATGTACTCGTATTATAATCGTCTAATAAGTGATTGATTTTTTTTTTGTTATAATTATTTCTGTATCATGAGACTATTTTGTAGGTCAATAAAATTTTGAAAATATGAAATTAAATTTATGGCACCCGGTTGTAACTAATTACACCGGCCAACAGTAAATATTTTTTTCTTTAGATATGCAATGGCAAGTCCAAGTGAATCATGAGGATGTCAGTTCTACTCTCCGTATTAAATTTTCCTTGTCTTTTGATTTGTTATGGCTTTCCATACTTAAACATTTATATATTCTCTATGAATACCATCATAATTATCGTATGTTATTTAGAGGATATTCACTAAAATGCGACGACATGTTCCGTGTTGAATAGAATCAGAGCGACAGAGCGTCAAACGACTATTCGACACATAGTCAGAGTGACAAAGCAGCAACGTAAAACCGAATCTGATCGAAAAAGCGCCAGGGCAAACAGAATCACAGCGACAAAGCGAAACTTTTTGGATAAATTATTAAACGTTTTGAAATTGAAGTCTACGACTACTACTTTTTACCGCTCTCATGCCCTTAGAATTTTAATTTCCGATAATATCTTCATAGTGAAGATAAATCTAAATGAAAAATTAGTTTTTTCGTATGTTTTGTTTACAAAAAGTTCCAAAACGTATTTTGAGTGCTTTTGAAGGGGAGAAGAATACAATCTAAATTTTATTACTCCGATTAAACGCACAATTTTCAAAAAAAGTACCAAACACTTCTACGTTTATTTAAAGACTTATTTGTAATTAATTAAGTCGTACCGATTTACGCGTTTTTACCGCCTTACCATTTAAATTTCACAAAATTAATTCTTAGTGAGAACGGAAAGGAAGCCGACATAAATTATTCCAAGTCGCTGGAGCTGGGATCCCCCACTCAGTCAGCCACGTTACTTTTTTAACCTATGTATGTATGTTTGTTGATAAAGATATACATACTCGTACATACATGTGTACTTACATATATGTATATTTGTGTGATTAATTTCAATTTTTTGTTTTTTTATAAAACTTTGTATACCTTTATCGCATTTTTTTCGCAATTTGCTTTTAGATTTCATATCACGTGTGTCAAAATGATTTCAGTGTGAAGCTAAAAAACAATACTTTTTTAATATCATTAGTATTTTATTTTCCGAAATGAATTAAAAATTATGATGTCATCTTGAAAAAATTTTTCTAACGTGAAAAAACTTAATTTTTAGATAAAATGTTTTTTTTTTGTTTTCGTCATTATGCGTGTTAAGTTATTTGGTTGTAGATCTGATTAGATTTTAGGTTTATTTGTAACATTCGAACACCGATAGGCTTTTAGGTGAGAAAAATATAAATCATTAAAATTGTATGTGTGTAATTAGATCATTTTTATTATCGGCGTTCTAAAAGAGTTAATTCCACATTTATTTTAAAAGTTCAGTTTGTGATCCAGTGCAATAAAATAAACATGGATACATGGATTTATTAATCTCCGATTAATTATTACATATTTTTAATGCAAAATGAAACTTGATATGTATATGGGATGACGCTTCCCATCGTCTTAAAAAGTAAACTTTTTTATTAAACAATTTTATTTTTCACAAATTAATTTTTGCAAAAAGTACCTATTCCTTCATGTAAAAATAATATTTTGCATCTTTTCTGTACATAAAGTGAAAAAAAATAATTTTAAATTTGCAATACTCTTTTTCGGTAAGATATGGAAAATAAGCTTTTTGAAAAAGGTTCATATTGAAAAAGATACTTTATTTTTTTTATTGAAAGAGTACAATTTTTTTTAAATGTATTCTCTAGAAAAAGAACTTTACAAAAATTTCCCCAATGACGGCCTTTTTTATATTTTTTTTCTTTTTTATAAAAAAGTACCTTGGTCAAAAATACTTTATATATTTTCCTAAAATTATAATTTTCAAAAAAATACACATATGTTTAAAAAAAATCCTATTTTGAAGAAAGTATCAATTTTAAAATGTACGGTTCCGTGCTGTTTTCAAAATTTAACGTTTCTTCAGAGTAGATTCTGAAATATAAATTGCCTCGAAATGCTTAATTTTTCCAAAATTTTACTAAAATAGATTATATATCCAAAAAACACTTTTTTTTAAAAATGACTATTTCAATTAAAAAAAAAGCTTTTAATATCTCTTTTTTTTCTGCACCCCGAAAAAAGATTTGTTGGAAATCGGTTTTGTGAATAGAATATCGGTTACCGCCACCAATATTCTATGGATCCAACAAACATTTCATTATCATAACCATAATTGTAACCAACCATTCGGTTGTGACAATTCTAAAATTTATTAGGTCAGCCGAATTGATAATTGGTGCAACCGTCACAATTCGGTTGGCAACAACGGCTTTCTCTGTGTATTCAGCGATTTTTTAATCGATTTTTTTCCATGTTAGTGTTATTTTCTTTGACTTTTTAGCACCGTTTTGGTTTTCCTGTTTAAGGATTTTTTTCATTTTGAAAATTTTGTTGCAACGTTTGCCGCTTTTCTTTTTGGCAAAACTTGTTTGTTTATTAGCACCTTTTCTTTTGTTCACGATTTTTACGCTATTTTGTACTTTAGCAACTTTTATCGTTTTGGCAGATTTTCCCGCTTACGGTTTTTTTGTTTGTTGCATTTTTCCATTTTTAGTGATTTTTTTTGTTAAAATTTTTTGCTCTATTAGGAGTATGGTATTTTTTTTAGCTGTGTTCTTTCCGTTCTAGCGGTATTTTCTTCAGTTTTAGCGATAAATTGTCTTTTCAGAAGTTCTTTTCCCGTTTTGGGTTATTTCTTTGCCGGTTTTGGGTTTTCCAGCCGTTTTAGGGATTCTACCGTTTTGAAATATTGTTTTCTTTTAGAATTCTTCCTGTTTTGATGTTTGTTATCTAGTATGGCAAACTTTGTCCTTTTGGCATGTGATTTTTATAAAATATATTTTTGATTTATTAAGCGCTTATAAAGTAAATTTCCTTGAAAAAAGCGTTTCATAAACCATTAATAAACCAATAATATATTTCATAACTAAAACAGCTAATATTTAAAAGTTTTTCAAAGCTGTTTGTTATGGAAAAGTTTTCATTGTGGTTGGTGCTCCAAAAAAAAGTTGTATTGAATGTTACCAATAGCTGTTTTTGGGGAAAAAGTAAAATTATTTTTCTTAAAATATTTTTTTATGATCTCATGTAAAATTTTGTATTTTGCAATTTATTCACTCAAATTAATTAATTTATGTTAATTCGATTCAGGCAACTATTTTATATATTGAAAATTTTCTTAAAATATCCAGGTGAGTTTTTAATTCTTAATAAATACATCAGCACTTTCTATTCTCAATAAAGCTTTTCGAAACAGTGATTAAATTTAGTTGATTAAAAAAATTAATTAAAGGTCTTAAAATTTACATAAAACTTCTTAGATTTGAATATGTAAGAATATATAAAGCATATTTTAAGGCGTGATAGAATAAAGCCATGTGCCATCGAGAAGATTAAATAAAGTTTTTCTTTTAAATGACTTCATATTTTAATTTATTGCTGTTCCTTGTCAACTGTATTTGACAGACTGTCTCTCAGAACATCAAAACAATGTTACAAGAAGAAAAACCAACAATAAGAACAAGATGATGTACATGGCTGCAAAAAAAAACATGGCCACGCTAAATAAAAATACACACAAAGTGTTAATAAGAAACAACAAATGCCATAAGTCGGCAGCCAGTTAGTTTTCACAAAAGTTCTCCTTTTCGCCAATTACAACATTAAAAATACAACCCCAAACCTTTTTAGCCAAGTTTGTTTTCAGTTGTCTTGCAAGCAAACTTTTTTATTTTTATTAAAATTATATGCAGACGAGTATTCTTTCAACAATATGTGTCATCATTGTCTGGTTGACTTGGCAACATATTGCCCTTAACACTGATGAGATTCGGGGTACAATTACAGCAATTTCGGTATCTGTAGTTGGTTGCATTACGCTAGTGATCGGTTATTTATAATTTAAGTACGAATTGTTAAATACTATTAATGTGGTAGAAGGTGGAAAGGCAACTTAGATCTGACACAAGATCTGAAAGTCGATAAAAAGTAAAGCACTAGAGCTGTTTTATTTCGAGACTCGACCAGTGATCTAATACTGGAGGCATGGGAACCAGAAGCCTCACAGTAGATCTTTTAAGAGCGCCAAAGAGTTAATCCTTCTTATTAGTTGTACTATGTTTGTTTGAGAGCGTATGTGCTTCACTTTGTTCCTATTGGAATGGATTTTTTTACTGGAAGATGTGTTCCTTTAATGTTTTATGTTCGTCTAGTGTTAGTGGTTGATTGGGCTTCCGTCAACCTCTTTATGCTGTTGCTAAATCACCAGAAACTTCATCGCTGATGCCGTTCAGCCGTTCTTGAGTTATAAATAGTGTAACTAACACGACTTTCTTTTATATATATATATATATAAATCCCCTCAAAAACCCATAAATCCCGGAAAATTTCCCGCGAAGAGGTGGCAACACTGGACGGGAATTCCCAAAAACTTGGACAAAAATCCCCTCAAAATCGACAACAATCGGCAACACTATACATTCATCATACAGAAAAGAACTTTTCTCTTCAAAAAACAAAAGACTTAAGAAACAAACTTAGTGTCAGGTTTTTTCGTTTCAAAAACAAATGACAGGTTTTTTCGTTTCATAAACGAAAGACTTAAGAAATAAACTTTTCAAAATTTCTTGATTCGGTCGCCTCAAAGCCTGCGATAGAAGCTAAGCAATAGTTTAAAACCGCAGTGCGGATTGGTATAAAATTAAAATCTATTTTATTTTCATTGCCGACTTTCTTATTCTGTCAATGTTTGACACTCTTTCTCTTTCTGATGTTGCCATAGTTCTTGAATAATTGGCTACGTTCACAACATTCAGTCTGAACACAATGTAACGATAATTTATTGCGGTGCAGTTTTTCATACAATTTTGAAGTATGCACAAATAAATTAATAAAAATGTAAACAAACAATGACAAGTATTGCCGTCGCCGTCTTCCGTTGTATTATGTTTAGTTTTCTCTCCCGCAACGAGAAAGCGCACCGCACTGCAAACATTGTGTTCAGACTCTTATCTGCAAGACAAATAATGATGTTAATATTCAAATCGCGTTAGGGTAGGCAGAGTAGTGTGTAACCCACTTGCATTGGATCCATTTGGATTACGTTCTGGAGATAACTCTTTTATTAAAATATACTTAATAGTTAGTGGCTTTTCTCCGCAATCGCATAATCTATAGTAATTGGGAGTGCCAATTTTCCAAATGCTGCCCCTCGCTATAACCGATCATTGGCCAGTCGAAGGCTATTAAGGCTCTTTGAACCTTCCTAACCATACCTATTATTAGGTAGTTCGGACCTTTTGAAGTCAATCTTAGACCACATGTCCCTTGAGATTAGAAACCTATCTGCTCCCCCAGGAACGGTTGAACCTATCCATCACCCAATTAATGGATTAACTATAGTAGTGACTAATCGGGAATTTAAGATTGCCTGACTGTTAATGTAGAAGACCTAAACGTCTTCACATTCAGTCGTCTTCTTTGGCCGCCAATTCCTTGGCATTTAGAATCGCTAGAATCACAGAAACAGGATCACGAAAACACTGCATTCATCTTGAACACTTCTGTACTTTTACACAATCGCTGCTTAAGGGGAGTTCCTTATTCCTTTCGCTAGAAAGGGATGAAAGGTTTTATACTGCAACGAATTAGTGGATTCAAAAGTCAAGTACAGAAATTTTTCCATTTAATAAACGATTTATTTTTAAAAATGTTTTTTTAAGTTTAAATCCATTTCCGAAAATTATTGTATAATGCGTGCCTTTGTTCGACCGGCGCTTTGTTATGAAGTCGATTTTTGTTCAGTTCATTGAAGTTTTGCATACTTTTACTAGTCAGTTGGTACAACTCTAATATTCCAATAGTGTTGATTATTGTCGTTTATGTAGTTCCCAATCAAGACTACGATGACGATTGTTTTCATAACAAAAAACAGAATGCTGATAATGATGATGGCGACTAAGTTGAGCATGAAGTGGGAGAACACCGCATTTTCATGCAGACATTCAAAGTCCGCAGATTTGTTGTAACCTGTTTCTAACTCATTCCTGTGTATGTATTTGTTGGCACTTTGATGAAAGTTTAAGCCAAAAGTTAAATAACGCACAATGACAGAAAAACGTAAGCGGAGAGAAAAAAAGAGTGAAAAGAAAAATTGACAAAATCAAGACAATTGTAGAAAATTTTACAACAATAACTTTATTATCCATTGTTTTGTGTAGAAGATAGCTGCGTGAGGCTGTATGAATATGTGCAACTGTTCATGTGTCCATGTTAATGATGAGAGGAAATTGACGGGAAAATTTTGCAATAGTGCTAAAACTTGACGGTTAAATGCTTATTTCAAGGAAATTGCTTTTTCAAATTACAACTGTAATTGATGCAATTAGTGAAATGTATAAAATACATAATTTATTCAGTGAATTGAATTCATTCGGATTTTACAATTCGCCATTAAATAAAAAATGGCTTTGTTATTTACACTGCGCCCTTAATGACACTTAAATTTGTTTTGACATTTGCCAAAGTTCAGACGTAAAAATTAAAATAAAGTTATTACTTCATATCGACTCTTCCGTTTTTCACCGCAAATTGATGTCTTTTCATAACGAAGTTTTAGGGATTTTACTCAGCTGTAAGTTTATGGAACTTTTCCGTAAAAAAAAGCTTAAAAAAACCAAATAACACTCTATTAAAAGAGAAAGTTAAAAAAATAATTCGTAAAGATTCTTTTAATTTTAAGAACTTTTACGAAAAATAACTCTCTTAAAATGAAAAAACTAAGTGGACGAAGTCAATGAGAGCAAGTTACAATAAACAAGGAAAAACTGTCCCTACAAAAGATGTGTCACAGATTATTGTGGGGAGCAATCATTACGGTCTTAGCCCACAGTGCTCACAGGTGTGACCTCGAGGGTCACATCATCTGGAAACTTAAGTATTCGAGCTATTTAATCCGTTTTTTCTCTGGTTTCGCCAAAGCACATAGAGGGTTTTCAGCCACTAGCACTGGTCGAGCATCAGGCCATAAACTAATACCTTTCCCACATTATATTATCAACCACATCCACCACTTGATCTCTCGAAGGAGACCTACCTCACCAATAACTATTAGTCGGAATCATGCATATCCATCCTCAAGGAGACATGACAATAGTGTACCCATCCCCAAGAGGACAGATATGCGTGTCGCATAATCACATCGCATGGTGATGCCATTATAACAAAATACTCTACCCGCCGGTAAACACTTCCGCGTGGCTTACCATCTCCCGTGGTACTACGAGTAGTGTAAGGTTGTTGGTAAAGGCTCGAAAGAAAACCCCTAGCGATTAAATTTCTATCGACTTTGGTCTTGAGGGGAGGTTTTAGGTACATTTTTACCTTCTACCAGACTAACATAGATTACCTACTTCCTTTTTTACCTTATCCGTTGCTCTGTTAGTTCAGAGATTGGGCAGTAACAGATAAGTTTTATGGGTAATTGGCCAAAGTAAATGTCTGGAAAAGACAATTAACCTTTCCCCAGGAAAGTAAAGCATCAAGATGTGAATATCGCCAAGATGTAAAACGTACTCCGCGGCGTGTACTGTCCCTACAACAATTAAAACTTGTGTTTTGTTACTGTAAAATATGTATCGAACCAAAATCCGTCGCCGCCGTACTTTTTGAAAATTCGGGCCTCCGCAAAATCACGACTGCATTATCTTATTATGAAATATTAAGAAATTCTTAAATATTAAAGTAACAAAGAACATAACAAAAAAGAAAAAGTCAAAAACTAAAAAAAAAAACAATAAAAAAAAACCCAGGAGTTGACAGCAATGAAAAATGTGTTTTCTATTTTGTACCATTTACTTTCGCCCACTGCTCAGATGGGTCTGCTACAAATGAATGAATTTTATAAATGTTCTACCAATTTCTTCGATCTATTTATTTTATGCAGTGTAGTATTCTTCAAATTAAGGATAGACTATTTAACAACGTTAATACATACCGTATTTTTTTAGTTTAAGGGGGTTTAGTTTACTTTACGAAATTATATCCGCAGAAGAACAAAACTGCGAAAATTGTGTCACATTTGTATCCACAAATCTTGTCCGGTAAAAGTACTGAAATCTATATGAGGACTGACCAAGTTGTTGATAGATAAAATGTCATATCATTTCTCCACAACCTGTCAAATTTAAAACTTTTTCATAGCGAAAAAGACATATGTGTCACTGCACAACGTTGCCACTGTAAACTAATTTGTTTAGGAAGATTATTACAGGTGAAAGTATTAGCGAAAATAATTGTCAAAAGGCATTTATTATGACAAAATTTTATCCGTTATTGACAGCATGTTAGTATTGCATTCGACATTTTGTCGGCTAACACATTTGTGTCAACCACTTCATATAAATGTATGTATGTCAGAAGTCGTAGGTCTTGGAACTTTTTGTCGACATTTCTAGATTTATACTGAAAAGGTAAACTTTGTTGCTTCTTATTAAAGAAAAAGTTAAATTTTCAAAATAATTCCAGCATAAATAACTGACCTGAACACTAAATAATATATATTTTATTGAGATTATGACTTCTATTGCTATTTAGTATTTTAGAATATTAATACCAGCCCACTTCTGGTGTTTCTCTCTCTATCTCCCACTGTATCTGTTTTCGGTAAACATCATTAACACTATACATACTAATTTTAATTATTATACATTTTCATGAACGTGTATGTTACAAAAACAAATCCAGTCTCGCATATTAATGCAAAAAAAAAAAAAAAAGAAACTACTGCAGCTGACACTTGAGCACCATTTATTGACTTCTTTCCAATCCAAGTTAAACATTTAACTTGAATAAATAAACAAAATAAAAAATAAATTATAAAACAATTTTTACAGAGTGCTGATGACGACTAGTGGGTGTGCGACTTTATTGCTTTTGTGATGCCTTTTTTTTCTTAAATAGTTTTCGTATTGTTTTAGAATTTCTGTTATGAAAATAAAAAGAAATACAATAAGGCGTTGTTTACAAAAGCGTTTGGTGACAAAGAAGTACATGGAATTCCTGGAGTTTCATATGTTAAAGCTTTTAGTTTAATATAAAATTGATGAATTTGTAAAAATAATGCTCTTTAGTCAAGGAAGGTTTTTCAATACATGAATAAATATATTTTTTAACTCAAAGTTGTTGCATAGAGTAACGTCTCCTTCTGAATATAAGCCGCATATGTCTAAAATGAAACTAAACATTTGAGGATCTTGAATTACTCAATTAAGATGACAAATCTTGTTAAATAAAAGAACAAAAATAATTTCCGGCCGACCGCATTAGTTGTGACATACGAATATTGGAAAGTTATTAGCGGGCGACTGCAGTTGCATATTTTTTCCCGTCCAATGATATGTAGACCTAAATAAAACATTTATACGTTTGAGAACTTTTTAAGAACTTCGCCATCAATTTGTGTATTTTATTCTTGACAGCATATTTAGTGAATTTTTTGTAGATTTTGTGGGTTGTGTTTTTTGTTTTGGGTTGCCATGCGAGACTTCTGCTATTTGAACAGTATTGCCTGGAAAGGATGAAAGGCAAGAAAGTATCCTATTGTCGGGGTCAGCTAGGGAAGCATTTGGACCACTTCGGTCCTGTTTGTGAAGTTGCAATGCTACATGTCAACGCTTTTCCCAAGTATTACCAAAATTTCTTTTTGTTCAGAATTGCCAGAAGACGTGAAAGTCGAAAAAACTACTTGTTGGGCTGGGACCGCTAGGAACGCGTTGGGACCCATAATGCAACCACTGTTGTGGGTTTGATATACTATATGCCAAAGATTTTTGCAGTGTTGGCAGACTTCATTTTGTACAGTAAAAAAAGCGAAAAAACTACTTGACTGATTTTGGGATTGAAAGGGACGAGATGTGATGATGATGTGCATACTTGTAGAGTACAGTCATACTACATGTAAACGCCTTTCCCAATGTTGCCATACTTCTTATTTATTTTCACAGTGTTGTGAATATTGAAAAAACCACTTGCGGGATGGGACCATGACGGTAATTTTTAGTACATGTTGTGGGGATGCCAGACTACATGCTCTAGGGATTTTAGGGATCGATTAGTAAGCCCATATTTTTGCATATTTCCGACGGATTTTTTAAATATTAATAACAACTTTCCCAAAGAAGAAAAAAAATAGCATACAACAGTTTTTGCGTTGTTTTATTTATATATTTTTAAAATTTAATAATAAAAGCATGAATCTAGAATTATATTTTATTGCAATTAAAAAAAAAACTTTTCTTTAGTTATTCTAAATTTACTGTAATTCATTTTTTAAACATTTTTTACAAACAATATTTACATACTGATTTGAACAGGTGTAATTTATTTAAGGGGTATATTTTTTAGTGCATATTATTGCATATGTTAGTTTTTACAGCATAATTTTGATTCACAGCTTCGACAATTCTCAATTAATTTTAATGATTTTTTGAATAATGTAAAATAAAAAATAATGCAACGAGTTTTCCGGATATTTTTCGCTTCTTTTATGAGTTGGTGTTCACTCTGATTATGTATTTCTAAGTTTAATGTGCAACTGCACACACATACCGATTAACTGAAAAAAATCTCGTATATATTTTTTTCCAGCTGTAGTGAATTCGGTTAATTAATTTTAAAGATTTAAAATTTTTCTCTAATTGTGGAATATAATTAATTTATTTTGCGACATTTTCTTTCTCTTTGTATACAAATCCTGAATAAGATTTTTTAACAGCCGGCTTAACAGGTCTTTGTTGTTTTGAGGTTTCAATTAACGTTGAAAAAGAAAATTGCAAAGAAATTAAACGAAAAAGTAAGTTGTAAAATATTAGATGGGAATGATCCTAAAAATATGCAGTGATTTTAAATAACATATTTTAATTTAACAGTATGCTACATAAGTGTGTTGTATGTATATCGAAATATTTACCAACTAAACGAAAACCATTTAATTTTTAAATTTATATTTTCAACCATTGTTTGGAAAACAATTCATATAAATAATTGAATTATTTTCAAACCAGAATTTAATTAAATATTTATTACATGTAAATAGAATTTAATTGGTTTGTGGTTTTGTGGCCGATGTATTCAAATTAAAGTTAAATTATTTTTATACCCCAGACAATAAAAGTTTATTTTTATTATATTCTCTTTTAATGCATCACAAAAATATTTAGTGTAGAGGCATTAAAATGTACATGAATGTAAGGAGAACTACTGACGTTTGCTGATAACTTTTAAGGCTTGTTGTTTTAATTATATTAAAATTTAATTAGCTGTTTTAGATTCGCTTTGGCAAAGAAACCTAACGACAATAACCCAATTCACGATCGTGTGCAAATTATGTTGCATCAGAGTATTTGTTATATGACGTAGTCCATTGTTGCACCACTACATACATAAGTATACATATTCAATAGCATTTTGAAAATGCTATAATGCAGGATCAAGATTATGAATAGGTCTAATGTTTTATACGTCTAAATAATGGCCACACAATATGCCTTACCATACTAATTAACTGCTAATTTTAGAACAAAGTACACACGTTCGTAAATACAGAAATAGTTTATCACAACAGTATTATTAAAAGCTTTTAAGGACGCGTTTTATGCAACTTGTTGTACGAGAGTTATTAGCTCTGGCTCATTTTTTTTTTATCCAACCACATCGAAGCCATTCCTTGTGCAATAAATTGTTTCATGATAAAATGGAAGAATATTGATTTTTGTATTGTGTTATTTTTGTTTTATCTTAATTGACAATAATTTGTTTAGTTTATTATTACTTTACAACATGTTTACAGTAATTTGTTGATTTTATTTATACTTAAATGCATTTAAAATTTCTGAAGAAAGAAATTAAAAGCAATATATTTTTAATTGACAGAGACTGCAAGAAAAGGAGTTGGTTATCAATTCAGGAGATATTTTTGTTAATTTTCCATAACTCTTACCATTTATAAACCGATTTCCAAAATTCCTTTCTTTTTCTCTTTTGTTTAAAATTGTTTGCTGCCAGTTAGGTCCCCCACATTTTTTAAATAGGATGAAGTTGTTACCTCCCCCAAGAGTTTTTTTTTTATTTCAGGTTAAATATAAAATCCCAGACAAAAACCATACAATTAAGCAGAGCTCTGTTAAGTGGTTAACATTGCGGTGATGACATATAAGCAAAATACGAGTAGTGAATACAACAAATATGAGTTTTTTATTTGCAAAATTCAATTCCTGCTTCTTCTCCTTTACAAATCACCTTCACTTTAAAAACGGAGCAGCTTAACAATTCGTGTGTATTTTTTTTATGAAAATTGGCGGGCTAGTTGTTGTCCCAAAATATTGATTACCTATTAATTCCCCTATTTACGTGCCGGCTTTCAAACTTCTTTTGTTAGGGATTTCTTGCAGTTTAGAAACATAAAATTTTTAGGAAAATCGAAGGGGGCAAGTAGTGTCTCCAAAAAATTGATTGTCGCATAAATAATCTATTTATGGACAGATTAATTATTTATTATTTTTTTTATTTGAACGGGTTTAGTTGTAATTTGGTACATTACTTTTGTTTTGGGTAATCAGAGGGGCAAGTAGGCCCCTCGCCATGTGTAGACTTTAGCATAAATCATATACAAACCCTGTTTCAAATTTTTTTTTTATGCTTAAACGGTTTTCTTTCAGTTCAGTTTAATATTTTTTTTTTTTTAATTCGGAGAGGCAAATTGCTCAATCGAAATATTGCCAACAGAGCTGTTTAGCTTTAAATTATTTCGGGTGTTTAAGTTGAATATTGGATTCTAAGAGTGTCGAAAGAATTGGGAAAAAAAGTTATAAAAAATATTTTTGTAAAATAATTCGGTTCGCTCTGTCGATGATTTAGAGACATTTTTTTTTTGGTCCAAAAAGGTGCGTAGAGCGAAGAGTTCCAGGATTAAAATGTTCCACAAAAATTGCTGAACACATATTATACTAAATTTATTCGGATAATTTCCTATGACCATTCACTGTAGCAATGTGCTAACTAACCCTGAAGTCCCATCTGCTAGAATCGATCATTCTACAGTGCTATTAAATACATAATAAATTTTTCGATTAGTTACGTTTTAGCGTTTTTTTTTTTGCTTTAGCGATTTTGTTTAACGCTTAAACGCTATTTCTCAGTCTAGAAAGTTTTTCCGGTTTCACAATTTTTGCGGTTTGAGTATATATATTTTTTTCGTTTCGTCGATATTTCCGTTGAGTTGCTTTAAAAAAAAAGATAATTCTCGTATACTATTTCCTGTTACATTGAAGTTTACATATTTGCCATACCAGCAGAGCCGAAGGACAGGAAACGCAATAAAAACTTAAAGCAGAGTGTTACCGCTTTCGAAAAAACGTTATGTTCCGCCGCTAAGGTTGTATAATTAATTAACGTCAATTTAATTATATATTAATTATTTTTTCATATCTCATTGTTAATTATCGCTTGAAATATATACATACATATGTACCTTGTACATACATACCGAAAAGATCTTTCAACCTATTGTTCTCACGGCACGTTTCTTACCTTTTTTTAATTTAAATTATAATTTTTAAAATTTTATAAAAATTGAGGACATTGCTTTAAAAATATTGTCATCATAAAATATTTTATTATTGCATGTATGGATGTACTATATGACATTTTGTGTTTGTATGTATGTATGTGTGTAAATGTATTGATGCCAAAAATAAAATATACATATGTGCATGCAATTATTCTTTAGACATTTCTTTCAAGATCACACAATTTTAAATTTTTATTATATGTATGAAAATTTACTGTTTACGCGTTCAAAGAATTTCAAAGATAAGATATTAATTATATCTTTTATTATACAATAAATACAAAACGTACAACGATATAGAGAAAGAAATTGCGAAGGTCTTCCTTGTTATGGCTGATAAGAACTAAGAACATATTAGAATTGTATTTTAGTACAGATATAAAAAAAGAATATGTATATGAAAATATAAATAAAGTATAAATAAAAAATAATGTCAATACACAGGTGGTAAAAATGACACTTTTTGTGTAAAATTTCTAAATATTTAATGTTAAACTTAAGCATCTTTAGCGATTTATTTTTGAATTTAAAATTTCCAAGAAACACCACAAAATAAATGAAAATTTATTTGATTTATGTTGGAAAAGTTCACAAAGCCTCACAAGATAAATAAGTATAAAATACAAACATACATAAATGCATACATACAAATCAGGTTGTCAGTTAGATGACATGGAAAGAAAAAAACAAAAAAAAAAAAAAATGAAGTTCAATAAACTAAAACAAATATTTTAGATGTTACAACGTTTATACACAAATAGTAAATATTTCCATGAAAACTTTGTGTTAAATAGTAAATTATACAGTGCAGGAAAATAAAATTCTAACAACTTAACTGGTACAATCATCATAACATACCAGCAAAAAGTTCATTAATTGTTAAACGAATTGGATGGTTTATTAATTTTAACTACACTGAATGCTTTGCATGATCCATTTTACTTTTGAACTTTACTGAACTTTTTCATTGAAACAATGTATGCTACATTGACTCAACGTATATTTTCATAAAAGTAATGAATGTCAATAAATAATGTCATTCATTCAAATTATGTAACAAAAAGATACAGGAGTATCAGCGTTTTGAAAACTCACAGCTGGAATCTTTTTTGAAGGGGGCAGGGGTAGCAGTTAAAGTCCTCTGTCTTCGTTCTGCACTTTTATTTTCAATGAATCGGCAATAAGAAATAGTGTATTCTTTTTTGTAAAATACTACGAATATTTTAAATTTCTACACTCTTTTGCACCATGATTCCAAAAAATTGGGTAAAAACACATCCTTAAACACTGGTATTATTTTTGGGTGACGAATTCTTTTGCCCCCTTTTTTTAAGGATGAGACAAAAAGACCCAAGCAGCAAACGACTAATACTAATCGACTAATACTTTTTAAAAATTTACATTTCTTTCAAAGTTAAAAATTATATTGCAATTTTGTAATGAAAACGATAAAACATAAGCATATTTTTTGGAGAGATCGTCAAAAAAAAAAACACAATATTAATTTTTAAAACTATTTAAAAAAATTCTCAAATACAATTGAAAAATTGAACTTACATAGTCTATAAGTATTGATTCTTGGCTTTAATTTCCCATTGGTACAAATGAGTGACAAACATAAATGTGCCCACAAATGGCCAAATTCCCGTAGAGCTGAACAAAATTTACATAAATTTTATTAAAAAAATTCTCAAATACAATTGAAAAATTGAACTTATGTAGTCTATAAGTATGGACCCGTGGATTTAATTTCCCATTGGTCCAAATGAGTGACAAACATAAATGTGCCCAAAAATGGCCAAATTCCCGTAGAGCTGAACAAAATTTACACAATTTTAATCTTTAAAATTTTATAGAAAAATTCTCAAATACAATTGAGAAATCGGACTTACATAGTCTATAAGTATTGATTCTTGGCTTTAATTTCCCATTGGTACAAATGAGTGACAAAAACAAACGTGCCCTCAAATGGCCAAATTCCCGTATAGCTCATCAAAATTTACATAAATTTTATTAAAAAAATTCTCAAATACAATTGAAAAATTGAACTTATGTAGTCTATAAGTATGGACCCTTGGATTTAATTTCCCATTGGTCCAAATGAGTGACAAACAAATTTTATAGAAAAATTCTCAAATACAATTGAGAAATCGGCCTTACATAGTCTATAAGTATGGATTCTTGGCTTTAATTTCCGATTGGTCCAAATGAGTGACAAACATAAATGTGCCCACAAATGGCCAAATTCCCGTAGAGGTGAACAAAATTTATACAATTTTAATCTTTAAAATTTTATAGAAAAATTCTCAAATACAATTGAGAAATCGGACTTACATAGTCTATAAGTATTGATTCTTGGCTTTAATTTCCCATTGGTCCAAATGAGTGACAAACAAATTTTATAGAAAAATTCTCAAATACAATTGAGAAATCGGACTTACATAGTCTATAAGTATGGATTCTTGGCTTTAATTTCCGATTGGTCCAAATGAGTGACAAACATAAATGTGCCCACAAATGGCCAAATTCCCGTAGAGGTGAACAAAATTTATACAATTTTAATCTTTAAAATTTTATAGAAAAATTCTCAAATACAATTGAGAAATCGGACTTACATAGTCTATAAGTATTGATTCTTGGCTTTAATTTCCCATTGGTCCAAATGAGTGACAAACAAATTTTATAGAAAAATTCTCAAATACAATTGAGAAATCGGCCTTACATAGTCTATAAGTATGGATTCTTGGCTTTAATTTCCGATTGGTCCAAATGAGTGACAAACATAAATGTGCCCACAAATGGCCAAATTCCCGTAGAGGTGAACAAAATTTATACAATATTAATCTTTAAAATTTTATAGAAAAATTCTCAAATACAATTGAGAAATCGGACTTACATAGTCTATAAGTATTGATTCTTGGCTTTAATTTCCCATTGGTACAAATGAGTGACAAAAACAAACGTGCCCTCAAATGGCCAAATTCCCGTATAGCTCATCAAAATTTACATAAATTTTATTAAAAAAATTCTCAAATACAATTGAAAAATTGAACTTATGTAGTCTATAAGTATGGACCCGTGGATTTAATTTCCCATTGGTCCAAATGAGTGACAAACATAAATGTGCCCACAAAGGGTGGTGTTGGCTGAAGTGGTTAGCGCGTTGACTACTAAGCAAACAATGACGTGGGGCCTGGGTTCAAACCCTGGCCAGAGCAAGTCAATTAACATCATTAATTTCTGTAATGTACATTAGTGAGACATTGTATTAATTGCTGTCGGACTATTTAAGTGATGAAGGCATAGCACTGGTCACTAAAAACGGTTCCGACAGCAATTGATGATGTTCCAAGCTAATGTACACAACATCGCCCTCCTTCGTCGGTTAGCAGAAACATCGGCGAAGTAAAACAATTAACAAAATGCCTGCCAATACAGCTTAACAAAGTTAATGCGTCTACCTTACACCGGAGGCGCCTCAACACTGCTATGAAAATTAACAAAACGCGCAAAGCAGAGTTGTAAAAGAGTTAAGCCTTCTACATTTTCAACATTTATCTTCTCTACTCTATCCCTCTCTCTGAGTTCCGGCACAATGCACTGCATACGTAGGGGTCATCCCCTGAGTGCTGGTCCTAATTAAAAAAAAAAAAAAAAAAAAAAAAAAAAAAAAAAAATGGCCAAATTCCCGTAGAGCTGAACAAAATTTACACAATTTTAATCTTTAAAATTTTATAGAAAAATTCTCAAATACAATTGAGAAATCGGACTTACATAGTCTATAAGTATGGATCCTTCGCTTTAATTTCCCATTGGTCCAAATGACTGACAAACAAATTTTATAGAAAAATTCTCAAATACAATTGAGAAATCGGACTTACATAGTCTATAAGTATTGATTCTTGGCTTTAATTTCCCATTGGTACAAATGAGTGACAAAAACAAACGTGCCCTCAAATGGCCAAATTCCCGTATAGCTCATCAAAATTTACATAAATTTTATTAAAAAAATTCTCAAATACAATTGAAAAATTGAACTTATGTAGTCTATAAGTATGGACCCGTGGATTTAATTTCCCATTGGTCCAAATGAGTGACAAACATAAATGTGCCCACAAATGGCCAAATTCCCGTAGAGCTGAACAAAATTTACACAATTTTAATCTTTAAAATTTTATAGAAAAATTCTCAAATACAATTGAGAAATCGGACTTACATAGTCTATAAGTATTGATTCTTGGCTTTAATTTCCCATTGGTCCAAATGAGTGACAAACAAATTTTATAGAAAAATTCTCAAATACAATTGAGAAATCGGACTTACATAGTCTATAAGTATGGATTCTTGGCTTTAATTTCCGATTGGTCCAAATGAGTGACAAACATAAATGTGCCCACAAATGGCCAAATTCCCGTAGAGGTGAACAAAATTTATACAATTTTAATCTTTAAAATTTTATAGAAAAATTCTCAAATACAATTGAGAAATCGGACTTACATAGTCTATAAGTATTGATTCTTGGCTTTAATTTCCCATTGGTCCAAATGAGTGACAAACAAATTTTATAGAAAAATTCTCAAATACAATTGAGAAATCGGACTTACATAGTCTATAAGTATGGATTCTTGGCTTTAATTTCCGATTGGTCCAAATGAGTGACAAACATAAATGTGCCCACAAATGGCCAAATTCCCGTAGAGGTGAACAAAATTTATACAATTTTAATCTTTAAAATTTTATAGAAAAATTCTCAAATACAATTGAGAAATCGGACTTACATAGTCTATAAGTATTGATTCTTGGCTTTAATTTCCCATTGGTCCAAATGAGTGACAAACAAATTTTATAGAAAAATTCTCAAATACAATTGAGAAATCGGACTTACATAGTCTATAAGTATGGATTCTTGGCTTTAATTTCCGATTGGTCCAAATGAGTGACAAACATAAATGTGCCCACAAATGGCCAAATTCCCGTAGAGGTGAACAAAATTTATAAAATTTTAATCTTTAAAATTTTATAGAAAAATTCTCAAATACAATTGAGAAATCGGACTTACATAGTCTATAAGTATGGATTCTTGGCTTTAATTTCCGATTGGTCCAAATGAGTGACAAACATAAATGTGCCCACAAATGGCCAAATTCCCGTAGAGGTGAACAAAATTTATACAATTTTAATCTTTAAAATTTTATAGAAAAATTCTCAAATACAATTGAGAAATCGGACTTACATAGTCTATAAGTATTGATTCTTGGCTTTAATTTCCCATTGGTCCAAATGAGTGACAAACAAATTTTATAGAAAAATTCTCAAATACAATTGAGAAATCGGACTTACATAGTCTATAAGTATGGATTCTTGGCCTTAATTTCCGATTGGTCCAAATGAGTGACAAACATAAATGTGCCCACAAATGGCCAAATTCCCGTAGAGGTGAACAAAATTTATACAATTTTAATCTTTAAAATTTTATAGAAAAATTCTCAAATACAATTGAGAAATCGGACTTACATAGTCTATAAGTATTGATTCTTGGCTTTAATTTCCCATTGGTACAAATGAGTGACAAAAACAAACGTGCCCTCAAATGGCCAAATTCCCGTATAGCTCATCAAAATTTACATAAATTTTATTAAAAAAATTCTCAAATACAACTGAAAAATTGAACTTATGTAGTCTATAAGTATGGACCCGTGGATTTAATTTCCCATTGGTCCAAATGAGTGACAAACATAAATGTGCCCACAAATGGCCAAATTCCCGTAGAGCTGAACAAAATTTACACAATTTTAATCTTTAAAATTTTATAGAAAAATTCTCAAATACAATTGAGAAATCGGACTTACATAGTCTATAAGTATTGATTCTTGGCTTTAATTTCCCATTGGTACAAATGAGTGACAAAAACAAACGTGCCCTCAAATGGCCAAATTCCCGTAGAGCTCATCAAAATTTACATAAATTTTATTAAAAAAATTCTTAAATACAATTGAAAAATCGAACTTATGTAGTCTATAAGTATGGACCCGTGGATTTAATTTCCCATTGGTCCAAATGAGTGACAAACATAAATGTGCCCACAAATGGCCAAATTCCCGTAGAGCTGAACAAAATTTACACAATTTTAATCTTTAAAATTTTATAGAAAAATTCTCAAATACAATTGAGAAATCGGACTTACATAGTCTATAAGTATGGATCCTTCGCTTTAATTTCCCATTGGTCCAAATGACTGACAAACAAATTTTATAGAAAAATTCTCAAATACAATTGAGAAATCGGACTTACATAGTCTATAAGTATTGATTCTTGGCTTTAATTTCCCATTGGTACAAATGAGTGACAAAAACAAACGTGCCCTCAAATGGCCAAATTCCCGTATAGCTCATCAAAATTTACATAAATTTTATTAAAAAAATTCTCAAATACAATTGAAAAATTGAACTTATGTAGTCTATAAGTATGGACCCGTGGATTTAATTTCCCATTGGTCCAAATGAGTGACAAACATAAATGTGCCCACAAATGGCCAAATTCCCGTAGAGCTGAACAAAATTTACACAATTTTAATCTTTAAAACTTTATAGAAAAATTCTCAAATACAATTGAGAAATCGGACTTACATAGTCTATAAGTATGGATCCTTCGCTTTAATTTCCCATTGGTCCAAATGACTGACAAACAAATTTTATAGAAAAATTCTCAAATACAATTGAAAAATTGAACTTATGTAGTCTATAAGTATGGACCCTTGGATTTAATTTCCCATTGGTCCAAATGAGTGCCAAACAAATTTTATAGAAAAATTCTCAAATACAATTGAGAAATCGGACTTACATAGTCTATAAGTATGGATTCTTGGCTTTAATTTCCGATTGGTCCAAATGAGTGACAAACATAAATGTGCCCACAAATGGCCAAATTCCCGTAGAGGTGAACAAAATTTACACAATTTTAATCTTTAAAACTTTATAGAAAAATTCTCAAATACAATTGAGAAATCGGACTTACATAGTCTATAAGTATGGATCCTTCGCTTTTATTTCCCATTGGTCCAAATGAGTGACAAACAAATTTTATAGAAAAATTCTCAAATACAATTGAGAAATCGGACTTACATAGTCTATAAGTATGGATTCTTGGCTTTAATTTCCGATTGGTCCAAATGAGTGACAAACATAAATGTGCCCACAAATGGCCAAATTCCCGTAGAGGTGAACAAAATTTATACAATTTTAATCTTTAAAATTTTATAGAAATATTCTCAAATACAATTGAGAAATCGGACTTACATAGTCTATAAGTATTGATTCTTGGCTTTAATTTCCCATTGGTACAAATGAGTGACAAAAACAAACGTGCCCTCAAATGGCCAAATTCCCGTATAGCTCATCAAAATTTACATAAATTTTATTAAAAAAATTCTCAAATACAATTGAAAAATTGAACTTATGTAGTCTATAAGTATGGACCCGTGGATTTAATTTCCCATTGGTCCAAATGAGTGACAAACATAAATGTGCCCACAAATGGCCAAATTCCCGTAGAGCTGAACAAAATTTACACAATTTTAATCTTTAAAACTTTATAGAAAAATTCTCAAATACAATTGAGAAATCGGACTTACATAGTCTATAAGTATTGATTCTTGGCTTTAATTTCCCATTGGTACAAATGAGTGACAAAAACAAACGTGCCCTCAAATAGCCAAATTCCCGCAGAGGTGAACAAAATTTACACAATTTTAATCTTTAAAATTTTATAGAAAAATTCTCAAATACAATTGAGAAATCGGACTTACATAGTCTATAAGTATGGATCCTTCGCTTTAATTTCCCATTGGTCCAAATGACTGACAAACATAAATGTGCTCACAAATAGCTAAATTCCCGTAGAGGTGAACAAAATTTACACAATTTTAATCTTTAAAATTTTATAGAAAAATTCTCAAATACAATTGAGAAATCGGACTTACATAGTCTATAAGTATTGATTCTTGGCTTTAATTTCCCATTGGTACAAATGAGTGACAAAAACAAACGTGCCCTCAAATGGCCAAATTCCCGTAGAGCTCATCAAAATTTACAAAAATTGTATTAAAAAAATTCTCAAATACAATTGAAAAATCGGACTTACATAGTCTATAAGTATGGATCCTTCGCTTTAATTTCCCATTGGTCCAAATGAGTGACAAACATAAATGTGCCCACAAATAGCTAAATTCCCGTAGAGGTGAACAAAATTTACACAATTTTAATCTTAAAAATTTTATAGAAAAATTCTCAAATACAATTGAAAAATCGGACTTACATAGTCTATAAGTATGGATCCTTCGCTTTAATTTCCCATTGGTCCAAATGACTGACAAACAAATTTTATAGAAAAATTCTCAAATACAATTGAGAAATCGGACTTACATAGTCTATAAGTATGGATCCTTCGCTTTAATTTCCCATTGGTCCAAATGACTGACAAACAAATTTTATAGAAAAATTCTCAAATACAATTGAAAAATCGGACTTACATAGTCTATAAGTATGGATCCTTCGCTTTAATTTCCCATTGGTCCAAATGAGTGACAAACATAAATGTGCCCACAAATAGCTAAATTCCCGTAGAGGTGAACAAAATTTACACAATTTGAATCTTTAAAATTTTATAGAAAAATTCTCAAATACAATTGAGAAATCGGACTTACATAGTCTATAAGTATGGATCCTTCGCTTTAATTTCCCATTGGTCCAAATGACTGACAAACATAAATGTGCTCACAAATAGCTAAATTCCCGTAGAGGTGAACAAAATTTACACAATTTTAATCTTTAAAATTTTATAGAAAAATTCTCAAATACAATTGAGAAATCGGACTTACATAGTCTATAAGTATGGATCCTTCGCTTTAATTTCCCATTGGTCCAAATGACTGACAAACAAATTTTATAGAAAAATTCTCAAATACAATTGAGAAATCGGACTTACATAGTCTATAAGTATGGATCCTACGCTTTAATTTCCCATTGGTCCAAATGACTGACAAACAAATTTTATAGAAAAATTCTCAAATACAATTGAGAAATCGGACTTACATAGTCTATAAGTATTGATTCTTGGCTTTAATTTCCCATCGGTCCAAATGAGTAACAAACATAAATGTGCCCATCATCAAATGTGCCCATCATACAAAGTTATCTTAGATAAGATACATTTATATCAACTAGCAAAGATGTAAACCAAACCGTTCCATCGAGCTACATATGTTGGCAATGTCCCGACTAAACATATTTAACTTTTAAGTTAAATATGTCATGACGTAAGATCTTACGTAAAACATTTTTAACTCGGCATATTTATCTTCACACACATGTAAAAACACGTCTTTAAACACTCGTAATACTAATCGAGCCTGATTAGAAAAAATTTCGTACTCTTTTTTAATTTTTTTTTAGATTTCTTTTAAAGCTAAACATTGCTAAGCAAATTGTAATGAAAACAGCAAAAATTAGACATATATTTTTTTGTTGAAATGAAAACGTTTGAGTTATTCGTTGTCAAAATTAAAATTTGTCACTGTAATTTCTGACAATACAAAATAAAAAAAATTGTGCTTGTTACTATATTTAAGTAAGAGTATTCATTGCCGTTACGTAACATTTTTCTTTCGGTGTATCACACATTAAAATATAAATACGAGAAGTTATTGTTACAGTTTCGCAAAAGTACAGCTCTTTTGTGAGAGTGATACGGGATTTACACGATGACTTTTTTCCCTGCATTTTTCTTCAATTCGCTTTTATGTTGCTACCGTTCATCGCCTGTGTACCCCGTTCGTCAATAAACTCTAGAAAAGTCACGGTAAAAAGTCATCGTGTGAATCCCGTATGAGACGTTAAACGAAACAAACCAAAATGATTAATGTCGTTCAAGACTGAATCTGCAGATCCCTTTATTTGACGTAGGTTATTGTATATCTTTAGGCGCATATTGAAAATCTAATTTGTTTAGTTAAATTAGGAACTACAGAAACCTGAAAGCTTCAGATTTGATAAATAATATTTTAAAATATTCGAAGCAGATCTAAACGGAATTATGTTTAAAGGGAATATGTTGATAGATATGTACCCTAAAGCTTATTTAAAGATTTAAATTGATCATATTACATGTAAGATATTTAAAGTAAAATATCTTAATTGAATTACTATTTTATAGTGCGTTGCGATATTTTTCTGTAATCTTATCTTAAATGGCACTTCCTCCTCTGAGTTCTCGTGTGATATATAAAATAAAATATTAACTTTTTCTATTACATATCACATCTAGGTGTAGTTCTTTCTCTTTTCGTCTCTCTTGATGATGATGATGATGATTTGATTTATTTGCAAGTGTTTTTGAAAAGAAAAAAAGTTAAAAAAGAAAAGCGCCTGATAACCATAATAGAGGAGAAAAAAAAAATTAAATTATGCGTAACTAATGGACTTTACTTAGGAAAAGTAACACACATACACAGACATTTAAGCTTCAACCACACAAACGGAAATGATACTGGTAATTTTTTATAAAAATAAAAAAAATCTAAAGGTCAACTTTGAAAAATTAGTTTTTTATAAAACACAAAGAAAACAAAAAAGAGAAAATCAGTGGGAAAACTTTAAGTGCTTGCATATATTTGATATCTACCACCTGGTGAGTTAACTGGTCAAGTAAGAAAAAGGAGCCGCAGAACAGAATGTACTTTTTCGCATTTATTGACAAACTGTTTTTTTTTTTTTTTTTTTTGGTATTTTTAGAATATTTGGATTGAAATCTTCTAGAAGAAATATAGTTAGCATAAGATTTTTTATGTTTTACTAAGAAAATGGATTCTAAAAATATTTGTGCACAACAAAACATACTTTTTCAATTTTTTTTTTAACAAAACGTACTTTTCTTCAGAGTCTGGCATTTTTTGTGTGGTTGCAGTTTTTGATTTATGTACTACAATCAAAGCAAACTTTAACAGATGTCAAACCAATATAAACTCCAACATTTTGTTCTCTTTTTCGTATTTTATTTTAATAACATTTCTTAATATTATTTTTATATTATTATTATTACGAATAAACGCAATTATTATTTGAACTTGTATTGATTTACATATGAAAAGTAATATTGTCAGGCTCAAGTTCAGTTTTATTGAATTAATGAAAATTCAAAATTACTAAGAGTTTTTTTGTGTTGGAAAATATTATTATTTATATCCAATCAGTTTTTAGCAGAACGTATCAGTACTGACTTCAAGGCCGCTACACCTCTCATCAGCGTTCAATTGTCCATCTTTACAATTTTCGTAAAGTGGATACTCATTGAGAAGAATATCAACTATTTAACCAGTTTTCAACAGAAATAGAATATGAGAATTAATGTTTAATTCAATTTTTATTCTACAATGAAACAGTGCTGGTTAGTACGAAATTCCCTCATTACTGTTTGGAACTAATAGTATCCACTTTACGAAAATTGTAAAGATGGACAATTGAACGCTGATGAGAGGTGTAGCGGCCTTGAAATCAGTACTGATACGTTCTGCTAAAAACTGATTGGATATAAATAATAATATATTCCAACACAAAAAAACTCTTAGTAATTTTGAATTTTCATTAATTCAATAAAACTGAACTTGAGCCTGATAATACTACTTTTCATTTCTTAATATTCTCAATTTGTTTGAGGTTTTTTGAAGTTATTCTATTTACGTTTAAATTAACTGTTAAATAATAATTACTAAAACATAAGTATTGTTTGATGACTGAGTGTTTTTTTGAAAATATTTAATATAATATAATTAAAACATGGAAGAATTACAAGATGCCGTAAAAATTGAAATGTGGAAACTCGTAAGAAGCAAAAATGTGAAAATCTTCAAAAAAGTAAATATTTCGAGTTTTATAGCAATCAATTTTACTAAGATTACTTTTGGACTATAATTTTGAGAAAATTTTGTGTTGTTTTAGATGATATAACAAAAAAAAAAAAAAGAAAATACAAAAACGAATCAGTCAAAAGACTCGTGTAAAAAAAAAAACGCAGATCAAAACGTGCTGTTTTTCTTTTTTTTAACAAAATGCACTTTTTACTTTTATTTTTTACAAAACGTACTTTTGCCAATATAAAAGTGGATTGATATTCAACATCCTTAACGATTAATATGATGACTTCTGGCAGTTTGATGCATCTATTGAAAAGTAAAAAAACTTGTTAAAATTTCCAGGTTCATACAGTTTTTTAAGGAAACGAAATAAATAAACATCAATTTCGCAAAAATTTGAAATGAGCGAAAAAGTACGTTTTGTTCTGCGGCTCATCATATTTAATATGATTCGTAGCATAACAGGCAAATTATATCCCTGATATCATTATCTCTCTAATATATTTCGAAGCATAAAAATTTATTAGTTTTCAAAGAGAAATATGGTGAATAAATAAAAAAAAAATGGTAATATTCTTGACTGGCCACCCTATTCGCCAGATCTAACCATTATCGAAAATGTCTGTGGTTGGTTATCTCGTAAGCTTTATAAAGGAAGTAGACAATTTGATGACAAGCAGTCACTAACCCAGGCCGTTAAGGATGCGTGGAATCAAATTTCGTTGGATTACATAAATTCTCTTTATCTGTCAAGGAAAACCTGTATATTTAAAGTTATTAAAAACAAAGAGGGTTGTACCCATTACTAATAGTTCTTAAATAAAGTAAAATAAATTTAAAAAAAAAACAAGAAAAACTGTTTTTCATTAAAATTAGTTAAAGTGAATTTATTCAAGTAAACCAAAAAAATAGCACATTTTTGGATTTTTTTTTTTTATAAATTGCTCAAAAAAAGTTTTTTTTAGTAAAGAAACCACTATTGTCATGATTTTTATATCTCAAGATGTCTAGCTTCCATTTTTATTTTAAAATTCTGCAATCGGGTAAATATTGCAAAAGATACAGGCTGCTGAATATGGAATTTTTAGTGCCTTTAAATAAGTGAACCGGAGTGTATATGAGCAAAAAATATTTTTGGTTCCATTATGATGTGTGGCGGTATAACTTTCTCAGCTGCCCACAGGAAATTCTGTTGCAAACACCGATTCCGCAAAAGGAGTAGGTAGGTCTGATGTGTCGATTAACCGGTCTGAAACAGTGGCTCTAAAATCACAGTACGCATGGGAGTTCAGACAGCAGCGATATTACCAAACGTTAGAATGAAGGTTAGCAACGCGTCGGCAACAACGTCGACAATTTCAAGGCAACATCAATAGAACACAACGTCAATACTAATTTTGTATTCCCTAACAGTATTGTGACGATGTTGACTATTTATCGAAACATATAACACACATATATAATATTTGAATCAGCTGAGTGTTATTTGACTATTTTCGGTAAAAGAGTTTTAGAATAAATAAAATTTTTGTGCATACATTAAGATAAAAATGATTTTTCTTCTCGATTCGGACTCCAGTGACGAAGAAAATAAATAAATTGGCAGTGGAAAATAAATAATTGACTGCTTAGACAGAAGTCTTGTATTCTTAGCTTGCCCCATGAGAAGTAATTAACAAATTTTTAGCAATAATTTCCCAAGTAATGGATTTTTTATCCTTTTCAAGATTTGAAAGTTATTTTCGGTTCAATAGACCATATTTTAAACATACGAGTGTACTAGTAGGAGCAATTCCGCTGCGAAATCCTCTGGCTAGCGATGGAATCTTTTCAAGTTCTTGCACAATCTTCTCCAATTGGTATTTATTTGTTATTTAAATTTGTTCCATTAGTTTATTTAAACCAAAAACACAACACAAATATATAAAAATACCAGAAACGAAGAATGAAAGAGAACATTAACGTTAATTTTTTCAAAGTTTTAAAACACAACACAAAGCAACGCAAGACAACACCAAATTTGTCGACGACAAAATCGAAGACAATTACAGACAATATCAACATCAATTTTGGTTACAAAATACCAAACATATGTAAAAGTTATCGATAATTGGCAATAATGCCACCTAGAATACCGATTGGTAACAAACGATAAAAAACGGTGTTGCCATATAGAATAAGGGTGAATATTTTTGGAAATATTTAAATTTTCATACATATATTTAGTTCAATCATTAAGAAACAAAAAAAGTTTTTTTATGTATATATGTGACTTACTCCACGAAAAGGGACCTATGCGCCGAAAAGAAGTTATTGAGAAAAACGCGTTTAAAAAAAGCGCTTCGTTTTGAGCTACGTATCTGCACCGATGATTTTCATTATGTTTATTTATGTTCATCTTTACAGGTGATTTGTAAAAAGACTAAAAGACATAGAAACTTGCGGTTTGCGGCATTTGAAAGAGCGTTTTTTTCCTATAAGAATCACTCAAAAAGTAAAAAAAAAATGGTTTCGGCGCAGAGGTCCCTTTTCGTGGAGCAGGTCACATATGCATATTTTTTTATTACATTTTTTTTGGCATAAATTCATGATATTTAAGTTTTGTATGCTACGGAAAATATTAAGTAATTTGCAAGTATAAAATATAGTCGATAGTATAGTAAATCAAAAGAATTTCTAAACCCTGAACATTAATGTTAAGCTTCATATAAACGCGTACATACATACATACATACACAGTTACGGTACTTTCTTTCTAAATACTTGCCCGCGTCTTACACTAACTTTTCTAAAGCATGTTAAATGCCTACTTTAACTACTTTTATTCCTCTTATTTCCTGTTGACATTTCAAAGAGTTTTATTTAACTACTTAAACTATTTTCTGATGTCAACTAAAGTATGCTACTGATAAAAAAAGTTATTAATGTCTCCTTGCATTATGCTAGTTTTATTGCTTTGCATACCTAAATACTTAAACCTCTTTTTTAAAGCCGAATTGACATTTTCCACATAAAAATAAAACTAGAAAAGAGGAGTTTACCCTATATAAGGCATTGAAAATATTTATGTTATACAATAAAAGAAAATGCTATAAAGTAAGTAACGAACAGTTTATAATAAATTTACATCCAATAAGTCGACCATTATCAATTCAAAATATGCAATATTTTAGCAATTTTTTTTTTATATCGTTACTAATGGCTTCAATAGTACTTAAAAATACATTTACATTTTGTGGCTTGTTGACATTACATCAAAATATGTCAACTGTTAAGTGGAGGAAGGGAGGATGCATAGAGCACAATGCAAAAACAAATACTAAATTGCTCTTCATATATGCCACAAACAACTAAATATGTATACATGCTGCATGACATTAACTGGCTTAAAGGACTACAAAAAATGTTTGTTTATGAAAACTTAAAGAAAGAAAAATAAAAATTTCATGAAAATTTTGTCATTCAAGTTAAACATTTCTTAATAAATTTTTTTTATTTTATATCAAGTCAAATATTAATTTTCTATAAATGATTATTTGATAACTTTAAAGAAGCAAGAAATCCGAGGAAAATAAAATTTAATAAATTTTTATTGCAACGAGTAAAGTGCAGCGTTGCCAAATGAGCATATTTAATAATAGACATTGCTTTTTTTAAATGATTAAGGGCCAAATTTACAGTAATTAGTTAGCTATTAGTAAACTAAAATGATAACTATTGTTTAACTAGTACTTCATATGCACAGTGTATTATTTAACCAACACTCTTAATATGAACAAAAAATGGTAACCCTATCAAACTATTAACTTTCAGTACTGGCAATTCTGTTATATCATATGGTTTTTGTTTACATTTGATATATTATTTCTGAAAAAATGGCGTATACATTCAAGAACTTGCCACGCCAACTACTTGCTAGGACCGAATCTATCCATATAATCTTTTTAGATTACGTTGGCGACGCTCAGCAACAATATTCCGCGTATTATCAGTATCAGTGTCACTTTCAATATCGGACTCCGCGTTTTCCATTTCACATGCCATATCTAAAATTTTTCACAAACTAAAAATACTAATAATAAATTCCAACGAATCAGCTGTTGTCTAACTGTTAGTTAACCAATGACGTTTGATGGTTTAACTAATGTTAAACTAGAAGCTATGAATCAAATATTATTAGTTAAACTATTGCTATTAGCTAACTAATGACTGTGAATTTGGGCCTTAGCATATTAAAAATATATGTAGCTTTTTTAGCATATTGCTAAAATATTTTTGTAATATTTAAAAAAAAAAAAAAGTGTACTTAAAGTGTTAAAAAATTTGCGGTATAGTTTGAAGGTAAAGACTTAAAAGTTTATACTGAAGCTGATCTGTCTTCTATTGGCGCATGTCAACATATAAATTGTGCTAATAAAGAAAAAACGAACCATGCCATATTGAGTGATTTACAGTAAATTATGTTATGAAAAAATCCTTGGTTATAACAATGCAAACCGAAAATGTGCAGTTGCATGTTATTTTTCTACCTATGCGTTAAATGTAAACCCTAATGAAATATTTAGATGTTTCAGAACTCTTTAAGATTTTTGTCAATAATTTGATAGTGTATATTTTACTTTTTATAGCTTAATATTGCATATTTTTTACTACACCGCATATATTGGGTAGTTTTTACTTTTTGTGATGTACTTTCTTCTTTTTCCTGCATATGTTGACTTTTTAATGTAAATAAATATCCAGTTTTACAAGAAAAAAACATATATTTTACAATAAACTTTTTGAAATTTTTATTTTCTTTTTTTAAGTTTAGAAATTATTTAATTAACGGTTTTAATATTTTTTTCCGCAATGTTAAATATCGATGGCTTAATATAGAAAGGTCGTATCTCGTTTTTCAAAATCGTATCTCGTTTTTCAAAATCAGTTTTTTTTACATGTTCTGGTAGACAAGATTCAAATACACCTCCCTTAAAAAATTCAGTTTCCTACAGGAACATAACATATATTTATGTTGACGAATAACAGATTTACAGTAATTGAAAAATTTCATATGAAAAAATAAAAAATAAAACAGAATTGAATTTGTTGTCTGTTTCATTAAAAATTTGCTTCAGGAAAAATATTTTATAAATTTTTCAAATTTTATTGTAAAGTAAAGTAGCTAAAAGTTGAGATACGACCTTTTTATATTAAGCCATCGATATATGTATGTATCCTTCTGCGAGAAAAGGTACCTAGTGTATGAAAATGAAGTTTTGAGAAAAACGGATTTAAACTCATTTCATCTTATTTTAGGTACCAGAATCCACTCTTAAGTCCAAACCCGTTTTTTGACACACTAGGTCCTTTTTCTCGGAGAAGGTCACATATGTACGTACATATTAGGGATTTTTAAGAGCATATTTTTGCATATTCCTTCAGCGCAGGACAATTTCTTTTTCGATTATGTATCCAATTGTACAAAAAAAGGTTAAGAAAAAATATTTTATATGATCAATGATTTTCTAAAATTTAAAAATTTTTTTTCTTATCAGTTTTAAATTTACTGCAATTAATTTTTCTCCAATTTTCTAAAAATTTGGAAAAATTCTTTTTATTAAAATGTTTTATTTTTTCGAAAATGATGATTTAAAAATGTTTAAAAATTCTATTCAGTGTGAATATTTTTGCATATTTTACTTGGTACAGCAGAGAGTTGCTTATTTCGGACTGCAATGCAATTTATATGTCCGAATTACTGGATAGTCCGAATTAGCGAGTGTCCGGATTAGGGAAGTTGCTGTCGTGAACGATAAAGTGGCCATTAAGTTTTCCCAATTAATACAACAGTCCAATAAAATGAAGAATGTAATTTATATACTGTGGGTGGCAACATTGACTACTTTTTTTACTTTTGTTGTTCTTTGCCTTCATTGAAGTTACCATATCTTCAGCAGACAATATGGCAGCTTCAAATTCTGAATGTTCACTTGTAAAGTTGCCATGAGGATGAACCTGCTATTAACTTATCAGTCACTTTTTAGGTTAATGTTAACGTATAAAAACCAAAAACCTATTTGTAAGTTATAATAATGGCCCTTAATGAATTTGGTTTAACCGAGCATCATTGGAACTGAAAATTTAGCATACGAAAATTAATTTGGCAGCAGAAAAATTTTAATGTAAAAATAGTAAAAATTAATTTAATTTGAAATTCAAAATAATATACATTCATCTCGTATGCATGTGTATAAAAATATTGTGTATTTTCATTAAATCATTTGAGAACTACTGAATCTTAAAAAAACATACATACACACAAATGTTTTATTTGAAATAATTTATAAATATTTTACTTTATTAATAAAAAAATTTTCTCTTATTTTTTTGCAGGTAAAATATTGTCATTAAAATCAATATAAAGATACAATAAATTAATTAAAACAGTCATTGTGACATTTAGGTAAGTTACTAATGGTCCATAATATGTACATACATACTTGCATTAAATACCTGTATGTATGTATATAATGCCATTTTAAAAACAATTATTAATAATGTTTTTTATGAAGTGACATTTTCCTTTCGTTTCTTTGACAATTTAATCATGGTAATTTGTACATACGCGTATATATATAAAATATTTTAATTAATTCAACCCTGTATCCAACAATAAAATTCAAATAAAAAGTAGCAGGACAGACATTATTTTAAATTTTTAACACAGTTTACACAGTATATTATGGACTAAAGAGTGTGGAAGTACCTTTTTTTAAATTTTAATATTCTGTTGTTGGATGCTAAATAACCACATGTTTCGATGCCTTATTATTAAATTTAACAATGTTAAAAATTCAAATAATAAAGGAAGTCTTTTGACAGGATAATTAAGCTGTTTTCTGCTTTTAATATTGCGAGCAATATGTGGCGTATGAGTAATAATATAATAAAACATAATTAAAAGTTGTCATACGCTCTGTTTAAACAACTGAAAAATTAGATTTAATTAAATGTTTGGCAATACAACAAATTTATGATGATTGATTACTTAAGCGCAAACATTTTATTAATTTAAACTTTATCGATTAAAAGCAGATTGTTTTCTTTTCAAAATTTCTTCTGTTGAAAAGTAATATTATCTGGCTCAAGTTTAGTTTTATTGAATTAATGAAAATTCAAATTACTAAGAGTTATTTTATGTTGAAAAATATTATTATTATTATATCCAATCAGTTTAGCAGAACGTATCAGTATACCGATTTCAAGGCCGCTACACCTCTCATCAGAGTTTAATTGTCCATCTTTACATTTTTCGTAAAGTGGATACTAATTGGGAAGAATATCAACTATTTAACCAAGTTTTCAACAGAAATAGAATACGAGAATTAATTTTTAATCAGTTTTTTTTTTATTTTACATATGGAAACAATTCTGGTTAGTACGAAATTCCCTCATCACTGGTTGAAAATTACTAACAATTAACACAAACTCATAGTCCGTTATCATCAAAGTAGCGAAGAGGTGGGTAAAAACTGATTGAATATAAATAATAATATTTTTCAACATAAAAAAAAAATTAGTAATTTTGAATTTTCATTAATTCAGTAAAACTGAACTTGAGCCTAAATAATTTTACTTCTCATAGTTACATCAATATATGTACATACATACATAAGTTCGAATAATAATTACGTTTATTCGTAATAATATAAAAAATATTAATTTCTTCTGTTTTTATCTAAAAGTGGCTTAATGTTTAAGTCTGAATATATGTAGATATGTTTGTTATGTACAAACATACATACATATGTATGTACAGTCATTGCTTATAAACTGTTTTTGTTACATTTCATTTTGTTGTTGGTGCTGAAAACAGCATTAAACGGAAGCTCTTTCAATACGTTTTAAATCCAACAAACAGCCTCCCTCAACACCCACTCCAGCAACTAACAAAAGCTGCTTAAAACAGTTCATTCAACAGTGTTTAAACAAAACATGGCCCTTTTTTCAAAACTTTTATTAGCAAATATATACATATTTTTATAAAGAAAAAAAAAATTGTTTTCTTATTTGTCAGTCTGTGTTTTTAAAATTATTGCACAATGGGTCTGATACAGAAGAAAATATAAAACAATGTGTTCTTTTGTTTAAATCTGCGGTGCCCACAAGTTCCTTATGGAAGAGCAAACACCAATACATTTAAAGAAAAACAAATTTTTATTTAAAATTTTGTGTTGTAAAAACAAATATCTACATGCAAAGAAAACACAAAAAATATATTTCATATATTTATTTCATATCATACGTTGAACAAAAACAAAATGTACATTGATGATCGCTGTCGTCAATGTTTACCAGCGAAGCATACAAAAGTGTTGTTGCTTTGCTCTTGCGTGTATACAGTGACGAACCACAAAAAAAACTAATAAGACAAAGTTTTTTGTGTATTTCGTAGTGCTGAGTGCTGTATGAGTATATTAAAACACACAGCCTATAGCTAAGAGTATTACAAAAACAAATGAGCATGAAGAGCATACGGCCTGGGCACCGCTGGTTTAAATAGTCCTTGCAAAAAAGCAACCAGGCGTGCCTCAGCCAACATTTCTAATCATAATTTATATTGAATTAATCTGATCAAAATGTTATACTTTAACAAGAACTCATTATATGTGTGCAAAGTTGTTTTTCGAAAAAGAGTGTTGTCTGTGCATTGGAGTGGATCTGCCCCCCTTTCTAATCTCATTAACTTCTCATAAGAATTAATTAAAAAAATTAAAAAAAACCTTACCTATGTTTAGTCATGGCATGGCTCATTTTTCTAGTTAGGGGCTGTGCACATATTACGTAACGCTCCAAGGGTGGGGGTTAAAGATTTGTTACGGATTGGAAATTTTGCACAGAAAAATTATTAAAAAGCGTTACCGGTGGGGGGTATAAAATCTCTGAAAACAGCGTTACGTATAATGTGCACAGCCCTTATCATGTTGAATTGTCACAATAATCAAATGTGACCACTTTCAAATCGTATTATTTCAATGGAAATTTAATGTAGTAATTTATGTATAAACTTTCATAAAAATAGCTAAAGTAAAAAGCAAAACAAGTCTGCAGATAAATCCATTAAAATATACAATTTTTAAAATCGAATGATAAAAGTGGTACATACATATGTGTATGTAAATTATTTTGACATTTGTTTAATATCATGCCATGAATATTGGATTAATGTATAGAGAGAGGTATCAACTGCAGCAATTAAATATATTTCACTAAAATGTCTGTTGCGATAACGTGGGTCTAAGGGGTCATTGTACATACATACATATTCAATTATTAATCAATAACATATAAGTTTGCTTTATATTTTCTATTAATACGTCCCACTGTCTTCTAACAAGCTGTACACTCACACATACTGAGTTTAGTAGCCTCAAAGCAGACAAACCTCATTTGAAATTTGTTTTTTCTTTTACTTCTGTTTATACTCTGCTTCTTTTTGTTTTGACTTTGTAAAGTTGCGTCAAAGCAGTACTGTAACACATACAAACACACACTATCATACAAAATTTAGAGAGGTGAAATCAGTGTTGCCACATATTGGACAATTAAATAAATTGCATATTAGTTGAACACTCCCGTGTGTAAAATGCTGGTTATTGTTCCCATGTGTAGTTTATATGAAATTTGAGTGTTTTCGTTTTGAAATATCAAATATGGCGCTAATTGCTCAGACAAAATTTTATTTTATGAATGAAATTTATGCTATTATTCTTAAATTAAATATGATTAAAAACTCTATTGGCCAATTTTTAACTTCATATTTAAGTACGTAATTAGTTAATTTTTATTTAAATTTATGTTGTATTTAAATAAGATTCCATTTTTTCAGTGAGTAATTAAAGTTCTTATATATTTACGATGAAAATAAAAAAATTTCCCACAAATTTCCCTAAAGAACAGCTGACTAGAACAAATAAAAAAATATCCAAAAAATATGTTTTTATTTTAGCTTAAAAATGAGAGTAATTAAGAACTGCTGAAATGTTTTAAAATAATAAAAGCAACATTCAATATATAATTATATAATATTATATTATATAATATTTAATTAATGTCTCGAAAACTTCAAAAGAAAAAAAAAATATTAAGTATAATCAGGCTTCGTGAAAACTCGGAAATTATTTGTGATATACATACATACATATCGCACTGCTTCCTCTAAAGAAGGTCAATTCAAAATTTTTCAATTTTCACTCTTTGCAAGAAATCGATGTACAGTGGCCATATCTACCCAGTGTAAAAATTTTACACCATTTTCTGCACTCTTTCATCAAAAAAATATAGTTGTATCTCTCTTTGTGTCCATATTGAATTTTTTTTAGCTAATAAAGACTTTTAAAGGTAATAACGAGTTACATCTGTATTGTTCCATCGATCTTCATGATATATGGCTCCTTTTGCTTGCAATCGGAGAGTTTTTATGAAAAATCAATATTTTTTTCACTGAAAAACTCTTGTTAAGTTGCAAAATATCTTAACGAGAAAACAAGAACTCAAAAACAAAACAAAAAAGTCACTTAATTTGAAAAATTGTAAGAAAAGGAAAAACGCTAAAATTAAAAATCGTTGAAGCGAAAAAGACACAAACAGAATGGATATCGAACAGAATCTTTCGTGTGTTAGTCGAAGACACACTTTACTGAATTTTTTTTATAAATATAATAAGTGAGATTTGATAGTCCGTTATATTTTCAACTAAGAAAGTGCAACTCTGCTACTAATATAGTTTATATAATGTGGTAGCACTGTGCGAAATATACTCAACAAGTGTGTGTGTGTGGGTGGGCTCCAATAAAACCTTCAGCAGCGGGCGTAAAAAACTAAAGCGACTCCAAAAAATATGAAAAAATACCTTTATATAAAAATAAATATAAAAATAAAGAAACAATCTAAAATATTTAACAAAGTATAAAGAGAAACAAAACAAAGTAGAAAAAACCTTAAGTGTATAAAACTACGTTGCTGTTCATTCATTCATTTCTCCATGGATGGAACATGTAAAATGTTCTTTTGTTGAAAATATTATAAATTTTATGGCTATAAATGCCGACAAAGGCCATGCAAGACATAATTTACGTTTGTGGAGGTTTAAGAGACGTAAAAAGGAAATGGCAATAACAGCAGCAACAAAAAACAACAAATTGAAACATGCTCTCGTACAAAAAGTAGTTTTTGTAATTTTTAACAAACACACATCCACGAACAAGTATGTATGTACATTGTAGATTTTCCATTTACTACCCTCCAGTTTTAAAAGTAGAAATTTACTCCAAATCGTTAGGTATTTCACTAACTACTTCACTAGCTACAAGTAATGCAAGAGTTCGCCTTTTGACTCTCTCACTCATGTACATGTGCACGCACTCAGTACATGTATACATGTTATTGCCTTTAACCTCAATTTTTTTTTACGAGTTGAAAAAACTGTGCCCTTATTCCAAAGAAAATCAACAAAAAAAAATATGTGTTATGATTTTGTGATGGCGTCAGTTACAATTGGAAGTTCGTGGTCAGTGAATGTTAAATTTTTAGTAAAAAAGTGCTTATTTTAGAAAGGTAAAATCAGCATAAAAAACGGAAAATGGACTATTAATTGAAAATTTTATAAATATTGAAAAAGAAATTTCATAAATGAAAAAATCCAAAAAATTTAAATTTCTGTAGCGTTTTTATGATGGAAATATCGTTAGCGATCTGACTGGTACATTATGACTAGGGAAATAGTTGGTTCTTGCTGACTAGTGATTTCACCGGTCTGATCGTGCCAATTGACTACCGTCAATGTCATCCCCATGTTAATATCGTCAGTCGAGTGCATTGGTAGTAGTTAGTCTGGTAGTTAGTGGTAACGACTGGTAGCTAGCGAAATCGGTAGTCATTCGCTAGCTACGCCGACTCCAGGGTAACAATTAAATATGTATGTATGTGTGTAATTATTGGAATTAATAAAGTTTATTTGTTGAAATCAAATCAAAACAACATCATTTTACCTTAATAATATTTTGTTTACAACACATTTATTTGCCACTTTGTTGTTGGTCTTGGCCAATCTCTTTATTGTAGATATTTTATAGATATCTTGGAATCGATTTTATTTCCGTTAAGGGTGTTTTTTACATTTTTCCATATAAACTGTAATCGTAGGATTATGTATAACAAAGCAATAGAGAATGTTAATATCTACAAAATAAATACGAGGGCAGTAGTCACAGAATTGTTAGTACTCAATATAACAAAAAAGAAACGCACAAATTAATTTGGAACAAATCTGCTGATTTTCGAAACCAGTCTAAAATGTCTGTTTAAGAATAACACTGGTGTTGAATGCCTTCCCGGTTGAGCGTATAGAGTAGAAATTTGACAGCGGGTGCTTCTTTTGACACATGGGACCTCATTGATGAACGCGAACGATAGAAAAAGCAAGTGAAGGTTATAATAATCTAAAGTAGATTGGCTAGAAGATTTACGCGCACAATCTGGGAAATAAAGCTAAAGAAAAACGTAGAAATATTTATATATAAAAATGTTACAGCATACTTTTTTCGAAACCTTAATCTTCTATAAGATAACGAAGAAAATTTTTTTCTTTAAAATATTCGCTATTCAAGGAACCAGGTCGTTTTAAAATAGGAGAACATGTATTTTTTAATAAATTATAATTTTTAATCTTGGTTTCTCGAATAGCAAATCTGCAATCAAAAAAATTTATCACACTAGTTTGAGTCTTAAATGTAACCAAAAATAAATATGCGCCTTCCAGAAATTAAAAAAAAAATTGCCAAAATACTAAAAAGTGACTTGTGATCATTTTCGAAAACCCTTCCTTCCGAAAGTATTTTTCGTAAAGACTGCCACTTTCCCCATATTTCCAATCAATTTGTCTTCTCGTCTTGATACAACTGTATTTGTATGGCAATGCTACATCAGACTTCTTTAATAAAATTAAAAAAAAAAATCTTCGTTACAATAATATAATGTGTCTGCTGTTATTTTACTGTGAATGAATGTTAAATATAACGCAAATCTCAATAGAATTTATATGAAGAATTGTGTTTTGTCACAATTAGGGAGGGCGCGAAATAGCTGGTACAGCTTTGTTCTATTCAAGCCCCAAGATAATTAAAAAAAATTTTAAATTTTTACACGCACATACAAAAAAAAAAACTTTAAATGGTAAAAGGCAGTTAATATGGAAGTTGCTCTGCCTCGGTGTTTTTTTTAATAATTTTTTTGTTTATACTTTTGATTCAAAAGTGGCTGTCAAAAACTTTCTTATAAAAAAAATAAACCAAACATCAAAGAAGTTTAACTTTTTAAATGCTCTTAAGTAACATAGAGTAGCACTAAAAATTACTTAAAGTAGTTGTTTTTTTTAGAAATTAACATTCTTCCACTTATTTTAATTAATTGCCTCTTTTATAATTAAAATATATAAATTTTTTCTTCTTCGTTTCTGTAAGAGCCGGCCAAGTTAGTACAAGTACGAGTTTTGTAGTAATTTACAATTTAAATTTAGTAATTTTCTTCACTCTTTCTTAAAAGAAAATTCAACCAACGTCGACATGCAAATGAAGTGTCAATATCATAGTACAAAGGTACCTTAAGGATGTCAACGCAACTCTTAACTGTGAGGATAATAAACTCTTTAGTGCTGTAAAATACGTACATAGTAAGTAATTTTTTTCTCTCTCTTCCTCTAAATGAAGTTTATTGTATGTGTGTGTATATGTTTATTTCTTTGTTTTAAAAACTTCTTTACATTTATTAGAGTCCTTTAAACTTTGTTTTATATGAGAAGAAAACATGTTAAGATACTTGAGTCTTTAGTGAAAAAAAAATAATCATATAGACTACCTTGAAACTAGAAATGTTCTGAGCAAGAGGAGGTTTATACTCACAGTTAATTTAATATGAGGGTAGTTTGATAATTCCCGAATTTCCTAGATAAAATGAATTTTTTTTCCGGAAAAAAGTTTTATTTCTGTACATAGTCTCCTGTTTTTTAATCTCACCAAATAGTAAAGGATTTCCAAAACGCTTGAAATAGGAAAGGAAACTGAACATATTTGGAAGGGTTTTATGGGTCGATTATAGATGGCAACCGAACTCCAGTTGCGTTGTCAGTTGCTGCCATTTGTATTACGGATGGCAACTGGCAACTGAGAGGTTCCAGTTTCAGTTGCTATTTAGTGCTTTTCTGGCAACCACAAAGTTTCAGTTACCGGCTGGCAACGCAACTGAAGTTCGGTTGCTATCCATAATCGAGCCATTAATCTGGAGAGGGTTGTAACGACACGTTTCCTCGCTGGATGCTGGGATAGGTTCAGCGGGGTCCAGGGTCGTTCGAATGAAATAAAACCACAGTGAACAACTTGGTTTTCTTATTCTTTAAAATAATCCTTTATTTAATTTTCTACAGCTTTATATTAATTGCGATGTTGTAATGCCGCCTTACGAGAGTTGTAGTCGAAGGCTGTTTTGGGCTGGTTTGGCCGTCCAAGATTTTGGGTATAGCACTCTCCTGTGGTAGGATGAAGTGGTCAGTGGGCGGCTGGCCTGTAGGAATAAACTCCCATACAGGTCAAGCAGCTACCTGACACCGGCGCTGATGAAAAAGAGGGATGGCTCTATCGGACGTCGCCTGACGGAGGATGAATTTAGTGGCAAACCTATAGAGACAAACTCCCGTACAGGCTTCCACTCTTCGTACGCAGATACTGGCAGTGAAGGAAGTACACCAGTGAAGTCTGGAAACAGTACAAGAATAAACTCCTCGTATCGTTTTAGTAGCACGTTTAGTTTAAATCACAAACTATTGGTAGGCTATTACCGCACGACCAAAGTGAGTTCTTACCGCTAAGCGAGCTCCCAGCAGACTGACTTCTCTATTATTTTGTCTTGCCTTTTATGCCTATACAATTGTCGATACACACGCATACACAGCGTAGTATATGTGTCGTATGCCTTGCATGGTTGTACAGCGAGGGGTTGTATTTTGGTGGGGGTATCCATATTTGACATGCAGGGGGCGTTACTTTATCCGTTAATAAAGACGTTATAATTTGAAAGGGTAGTTTAACTTACTGACTAGTTTTAATATGATTAAATAAAATATATTTCCGTTTCGATGAAACACATTCAATAAGGAATATAATGCAAACTAGATACTACAAATTCAGGTAGTACAAAATGAATGGAGAATAATTCAATTAATAATAGTAATGTAAATAATATAAAAACATAATAACAAAACTGGCGATACTTCGATCCATAAAGAAGTATAGACAATATTCTATTTGCCAATTATTGTTGTGTGGGAAAAACAAGTGCAACGACTTTTGCCGTTACACTGCTCCCCCTCTATTCATTTAAGGTTATGGGCGTAGCCACCGGATGCGCACAAGGCCATTGCGCGTATAGTTGATGCGGTACTTCTGCCCTCGTATCTCTATTAGCGTACGCACACGTCTCTGGGACGGTGCTACTGGGAAGCGTTTTTCAATTTCCTCTCGCAATTCTTCAGGAGCCTGCAACAATGATATATCCCGTGAATTAGTCGGGAGTGGCGGCGCTCTGGAGACCATTGACATTGGAGAAACTGTTAATGGTGCTACTCTGGCGAATTGCCTTGGAGGCGTGACTAGTGTTCTGGGCGACGTAACTGATGATGCGATTAATGATATTTCCTTGCACGATGGCCGACGATCTGGTGGTAGTGGGGGACTGTTTACATGTGAATGTGCCCTCATTCGAAAATATTGTTCCGTGCTAGTACGTTTGGAACTATCTGTTGGTGACGTGGGTACTGTGCTCCCCTTTGTGAAGCGACGCGCTCTGTTTTTGGTGGTGCGTATTCTCCGTTTTCGACTTGTGCTGGGGATGTCGTCGTCTTTGAGGACTATGGTTCGACGGCTTTTAGCTTGATCCTTTTTTAGGTTTTGTCGGAACTTTTCCCGTGACGCATCAAATTTTTCTTGGTTGTTACTCATGATCCGCACTTGTTTACTTTTTTCATGATTTTTCTTACCCGTAATCTTTGTGAAACGCTCCCTTCGACGTGGCCTACTCTGTTCGACTTTCCTGGAATGCGTGACAAGACCGGCACATGTGAATGTCGTGTTAAAATTGCGCAGGAAGTCAAGGCCTAAAGTGACACTTTCTGTCGCTTGGTCCATAATTAGAAATTCGTGCTCTGCGGTCACATTTCCCAAGCGCACGTTATATTTGACAGCCTTCGTGACGACTCTTTTTGAGCCATCGGCTAGTATCACGTCGATGACCTCTTGGCCATATGGGGGCTTAGGTGTTAGCTGTTGGATGAGCGTCGGCACGATGAAGCTTCGCGTCGCACCGGTGTCAATGATGGCTGTGACCAAGTTTCCTTCGATTAATAATGTTGCCTTTAATTTCTCCTCTCCCCAAGTCAAGTATGTGTTTTGACTTTGGTTTTTCGTAGCTTTGCTCGGTTTATATGGATGTCGTCCGGTCTTTGGAAAAAACTCTGTGGACAACATGCGATAGTGTTCCCCTCGATTCTGTTGTGCATTACGCGGTATCGTTTCCATATCCGCCGCTAAATTAATAAGTTCGTCCAACGTTGTGAAATCACGCCGTCGGATATACCACTGGTAGTCTGGTAATGTGTTTCTGTAGATTCGTTCAAGTTTCTGGGTAGGATTAAGATCTGTGTGCCTCATTAGATCCTGTAAATTCAGCATATATTCTTTAAATGATTCGCGAGGTTTCTGGGTGCGTTTTCGGATCTCATCCTCCAGCTTTTCAAAGTACCGCGGAGGTAGAAAGAAGTCACAGAAATTTTTTTTGAACACCCGCCACTGGTCCCATTGTTTATTGTTATTTCGGAACCAGCTGAGCGCTTTGTCGCGGAAAAATTCTGACATGACTCTGAGGACGTCATTTAATTGAATTTCGTACATACCGGATAACTCTTCTACTCGCTCTATAAACCCTAGAGGGTCCTTTCCACCATCATACTTGAGGCCCCATTTCCGCACTAGGTCGATTATGAGTACCTTGCTCTCTTTTCCCGTGTTCTGTACATCAAGATTGCACAGCCTTTGGGTTATAGTCTCTATTTTCAGTGGGGATGTATTATTTGCTGCCTCGGTATCCCGTGGTGGCACAGACAAGCTGGCCCCGGGTGATAGTGAGGAAACTTTCTCGTGTTGTGCCTGCAGTTCTAGCAGTCTGTTCATTATTGCCGCCTCGTGGTCGGTTGTTAAGAATTTTGCGAATCGCTTACGTAATTCTTCCACGGTACCTGTAGCAGTTTGCTCGAACTCCGCCAAGTAGCTGATTAGCTCTTCCCTTTTTAGTGAGTATACCCACCTGGTTTTCAGCATTTCTTTTAGATGGACAAAAATTTATGTGGTGGTAGCAGTTTTTCTGGGCACAGATCTCTTTTCGTTGTTGCAAATTTTTTTTGTAGTTATAGTTGATTTTCGCTGTAAATTAATAAAAAGGGTTTTTTTTTCCTTTTTTTTTTTGTATATATATATATTTGTTTTTTAATCTTTATTTTTGTTGGATTTAGACATTAAATGTCCCTGCTCGGGCGCCATGTAACGACACGTTTCCTCGCTGGATGCTGGGATAGGTTCAGCGGGGTCCAGGGTCGTTCGAATGAAATAAAACCACAGTGAACAACTTGGTTTTCTTATTCTTTAAAATAATCCTTTATTTAATTTTCTACAGCTTTATATTAATTGCGATGTTGTAATGCCGCCTTACGAGAGTTGTAGTCGAAGGCTGTTTTGGGCTGGTTTGGCCGTCCAAGATTTTGGGTATAGCACTCTCCTGTGGTAGGATGAAGTGGTCAGTGGGCGGCTGGCCTGTAGGAATAAACTCCCATACAGGTCAAGCAGCTACCTGACACCGGCGCTGATGAAAAAGAGGGATGGCTCTATCGGACGTCGCCTGACGGAGGATGAATTTAGTGGCAAACCTATAGAGACAAACTCCCGTACAGGCTTCCACTCTTCGTACGCAGATACTGGCAGTGAAGGAAGTACACCAGTGAAGTCTGGAAACAGTACAAGAATAAACTCCTCGTATCGTTTTAGTAGCACGTTTAGTTTAAATCACAAACTATTGGTAGGCTATTACCGCACGACCAAAGTGAGTTCTTACCGCTAAGCGAGCTCCCAGCAGACTGACTTCTCTATTATTTTGTATATGTGTCGTATGCCTTGCATGGTTGTACAGCGAGGGGTTGTATTTTGGTGGGGGTATCCATATTTGACATGCAGGGGGCGTTACTTTATCCGTTAATAAAGACGTTATAATTTGAAAGGGTAGTTTAACTTACTGACTAGTTTTAATATGATTAAATAAAATATATTTCCGTTTCGATGAAACACATTCAATAAGGAATATAATGCAAACTAGATACTACAAATTCAGGTAGTACAAAATGAATGGAGAATAATTCAATTAATAATAGTAATGTAAATAATATAAAAACATAATAACAAAACTGGCGATACTTCGATCCATAAAGAAGTATAGACAATATTCTATTTGCCAATTATTGTTGTGTGGGAAAAACAAGTGCAACGACTTTTGCCGTTACAGGGTTAAGAGTTTTTAGTCCAAGTCTGTACTCGTGCATTGTCCTGATGTTGATGACGCCATTTATGCAATAAATTAATATTGAATCTGTCCAAAAGCTCTTGTTATCAAGGTACATCCCAAAAATTAGTAGGCAAAACGTTGTTGCATGAAATAACCATCTTATGACCAATTTTTTAGTTATATTTTAACTGTCATTTATGTCTAAATCCGATTTAAATACGAACTTCTGTTTTTTTACTAAATACTTAAATGAAACTTAAATAACCAATCATGTGCATTTAAATTCAATTTAATTGTGTTTGTTCTTCTTTTGTGACGGCTGGCATATAATTTTGGTGTGTTTTTTTTTGCTTTTAGTCATTTTGAAAATTGCTTTTATTATTTTAAAACATTTCAACATTATTAATTTCACTTCATTATAGGGCTTCTAGCGAATATATTTATTTTTGGAATTTTTCTTCATATGTTCTAATCAGCTGTTTTTTGGGATTTTTTTTTTATTACGTAGTGCTGCCATATTTTTAACATAATTAAATAGGGACAATTAAATACGACTGAAAACAGAAATTTGCTTTTAAATGCAACTTAAAATTATATGAAAAATAAACTAATTACACTTTTATATACCATCCGAGAACTGAACTTAAGCCTAAATTAAATTAATTTCTCATTTAAAAAATGTGAAAACTTCAAATTTTTTATCATTTATATAAATAAGAATTAGGTGTTTTATATTTCCAGTCTTGGGTAAAATCATGTCATTCCTTCACATAATTATACTTCTTTTTTTAACACCCTGTTCTTCATTCATTTGTTTATGTATTGAAGTTTGGTTCATCTTACTTCTTAACTACGGGTATTACTTTCGTATCTTAGATTTTTATTTAAACGACAACAATTTTCTTTTATTCATATTTATGCCTTGTAAGACATACGAGTGCCTTCAACTAAAAGAAGGAGTGTACAAGTAGTTAAACGGATAGAGTATGAATTTTATAACTTTTTCTAAATCTTACAAGGAATTATTATTATAATAATGATTATAATAGTATTTATGATGAATGTGTTTATGTACATATCGATGGCTTAATATAAAAAGGTCGTATCTCAACTTTTAGCTACTTTCAGGAGACGGAAAATACTCAATAAAATCTAAATAAATAATGAAAATTTTTTTTTCCTGAAGCAGATTTTTATTAAAATTCTGTTTTTTTTATTTTTATAAGAAAAAAAAAGGTTAGGGCTTTTTTTAATTACTGTAAATCTGTTATTCATCAACATAGGAAACTGAATTTTTTTAAGGGAGGTGTATTTGACTTTTGTCTACCAGAACATGTAAAAAAAACCGATTTTGAAAAAAAACGAGATACGACTTTTCTATACTAAGCCATCGATATGTACCTTCTTATCTAAATATATACATACACATGTATGAAAGTAGGCTTCGAAGTAGATTATATAAATTGATATTTTATACATACATACATACATACATATGAATGTACACATTACCATATAAAATTACATATCGTTATATAAAACGAGGACACATGTAACAAAATATTATTTCTTTTATTTTATAGTAATACTACAATAAATACATTTTGTTATTTTATGTTTGTAGTTCCACCGACTTTTATAGCAGAAAAGAAAAATTATGGGACAAAACTCTACCATTCAAACAAAAAATAATAATACGACAGTTATAACATGATCAATATTTCGTGGGACAATCTGCGAAACGGAAAAAAATTGAATATCTGTTTAGAAATTGAGTAGTTATCTATCTATATCTATATCTATATAGAGCCGATTTGGCTAATTTTGGTCTTGAATTATTTGTAGAAGTCTAGAGAAGGTTTAAAAGGTGAATAAATATGAATGTTGTTAACTATCTTTCAGATTATTTTTAATCTGATTTTTTGTGATAGTGACACTTTAATGCTAAGTGCGCGAGAACTTGTCTAAATTTGATTAATTACAATTTACGATGCCGTTCTCGAGTTTTAGCGAGACTAACGAACATCTATTAATTTTTATATGTTTATATATATGCTGAATTCACAAAACCTCTTGTATCATTGTATCGGGTGTATTATAGTATCATATACAATAGTGTAAAATTTGTTGTTGGTAATTTTCATATAAAAAGGAAATACACCATTACACTTTTATTTCATGTTTTGCAAAAATCGTATTTCATACAATATTCAGAGAGTATATGTATATACTCTCAGAGAGTATTTGTATGATGCTTGTTCTTCTTTCGTCCATCAATACAAGATTCAAGCCGATACAATATACACTAGGTGTTCACAAACATATAAACAAAAGTGTATTTCATACAAGATAGACGATACAAATTGTTGTGAATTCAGAAATAGATAGATTTTCTTGGGTGTAATATAATTAAAAGCATGTATTTTTGTTGCATTTAGTTTTTAGTACTTTTTTTTCATTAACATGTAGCGTGAACGAAGTCACGGGTAAATTCTAGTCAGAAAATAAATATTTCGAGGGAAACTAATTGGCCCTAATTTAGAAAAACATGGGACCAAACTGCAAGCAAACGCTATCAAACAATCATTGAGTTATGCGGGCACAAAGCTAAAAAACAATGTGAAAAAATACACACGAATTCATACCATCCTCCTTTTTTGAAGCCAGTTAACATTTCAAATTATAGATACTAAAAATTTCTAAACAATTTTATTTATTTGTCGTGGGTTAGCAAATCTATATGCATTTCGTTGGGTGGTAAATACCAACTCATCAGTAGATCTTTACCATTTATGTCTCAAACGTTCCAAAACTCACTTACTCATACATAAACTCGCAAATACATTTTGGATTGAATTACCTACACACATACATATGTATGTATTTATAAAACATTAGCTGCTGATTTGTTTTTAAGCTATTGCATAGCTTCAATCGCGGGCTTTGAGGCGACCGAATCAAGAAATTTTGAACAGTTTCCAAGTTATTTTGATTATTTAAAAATAAACTTTTAAAAAAGCGTGATAATTTTGTAATATTGGAATCAATATTAAAATCAGGCAAACAGCTAATATCCTGAATATACATACATACATACATATATACATACATATGTATGTATATTATTCGTTATTTAAATACAACATAGACATAATGGCTACACAAGTCACCGCACACATACTTAAAAACACACACATTTAAATATGCACATATCTGTGTATACAAATGAAGAGATGTTTTGTAATTTGGATTTCGAAGGGATCTTCAACAAGTATTTAGCCACTTAGTCCTCCTTCCAGTCTTCATTTACCACCAATCGTGCACACAATATTTTGGAAAAACATAAACTAACATATTTTTGTGGAAATATTTTCAAAAAACAATAGGAAAAAACTTTTTGAATATAACAAAAGTTTAAATATGATTAAAATAAATACAAAGAATTTTTATATAAAATTTCTAAACAATACACTTTAAGGAGGGATATTTATGCAGAGAGTGTGTGTGTGTACGTTTGTGTGTGTGTGGGAGGGTTTGTGTGCATAAATAAACATTTATGTGCTTTCGACATGAGAGCTTTTTAAACCGTTTATAAGAGATATAAACATCATCCTTTTAAACATGTGTATGTATGCACGCATATACATATGTATATATGAGCCGTTTATTTTCAAAGTGGCATAAGTCACTTTTTATTTTGATTGCAATTTTTTGCAAATAAAAAGATACCGTTCAATTGTATGTAGTGTTGACATTAACTCGATTTTTTTGAAAAAGCGACTTATGCCACTTTCAAAATAAACGGCTGATATATAGATACACGCTAGTGCATGCATGTGAACGACGTTATAGAAATAAAATTTGTAGTGGAATTTTTGGAGATGGGAAGGATTTTAAAAATATTAAAAGTTGATGAACTTTTGCTTGTTCGATCAAAGAAACGATAAGTATAAATACGCTACGGTAGTCACGATTAACTACCCACTACACTGTACAACAGAAAAATACCCATCACTTTACATGTGGGATGTGCACATTGTTATTGCGAATATGCATAGGATACCTTGTGATCCTTATATTTTCGGTATAAGGTGTGTTCAACACTTTCATATAACATATTTATATAACATTTTATATTATGAGGATTATTTTTGCGGTACATTTTAAAACTAACTCTTTGAGGTGTGGGTATTTTTATTATTTAAAAAAAATATAATAAACTCCCCTTCAAGAGCAATATAGAAACGTAGCGGTCAAAAATTTTGTACAAAAGTGTTTTACATAAAAGTTCTAAGCACTCCATATACATACATACATACTTCAAATTTAAAGACGAGAAAAAATTCGATTTCGTTGTAAAGTGTAATATGTACGTATATGATATAATTTACCCAAAAACTAATTTCATAGTTTGTAGTATAAAAAAAATCTCCTGATAACCTTAATTTACATTTTTAGAAAGTAAATATCTATTAGCTACTTTATTTTATTATTTATTATTTGTATTTCCCCCTACTAAAGTCCCAACATTTACATACGACTACTATTTTTTTTTAATATACTGCATCCCAATATTGTTGTTTTCTAAAAAAAATGATTATTGTAGAAAATTTTCTTGACAATGAAAAAGAGAATTAAACAAAATTTAGATGGTCATTTTATGTTTAACCGACAAAAATCAAAGAGCATTGAACTTGAAGATTTTTTCAATTTTGTGAAAATGAAATAGAGAAAATTTTAATAAAAAATATTGCAGCGAAAAAAAAATTAAATATTTTTCTACTAAAAATATATGAACCAAAAAAAAAATGCTTTAATTTTATAATTTTGGCAAACGAAAAATTCGAAAAATATATAAGATTTGTACGTGTAAAATATTGTTAATTTATTTCTACCATAGCTAGAGCACAGGAATAAAGAAAGACGGTTGAAAAAGGGATGCAAATGGCATTAGGGGGGGGGGGGTGGTTGGTGTTACAGATTTTAAATGAAGCGTTTAAATATTTTGTGTTTAGGGGAACACACGATTGGCTGAAAACAAATTTACTGTGAATGAAAATACCCTTAAATTTTTGTTGCATTTAACTCTCGTGTTAAATTATCACACTTAAAACTGCCAGCAATGCTAACATGTTTGCAGACCTATGTTAAATTCTATGGATTGTATCTAGGGCTATGCTACTAATATTATTTGTATGTTTGAATATTTGTTCCTCTATGACGCGAAAACCGCTTAATGGCTCTTAATGATATTTGGTAGATGGATTCAATATGACCCTGTTTCAAATATTGGGTACTTTTTAAGAGTACAAACGAAACAAATTTGTAGTGTTGGTACTTTTTACAGTGTACTTTCTAAGTAAAAATTGGTACTTTTCTACTTTTTGTACTTTTTCTCTTTGGTACATTAACATACATATTTGTATGCTCTCCTGACAGAATCGTCCGTCATTTCACTAACAAGGATGTTATCAAATTATCAATATATGAGTTGTCAAGATATCATCCAGCAAGGGAACTGGCAAACTTAATTTTTAGGAAAGGTACTTTTTGAGAAAGGTATTTTTAAAAAAACGCCAAGTACTTTTTGGAAAATTTTATATGGCAGTTTTGAAAACAAAAATTGTTTTTAGAAAAATAATAAAAAGGTAATTTCTAAAAAGGTCGTTGTGGAAAAAGTAATTTTTTGGAAAAAGGTACTTTTAAAAAAATAGTACTTTTTGGAAACGGTTTGTTTTTGGAAAGTGTAATTTTCTAATTCGAGTACATATATTTTCGTCCAACTCAAACTGTTAGCAAATCCTATTGCAAGCCCTCGCCCATAAATTGTTATTATATTCCGCTAACGTTTACTCCTTTCGAGAAAAATCGTTGAGCATGAACATTCATGCTAACACAGCAGCTTATAAAAAGACCCAAACCATCGAATGGCTTCATAGACGGCAAAACATTTACTTTATCTGCTACTTGTCAAACATTTATCCTTGTTGTCATTTTAGTAGTTTATGTATGCATTTTTTTTCAATATTAGTTTCTGTTCATTTTGGCACAGAATCTATCCCATCAATGTCAACTAGCATTTTCCTGTTTTTCTAATACAAGTTTAGAAAAAAAGAAAGAAATTTGTTTTTATTTTGGCGAAAATAACTGCATAAACTACAGGCTGGATCAAAATTCATCTATATTCATTTATAGCAGTTTTTACGTTTGAGAGTTAATTTATCACACGGTGGAGTTAGAAATTAAAGGTTTTCAAAATTATATTAAATATTTTACCAACAGAAATGTTAATTGACCCAAATTAGTTATTTCTTTGCACATGAATCCTTATACTGGTAAATTTGTGTATTTCAGAATATTATTGAAATAATATCAGCTGTTAAATTGTACACATAAAGTGTGTTGCCAGTGCGGTAAATATACAAATACCCAAATTACATTTTTAAATAAAGCAAAAATAGCAAATAGATAAGTAATTTATTTACGTCATAATTTTTTACACTATGAAAAATAAACATTTAGAAATAAGCAGATTTTATCACACTCAAAGAAATTATTAATGACAAAATGGCTATCGGTACTTTTCTCGAAAATGATAGGAGATGTGGTATATTTTTGCCACGAAGCCGGTGCCTAGTAGCGACTTTAGGAACGCCCCATAGTCAGATTATTTCAAAACTTGTAACAGAGATTTGGTAACTTCCTAATTTTTAGTAGCAGGAAGTGAAAATAGCAAATATTATTGAACGATAAATGTCATGTTCTAATGACATTTAATAAAAATCTATCTTATCTCTGGACTTTTGACAAAACAACAAACAAAAGTGTAGCTTTCAAAAATTTCAGTAGACCGAAAATACTGTAAATAATGTTGAATGCTACAACAAAAAAAAATATACAATTTACATACTACCGATTTATCGGCTTTTATGCAGAAATGGTTTAAAACTTGTATGATCGATACAAGATTTGTGTTCACAGAATACGAATAGTTTCTCAGATCAGAACTTAGATTCACTGCTTTAAAACTTGGGCTCCATCTTCATATTAATCATGTGTAGAAGAGTAAAGCCACCCTTAATTTTCAGTGTTTTGTTAGATCCCCTTGGTTTTTGGTAAATCACACACAGCACCTACGAGAAATCGTCTGATAAAAACTCGGAACAAAATTTGCTTGTATTTTTTTTATGTTTGTATTATTTATAATTTTTGATATTTGTTTATTTATTGGAATAAATGTGTTTTATGCGTTGTATATTTAAACATTTTATTGGACATTTCATCTTCAGCTTGACCCATTTGCTTTCTGATAAATATATACATACATATGTACATATTTAATTTCTACAATAAACATTTTTTATTTAAAATTTTTTGTCTTTATCTCTTCTTAGTGGGAAATTCGTAATATATTTTATAATTATACATATAGTTTTTTTGCATACATTTTGGCAAATTTCCAAATTAAGTAGGCGCGATGCTTACGTTGTGCGTTACACATAATGATATTTATACATTTGATATACATATAGTATGAATGTATGACTACTATGTTCATGGTTCTAATGATCGGTATAGCGATGATTATGATCATAATCGGCCAATTTTTCACTGGCTATAATAAAATAATTATAATGTGCTTGTTATTGTAGGAAAAACGAAAAAAAAGTAAAATCGTTTTAACTAATTTATTTTTAATAATAACACTTTGCAGTAAGCATATTTTTTGAAATTACAAAGATAGGTCCTGATGAGAAATGTGTACGTGTTTTTGAGCCTTACGAAAGCTTATTCCGCCATTAATTTAATTAATGGTGTTTTCTTTTCAGCACACAAAATGGCACCTTGTTGAAAGGTACATGAATAAAATGTCTTGCCAAACCTGTAATAATGCAACTTATTATTTCACTACAATAAAAACAACTTATGAAAAAGTGGAACGCCCTGTTTTTAACACCTGATAGCTAAGTTTTACAGGGCACTATCAACATGGTCGATTTTTACGCAGGGCATTAAGTGCAATGCCTTTCACCATTAGTGTGGGCGACTTTTTTAGAATCAAACACACTACCCTTTTACAGAACAAAACATTTTTAAGAAACGAACAGCAAAGTACACTTTTTGCATGGCGATGTACCATTTTTTTTTTGTAGAAAAGAAAACACCATAAGAGTCTAAGTATTTATAAGGAGTGCTCACCACTTTTATCTAAAACATTAGATTGGAGGTTTTTTTATTGCCTTTTTGAAAAAAAATATTAAAAAACTAATGTAAATTATAGATACAGTGGTATAAAATGTGCTACACTAGTATAATATAGTTTACACTAGTTTGCAGCGTTCACCAGTACCTTATGTTAATGTACTATGATATACACTATGTAATATAAGGTATTATAGTATATAATGTGTGTGAAGATAAATTTAAATTTAACTAGCAAAGATTTCAACCAAAAATTTTAGTCAAGCCAATTTTGCAGTTAACAGAGCACTGTTAAACACTTACAGTTGCTGTAAAAGTTGATGAAACTCATTTCGGATGAATATTAGTGGATATTATGGAAAAATGGTGATGTATAGGAATATCCCACTATACAAATGGTAGTCAAGGAGGTCGATAGGTGGGATATCTGTAATAATCTTGGGACTTTTGGGAAATTTTTTTCACATTAAAATTAAAATTTGCATTTTTTTAAACTCCCAAGATTATTACAGATATCCCACCTTTTCTGCATGATAGTCGACCTCCTTGACTACCATTTGTATGTGGTGGGATATTCCTATACATCACCATTTTTCCATAAAAACCACTACTAGTCATTCGAAATGAGTTTCATCAACTTTTACAGCAACTGTTAAGTGTTTAACAGTGCTCTGTTAACTGCAAAATTGGCTTGACTAAAATTTTTGGTTGAAATCTTTGCTAGTTAAATTTAAATTTATCTTCACACACATTAGTATATATAGTATATATAGTGTAGTAAATTGTTCTTTATCATTCTATAGTGTAGTGAAGTATAGTGTAGAGTTCCTTATTATAGAGCACACTAGTTTATAATATAATTTACTCTGGTATGCAGTAGTATCCTATAATGGACGACACTACAATTGTAATTTACATGGTGTACTGTTGTGTACAATAATGTACTATAAGCCTTAACCATTGCTGCAAAGGATTTTATAAAGTGGTGTGGTGAACAATCACGATATGTTCCCTTTTTCAAATTTTAATTCAGGTGGGAGATAGAAAGAAAAATAAAGTACGCTTCACTAAATCTTTCTCCATACTATAAGTGAAATTTTAAAAAATTGATTCATAGACGATGATCCTTTTTTGGTATCAATTGGCATTACAGGTCAAATGTATTTAATTTTGATTCCAAAATAATTTGGCAGGCTTTTAAAACTGTAAGGCAGTGTAAATAATTTTTTAACGAATTATTTCTTTGATCATTTAGGACAAAGAAGGCGGATATTAAATCCAATTTTAAAACTTTTTTTTGAAAAATGTTCATTAGGAAAATGATTATTTTTTCATAAAAACTAAAATTATCCTACGAAAATTTTATAAATATGTATGTATATACTATGCGTCAAATTCATTATTTTAATTACTGAATTTATTAAAGTTATTATTAATTAATACATAGAAAAGTATTAATGTTTATATGTATAATATTTTTTGCAGGTAAACTATTGAATTTTCTTATGACTGATATTTCTTAAATATTTCCATATTCTTAAGGTAAGTTTCCATAACAATTTGAATAGTGCCAAGAATTGCTGCAACAAAAATTACACATCTGGACAGGGATTTAACGTTTGGCATCTTGGCAGCAACTAAAGAAATGTTAATCCGTCAAAATGTACACTTTTCTAACATAATTTATGTGTCATCAAAAGTTCACATTGATCCAACAGGTCAAAAGTTTTGAATTTTTTCAAATATTTATAGTAAAGCCCTAGACTATTCTATATATAAAACAAAATTTAATGTTTACGACCACATTTCCAACTCTGCCCTACTGAAGACAGTATCAAATTGCAGTGCCTAAATCACAATCCATTTTTATTAAGAAGTAAATTTCTCTAATTTGTTTTTTCCTCAAATCTTGATCAAATTCTTGACATGTCTTTCTGCTTGTTTTGTAAAACTTTTCCTAAAAGCAGTTTTCTTTTTTTTTAACATAACACATTCTGTTTAAAAAAATCTTTTTTTTTCTTTCATTGCTTAACTACATGACTGGCTTAAATTTTTTATTGTATATATACTAGATATTATTTTCTTTATTTTCTCTCCTTTCTTAAATTGTCAGCGTTATGTAGCCAGACAACAAAAGCATCAGGATTGCATCCATTACTTACATACATATTTTCTAAGATACACATAAAATATATTTCTTGTTTGTGATTTAACAATTTTTTTTTTTTGCAACACCTAAATGTATGCAGTATTTAAACATAAGAGTTTCATAATTCATGTGTATATGGCTCCTGTTTTGGTGCATGTGTATGTGTTTCTTATGTTTATTTTATGTATTTTTCCATGAGCTTTATTAACAATGAAAATATAACAATTTCATAAATTTTTGCTTCAGGGACAAAAGAATTTTATACGTGTTAGGAATTGTTTGTGGAGCTGTTAGACAAACAGGAGCGCAAACATGAGATTTTTTTTTTTGGTTTAGTTACATATATGCATTTATGTACATATATACATATACATTCAAAGTAACTACACCAGCAGCGGCCATTACGGGAACAAAAAGTTTTTATGTTGCCAAGAAAGGTGAACATATAACCCACTATTTGCTAACAGCATAAAGGCCAACATTTTGTTTGTACCTTTGGGAGGAGCAAAACATTTGAATTTGAATTTTCCGAATGGGTAAAAGTTATTTTATTTTTACGTACTACCGACTACACAAAAAAATCTCATTCGATTTTATTTTTCATAATATGCAAACTAAAAAAAATTTAAAAGATATGTACTTCTTATATATCGTTCGTTGCCTCAATATAAAAACGCTCTAACTCGCGTTTCTAACAATTTGCCTGTTTTTGCTTATTAAGAGTGTTCCCTATAAAAACACAATTGTAAATATGCGATTTGAAAAAAATCGAGTTAAGGCCTCTTTATGTCAAGCTAACGATATGCATATTTTTGAAATGAATATTTTACAACTGCCAACAAAGCAATAAAATAAAACTGTCTGTGATATATTTTGTCATAAAATATTTTTTTGGTTACCAATTTTTAATCCAACAAAAAATATGCCAATATGAAACAGTTGGCACACGTACGGCACTCCAATAAAATGCAATACACGTACATATGCAAACACATATATTATAATTTATATATATATGTATATGTATATGGATTTAATAGGCAATAAGTTTTTTTGTGGTGGTTTTCATGAACACATTATATAACTGATTTTAGTAAAACTTAAGCTACGTTCACATTTATCAAATATTTGTCCAAAAAAACGTAACCAATAGTTTTGCTTAGGGATAGTGTCATTTAACATGGTTTTTTATATTATAAAATAAAATTAATTCTTCTCCAAAAGAGTATTTTTATACAGTTTTTAAAAAATTCGAACCCAAAATTAAAAAAAATATTAGATTTAAAGGAAATAAATTATTATTTTTTTTCTTGGTTACGTTTTTTTCGACAAATATTTGATAAATGTGAACGTAGCTTTATACAATATTAAAAATATTTTTTTTTTCACGGAACTACACGAGATATTGATTGTGGGTTATTGACGATTCAGTAATTTGGGAGCTATAAGCGTTTTAAGTTGCTGCTAATACATTCACACGTATTACTCACGCATGTAAGTTAAAAGACGAAAAAAACAAACCATACATGTATTTTGTCAGTGATGTTCAGCCCATAGCACAATTGTGGAAACTCAAAGCACACATATTCTCACTTACGTTCTTATGCCCTTTCATTTAGTCGTCAATGATCAAGCGACGAATACATATCGGCAACAGCAAAAAAAATTTCATATCAAGTTTACAGTAAAAAACGTATTATGAAGTCTTGATGCGTATTTTATGATTCTAAATGCTTTTGGCAATACGCAAGGCCTCTTATGTTACAAAGCTTTTAAAATAAATAGAGAAAATGGAGTATAATATTTCCTAGGGAATTATAATCTTGCGCCATATATCAAACGCTTGACATTTTTTTTTGTTTTTTTGACACAGTCTCTATGAAAACACACTCAGTAATACTAATGTGTTGTAATGCATTTGACAGTTTGAATTTTGAACATCAATGGTTTTCTACATACATATGCATGTGTTGCACAGGGAATAAAAACAACAGGATGTGAGAGACTTGTAGGATAAAAGATGAGAGAGTTGAAAAAATTTAAGGTGTTTTGTTTTTATATTTAACCGTTCTTTTGGATGTTTTATCACTCTTTTATAAAAGATTTTGTATGATGGTTTTTCTATGTACATTAAAAAATTATTTGTGTACGTTCTAGAATACGGTCAATTGTGTCGTCTGCTCCACTCCATTGGACAAATATTTGTTTCTCAATCACCCTTATTCTATTAGGCGTCGGCAACAACGTCGACAATTTCAAGGCAACATCAATAGAACGCAACGTCATTACTAATTTTGTATTCCCTAACATTATTGTGATGATGTTGACTATTTATCGAAACATACAACACACATATCTAATATTTGAATCAGCTGACATTTATTTGACTATTTTCTGCTGCTTAGACAGAAGTCTTGTATTTTTAGCTTGCCCTATGGGAAGTAATTAACAAATTTTAAGCAATAATTTTCCAAGTAATGAATTTTTTATCCTTTTCAAGATTTGAAAGTTATTTTCGGTTCAGTAGACCATATTTTAAACATACGAGTGTACTAGTAGGAGCAATTCCGCTGCGAAATCCTCTGGCTAGTGATGGATTCTTTTCAAGTTCTTGCACAAGCTTCTAGAATTGGCATTTATTTGTTGTATAATTTTTTTCCATTAGTTTATTTAAACCAAAAACACAACAAAAATATTTAAAAATACCAAAAACGAAGAGTGAAAGGCAACTTCAACGTTAATTTTTTCAAAGTTTTAAAACACAACACAAAGCAACGCAAGATAACACCAAAAATGTCGACGACAAACTCGACGGCAATTACAGACAACATCAACATCAATTTTGCTTACTAAATACGACTTGATGTAACAGTTATCGATAAATGGCAATAATGCCACCTAGAATACCGATTGGCAATAAAAGATAAAAAACGGTGTTGTCTTCTATTGCCGCTGCCATAAAGAATAAGAGTGAATTATTTGAGGAAAGTATACAGACATGTACGCATAAAATATTAATGTTTGAGAAATAGTTACAAGAAATATCCATATAAATATGTATGTATATATGTGACATTTTAGTTCCCCCAATTAATGCGATGTGTTTAGTTGCATTTTAGTAAGCCGCGCCCCTGCTTGTATGCAATATTTTATATGCAAAAGAAAATAATTTTTTTATTATAAAAAAAAAAACGAACAAATACGTGTCATATTTAATATAATTTTTATAACTTTTTTTTATCTTTCACCTTTAACTGTTTAGAAAGCTAAATTAGAATGCAAAGGACAATAATAACAATAAAAAAATAGCAAATCTTTTTTAAGACTGTACATTTGTTTGCGTATTAGAGCAATTTCGAAAAATTTTCATTATTGTATAATAGAAATGTTCGAATTAAATTTAAGACAATTCATTTAGCGCCTTAAGCGTGATGCTCTCATCCTTATCGGGAAATAAAAGTTCTCGTGAAATGTGTTCTGTTTCTCTATAATTTATTTTGCCAATTTTCGCGTATTACTTTTTATTACCATTTTATTTTTGTTTATGGGAAATATCTATATCAGGTGAACAAAATGTTCGCCTTTTGTTCCCGCTAAGTGTGAACATGTGTGAAACTTGTTTCGAGCCAAATTTCCTAGAAAAGGTGACTGTGGTAACACATTAAAGAATGCAGCATACTTTCCAGAAATAACTTTTATTAAAAATTTATGCGAGGCCGTAAGCATTGCTACGCTACAGAAAGGATATTTTACGCAATTGCAGAAAAAAACGATAAACTATGGAATAAGCAAGGTTGTTGAAGCTTTATTTTTATTTTAAAAGGTATGTAAAAATCTTGGTTAAATTATAAAAAACGCCACACAAACATTAAGAAATTGCTTAAATCATTTTACCAAAATGAATACACTGTTGGTAGCTGACAATGCAAAAGATCCGAAATTTATTAGCAATCGCTCCTTGCTTATTTATGCAAGATCATGATCTCGAAGTGCTCATTCTTATGAAATACTCATAAAAATTTGTGGCATCATCAAAACTAAAAAAAAAAAAATGAAGCATGTTTTCAGGCTTTCTAATCTAAATCAAATTTATACTTTTTTCCTTTAATTCCTCCATAATTTAATTTAAGTTTTTTTTCAAGCTCTTGTTATTAAAAAAACATCTATAAGTATTTTTTCTTTGCTAAACAAAAATGCTGTCTACCTTTAGGTGTTTAAAAAATACACTTTATGTTTGTTTTCTAGTTAGTTGGACAATCTATTCGCTGACATTAGTTTTAATCTTTATCCGTAGCTTTCTCTCCAATTTCCAAAATTTTCTTCACAATGTCGTTATTCTTTATCACCCCTATTGACAAGCAACAACAAAAATTCATTTAATATATAAATGTACTGGACTAAAATTCAATCAACGCCTAACAATGACATTAATTTGTTAAAAGCCATGATGTTCTTGTTTTTTTTTTTTTTTTTTTGGTAACATAAAATTTATTATCCCAGCGCGGAGGCAGAGGAATACTTGTAAATACTCGTATTTGGCTGTAAATAATAACATCATGTCTACTTCCTAATAGATAGTAAATTTTAGATGATTTACGAGTATTTAAGGAAAATATCGGGTGTTTTTTTTTAGAGGTATAGAACTTCGAATTGAAATAAAACACAAGAAAATCGTTTTAATGTCCATCAATTTGGCTTTATTGGAAGGATAATTTTATGCCATTAATGTTTAAATTATGATTTCGGGCATGTGGCCGCCGCGGCTGGCTCGAATAAAGCCAATTCTACAGGTCCAATTTTCAACCACTTTTTCGAGCATATGGGGCCGTAGGTTGGCAATAACGCCACGAATGTTGGCTTCCAAGTCCCCTAACGTTTCTGGTTTGTTGGCGTAGACGAGCGACTTCACATATCCCCAAAGAAAATAATCCAATGGTGTCAAATCACACGTTCTTGGTGTCCAATTGACAGGTCCATTCCGCGAAATTATGCGCTCATCGAATGTTTCCTTCAATAAATCGATTGTGACGTGCGCTGTGTGGCATGTAGCGCCGTCTTGTTGGAACCACAACTCATCCACATTCATGCCATCCAATTCGGGAACAAAATAGTCGGTTATCATGGCTCTATACCGGTCTCCATTAACGGTAACTGACTCCAGCATTATTTCGGAAGAAGTATGGCCCAATGACTCCACCAGCCCATAGAGCACACCAAACAGTCAGTTTTTGTGGATGTAATGGCGTCTCAAGGGTCTCATGTGGATTCTCTTCACTTCAAATGCGGCAATTTTGCTTGTTGACGTAGCCATTCAACCAAAAATGAGCCTCATCATTGAACAAAATTTTGCGATGAAAATCAGCATCGAGATCAATCTCATTTTCGGCCCATACACCAAAATCACGACGCATTGCATGGTCTCGCGGCTTTAATTCTTGCACAAGCTGGATCTTGTAAGGTCGCAAGCCAAGATCTTTGCGCAAAATCTTCCATAAAGTTGATGGACAAAGCTCCAATTGCTGTGCACGGTGGCAAATCGATTCATTCGGGTCCTCTTCAACACTTTGCTCTACAGCGGCAATTGTTTCTTCGGTGCGCACTGTTCGACGTCTCTGCGGATGCGTATTATCACATAGAGTAAACGTAGTGCGAAAACGATCCATGGTTAACCGAATTAATTGCTCTGATGGACGATTATGTCGACCATAAAATGGACGGAGCTTGCGGTAAACTTCGCGAACTGAACCATTATTTTCGAAATAAATTTGCACGATTTGCAAGCGTTGTTCTTTTGTCAACCTGTTCATGATGAAATGGCAAACCAAACTAAATATTAATCACTTGACAGCTGACAAAATGGCCGCCAGTTAAAAAAGTGATGCCAACTTAAAGTTCTATACCTCAATAAAAAACACCCATTACAATCTGTAGCTTGTGTATTTGTGTAAAGGATGCTCTCTGCAAGCAATTTTAAATGTTGAACATTTCTAGGATATGACAGTTTGGAAAAATAAAAAGAATAAATTAATATAATTTGCTCGAACACTTCCTTTATTGATGTTTATCATTCTCCTATAAAAAAAAAGCAAATTTATATGTTATTTATGCTCTGATGCTTTAAAAATCCTTAAAGTAGGCTATATTTTCATATATAACTTTTGTGATTTAATAGTTTTATTAAAGTTGTTTTGTTTCCAACGAAGAGAAATAAGGCACAAGCAATGAGTGCTAACAAGTTGTCGATTCTGTTTAGAGTTTTCATAGTATTTTAGTAACAAATACTAGTTTCAACTCAAGGCGAATTCATATACCAGGTGGTGTTACAAATACTAGTTTCAACTTAAGGCGAATTCACATACCAGATGGTGTTACTATTAAAATAACTACAGCGTTATAACAACATTTGACATATCGACCCCTATGCTTGCATGTGCTAATTTTGACACATCGACCACCATTTTGCAAGCAAAAAGTAGCTCAGCTGTGTAAGTAACACCATCTGGTACGTCAATTCGCCTAGCTTCAGCTTTGACATTTCGTAGTAGATCAAAGAAGGGCAATTCACCAAACAATTGCTTGTAAGCCCCGCCTAGTTGATTTTTATGCTCTTTAATTTAGTCGTATATGTGAGAGAAAAGTGCGAACATCGTCAATAGCTTTGTTGGTAATTTTTCAAATACTGATTGAGCTAAGAAAATATGTTATGATAAACAATGCTTTTGGAAATGCCCAATATCTCTTATGTATGTATGTCATCAAACATTTAAAAAGCATTGGGAAAATTCTATAAAGAAATAAAAAGGGCATTTTATTAAAAATAAAAAAAAATGTTTTTTAAAAAACAATTGTGGAGGATGGTTAGAAGGCGAAGAAATTAATAAAAATATTTTAGATTTAAATCATTTTACGTGTTACAAATCCAAAAATTTTTAATGTTTTTTTTTTTTATAAATTTAATAAATTAAAAACTTCAACCACAATAAAATTGGATATTCTCTGATTATTACATTACGAACTTTAGCCTTTATAAATATCAACAAGGTGAATATTAGTTTTCCCAACAAACATTATAGGAAAAATTGTGAAAAATAAACGCACCATATTAACTGAGAAAAACATTTGCAAAATTGTTCCGTTATTTCGTAGCATTTTAAGTTCATTGTTATCATTTTTGGGACTATTTTCGATCCTTTTTAGCAGCAAGATTTTTTTAAAATCTGGTAACACTGCCTGCTGCTTAACCTCCCTACCGTAATCAACCAACTGTCAAATTTATATTTTTTTACAATTAAAAATTGTGTATTATGTACATACATACATATATGTTTGCCATCAATGTTGTTTTTATATTTTTTATTTAAAATTCAATGAAATTAAAAACGATTTTAAAATACTTAACTTTTTCTTTGCAAAAGAATGCTAAAAACATAAATTTTAACCAATAGGCCAATAGCTAAATATATAAATAAAAATAACAAAAGGAATTACATCTGGCCAATAATAACAATACAAACAAAAAAATAAATTTTAACAGCTGATTAAGAGATTTGAGCATACACAGCACAATCAAATTGAAAGGCTTCCTAGCAAACTTGAAAAAAATAAATTCTTTTGACCAACTTCCAAATTAATCAATTGACAGAGCTATACACGTCTCAATCGTCATAACATATTATGGATAAATAATATTTTACTTTTAATATTTCGTATCTGAACCAATTTCACAGTGATCCACTGTAGACATACTCGTATAAGTATTTTATTTATCAAGTAAGCCTTCCATGTACAATTTAATTACATGACGTTGGCTTAAGGTCACTAGCCCTCAATAATAAAAATCCCTACTAACTATTTATTCCCTTAGCAAGTAGTAAGACGCATTACTTATTATTTAACGTTTGAATTTACATATATACAATTCTGCAGATACCACCTTCATGTTAACGCTAATTTACTGCAAAGAAATCTTACAAGTTTGCAGAAACAGAATTCCACGTTCAGCCAATTGCAACCCTTAAAAAGATGGTAACAAGTGAACTATTTAAGTTAATTTTGCTATTTTTATTTCAGCATTTGCTGGATTATAAACGAGGAAAGAGATCTAGCAAGCATTGATTTTATAAATATTTCTGTACTTCTTTTTATTTTGGAAAATTACTATGTTTTCCAGCAAGTCAGGGAATATAAATTTGTAGAATTGAAATATTGTAACAATATGGTCCAAAATCGTTTTCTTACTCATTTGCCAAATACACGCGCATGTTACATACTCCAATCGTTTTTGTTTTAAATTCCTTACTTGCATTCCGATTGTTTTGGAGATACAGTTTTCAGATTCCGTAATAAAGATTGTTTTACTAATTGGCGTTTATTTAAATTGTTTTTCCTAGCAAAGCTCACATTAAGCTTTTTATTAACACGAAAAACCTAACGTAAAAAATTTATGTACATATGAAAATTAATATTTTCAGGCTCAAGTTTTGTTTATATGAATTAATGAAAATTCAAATTACTAAGGGCCAATTTTTGAATTGATATTTAAGTTATAATTATTTTTAAGTTGTAATTAAATACCAAATTGTGTTTTTGACTGCATATTTAAAAAAGTACTTAATTAATAATTAAATGAACAACCTTGCGTAATTAAATAATAATTAAGATTGACGAATTTCCATATGTTTTTGACTACTTATTTTTCTTACATAAAATAAAGCCAATAAAATATTGGTGGCTGCTGGCAAATTGTATAAAATTTTGTCTTGTTTTGTTGCTATTAACCTTTTAATCATTTTGAAAGTTGCTTTTATTCTTTTAAAACATTTCAGTAGTTCTTAATTATTCTTATTTTTATCTAAAAGCAAAATATTTATTTTTGGATTTTTCTTCATTTGTTTTAGTCAGCTGTTCTTTAGGGAAATTTTTTATTTTTCGTAGTGCTACCATATTTTCGTCGTAATTTAATAAGAACTTTAATTACTCACTGAAAAAATGGAATCTTATTTAAATACAACATAAATTTAAATAAAAATTAACTAATTACATACTTAAATATGAAGTAAAAAACTGGCCATAAGACTTTTTATGTTGAAAAAACATTAGTAGATCCAATCAGATTAGCAGAACGTATCAGAGCTTAAATCTAGTTTAGCGACGCACCTCCAATTTAAAAAAAAAATACCTAGGGCGATAGAAAATGGAAAAATAAGACGAACATTTTATATGGTAACTTTCCCGGAAACGGATAGTTTTCGAATTATTGACCACTGAAGTTTTCCTTTACATTTTTCGACGTACAAGACCAATTTTGTCTTCGTTTGAAAGCTTTTGACTAGATTTTAATGGATTTGTTAAAATACAAAAGATTTCTGTGATATTTAAAAAATTTACTGCTTTTGGACCCAAGTGGACTGGAATCTAATTTACAGCAACAAGCTAACCTATATTAAACTAGCGTACAATCTGCTGTCTTAAGTATTATATTTTCTATATCAAGGTAGAGAAAATCATTAAGCCCGGCCGAAGGCCTGTTATGCAGAAAATCTATTCTATATACCGCCGTGTCGGGAAATACCATGGTGGCGAAAATGCAGAGCTATGCAGAGCAACATAGTGTATAACCACTGTTTTATATAAAATCTTCAAATGCACATAACTCTTGAAATAAGGATCGCAACCTACTTTTTTATTTAATATTTTCTCATTTTTAATTTTCTACAACATTGTTTTTGTTTTGGAACGAATTCATTCAGAAATGTATTGGATATTCAGAGGCCAATAACTCGAAAACTACGCGTTTCCGGGAAATTTACCACATAAAATGTTCGTCTTATTTTTCGATTTTCTATCGCCCTGTGTATTTTTTTTTCATTTGGAGCTGCGTCGTAATTTTTAAAAATTTTTCTAATAAGAAAATACCTTTTTTTTGTCTGGAAATCCATTGTCTAGTTTCGTACTAAAAATTTTAGGTTACCGTACTGAAAGGCGGAGATGGAAATAGTGTTTAGTTCAATGAATTTATGTTAGTAAAATATGAGAAATAGTTTATCATTGAACTCTGAATTAGATTCTGCAAATTAAAATTGCGGACACAAGCAATAAACATCTAAGTTGACTTATGAAAGAACTGAGTTATATGTATATGCTGCTGTATTCTGTTCACAAAACTGTATGTTTACGTGAAATCTGTACTAACATTATATTTAAAAAAAGTTATCAATAACAAACATATTGGCTTAAGTCCTAAGAAAGTCTATTACAATTACATTAAGCAACCAAATGTACTTAAGAAAATGTTCAATAATATATTATTTATTGTTACTGCATATTTTTCACAAAATAAATTTTCCTTAAAATAAGGGAAGACAAGGGTGGGATTGGTGCAAATTGAGAACATGTGCGAAGAATCAATGGAAATACTTCTTTTCGACAAACGCCTGAGCCGACATAAGCGTTTTCCAGTTAACATTTCAGAGCTGAATTAAGCGTCGCTATTTGTTTTTATCAAATATTTTTCTAATAAATAAAATAATTGTTATAATTTGTTACCTTAATATTGCGCGGGTAAGAATCTTTGATGTAACATGCGATTTTCGGCAAGTGCTTTGGCTTGGTTCCATGTTATGTTCACTATTTCACATTCACGTTGAGTAGTTCGTTGCCAGGTGTTACGAGGTCGACCGACACGACGTTGACCTTGGGGATTCCAGTCTAAGGCAGATCTAGCAATATCATCTCTTTGTCTCCGAAGTATATGGCCTATCCAGGACCATTTACGTTTGCAAATTTCTGCTGCTACTGGTTGACAATTGGATAGCGTGAGTAGTTGTTCGTTTGTTACCCAGTTGGGCCAAAATATTCCAAGAATTTGCTTTAGACAACGATTAACAAATGTTTGAAGTTTTCTTATTTGATGTTGTGAAGTACCCCAAGTAGTACAGCCATACAATAATATTGACATAACACTGCATTGAAATATACGGAGTTTAGTTTTTCTAGAAATATTTTTTGATCTCCATACTTTAAAGTGTTACCGATCCTTAGCAGTTTTGTCTTTTTGACATTGATTCTCAAACCCACCGCATTTGCATTTTGTGTGAGAACTTTGAGTTTGTCTTCTATATCAGAAAAACGGTGTGCCATTAAACACAAATCATCGGCATAGTCAGTGCCATTTCAAAATTTAAATTTTCCATCACTGTAATGTATTAGTGTGCGACATATTTGTTATTGGAAGAGTATAAGGAAACAGTATAGATTTTACATTTACAATGGTCCGTTACACATAATATTTGTTGTAGTTGGCTGTTGTTGTTGGTTTTCTCATTGAAAGCAAGTAAGCAAGTACTCGTCTATAATGTAATTTCCATTAAAAATTAAATTGTTTGCAATATAATTTCATTGTAAAACAAAAGAAAGAGAAACTTATAAATTTTCGAATTGTTAACCTTATTCTAGTAAATAATAGGGTTATTTAAAGTATTTATATCGATTGGCATAGAAAAGTAAAACTAAATTAATAGGTATTATTATAGTGTTGTTAAGAAATAAAAAATTGCTACTAAACTATTTAAACGTAATATTTTTAGAACGTGTTATATATGTACATACTCGTACATACATATTTATTATTTGTTTGTTTGAGGTCGAAAACTCGTTTTGCTGTAAAATATAAAACACTGGTTTTGATTCAAATATTAACGCCCTGACCCACGATGTCGACCGATCGATAATGCTTGAACATAGCTGCCAGATTTTTTTAGAGTAATATCGTCATAGTTTTGGGCAAAAACCGACATTGTCGTCATAATAGCTTATTGAAATCGTCATAAAAACGTCAAATGAAAAAAACGCTTTTTACCAACAAAACATATTTTATTATAGGCAAAACATAACAAAACTCTTAAATCAACAAATCTTATTAATAAAACAGTATTCTTTTAAATACAGAGATCAGATACTTCAATTACAATTCACAATAAAATCACATGTAAATAGATTGTATGTTTTTCAATACTTTGAAATATATATATACATTGTAGGGAAAAAAATAAAAAAATTCAATCCTTAAGTTATATATTTTTTCAAATGTAGTAAAATACGAATTTTAAATTGAATTTTTGGATGAAAATTACAATAAAATTTATACAATAAAAATATAATTTTTTAACAAAATAGACTAATATACATACTTATAAGTCAATTCATAGGTATAATATATGTATTTAACAAATATATGTATATTGTAATTAATCATGTTGATTAATTTAGGTACAACTGCTAGATCATAGCAACTACATTTGTTTAGCTTTAAATAATCTTTTGTATATAATATTGCTTCCAAAGAAGTTTATCTGACTAAATATTATTTCCACATTTGCTGTAGAATGAGGTAAAACTAGGATTTTTGTAATAAATTTTGTCAAAACCGGTAATAAAAGCCTAGAATACCTAGTTTGCATCTCTGATATTTTTTTTCCAAAAACCCAATAGTTATATGTTCTTATCAGCACAATAATTTTAATTGTCTGAACTCAGTTTCTAGCTCTTGGCTTTCACTTTCTTCCACAAAATAGTAAAATTCTTTTATAATTTCAGAACAACGACTTTTTCTTCATTAATAATATTAAATGGATTAATTTATCCAAGAGCTTTATATTTATTTTCAAAATCAAATCTTTCGTGTGTAAATTAGCTCTTTAACATTTTCAATGTGAAACTTTGTGATTTCGATTGAAAACAATTTTACTAGAGAATATCGTACTTGAAAACGATTCTACATATTCAGTAAAACAAAATCCAAAGCTCGTCAACAATATTATCTTTCAGCCGTGGTTACATTACGAGTAGTTTTAAATTTGCCCAGTAGTTTCAGAGATATCGTGGAAGTTTTGGAAAAAAATAACAATTTAACAAAAAAAAAAAAAAAAAATTTTGTTCTTTAAAAATTCATAAAAAATAAAAATGCGACAAAAATCACAGTTTTGGTCTTAAAAATATTAGGTTTAAGACAAACAAATTTTATAGAAAAATTCTCAAGAAATCGGACTTACATAGTCTATAAGTATGAATCCTTGGCTTTAATTTCCCTTTGGTCCAAATGACTAACAAACAAATTTTATAGAAAAATTCTCAAATACAATTGAGAAATCGGACTTACATAGTCTATAAGTATGGATCCTTGGCTTTAATTTCCCATTGGTCCAAATGAGTGGCAAACATAAATTTGCCCACAAATAGCCAAATTCCCGTAAAGGTGAACAAAATTTACACAATTTTAATCTTTAAAATTTTATAGAAAAATTCTCAAATACAATTGAGAAATCGGACTTACATAGTCCATAAGTATGGATCCTTGGCTTTAATTTCCCATTGGTCCAAATGAGTGACAAACAAATTTTATAGAAAAATTCTCAAATACAATTGAGAAATCGGACTTACATAGTCTATAAGTATGGATCCTTGGCTTTAATTTCCCATTGGTCCAAATGACTGACAAACAAATTTTATAGAAAAATTCCCAAATACAATTGAGAAATCGGATTTACATAGTCTATAAGTATGGATCCTTGGCTTTAATTTCCCATTGGTCCAAATGAGTGACAAACAAATTTTATAGAAAAATTCTCAAATACAATTGAGAAATCGGACTTACATAGTCTATAAGTATGGATCCTTGGCTTTAATTTCCCATTGGTCCAAATGACTGACAAACATAAATGTGCCCACAAATAGCCAAATTCCCGTAAAGGTGAACAAAATTTATACAATTTTAATCTTTAAAATTTTATAGAAAAATTCTCAAATACAATTGAGAAATCGGACTTACATAGTCCATAAGTATGGATCCTTGGCTTTAATTTCCCATTGGTCCAAATGACTGACAAACATAAATGTGCCCACAAATAGCCAAATTCCCGTAGAGCTCAACAAAATTTACACAATTTTAATCTTTAAAATTTTATAGAAAAATTCTCAAATACAATTGAGAAATCGGACTTACATAGTCTATAAGTATGGATCCTTGGCTTTAATTTCCCATTGGTCCAAATGACTGACAAACATAAATGTGCCCACAAATAGCCAAATTCCCGTAAAGGTGAACAAAATTTATACAATTTTAATCTTTAAAATTTTATAGAAAAATTCTCAAATACAATTGAGAAATCGGACTTACATAGTCCATAAGTATGGATCCTTGGCTTTAATTTCCCATTGGTCCAAATGACTGACAAACAAATTTTATAGAAAAATTCTCAAATACAATTTAGAAATCGGACTTACATAGTCTATAAGTATGGAACCTTGGCTTTAATTTCCCATTGGTCCAAATGAGTGGCAAACATAAATGTGCCCACAAATAGCCAAATTCCCGTAAAGGTGAACAAAATTTATACAATTTTAATCTTTAAAATTTTATAGAAAAATTCTCAAATACAATTGAGAAATCGGACTTACATAGTCCATAAGTATGGATCCTTGGCTTTAATTTCCCATTGGTCCAAATGACTGACAAACAAATTTTATAGAAAAATTCTCAAATACAATTGAGAAATCGGACTTACATAGTCTATAAGTATGGATCCTTGGCTTTAATTTCCCATTGGTCCAAATGACTGACAAACATAAATGTGCCCACAAATAGCCAAATTCCCGTAAAGGTGAACAAAATTTATACAATTTTAATCTTTAAAATTTTATAGAAAAATTCTCAAATACAATTGAGAAATCGGACTTACATAGTCCATAAGTATGGATCCTTGGCTTTAATTTCCCATTGGTCCAAATGACTGACAAACAAATTTTATAGAAAAATTCTCAAATACAATTGAGAACTCGGACTTACATAGTCTATAAGTATGGATCCTTGGCTTTAATTTCCCATTGGTCCAAATGACTGACAAACATAAATGTGCCCACAAATAGCCAAATTCCCGTAAAGGTGAACAAAATTTATACAATTTTAATCTTTAAAATTTTATAGAAAAATTCTCAAATACAATTGAGAAATCGGACTTACATAGTCCATAAGTATGGATCCTTGGCTTTAATTTCCCATTGGTCCAAATGACTGACAAACAAATTTTATAGAAAAATTCTCAAATACAATTGAGAACTCGGACTTACATAGTCTATAAGTATGGATCCTTGGCTTTAATTTCCCATTGGTCCAAATGACTGACAAACAAATTTTATAGAAAAATTCTCAAATACAATTGAGAAATCGGACTTACATAGTCTATAAGTATGGATCCTTGGCTTTAATTTCCCATTGGTCCAAATGACTGACAAACATAAATGTGCCCACAAATAGCCAAATTCCCGTAGAGGTGAACAAAATTTACACAATTTTAATCTTTAAAATTTTATGGAAAAATTCTCAAATACAATTGAGAAATCGGACTTACATAGTCTATAAGTATGGATCCTTGGCTTTAATTTCCCATTGGTCCAAATGACTGACAAACAAATTTTATAGAAAAATTCTCAAATACAATTGAGAAATCGGACTTACATAGTCTATAAGTATGGATCCTTGGCTTTAATTTCCCATTGGTCCAAATGACTGACAAACAAATTTTATAGAAAAATTCTCAAATACAATTGAGAAATCGGACTTACATAGTCTATAAGTATGGATCCTTGGCTTTAATTTCCCATTGGTCCAAATGACTGACAAACAAATTTTATAGAAAAATTCTCAAATACAATTGAGAAATCGGACTTACATAGTCTATAAGTATGGATCCTTGGCTTTAATTTCCCATTGGTCCAGATGACTGACAAACAAATTTTATAGAAAAATTCTCAAATACAATTGAGAAATCGGACTTACATAGTCTATAAGTATGGATCCTTGGCTTTAATTTCCCATTGGTCCAAATGACTGACAAACAAATTTTATAGAAAAATTCTCAAATACAATTGAGAAATCGGACTTACATAGTCTATAAGTATGGATCCTTGGCTTTAATTTCCCATTGGTCCAAATGACTGACAAACAAATTTTATAGAAAAATTCTCAAATACAATTGAGAAATCGGACTTACATAGTCTATAAGTATGGATCCTTGGCTTTAATTTCCCATTGGTCCAAATGACTGACAAACAAATTTTATAGAAAAATTCTCAAATACAATTGAGAAATCGGACTTACATAGTCTATAAGTATGGATCCTTGGCTTTAATTTCCCATTGGTCCAAATGACTGACAAACAAATTTTATAGAAAAATTCTCAAATACAATTGAGAAATCGGACTTACATAGTCTATAAGTATGGATCCTTGGCTTTAATTTCCCATTGGTCCAAATGACTGACAAACATAAATGTGCCCACAAATAGCCAAATTCCCGTAGAGGTGAACAAAATTTATACAATTTTAATCTTTAAAATTTTATAGAAAAATTCTTAAATACAATTGAGAAATCGGACTTACATAGTCTATAAGTATGGATCCTTGGCTTTAATTTCCCATTGGTCCAAATGACTGACAAACAAATTTTATAGAAAAATTCTCAAATACAATTGAGAAATCGGACTTACATAGTCTATAAGTATGGATCCTTGGCTTTAATTTCCCATTGGTCCAAATGACTGACAAACAAATTTTATAGAAAAATTCTCAATTACAATTGAGAAATCGGACTTACATAGTCTATAAGTATGGATCCTTGGCTTTAATTTCCCATTGGTCCAAATGACTGACAAACATAAATGTGCCCACAAATAGCCAAATTCCCGTAGAGGTGAACAAAATTTATACAATTTTAATCTTTAAAATTTTATAGAAAAATTCTCAAATACAATTGAGAAATCGGACTTACATAGTCTATAAGTATGGATCCTTGGCTTTAATTTCCCATTGGTCCAAATGACTGACAAACAAATTTTATAGAAAAATTCTCAAATACAATTGAGAAATCGGACTTACATAGTCTATAAGTATGGATCCTTGGCTTTAATTTCCCATTGGTCCAAATGACTGACAAACAAATTTTATAGAAAAATTCTCAAATACAATTGAGAAATCGGACTTACATAGTCTATAAGTATGGATCCTTGGCTTTAATTTCCCATTGGTCCAAATGACTGACAAACATAAATGTGCCCACAAATAGCCAAATTCCCGTAAAGGTGAACAAAATTTACACAATTTTAATCTTTAAAATTTTATAGAAAAATTCTTAAATACAATTGAGAAATCGGACTTACATAGTCTATAAGTATGGATCCTTGGCTTTAATTTCCCATTGGTCCAAATGACTGACAAACAAATTTTATAGAAAAATTCTCAATTACAATTGAGAAATCGGACTTACATAGTCTATAAGTATGGATCCTTGGCTTTAATTTCCCATTGGTCCAAATGACTGACAAACATAAATGTGCCCACAAATAGCCAAATTCCCGTAAAGGTGAACAAAATTTACACAATTTTAATCTTTAAAATTTTATAGAAAAATTCTCAAATACAATTGAGAAATCGGACTTACATAGTCTATAAGTATGGATCCTTGGCTTTAATTTCCCATTGGTCCAAATGACTGACAAACATAAATGTGCCCACAAATAGCCAAATTCCCGTAGAGGTGAACAAAATTTATACAATTTTAATCTTTAAAATTTTATAGAAAAATTCTTAAATACAATTGAGAAATCGGACTTACATAGTCTATAAGTATGGATCCTTGGCTTTAATTTCCCATTGGTCCAAATGACTGACAAACAAATTTTATAGAAAAATTCTCAAATACAATTGAGAAATCGGACTTACATAGTCTATAAGTATGGATCCTTGGCTTTAATTTCCCATTGGTCCAAATGACTGACAAACAAATTTTATAGAAAAATTCTCAATTACAATTGAGAAATCGGACTTACATAGTCTATAAGTATGGATCCTTGGCTTTAATTTCCCATTGGTCCAAATGACTGACAAACATAAATGTGCCCACAAATAGCCAAATTCCCGTAGAGGTGAACAAAATTTATACAATTTTAATCTTTAAAATTTTATAGAAAAATTCTCAAATACAATTGAGAAATCGGACTTACATAGTCTATAAGTATGGATCCTTGGCTTTAATTTCCCATTGGTCCAAATGACTGACAAACAAATTTTATAGAAAAATTCTCAAATACAATTGAGAAATCGGACTTACATAGTCTATAAGTATGGATCCTTGGCTTTAATTTCCCATTGGTCCAAATGACTGACAAACAAATTTTATAGAAAAATTCTCAAATACAATTGAGAAATCGGACTTACATAGTCTATAAGTATGGATCCTTGGCTTTAATTTCCCATTGGTCCAAATGACTGACAAACAAATTTTATAGAAAAATTCTCAAATACAATTGAGAAATCGGACTTACATAGTCTATAAGTATGGATCCTTGGCTTTAATTTCCCATTGGTCCAAATGACTGACAAACATAAATGTGCCCACAAATAGCCAAATTCCCGTAAAGGTGAACAAAATTTACACAATTTTAATCTTTAAAATTTTATAGAAAAATTCTTAAATACAATTGAGAAATCGGACTTACATAGTCTATAAGTATGGATCCTTGGCCTTAATTTCCCATTGGTCCAAATGACTGACAAACAAATTTTATAGAAAAATTCTCAATTACAATTGAGAAATCGGACTTACATAGTCTATAAGTATGGATCCTTGGCTTTAATTTCCCATTGGTCCAAATGACTGACAAACATAAATGTGCCCACAAATAGCCAAATTCCCGTAAAGGTGAACAAAATTTACACAATTTTAATCTTTAAAATTTTATAGAAAAATTCTCAAATACAATTGAGAAATCGGACTTACATAGTCTATAAGTATGGATCCTTGGCTTTAATTTCCCATTGGTCCAAATGACTGACAAACATAAATGTGCCCACAAATAGCCAAATTCCCGTAGAGGTGAACAAAATTTATACAATTTTAATCTTTAAAATTTTATAGAAAAATTCTTAAATACAATTGAGAAATCGGACTTACATAGTCTATAAGTATGGATCCTTGGCTTTAATTTCCCATTGGTCCAAATGACTGACAAACAAATTTTATAGAAAAATTCTCAAATACAATTGAGAAATCGGACTTACATAGTCTATAAGTATGGATCCTTGGCTTTAATTTCCCATTGGTCCAAATGACTGACAAACAAATTTTATAGAAAAATTCTCAATTACAATTGAGAAATCGGACTTACATAGTCTATAAGTATGGATCCTTGGCTTTAATTTCCCATTGGTCCAAATGACTGACAAACAAATTTTATAGAAAAATTCTCAAATACAATTGAGAAATCGGACTTACATAGTCTATAAGTATGGATCCTTGGCTTTAATTTCCCATTGGTCCAAATGACTGACAAACATAAATGTGCCCACAAATAGCCAAATTCTCGTAAAGGTGAACAAAATTTATACAATTTTAATCTTTAAAATTTTATAGAAAAATTCTCAAATACAATTGAGAAATCGGACTTACATAGTCTATAAGTATGGATCCTTGGCTTTAATTTCCCATTGGTCCAAATGACTGACAAACATAAATGTGCCCACAAATAGCCAAATTCCCGTAGAGGTGAACAAAATTTATACAATTTTAATCTTTAAAATTTTATAGAAAAATTCTCAAATACAATTGAGAAATCGGACTTACATAGTCTATAAGTATGGATCCTTGGCTTTAATTTCCCATTGGTCCAAATGACTGACAAACAAATTTTATAGAAAAATTCTCAAATACAATTGAGAAATCGGACTTACATAGTCCATAAGTATGGATCCTTGGCTTTAATTTCCCATTGGTCCAAATGACTGACAAACAAATTTTATAGAAAAATTCTCAAATACAATTGAGAAATCGGACTTACATAGCCTATAAGTATGGATCCTTGGCTTTAATTTCCCATTGGTCCAAATGACTGACAAACATAAATGTGCCCACAAATAGCCAAATTCCCGTAGAGATGAACAAAATTTATACAATTTTAATCTTTAAAATTTTATAGAAAAATTCTCAAATACAATTGAGAAATCGGACTTACATAGTCTATAAGTATGGATCCTTGGCTTTAATTTCCCATTGGTCCAAATGACTGACAAACATAAATGTGCCCACAAATAGCCAAATTCCCGTAGAGGTGAACAAAATTTATACAATTTTAATCTTTAAAATTTTATAGAAAAATTCTCAAATACAATTGAGAAATCGGACTTACATAGTCTATAAGTATGGATCCTTGGCTTTAATTTCCCATTGGTCCAAATGACTGACAAACAAATTTTATAGAAAAATTCTCAAATACAATTGAGAAATCGGACTTACATAGTCTATAAGTATGGATCCTTGGCTTTAATTTCCTATTGGTCCAAATGACTGACAAACAAATTTTATAGAAAAATTCTCAAATACAATTGAGAAATCGGACTTACATAGTCTATAAGTATGGATCCTTAGCTTTAATTTTCCATTGGTCCAAATGACTGACAAACAAATTTTATAGAAAAATTCTCAAATACAATTGAGAAATCGGACTTACATAGTCTATAAGTATGGATCCTTGGCTTTAATTTCCCATTGGTCCAAATGACTGACAAACAAATTTTATAGAAAAATTCTCAAATACAATTGAGAAATCGGACTTACATAGTCTATAAGTATGGATCCTTAGCTTTAATTTCCCATTGGTCCAAATGACTGACAAACAAATTTTATAGAAAAATTCTCAAATACAATTGAGAAATCGGACTTACATAGTCTATAAGTATGGATCCTTGGCTTTAATTTCCCATTGGTCCAAATGACTGACAAACAAATTTTATAGAAAAATTCTCAAATACAATTGAGAAATCGGACTTACATAGTCTATAAGTATGGATCCTTAGCTTTAATTTCCCATTGGTCCAAATGACTGACAAACAAATTTTATAGAAAAATTCTCAAATACAATTGAGAAATCGGACTTACATAGTCTATAAGTATGGATCCTTGGCTTTAATTTCCCATTGGTCCAAATGACTGACAAACATAAATGTGCCCACAAATAGCCAAATTCCCGTAAAGGTGAACAAAATTTATACAATTTTAATCTTTAAAATTTTATAGAAAAATTCTCAAATACAATTGAGAAATCGGACTTACATAGTCTATAAGTATGGATCCTTGGCTTTAATTTCCCATTGGTCCAAATGACTGACAAACATAAATGTGCCCACAAATAGCCAAATTCCCGTAGAGGTGAACAAAATTTATACAATTTTAATCTTTAAAATTTTATAGAAAAATTCTCAAATACAATTGAGAAATCGGACTTACATAGTCTATAAGTATGGATCCTTGGCTTTAATTTCCCATTGGTCCAAATGACTGACAAACATAAATGTGCCCACAAATAGCCAAATTCCCGTAGAGGTGAACAAAATTTATACAATTTTAATCTTTAAAATTTTATAGAAAAATTCTCAAATACAATTGAGAAATCGGACTTACATAGTCTATAAGTATGGATCCTTGGCTTTAATTTCCCATTGGTCCAAATGACTGACAAACAAATTTTATAGAAAAATTCTCAAATACAATTGAGAAATCGGACTTACATAGTCTATAAGTATGTATCCTTGGCTTTAATTTCCCATTGGTCCAAATGACTGACAAACAAATTTTATAGAAAAATTCTCAAATACAATTGAGAAATCGGACTTACATAGTCCATAAGTATGGATCCTTGGCTTTAATTTCCCATTGGTCCAAATGACTGACAAACAAATTTTATAGAAAAATTCTCAAATACAATTGAGAAATCGGACTTACATAGTCTATAAGTATGGATCCTTGGCTTTAATTTCCCATTGGTCCAAATGACTGACAAACATAAATGTGCCCACAAATAGCCAAATTCCCGTAGAGGTGAACAAAATTTATACAATTTTAATCTTTAAAATTTTATAGAAAAATTCTCAAATACAATTGAGAAATCGGACTTACATAGTCTATAAGTATGGATCCTTGGCTTTAATTTCCCATTGGTCCAAATGACTGACAAACATAAATGTGCCCACAAATAGCCAAATTCCCGTAGAGGTGAACAAAATTTATACAATTTTAATCTTTAAAATTTTATAGAAAAATTCTCAAATACAATTGAGAAATCGGACTTACATAGTCTATAAGTATGGATCCTTGGCTTTAATTTCCCGTTGGTCCAAATGACTGACAAACAAATTTTATAGAAAAATTCTCAAATACAATTGAGAAATCGGACTTACATAGTCCATAAGTATGGATCCTTGGCTTTAATTTCCCATTGGTCCAAATGACTGACAAACAAATTTTATAGAAAAATTCTCAAATACAATTGAGAAATCGGACTTACATAGTCTATAAGTATGGATCCTTAGCTTTAATTTCCCATTGGTTTAAATGACTGACAAACAAATTTTATAGAAAAATTCTCAAATACAATTGAGAAATCGGACTTACATAGTCCATAAGTATGGATCCTTGGCTTTAATTTCCCATTGGTCCAAATGACTGACAAACAAATTTTATAGAAAAATTCTCAAATACAATTGAGAAATCGGACTTACATAGTCTATAAGTATGGATCCTTAGCTTTAATTTCCCATTGGTCCAAATGACTGACAAACAAATTTTATAGAAAAATTCTCAAATACAATTGAGAAATCGGACTTACATAGTCTATAAGTATGGATCCTTGGCTTTAATTTCCCATTGGTCCAAATGACTGACAAACAAATTTTATAGAAAAATTCTCAAATACAATTGAGAAATCGGACTTACATAGTCTATAAGTATGGATCCTTAGCTTTAATTTCCCATTGGTCCAAATGACTGACAAACAAATTTTATAGAAAAATTCTCAAATACAATTGAGAAATCGGACTTACATAGTCTATAAGTATGGATCCTTGGCTTTAATTTCCCATTGGTCCAAATGACTGACAAACATAAATGTGCCCACAAATAGCCAAATTCCCGTAAAGGTGAACAAAATTTATACAATTTTAATCTTTAAAATTTTATAGAAAAATTCTCAAATACAATTGAGAAATCGGACTTACATAGTCTATAAGTATGGATCCTTGGCTTTAATTTCCCATTGGTCCAAATGACTGACAAACAAATTTTATAGAAAAATTTTCAAATACAATTGAGAAATCGGACTTACATAGTCCATAAGTATGGATCCTTGGCTTTAATTTCCCATTGGTCCAAATGACTGACAAACAAATTTTATAGAAAAATTCTCAAATACAATTGAGAAATCGGACTTACATAGCCTATAAGTATGGATCCTTGGCTTTAATTTCCCATTGGTCCAAATGACTGACAAACATAAATGTGCCCACAAATAGCCAAATTCCCGTAGAGGTGAACAAAATTTATACAATTTTAATCTTTAAAATTTTATAGAAAAATTCTCAAATACAATTGAGAAATCGGACTTACATAGTCTATAAGTATGGATCCTTGGCTTTAATTTCCCATTGGTCCAAATGACTGACAAAAAATTTTATAGAAAAATTCTCAAATACAATTGAGAAATCGGACTTACATAGTCTATAAGTATGGATCCTTGGCTTTAATTTCCCATTGGTCCAAATGACTGACAAACAAATTTTATAGAAAAATTCTCAAATACAATTGAGAAATCGGACTTACATAGTCTATAAGTATGGATCCTTGGCTTTAATTTCCCATTGGTCCAAATGACTGACAAACAAATTTTATAGAAAAATTCTCAAATACAATTGAGAAATCGGACTTACATAGTCTATAAGTATGGATCCTTGGCTTTAATTTCCCATTGGTCCAAATGACTGACAAACATAAATGTGCCCACAAATAGCCAAATTCCCGTAGAGGTGAACAAAATTTATACAATTTTAATCTTTAAAATTTTATAGAAAAATTCTCAAATACAATTGAGAAATCGGACTTACATAGTCTATAAGTATGGATCCTTGGCTTTAATTTCCCATTGGTCCAAATGACTGACAAACATAAATGTGCCCACAAATAGCCAAATTCCCGTAGAGGTGAACAAAATTTATACAATTTTAATCTTTAAAATTTTATAGAAAAATTCTCAAATACAATTGAGAAATCGGACTTACATAGTCTATAAGTATGGATCCTTGGCTTTAATTTCCCATTGGTCCAAATGACTGACAAACATAAATGTGCCCACAAATAGCCAAATTCCCGTAGAGGTGAACAAAATTTATACAATTTTAATCTTTAAAATTTTATAGAAAAATTCTCAAATACAATTGAGAAATCGGACTTACATAGTCTATAAGTATGGATCCTTGGCTTTAATTTCCCATTGGTCCAAATGACTGACAAACAAATTTTATAGAAAAATTCTCAAATACAATTGAGAAATCGGACTTACATAGTCCATAAGTATGGATCCTTGGCTTTAATTTCCCATTGGTCCAAATGACTGACAAACAAATTTTATAGAAAAATTCTCAAATACAATTGAGAAATCGGACTTACATAGTCTATAAGTATGGATCCTTGGCTTTAATTTCCCATTGGTCCAAATGACTGACAAACAAATTTTATAGAAAAATTCTCAAATACAATTGAGAAATCGGACTTACATAGTCCATAAGTATGGATCCTTGGCTTTAATTTCCCATTGGTCCAAATGACTGACAAACAAATTTTATAGAAAAATTCTCAAATACAATTGAGAAATCGGACTTACATAGTCCATAAGTATGGATCCTTGGCTTTAATTTCCCATTGGTCCAAATGACTGACAAACAAATTTTATAGAAAAATTCTCAAATACAATTGAGAAATCGGACTTACATAGTCTATAAGTATGGATCCTTGGCTTTAATTTCCCATTGGTCCAAATGACTGACAAACATAAATGTGCCCACAAATAGCCAAATTCCCGTAAAGGTGAACAAAATTTATACAATTTTAATCTTTAAAATTTTATAGAAAAATTCTCAAATACAATTGAGAAATCGGACTTACATAGTCCATAAGTATGGATCCTTGGCTTTAATTTCCCATTGGTCCAAATGACTGACAAACATAAATGTGCCCACAAATAGCCAAATTCCCGTAAAGGTGAACAAAATTTACACAATTTTAATCTTTAAAATTTTATAGAAAAATTCTCAAATACAATTGAGAAATCGGACTTACATAGTCCATAAGTATGGATCCTTGGCTTTAATTTCCCATTGGTCCAAATGACTGACAAACAAATTTTATAGAAAAATTCTCAAATACAATTGAGAAATCGGACTTACATAGTCTATAAGTATGGATCCTTGGCTTTAATTTCCCATTGGTCCAAATGACTGACAAACATAAATGTGCCCACAAATAGCCAAATTCCCGTAAAGGTGAACAAAATTTACACAATTTTAATCTTTAAAATTTTATAGAAAAATTCTCAAATACAATTGAGAAATCGGACTTACATAGTCCATAAGTATGGATCCTTGGCTTTAATTTCCCATTGGTCCAAATGACTGACAAACATAAATGTGCCCACAAATAGCCAAATTCCCGTAGAGGTGAACAAAATTTATACAATTTTAATCTTTAAAATTTTATAGAAAAATTCTCAAATACAATTGAGAAATCGGACTTACATAGTCTATAAGTATGGATCCTTGGCTTTAATTTCCCATTGGTCCAAATGACTGACAAACATAAATGTGCCCACAAATAGCCAAATTCCCGTAAAGGTGAACAAAATTTACACAATTTTAATCTTTAAAATTTTATAGAAAAATTCTCAAATACAATTGAGAAATCGGACTTACATAGTCCATAAGTATGGATCCTTGGCTTTAATTTCCCATTGGTCCAAATGACTGACAAACAAATTTTATAGAAAAATTCTCAAATACAATTGAGAAATCGGACTTACATAGTCCATAAGTATGGATCCTTTGCTTTAATTTCCCATTGGTCCAAATGACTGACAAACATAAATGTGCCCACAAATAGCCAAATTCCCGTAAAGGTGAACAAAATTTACACAATTTTAATCTTTAAAATTTTATAGAAAAATTCTCAAATACAATTGAGAAATCGGACTTACATAGTCTATAAGTATGGATCCTTGGCTTTAATTTCCCATTGGTCCAAATGACTGACAAACATAAATGTGCCCACAAATAGCCAAATTCCCGTAGAGGTGAACAAAATTTATACAATTTTAATCTTTAAAATTTTATAGAAAAATTCTCAAATACAATTGAGAAATCGGACTTACATAGTCTATAAGTATGGATCCTTGGCTTTAATTTCCCATTGGTCCAAATGACTGACAAACATAAATGTGCCCACAAATAGCCAAATTCCCGTAAAGGTGAACAAAATTTACACAATTTTAATCTTTAAAATTTTATAGAAAAATTTTCAAATACAATTGAGAAATCGGACTTACATAGTCTATAAGTATGGATCCTTGGCTTTAATTTCCCATTGGTCCAAATGACTGACAAACATAAATGTGCCCACAAATAGCCAAATTCCCGTAGAGGTGAACAAAATTTATACAATTTTAATCTTTAAAAATTTATAGAAAAATTCTCAAATACAATTGAGAAATCGGACTTACATAGTCCATAAGTATGGATCCTTGGCTTTAATTTCCCATTGGTCCAAATGACTGACAAACAAATTTTATAGAAAAATTCTCAAATACAATTGAGAAATCGGACTTACATAGTCTATAAGTATGGATCCTTGGCTTTAATTTCCCATTGGTCCAAATGAGTGGCAAACATAAATGTGCCCACAAATAGCCAAATTCCCGTAGAGGTGAACAAAATTTATACAATTTTAATCTTTAAAATTTTATAGAAAAATTCTCAAATACAATTGAGAAATCGGACTTACATAGTCCATAAGTATGGATCCTTGGCTTTAATTTCCCATTGGTCCAAATGACTGACAAACAAATTTTATAGAAAAATTCTCAAATACAATTGAGAAATCGGACTTACATAGTCTATAAGTATGGATCCTTGGCTTTAATTTCCCATTGGTCCAAATGACTGACAAACAAATTTTATAGAAAAATTCTCAAATACAATTGAGAAATCGGACTTACATAGTCTATAAGTATGGATCCTTGGCTTTAATTTCCCATTGGTCCAAATGAGTGGCAAACATAAATGTGCCCACAAATAGCCAAATTCCCGTAGAGGTGAACAAAATTTATACAATTTTAATCTTTAAAATTTTATAGAAAAATTCTCAAATACAATTGAGAAATCGGACTTACATAGTCCATAAGTATGGATCCTTGGCTTTAATTTCCCATTGGTCCAAATGACTGACAAACAAATTTTATAGAAAAATTCTCAAATACAATTGAGAAATCGGACTTACATAGTCTATAAGTATGGATCCTTGGCTTTAATTTCCCATTGGTCCAAATGACTGACAAACAAATTTTATAGAAAAATTCTCAAATACAATTGAGAAATCGGACTTACATAGTCTATAAGTATGGATCCTTGGCTTTAATTTCCCATTGGTCCAAATGAGTGGCAAACATAAATGTGCCCACAAATAGCCAAATTCCCGTAGAGGTGAACAAAATTTATACAATTTTAATCTTTAAAATTTTATAGAAAAATTCTCAAATACAATTGAGAAATCGGACTTACATAGTCCATAAGTATGGATCCTTGGCTTTAATTTCCCATTGGTCCAAATGACTGACAAACAAATTTTATAGAAAAATTCTCAAATACAATTGAGAAATCGGACTTACATAGTCTATAAGTATGGATCCTTGGCTTTAATTTCCCATTGGTCCAAATGAGTGGCAAACATAAATGTGCCCACAAATAGCCAAATTCCCGTAGAGGTGAACAAAATTTACACAATTTTAATCTTTAAAATTTTATAGAAAAATTCTCAAATACAATTGAGAAATCGGACTTACATAGTCTATAAGTATGGATCCTTGGCTTTAATTTCCCATTGGTCCAAATGAGTGGCAAACATAAATGTGCCCACAAATAGCCAAATTCCCGTAGAGGTGAACAAAATTTATACAATTTTAATCTTTAAAATTTTATAGAAAAATTCTCAAATACAATTGAGAAATCGGACTTACATAGTCTATAAGTATGGATCCTTGGCTTTAATTTCCCATTGGTCCAAATGACTGACAAACATAAATGTGCCCACAAATAGCCAAATTCCCGTAGAGGTGAACAAAATTTACACAATTTTAATCTTTAAAATTTTATAGAAAAATTCTCAAATACAATTGAGAAATCGGACTTACATAGTCCATAAGTATGGATCCTTGGCTTTAATTTCCCATTGGTCCAAATGACTGACAAACATAAATGTGCCCACAAATAGCCAAATTCCCGTAAAGGTGAACAAAATTTACACAATTTTAATCTTTAAAATTTTATAGAAAAATTCTCAAATACAATTGAGAAATCGGACTTACATAGTCCATAAGTATGGATCCTTGGCTTTAATTTCCCATTGGTCCAAATGACTGACAAACAAATTTTATAGAAAAATTCTCAAATACAATTGAGAAATCGGACTTACATAGTCTATAAGTATGGATCCTTGGCTTTAATTTCCCATTGGTCCAAATGACTGACAAACAAATTTTATAGAAAAATTCTCAAATACAATTGAGAAATCGGACTTACATAGTCTATAAGTATGGATCCTTGGCTTTAATTTCCCATTGGTCCAAATGACTGACGAACAAATTTTATAGAAAAATTCTCAAATACAATTGAGAAATCGGACTTACATAGTCTATAAGTATGGATCCTTGGCTTTAATTTCCCATTGGTCCAAATGACTGACAAACAAATTTTATAGAAAAATTCTCAAATACAATTGAGAAATCGGACTTACATAGTCTATAAGTATGGATCCTTGGCTTTAATTTCCCATTGGTCCAAATGACTGACAAACAAATTTTATAGAAAAATTCTCAAATACAATTGAGAAATCGGACTTACATAGTCTATAAGTATGGATCCTTGGCTTTAATTTCCCATTGGTCCAAATGACTGACAAACAAATTTTATAGAAAAATTCTCAAATACAATTGAGAAATCGGACTTACATAGTCTATAAGTATGGATCCTTGGCTTTAATTTCCCATTGGTCCAAATGACTGACAAACAAATTTTATAGAAAAATTCTCAAATACAATTGAGAAATCGGACTTACATAGTCTATAAGTATGGATCCTTGGCTTTAATTTCCCATTGGTCCAAATGACTGACAAACATAAATGTGCCCACAAATAGCCAAATTCCCGTAGAGGTGAACAAAATTTACACAATTTTAATCTTTAAAATTTTATAGAAAAATTCTCAAATACAATTGAGAAATCGGACTTACATAGTCCATAAGTATGGATCCTTGGCTTTAATTTCCCATTGGTCCAAATGACTGACAAACAAATTTTATAGAAAAATTATCAAATACAATTGAGAAATCGGACTTACATAGTCTATAAGTATGGATCCTTGGCTTTAATTTCCCATTGGTGCCAAATGACTGACAAACATAAATGTGCCCACAAATAGCCAAATTCCCGTAAAGGTGAACAAAATTTACACAATTTTAATCTTTAAAATTTTATAGAAAAATTCTCAAATACAATTGAGAAATCGGACTTACATAGTCTATAAGTATGGATCCTTGGCTTTAATTTCCCATTGGTCCAAATGACTGACAAACATAAATGTGCCCACAAATAGCCAAATTCCCGTATAGGTGAACAAAATTTACACAATTTTAATCTTTAAAATTTTATAGAAAAATTCTCAAATACAATTGAGAAATCGGACTTACATAGTCTATAAGTATGGATCCTTGGCTTTAATTTCCCATTGGTCCAAATGACTGACAAACATAAATGTGCCCACAAATAGCCAAATTCCCGTAAAGGTGAACAAAATTTATACAATTTTAATCTTTAAAATTTTATAGAAAAATTCTCAAATACAATTGAGAAATCGGACTTACATAGTCCATAAGTATGGATCCTTGGCTTTAATTTCCCATTGGTCCAAATGACTGACAAACAAATTTTATAGAAAAATTCTCAAATACAATTGAGAACTCGGACTTACATAGTCTATAAGTATGGATCCTTGGCTTTAATTTCCCATTGGTCCAAATGACTGACAAACAAATTTTATAGAAAAATTCCCAAATACAATTGAGAAATCGGACTTACATAGTCTATAAGTATGGATCCTTGGCTTTAATTTCCCATTGGTCCAAATGACTGACAAACATAAATGTGCCCACAAATAGCCAAATTCCCGTAAAGGTGACCAAATTTACACAATTTTAATCTTTAAAATTTTATAGAAAAATTCTCAAATACAATTGAGAAATCGGACTTACATAGTCCATAAGTATGGATCCTTGGCTTTAATTTCCCATTGGTCCAAATGACTGACAAACAAATTTTATAGAAAAATTCTCAAATACAATTGAGAAATCGGACTTACATAGTCTATAAGTATGGATCCTTGGCTTTAATTTCCCATTGGTCCAAATGACTGACAAACATAAATGTGCCCACAAATAGCCAAATTCCCGTAAAGGTGAACAAAATTTATACAATTTTAATCTTTAAAATTTTATAGAAAAATTCTCAAATACAATTGAGAAATCGGACTTACATAGTCCATAAGTATGGATCCTTGGCTTTAATTTCCCATTGGTCCAAATGACTGACAAACATAAATGTGCCCACAAATAGCCAAATTCCCGTAAAGGTGAACAAAATTTACACAATTTTAATCTTTAAAATTTTATAGAAAAATTCTCAAATACAATTGAGAAATCGGACTTACATAGTCCATAAGTATGGATCCTTGGCTTTAATTTCCCATTGGTCCAAATGACTGACAAACAAATTTTATAGAAAAATTCTCAAATACAATTGAGAAATCGGACTTACATAGTCCATAAGTATGGATCCTTGGCTTTAATTTCCCATTGGTCCAAATGACTGACAAACAAATTTTATAGAAAAATTCTCAAATACAATTGAGAAATCGGACTTACATAGTCTATAAGTATGGATCCTTGGCTTTAATTTCCCATTGGTCCAAATGACTGACAAACATAAATGTGCCCACAAATAGCCAAATTCCCGTAAAGGTGAACAAAATTTACACAATTTTAATCTTTAAAATTTTATAGAAAAATTCTCAAATACAATTGAGAAATCGGACTTACATAGTCTATAAGTATGGATCCTTGGCTTTAATTTTCCATTGGTCCAAATGACTGACAAACATAAATGTGCCCACAAATAGCCAAATTCCCGTAGAGGTGAACAAAATTTATACAATTTTAATCTTTAAAATTTTATAGAAAAATTCTCAAATACAATTGAGAAATCGGACTTACATAGTCTATAAGTATGGATCCTTGGCTTTAATTTCCCATTGGTCCAAATGACTGACAAACATAAATGTGCCCACAAATAGCCAAATTCCCGTAAAGGTGAACAAAATTTACACAATTTTAATCTTTAAAATTTTATAGAAAAATTCTCAAATACAATTGAGAAATCGGACTTACATAGTCTATAAGTATGGATCCTTGGCTTTAATTTCCCATTGGTCCAAATGACTGACAAACATAAATGTGCCCACAAATAGCCAAATTCCCGTAAAGGTGAACAAAATTTACACAATTTTAATCTTTAAAATTTTATAGAAAAATTCTCAAATACAATTGAGAAATCGGACTTACATAGTCTATAAGTATGGATCCTTGGCTTTAATTTCCCATTGGTCCAAATGACTGACAAACAAATTTTATAGAAAAATTCTCAAATACAATTGAGAAATCGGACTTACATAGTCTATAAGTATGGATCCTGGGCTTTAATTTCCCATTGGTCCAAATGACTGACAAACATAAATGTGCCTACAAATAGCCAAATTCCCGTAGAGGTGAACAAAATTTATACAATTTTAATCTTTAAAATTTTATAGAAAAATTCTCAAATACAATTGAGAAATCGGACTTACATAGTCCATAAGTATGGATCCTTGGCTTTAATTTCCCATTGGTCCAAATGACTGACAAACAAATTTTATAGAAAAATTCTCAAATACAATTGAGAAATCGGACTTACATAGTCTATAAGTATGGATCCTTGGCTTTAATTTCCCATTGGTCCAAATGACTGACAAACATAAATGTGCCCACAAATAGCCAAATTCCCGTAAAGGTGAACAAAATTTATACAATTTTAATCTTTAAAATTTTATAGAAAAATTCTCAAATACAATTGAGAAATCGGACTTACATAGTCCATAAGTATGGATCCTTGGCTTTAATTTCCCATTGGTCCAAATGACTGACAAACATAAATGTGCCCACAAATAGCCAAATTCCCGTAAAGGTGAACAAAATTTATACAATTTTAATCTTTAAAATTTTATAGAAAAATTCTCAAATACAATTGAGAAATCGGACTTACATAGTCTATAAGTATGGATCCTTGGCTTTAATTTCCCATTGGTCCAAATGACTGACAAACATAAATGTGCCCACAAATAGCCAAATTCCCGTAAAGGTGAACAAAATTTATACAATTTTAATCTTTAAAATTTTATAGAAAAATTCTCAAATACAATTGAGAAATCGGACTTACATAGTCTATAAGTATGGATCCTTGGCTTTAATTTCCCATTGGTCCAAATGACTGACAAACAAATTTTATAGAAAAATTCTCAAATACAATTGAGAAATCGGACTTACATAGTCTATAAGTATGGATCCTTGGCTTTAATTTCCCATTGGTCCAAATGACTGACAAACATAAATGTGCCTACAAATAGCCAAATTCCCGTAGAGGTGAACAAAATTTATACAATTTTAATCTTTAAAATTTTATAGAAAAATTCTCAAATACAATTGAGAAATCGGACTTACATAGTCCATAAGTATGGATCCTTGGCTTTAATTTCCCATTGGTCCAAATGACTGACAAACAAATTTTATAGAAAAATTCTCAAATACAATTGAGAACTCGGACTTACATAGTCTATAAGTATGGATCCTTGGCTTTAATTTCCCATTGGTCCAAATGACTGACAAACAAATTTTATAGAAAAATTCCCAAATACAATTGAGAAATCGGACTTACATAGTCTATAAGTATGGATCCTTGGCTTTAATTTCCCATTGGTCCAAATGACTGACAAACAAATTTTATAGAAAAATTCTCAAATACAATTGAGAAATCGGACTTACATAGTCTATAAGTATGGATCCTTGGCTTTAATTTCCCATTGGTCCAAATGACTGACAAACATAAATGTGCCCACAAATAGCCAAATTCCCGTAAAGGTGAACAAAATTTACACAATTTTAATCTTTAAAATTTTATAGAAAAATTCTCAAATACAATTGAGAAATCGGACTTACATAGTCTATAAGTATGGATCCTTGGCTTTAATTTCCCATTGGTCCAAATGACTGACAAACATAAATGTGCCCACAAATAGCCAAATTCCCGTAAAGGTGAACAAAATTTACACAATTTTAATCTTTAAAATTTTATAGAAAAATTCTCAAATACAATTGAGAAATCGGACTTACATAGTCTATAAGTATGGATCCTTGGCTTTAATTTCCCATTGGTCCAAATGACTGACAAACAAATTTTATAGAAAAATTCTTAAATACAATTGAGAAATCGGACTTACATAGTCTATAAGTATGGATCCTGGGCTTTAATTTCCCATTGGTCCAAATGACTGACAAACATAAATGTGCCCACAAATAGCCAAATTCCCGTAGAGGTGAACAAAATTTATACAATTTTAATCTTTAAAATTTTATAGAAAAATTCTCAAATACAATTGAGAAATCGGACTTACATAGTCCATAAGTATGGATCCTTGGCTTTAATTTCCCATTGGTCCAAATGACTGACAAACAAATTTTATAGAAAAATTCTCAAATACAATTGAGAAATCGGACTTACATAGTCTATAAGTATGGATCCTTGGCTTTAATTTCCCATTGGTCCAAATGACTGACAAACATAAATGTGCCCACAAATAGCCAAATTCCCGTAAAGGTGAACAAAATTTATACAATTTTAATCTTTAAAATTTTATAGAAAAATTCTCAAATACAATTGAGAAATCGGACTTACATAGTCCATAAGTATGGATCCTTGGCTTTAATTTCCCATTGGTCCAAATGACTGACAAACAAATTTTATAGAAAAATTCTCAAATATAATTGAGAAATCGGACTTACATAGTCTATAAGTATGGATCCTTGGCTTTAATTTCCCATTGGTCCAAATGACTGACAAACAAATTTTATAGAAAAATTCTCAAATACAATTGAGAAATCGGACTTACATAGTCTATAAGTATGGATCCTTGGCTTTAATTTCCCATTGGTCCAAATGACTGACAAACATAAATGTGCCCACAAATAGCCAAATTCCCGTAAAGGTGAACAAAATTTACACAATTTTAATCTTTAAAATTTTATAGAAAAATTCTCAAATACAATTGAGAAATCGGACTTACATAGTCTATAAGTATGGATCCTTGGCTTTAATTTCCCATTGGTCCAAATGACTGACAAACATAAATGTGCCCACAAATAGCCAAATTCCCGTAAAGGTGAACAAAATTTATACAATTTTAATCTTTAAAATTTTATAGAAAAATTCTCAAATACAATTGAGAAATCGGACTTACATAGTCCATAAGTATGGATCCTTGGCTTTAATTTCCCATTGGTCCAAATGACTGACAAACAAATTTTATAGAAAAATTCTCAAATACAATTGAGAACTCGGACTTACATAGTCCATAAGTATGGATCCTTGGCTTTAATTTCCCATTGGTCCAAATGACTGACAAACAAATTTTATAGAAAAATTCCCAAATACAATTGAGAAATCGGACTTACATAGTCTATAAGTATGGATCCTTGTCTTTAATTTCCCATTGGTCCAAATGACTGACAAACAAATTTTATAGAAAAATTCTCAAATACAATTGAGAACTCGGACTTACATAGTCCATAAGTATGGATCCTTGGCTTTAATTTCCCATTGGTCCAAATGACTGACAAACAAATTTTATAGAAAAATTCCCAAATACAATTGAGAAATCGGACTTACATAGTCTATAAGTATGGATCCTTGTCTTTAATTTCCCATTCATCCAAATGAGTGACAAACAAATTTTATAGAAAAATTCTCAAATACAATTGAGAAATCGGACTTACATAGTCTATAAGTATGGATCCTTGGCTTTAATTTCCCATTGGTCCAAATGACTGACAAACATAAATGTGCCCACAAATAGCCAAATTCCCGTAGAGGTGAACAAAATTTACACAATTTTAATCTTTAAAATTTTATAGAAAAATTCTCAAATACAATTGAGAAATCGGACTTACATAGTCCATAAGTATGGATCCTTGGCTTTAATTTCCCATTGGTCCAAATGACTGACAAACATAAATGTGCCCACAAATAGCCAAATTCCCGTAGAGGTGAACAAAATTTATACAATTTTAATCTTTAAAATTTTATAGAAAAATTCTCAAATACAATTGAGAAATCGGACTTACATAGTCTATAAGTATGGATCCTTGGATTTAATTTCCCATTGGTCCAAATGAGTGACAAACATATTTTATAGAAAAATTCTCAAATACAATTGAGAAATCGGACTTACATAGTCTATAAGTATGGATCCTTGGCTTTAATTTCCCATTGGTCCAAATGAGTGACAAACAAGTGTTACAGAAAAATTCTCAAATACAATTGAGAAATCGGACTTACATATCCTATAAGTATGGATCCTTGGCTTTAATTTCCCATTGGTCCAAATGAGTGACAAACAAGTGTTATAGAAAAATTCTCAAATACAATTGAGAAATCAGACTTACATAGTCTATAAGTATGGATCCTTGGCTTTAATTTCCCATTGGTCCAAATGAGTGACAAACAAGTGTTATAGAAAAATTTTCAAATACAATTGAGAAATCGGACTTACATAGTCTATAAGTATGGATCCTTGGCTTTAATTTCCCATTGGTCCAAATGAGTGACAAACAAGTGTTACAGAAAAATTCTCAAATACAATTGAGAAATCGGACTTACATATCCTATAAGTATGGATCCTTGGCTTTAATTTCCCATTGGTCCAAATGAGTGACAAACAAGTGTTATAGAAAAATTCTCAAATACAATTGAGAAATCAGACTTACATAGTCTATAAGTATGGATCCTTGGCTTTAATTTCCCATTGGTCCAAATGAGTGACAAACAAGTGTTACAGAAAAATTCTCAAATACAATTGAGAAATCGGACTTACATATCCTATAAGTATGGATCCTTGGCTTTAATTTCCCATTGGTCCAAATGAGTGACAAACAAGTGTTACAGAAAAATTCTCAAATACAATTGAGAAATCGGACTTACATAGTCTATAAGTATGGATCCTTGGCTTTAATTTCCCATTGGTCCAAATGAGTGACAAACAAGTGTTACAGAAAAATTCTCAAATACAATTGAGAAATCGGACTTACATAGTCTATAAGTATGGATCCTTGGCTTTAATTTCCCATTGGTCCAAATGAGTGACAAACAAATTTTATAGAAAAATTCTCAAATACAATTGAGAAATCGGACTTACATAGTCTATAAGTATGGATCCTTGGCTTTAATTTCCCATTGGTCCAAATGAGTGACAAACAAATTTTATAGAAAAATTCTCAAATACAATTGAGAAATCGGACTTACATAGTCTATAAGTATGGATCCTTGGCTTTAATTTCCCATTGGTCCAAATGAGCGACAAACAAATTTTATAGAAAAATTCTCAAATACAATTGAGAACTCGGACTTACATAGTCTATAAGTATGGATCCTTGGCTTTAATTTCCCATTGGTCCAAATGACTGACAAACAAATTTTATAGAAAAATTCCCAAATACAATTGAGAAATCGGACTTACATAGTCTATAAGTATGGATCCTTGTCTTTAATTTCCCATTCATCCAAATGAGTGACAAACAAATTTTATAGAAAAATTCTCAAATACAATTGAGAAATCGGACTTACATAGTCTATAAGTATGGATCCTTGGCTTTAATTTCCCATTGGTCCAAATGACTGACAAACATAAATGTGCCCACAAATAGCCAAATTCCCGTAGAGGTGAACAAAATTTACACAATTTTAATCTTTAAAATTTTATAGAAAAATTCTCAAATACAATTGAGAAATCGGACTTACATAGTCCATAAGTATGGATCCTTGGCTTTAATTTCCCATTGGTCCAAATGACTGACAAACATAAATGTGCCCACAAATAGCCAAATTCCCGTAGAGGTGAACAAAATTTATACAATTTTAATCTTTAAAATTTTATAGAAAAATTCTCAAATACAATTGAGAAATCGGACTTACATAGTCCATAAGTATGGATCCTTGGCTTTAATTTCCCATTGGTCCAAATGACTGACAAACATAAATGTGCCCACAAATAGCCAAATTCCCGTAGAGGTGAACAAAATTTATACAATTTTAATCTTTAAAATTTTATAGAAAAATTCTCAAATACAATTGAGAAATCGGACTTACATAGTCTATAAGTATGGATCCTTGGCTTTAATTTCCCATTGGTCCAAATGACTGACAAACAAATTTTATAGAAAAATTCTCAAATACAATTGAGAAATCGGACTTACATAGTCTATAAGTATGGATCCTTGGCTTTAATTTCCCATTGGTCCAAATGACTGACAAACATAAATGTGCCCACAAATAGCCAAATTCCCGTAAAGGTGAACAAAATTTACACAATTTTAATCTTTAAAATTTTATAGAAAAATTCTCAAATACAATTGAGAAATCGGACTTACATAGTCTATAAGTATGGATCCTTGGCTTTAATTTCCCATTGGTCCAAATGACTGACAAACATAAATGTGCCCACAAATAGCCAAATTCCCGTAAAGGTGAACAAAATTTATACAATTTTAATCTTTAAAATTTTATAGAAAAATTCTCAAATACAATTGAGAAATCGGACTTACATAGTCCATAAGTATGGATCCTTGGCTTTAATTTCCCATTGGTCCAAATGACTGACAAACAAATTTTATAGAAAAATTCTCAAATACAATTGAGAAATCGGACTTACATAGTCTATAAGTATGGATCCTTGGCTTTAATTTCCCATTGGTCCAAATGACTGACAAACATAAATGTGCCCACAAATAGCCAAATTCCCGTAAAGGTGACCAAATTTACACAATTTTAATCTTTAAAATTTTATAGAAAAATTCTCAAATACAATTGAGAAATCGGACTTACATAGTCCATAAGTATGGATCCTTGGCTTTAATTTCCCATTGGTCCAAATGACTGACAAACAAATTTTATAGAAAAATTCTCAAATACAATTGAGAAATCGGACTTACATAGTCTATAAGTATGGATCCTTGGCTTTAATTTCCCATTGGTCCAAATGACTGACAAACATAAATGTGCCCACAAATAGCCAAATTCCCGTAAAGGTGAACAAAATTTATACAATTTTAATCTTTAAAATTTTATAGAAAAATTCACAAATACAATTGAGAAATCGGACTTACATAGTCCATAAGTATGGATCCTTGGCTTTAATTTCCCATTGGTCCAAATGACTGACAAACATAAATGTGCCCACAAATAGCCAAATTCCCGTAAAGGTGAACAAAATTTACACAATTTTAATCTTTAAAATTTTATAGAAAAATTCTCAAATACAATTGAGAAATCGGACTTACATAGTCCATAAGTATGGATCCTTGGCTTTAATTTCCCATTGGTCCAAATGACTGACAAACAAATCTTATAGAAAAATTCTCAAATACAATTGAGAAATCGGACTTACATAGTCCATAAGTATGGATCCTTGGCTTTAATTTCCCATTGGTCCAAATGACTGACAAACAAATTTTATAGAAAAATTCTCAAATACAATTGAGAAATCGGACTTACATAGTCTATAAGTATGGATCCTTGGCTTTAATTTCCCATTGGTCCAAATGACTGACAAACATAAATGTGCCCACAAATAGCCAAATTCCCGTAGAGGTGAACAAAATTTATACAATTTTAATCTTTAAAATTTTATAGAAAAATTCTCAAATACAATTGAGAAATCGGACTTACATAGTCTATAAGTATGGATCCTTGGCTTTAATTTCCCATTGGTCCAAATGACTGACAAACATAAATGTGCCCACAAATAGCCAAATTCCCGTAAAGGTGAACAAAATTTACACAATTTTAATCTTTAAAATTTTATAGAAAAATTCTCAAATACAATTGAGAAATCGGACTTACATAGTCTATAAGTATGGATCCTTGGCTTTAATTTTCCATTGGTCCAAATGACTGACAAACATAAATGTGCCCACAAATAGCCAAATTCCCGTAGAGGTGAACAAAATTTATACAATTTTAATCTTTAAAATTTTATAGAAAAATTCTCAAATACAATTGAGAAATCGGACTTACATAGTCTATAAGTATGGATCCTTGGCTTTAATTTCCCATTGGTCCAAATGACTGACAAACATAAATGTGCCCACAAATAGCCAAATTCCCGTAAAGGTGAACAAAATTTACACAATTTTAATCTTTAAAATTTTATAGAAAAATTCTCAAATACAATTGAGAAATCGGACTTACATAGTCTATAAGTATGGATCCTTGGCTTTAATTTCCCATTGGTCCAAATGACTGACAAACATAAATGTGCCCACAAATAGCCAAATTCCCGTAAAGGTGAACAAAATTTACACAATTTTAATCTTTAAAATTTTATAGAAAAATTCTCAAATACAATTGAGAAATCGGACTTACATAGTCTATAAGTATGGATCCTTGGCTTTAATTTCCCATTGGTCCAAATGACTGACAAACAAATTTTATAGAAAAATTCTCAAATACAATTGAGAAATCGGACTTACATAGTCTATAAGTATGGATCCTGGGCTTTAATTTCCCATTGGTCCAAATGACTGACAAACATAAATGTGCCTACAAATAGCCAAATTCCCGTAGAGGTGAACAAAATTTATACAATTTTAATCTTTAAAATTTTATAGAAAAATTCTCAAATACAATTGAGAAATCGGACTTACATAGTCCATAAGTATGGATCCTTGGCTTTAATTTCCCATTGGTCCAAATGACTGACAAACAAATTTTATAGAAAAATTCTCAAATACAATTGAGAAATCGGACTTACATAGTCTATAAGTATGGATCCTTGGCTTTAATTTCCCATTGGTCCAAATGACTGACAAACATAAATGTGCCCACAAATAGCCAAATTCCCGTAAAGGTGAACAAAATTTATACAATTTTAATCTTTAAAATTTTATAGAAAAATTCTCAAATACAATTGAGAAATCGGACTTACATAGTCCATAAGTATGGATCCTTGGCTTTAATTTCCCATTGGTCCAAATGACTGACAAACAAATTTTATAGAAAAATTCTCAAATACAATTGAGAACTCGGACTTACATAGTCTATAAGTATGGATCCTTGGCTTTAATTTCCCATTGGTCCAAATGACTGACAAACAAATTTTATAGAAAAATTCCCAAATACAATTGAGAAATCGGACTTACATAGTCTATAAGTATGGATCCTTGGCTTTAATTTCCCATTGGTCCAAATGACTGACAAACAAATTTTATAGAAAAATTCTCAAATACAATTGAGAAATCGGACTTACATAGTCTATAAGTATGGATCCTTGGCTTTAATTTCCCATTGGTCCAAATGACTGACAAACATAAATGTGCCCACAAATAGCCAAATTCCCGTAAAGGTGAACAAAATTTACACAATTTTAATCTTTAAAATTTTATAGAAAAATTCTCAAATACAATTGAGAAATCGGACTTACATAGTCTATAAGTATGGATCCTTGGCTTTAATTTCCCATTGGTCCAAATGACTGACAAACATAAATGTGCCCACAAATAGCCAAATTCCCGTAAAGGTGAACAAAATTTACACAATTTTAATCTTTAAAATTTTATAGAAAAATTCTCAAATACAATTGAGAAATCGGACTTACATAGTCTATAAGTATGGATCCTTGGCTTTAATTTCCCATTGGTCCAAATGACTGACAAACAAATTTTATAGAAAAATTCTTAAATACAATTGAGAAATCGGACTTACATAGTCTATAAGTATGGATCCTGGGCTTTAATTTCCCATTGGTCCAAATGACTGACAAACATAAATGTGCCCACAAATAGCCAAATTCCCGTAGAGGTGAACAAAATTTATACAATTTTAATCTTTAAAATTTTATAGAAAAATTCTCAAATACAATTGAGAAATCGGACTTACATAGTCCATAAGTATGGATCCTTGGCTTTAATTTCCCATTGGTCCAAATGACTGACAAACAAATTTTATAGAAAAATTCTCAAATACAATTGAGAAATCGGACTTACATAGTCTATAAGTATGGATCCTTGGCTTTAATTTCCCATTGGTCCAAATGACTGACAAACATAAATGTGCCCACAAATAGCCAAATTCCCGTAAAGGTGAACAAAATTTATACAATTTTAATCTTTAAAATTTTATAGAAAAATTCTCAAATACAATTGAGAAATCGGACTTACATAGTCCATAAGTATGGATCCTTGGCTTTAATTTCCCATTGGTCCAAATGACTGACAAACAAATTTTATAGAAAAATTCTCAAATATAATTGAGAAATCGGACTTACATAGTCTATAAGTATGGATCCTTGGCTTTAATTTCCCATTGGTCCAAATGACTGACAAACAAATTTTATAGAAAAATTCTCAAATACAATTGAGAAATCGGACTTACATAGTCTATAAGTATGGATCCTTGGCTTTAATTTCCCATTGGTCCAAATGACTGACAAACATAAATGTGCCCACAAATAGCCAAATTCCCGTAAAGGTGAACAAAATTTACACAATTTTAATCTTTAAAATTTTATAGAAAAATTCTCAAATACAATTGAGAAATCGGACTTACATAGTCTATAAGTATGGATCCTTGGCTTTAATTTCCCATTGGTCCAAATGACTGACAAACATAAATGTGCCCACAAATAGCCAAATTCCCGTAAAGGTGAACAAAATTTATACAATTTTAATCTTTAAAATTTTATAGAAAAATTCTCAAATACAATTGAGAAATCGGACTTACATAGTCCATAAGTATGGATCCTTGGCTTTAATTTCCCATTGGTCCAAATGACTGACAAACAAATTTTATAGAAAAATTCTCAAATACAATTGAGAACTCGGACTTACATAGTCTATAAGTATGGATCCTTGGCTTTAATTTCCCATTGGTCCAAATGACTGACAAACAAATTTTATAGAAAAATTCCCAAATACAATTGAGAAATCGGACTTACATAGTCTATAAGTATGGATCCTTGTCTTTAATTTCCCATTCATCCAAATGAGTGACAAACAAATTTTATAGAAAAATTCTCAAATACAATTGAGAAATCGGACTTACATAGTCTATAAGTATGGATCCTTGGCTTTAATTTCCCATTGGTCCAAATGACTGACAAACATAAATGTGCCCACAAATAGCCAAATTCCCGTAGAGGTGAACAAAATTTACACAATTTTAATCTTTAAAATTTTATAGAAAAATTCTCAAATACAATTGAGAAATCGGACTTACATAGTCCATAAGTATGGATCCTTGGCTTTAATTTCCCATTGGTCCAAATGACTGACAAACATAAATGTGCCCACAAATAGCCAAATTCCCGTAGAGGTGAACAAAATTTATACAATTTTAATCTTTAAAATTTTATAGAAAAATTCTCAAATACAATTGAGAAATCGGACTTACATAGTCTATAAGTATGGATCCTTGGATTTAATTTCCCATTGGTCCAAATGAGTGACAAACATATTTTATAGAAAAATTCTCAAATACAATTGAGAAATCGTACTTACATAGTCTATAAGTATGGATCCTTGGCTTTAATTTCCCATTGGTCCAAATGAGTGACAAACAAATTTTATAGAAAAATTCTCAAATACAATTGAGAAATCGGACTTACATAGTCTATAAGTATGGATCCTTGGCTTTAATTTCCCATTGGTCCAAATGAGTGACAAACAAATTTTATAGAAAAATTCTCAAATACAATTGAGAAATCGGACTTACATAGTCTATAAGTATGGATCCTTGGCTTTAATTTCCCATTGGTCCAAATGAGCGACAAACATATATGTGCCCACAAATAGCCAAATTCCCGTAAAGGTGAACAAAATTTACACAATTTTAATCTTTAAAATTTTATAGAAAAATTCTCAAATACAATTGAGAAATCGGACTTACATAGTCTATAAGTATGGATCCTTGGCTTTAATTTCCCATTGGTCCAAATGAGTGACAAACATAAATGTGCCCACAAATAGCCAAATTCCCGTAGAGCTCAACAAAATTTACACAATTTTAATCTTTAAAATTTTATAGAAAAATTCTCAAATACAATTGAGAAATCGGACTTACATAGTCTATAAGTATGGATCCTTGGCTTTAATTTCCCATTGGTCCAAATGACTGACAAACATAAATGTGCCCACAAATAGCCAAATTCCCGTAAAGGTGAACAAAATTTATACAATTTTAATCTTTAAAATTTTATAGAAAAATTCTCAAATACAATTGAGAAATCGGACTTACATAGTCCATAAGTATGGATCCTTGGCTTTAATTTCCCATTGGTCCAAATGACTGACAAACAAATTTTATAGAAAAATTCTCAAATACAATTGAGAACTCGGACTTACATAGTCTATAAGTATGGATCCTTGGCTTTAATTTCCCATTGGTCCAAATGACTGACAAACAAATTTTATAGAAAAATTCCCAAATACAATTGAGAAATCGGACTTACATAGTCTATAAGTATGGATCCTTGGCTTTAATTTCCCATTGGTCCAAATGACTGACAAACAAATTTTATAGAAAAATTCTCAAATACAATTGAGAAATCGGACTTACATAGTCTATAAGTATGGATCCTTGGCTTTAATTTCCCATTGGTCCAAATGAGTGACAAACAAATTTTATAGAAAAATTCTCAAATACAATTGAGAAATCGGACTTACATAGTCTATAAGTATGGATCCTTGGCTTTAATTTCCCATTCATCCAAATGAGTGACAAACAAATTTTATAGAAAAATTCTCAAATACAATTGAGAAATCGGACTTACATAGTCTATAAGTATGGATCCTTGGCTTTAATTTCCCATTGGTCCAAATGACTGACAAACATAAATGTGCCCACAAATAGCCAAATTCCCGTAAAGGTGAACAAAATTTATACAATTTTAATCTTTAAAATTTTATAGAAAAATTCTCAAATACAATTGAGAAATCGTACTTACATAGTCTATAAGTATGGAACCTTGGCTTTAATTTCCCATTGGTCCAAATGAGTGACAAACAAATTTTATAGAAAAATTCTCAAATACAATTGAGAAATCGGACTTACATAGTCTATAAGTATGGATCCTTGGCTTTAATTTCCCATTGGTCCAAATGAGTGACAAACAAATTTTATAGAAAAATTCTCAAATACAATTGAGAAATCGGACTTACATAGTCTATAAGTATGGATCCTTGGCTTTAATTTCCCATTGGTCCAAATGAGCGACAAACATAAATGTGCCCACAAATAGCCAAATTCCCGTAAAGGTGAACAAAATTTACACAATTTTAATCTTTAAAATTTTATAGAAAAATTCTCAAATACAATTGAGAAATCGGACTTACATAGTCTATAAGTATGGATCCTTGGCTTTAATTTCCCATTGGTCCAAATGAGTGACAAACATAAATGTGCCCACAAATAGCCAAATTCCCGTAGAGCTCAACAAAATTTACACAATTTTAATCTTTAAAATTTTATAGAAAAATTCTCAAATACAATTGAGAAATCGGACTTACATAGTCTATAAGTATGGATCCTTGGCTTTAATTTCCCATTGGTCCAAATGAGTGACAAACAAATTTTATAGAAAAATTCTCAAATACAATTGAGAAATCGGACTTACATAGTCTATAAGTATGGATCCTTGGCTTTAATTTCCCATTGGTCCAAATGACTGACAAACAAATTTTATAGAAAAATTCCCAAATACAATTGAGAAATCGGACTTACATAGTCTATAAGTATGGATCCTTGGCTTTAATTTCCCATTGGTCCAAATGACTGACAAACAAATTTTATAGAAAAATTCTCAAATACAATTGAGAAATCGGACTTACATAGTCTATAAGTGTGGATCCTTGGCTTTAATTTCCCATTGGTCCAAATGACTGACAAACATAAATGTGCCCACAAATAGCCAAATTCCCGTAAAGGTGAACAAAATTTACACAATTTTAATCTTTAAAATTTTATAGAAAAATTCTCAAATACAATTGAGAAATCGGACTTACATAGTCCATAAGTATGGATCCTTGGCTTTAATTTCCCATTGGTCCAAATGACTGACAAACAAATTTTATAGAAAAATTCTCAAATACAATTGAGAACTCGGACTTACATAGTCTATAAGTATGGATCCTTGGCTTTAATTTCCCATTGGTCCAAATGACTGACAAACATAAATGTGCCCACAAATAGCCAAATTCCCGTAAAGGTGAACAAAATTTACACAATTTTAATCTTTAAAATTTTATAGAAAAATTCTCAAATACAATTGAGAAATCGGACTTACATAGTCCATAAGTATGGATCCTTGGCTTTAATTTCCCATTGGTCCAAATGACTGACAAACATAAATGTGCCCACAAATAGCCAAATTCCCGTAAAGGTGAACAAAATTTATACAATTTTAATCTTTAAAATTTTATAGAAAAATTCTCAAATACAATTGAGAAATCGGACTTACATAGTCCATAAGTATGGATCCTTGGCTTTAATTTCCCATTGGTCCAAATGACTGACAAACATAAATGTGCCCACAAATAGCCAAATTCCCGTAAAGGTGAACAAAATTTACACAATTTTAATCTTTAAAATTTTATAGAAAAATTCTCAAATACAATTGAGAAATCGGACTTACATAGTCCATAAGTATGGATCCTTGGCTTTAATTTCCCATTGGTCCAAATGACTGACAAACAAATTTTATAGAAAAATTCTCAAATACAATTGAGAACTCGGACTTACATAGTCTATAAGTATGGATCCTTGGCTTTAATTTCCCATTGGTCCAAATGACTGACAAACATAAATGTGCCCACAAATAGCCAAATTCCCGTAAAGGTGAACAAAATTTACACAATTTTAATCTTTAAAATTTTATAGAAAAATTCTCAAATACAATTGAGAAATCGGACTTACATAGTCCATAAGTATGGATCCTTGGCTTTAATTTCCCATTGGTCCAAATGACTGACAAACATAAATGTGCCCACAAATAGCCAAATTCCCGTAAAGGTGAACAAAATTTATACAATTTTAATCTTTAAAATTTTATAGAAAAATTCTCAAATACAATTGAGAAATCGGACTTACATAGTCCATAAGTATGGATCCTTGGCTTTAATTTCCCATTGGTCCAAATGACTGACAAACATAAATGTGCCCACAAATAGCCAAATTCCCGTAAAGGTGAACAAAATTTACACAATTTTAATCTTTAAAATTTTATAGAAAAATTCTCAAATACAATTGAGAAATCGGACTTACATAGTCCATAAGTATGGATCCTTGGCTTTAATTTCCCATTGGTCCAAATGACTGACAAACATAAATGTGCCCACAAATAGCCAAATTCCCGTAAAGGTGAACAAAATTTATACAATTTTAATCTTTAAAATTTTATAGAAAAATTCTCAAATACAATTGAGAAATCGGACTTACATAGTCCATAAGTATGGATCCTTGGCTTTAATTTCCCATTGGTCCAAATGACTGACAAACATAAATGTGCCCACAAATAGCCAAATTCCCGTAAAGGTGAACAAAATTTATACAATTTTAATCTTTAAAATTTTATAGAAAAATTCTCAAATACAATTGAGAAATCGGACTTACATAGTCCATAAGTATGGATCCTTGGCTTTAATTTCCCATTGGTCCAAATGACTGACAAACATAAATGTGCCCACAAATAGCCAAATTCCCGTAAAGGTGAACAAAATTTATACAATTTTAATCTTTAAAATTTTATAGAAAAATTCTCAAATACAATTGAGAAATCGGACTTACATAGTCCATAAGTATGGATCCTTGGCTTTAATTTCCCATTGGTCCAAATGACTGACAAACAAATTTTATAGAAAAATTCTCAAATACAATTGAGAACTCGGACTTACATAGTCTATAAGTATGGATCCTTGGCTTTAATTTCCCATTGGTCCAAATGACTGACAAACATAAATGTGCCCACAAATAGCCAAATTCCCGTAAAGGTGAACAAAATTTACACAATTTTAATCTTTAAAATTTTATAGAAAAATTCTCAAATACAATTGAGAAATCGGACTTACATAGTCTATAAGTATGGATCCTTGGCTTTAATTTCCCATTGGTCCAAATGACTGACAAACATAAATGTGCCCACAAATAGCCAAATTCCCGTAAAGGTGAACAAAATTTATACAATTTTAATCTTTAAAATTTTATAGAAAAATTCTCAAATACAATTGAGAAATCGGACTTACATAGTCCATAAGTATGGATCCTTGGCTTTAATTTCCCATTGGTCCAAATGACTGACAAACATAAATGTGCCCACAAATAGCCAAATTCCCGTAAAGGTGAACAAAATTTACACAATTTTAATCTTTAAAATTTTATAGAAAAATTCTCAAATACAATTGAGAAATCGGACTTACATAGTCCATAAGTATGGATCCTTGGCTTTAATTTCCCATTGGTCCAAATGACTGACAAACATAAATGTGCCCACAAATAGCCAAATTCCCGTAAAGGTGAACAAAATTTATACAATTTTAATCTTTAAAATTTTATAGAAAAATTCTCAAATACAATTGAGAAATCGGACTTACATAGTCCATAAGTATGGATCCTTGGCTTTAATTTCCCATTGGTCCAAATGACTGACAAACATAAATGTGCCCACAAATAGCCAAATTCCCGTAAAGGTGAACAAAATTTACACAATTTTAATCTTTAAAATTTTATAGAAAAATTCTCAAATACAATTGAGAAATCGGACTTACATAGTCTATAAGTATGGATCCTTGGCTTTAATTTCCCATTGGTCCAAATGACTGACAAACATAAATGTGCCCACAAATAGCCAAATTCCCGTAAAGGTGAACAAAATTTACACAATTTTAATCTTTAAAATTTTATAGAAAAATTCTCAAATACAATTGAGAAATCGGACTTACATAGTCTATAAGTATGGATCCTTGGCTTTAATTTCCCATTGGTCCAAATGACTGACAAACATAAATGTGCCCACAAATAGCCAAATTCCCGTAAAGGTGAACAAAATTTACACAATTTTAATCTTTAAAATTTTATAGAAAAATTCTCAAATACAATTGAGAAATCGGACTTACATAGTCCATAAGTATGGATCCTTGGCTTTAATTTCCCATTGGTCCAAATGACTGACAAACAAATTTTATAGAAAAATTCTCAAATACAATTGAGAACTCGGACTTACATAGTCTATAAGTATGGATCCTTGGCTTTAATTTCCCATTGGTCCAAATGACTGACAAACAAATTTTATAGAAAAATTCCCAAATACAATTGAGAAATCGGACTTACATAGTCTATAAGTATGGATCCTTGGCTTTAATTTCCCATTGGTCCAAATGACTGACAAACATAAATGTGCCCACAAATAGCCAAATTCCCGTAAAGGTGAACAAAATTTACACAATTTTAATCTTTAAAATTTTATAGAAAAATTCTCAAATACAATTGAGAAATCGGACTTACATAGTCTATAAGTATGGATCCTTGGCTTTAATTTCCCATTGGTCCAAATGACTGACAAACATAAATGTGCCCACAAATAGCCAAATTCCCGTAAAGGTGAACAAAATTTACACAATTTTAATCTTTAAAATTTTATAGAAAAATTCTCAAATACAATTGAGAAATCGGACTTACATAGTCTATAAGTATGGATCCTTGGCTTTAATTTCCCATTGGTCCAAATGACTGACAAACATAAATGTGCCCACAAATAGCCAAATTCCCGTAAAGGTGAACAAAATTTACACAATTTTAATCTTTAAAATTTTATAGAAAAATTCTCAAATACAATTGAGAAATCGGACTTACATAGTCCATAAGTATGGATCCTTGGCTTTAATTTCCCATTGGTCCAAATGACTGACAAACATAAATGTGCCCACAAATAGCCAAATTCCCGTAAAGGTGAACAAAATTTACACAATTTTAATCTTTAAAATTTTATAGAAAAATTCTCAAATACAATTGAGAAATCGGACTTACATAGTCTATAAGTATGGATCCTTGGCTTTAATTTCCCATTGGTCCAAATGACTGACAAACATAAATGTGCCCACAAATAGCCAAATTCCCGTAAAGGTGAACAAAATTTACACAATTTTAATCTTTAAAATTTTATAGAAAAATTCTCAAATACAATTGAGAAATCGGACTTACATAGTCTATAAGTATGGATCCTTGGCTTTAATTTCCCATTGGTCCAAATGACTGACAAACATAAATGTGCCCACAAATAGCCAAATTCCCGTAAAGGTGAACAAAATTTACACAATTTTAATCTTTAAAATTTTATAGAAAAATTCTCAAATACAATTGAGAAATCGGACTTACATAGTCCATAAGTATGGATCCTTGGCTTTAATTTCCCATTGGTCCAAATGACTGACAAACAAATTTTATAGAAAAATTCTCAAATACAATTGAGAACTCGGACTTACATAGTCTATAAGTATGGATCCTTGGCTTTAATTTCCCATTGGTCCAAATGACTGACAAACAAATTTTATAGAAAAATTCCCAAATACAATTGAGAAATCGGACTTACATAGTCTATAAGTATGGATCCTTGGCTTTAATTTCCCATTGGTCCAAATGACTGACAAACAAATTTTATAGAAAAATTCTCAAATACAATTGAGAAATCGGACTTACATAGTCTATAAGTATGGATCCTTGGCTTTAATTTCCCATTGGTCCAAATGACTGACAAACATAAATGTGCCCACAAATAGCCAAATTCCCGTAGAGCTCAACAAAATTTACACAATTTTAATCTTTAAAATTTTATAGAAAAATTCTCAAATACAATTGAGAAATCGGACTTACATAGTCTATAAGTATGGATCCTTGGCTTTAATTTCCCATTGGTCCAAATGACTGACAAACATAAATGTGCCCACAAATAGCCAAATTCCCGTAGAGCTCAACAAAATTTACACAATTTTAATCTTTAAAATTTTATAGAAAAATTCTCAAATACAATTGAGAAATCGGACTTACATAGTCTATAAGTATGGATCCTTGGCTTTAATTTCCCATTGGTCCAAATGACTGACAAACATAAATGTGCCCACAAATAGCCAAATTCCCGTAAAGGTGAACAAAATTTACACAATTTTAATCTTTAAAATTTTATAGAAAAATTCTCAAATACAATTGAGAAATCGGACTTACATAGTCTATAAGTATGGATCCTTGGCTTTAATTTCCCATTGGTCCAAATGACTGACAAACATAAATGTGCCCACAAATAGCCAAATTCCCGTAGAGCTCAACAAAATTTACACAATTTTAATCTTTAAAATTTTATAGAAAAATTCTCAAATACAATTGAGAAATCGGACTTACATAGTCTATAAGTATGGATCCTTGGCTTTAATTTCCCATTGGTCCAAATGACTGACAAACAAATTTTATAGAAAAATTCCCAAATACAATTGAGAAATCGGACTTACATAGTCTATAAGTATGGATCCTTGGCTTTAATTTCCCATTGGTCCAAATGACTGACAAACAAATTTTATAGAAAAATTCTCAAATACAATTGAGAAATCGGACTTACATAGTCTATAAGTATGGATCCTTGGCTTTAATTTCCCATTGGTCCAAATGACTGACAAACATAAATGTGCACACAAATAGCCAAATTCCCGTAGAGCTCAACAAAATTTACACAATTTTAATCTTTAAAATTTTATAGAAAAATTCTCAAATACAATTGAGAAATCGGACTTACATAGTCTATAAGTATGGATCCTTGGCTTTAATTTCCCATTGGTCCAAATGACTGACAAACATAAATGTGCCCACAAATAGCCAAATTCCCGTAGAGCTCAACAAAATTTACACAATTTTAATCTTTAAAATTTTATAGAAAAATTCTCAAATACAATTGAGAAATCGGACTTACATAGTCTATAAGTATGGATCCTTGGCTTTAATTTCCCATTGGTCCAAATGACTGACAAACATAAATGTGCCCACAAATAGCCAAATTCCCGTAGAGCTCAACAAAATTTACACAATTTTAATCTTTAAAATTTTATAGAAAAATTCTCAAATACAATTGAGAAATCGGACTTACATAGTATATAAGTATGGATCCTTGGCTTTAATTTCCCATTGGTCCAAATGACTGACAAACAAATTTTATAGAAAAATTCTCAAATACAATTGAGAAATCGGACTTACATAGTCTATAAGTATGGATCCTTGGCTTTAATTTCCCATTGGTCCAAATGACTGACAAACAAATTTTATAGAAAAATTCCCAAATACAATTGAGAAATCGGACTTACATAGTCTATAAGTATGGATCCTTGGCTTTAATTTCCCATTGGTCCAAATGACTGACAAACAAATTTTATAGAAAAATTCTCAAATACAATTGAGAAATCGGACTTACATAGTCTATAAGTATGGATCCTTGGCTTTAATTTCCCATTGGTCCAAATGACTGACAAACATAAATGTGCCCACAAATAGCCAAATTCCCGTAAAGGTGAACAAAATTTACACAATTTTAATCTTTAAAATTTTATAGAAAAATTCTCAAATACAATTGAGAAATCGGACTTACATAGTCCATAAGTATGGATCCTTGGCTTTAATTTCCCATTGGTCCAAATGACTGACAAACATAAATGTGCCCACAAATAGCCAAATTCCCGTAAAGGTGAACAAAATTTTACACAATTTTAATCTTTAAAATTTTATAGAAAAATTCTCAAATACAATTGAGAAATCGGACTTACATAGTCTATAAGTATGGATCCTTGGCTTTAATTTCCCATTGGTCCAAATGACTGACAAACATAAATGTGCCCACAAATAGCCAAATTCCCGTAAAGGTGAACAAAATTTACACAATTTTAATCTTTAAAATTTTATAGAAAAATTCTCAAATACAATTGAGAAATCGGACTTACATAGTCTATAAGTATGGATCCTTGGCTTTAATTTCCCATTGGTCCAAATGACTGACAAACATAAATGTGCCCACAAATAGCCAAATTCCCGTAGAGCTCAACAAAATTTACACAATTTTAATCTTTAAAATTTTATAGAAAAATTCTCAAATACAATTGAGAAATCGGACTTACATAGTATATAAGTATGGATCCTTGGCTTTAATTTCCCATTGGTCCAAATGACTGACAAACAAATTTTATAGAAAAATTCTCAAATACAATTGAGAAATCGGACTTACATAGTCTATAAGTATGGATCCTTGGCTTTAATTTCCCATTGGTCCAAATGACTGACAAACAAATTTTATAGAAAAATTCCCAAATACAATTGAGAAATCGGACTTACATAGTCTATAAGTATGGATCCTTGGCTTTAATTTCCCATTGGTCCAAATGACTGACAAACAAATTTTATAGAAAAATTCTCAAATACAATTGAGAAATCGGACTTACATAGTCTATAAGTATGGATCCTTGGCTTTAATTTCCCATTGGTCCAAATGACTGACAAACATAAATGTGCCCACAAATAGCCAAATTCCCGTAAAGGTGAACAAAATTTACACAATTTTAATCTTTAAAATTTTATAGAAAAATTCTCAAATACAATTGAGAAATCGGACTTACATAGTCTATAAGTATGGATCCTTGGCTTTAATTTCCCATTGGTCCAAATGACTGACAAACAAATTTTATAGAAAAATTCTCAAATACAATTGAGAAATCGGACTTACATAGTCTATAAGTATGGATCCTTGGCTTTAATTTCCCATTGGTCCAAATGACTGACAAACATAAATGTGCCCACAAATAGCCAAATTCCCGTAAAGGTGAACAAAATTTACACAATTTTAATCTTTAAAATTTTATAGAAAAATTCTCAAATACAATTGAGAAATCGGACTTACATAGTCTATAAGTATGGATCCTTGGCTTTAATTTCCCATTGGTCCAAATGACTGACAAACATAAATGTGCCCACAAATAGCCAAATTCCCGTAGAGCTCAACAAAATTTACACAATTTTAATCTTTAAAATTTTATAGAAAAATTCTCAAATACAATTGAGAAATCGGACTTACATAGTCTATAAGTATGGATCCTTGGCTTTAATTTCCCATTGGTCCAAATGACTGACAAACATAAATGTGCCCACAAATAGCCAAATTCCCGTAAAGGTGAACAAAATTTACACAATTTTAATCTTTAAAATTTTATAGAAAAATTCTCAAATACAATTGAGAAATCGGACTTACATAGTCTATAAGTATGGATCCTTGGCTTTAATTTCCCATTGGTCCAAATGAGTGACAAACAAATTTTATAGAAAAATTCTCAAATACAATTGAGAAATCGGACTTACATAGTCTATAAGTATGGATCCTTGGCTTTAATTTCCCATTGGTCCAAATGAGCGACAAACATAAATGTGCCCACAAATAGCCAAATTCCCGTAAAGGTGAACAAAATTTACACAATTTTAATCTCTAAAATTTTATAGAAAAATTCTCAAATACAATTGAGAAATCGGATTTACATAGTCTATAAGTATGGATCGTTGGCTTTAATTTCCCATTGGTCCAAATGAGTGACAAACAAATTTTATAGATAAATTCTCAAATACAATTGAGAAATCGGACTTACATAGTCTATAAGTATGGATCCTTGGCTTTAATTTCCCATTGGTCCAAATGAGTGACAAACAAATTTTATAGAAAAATTCTCAAATACAATTGAGAAATCGGACTTACATAGTCTATAAGTATGGATCCTTGGCTTTAATTTCCCATTGGTCCAAATGAGTGACAAACAAATTTTATAGAAAAATTCTCAAATACAATTGAGAAATCGGACTTACATAGTCTATAAGTATGGATCCTTGGCTTTAATTTCCCATTGGTCCAAATGAGTGACAAACAAATTTTATAGAAAAATTCTCAAATACAATTGAGAAATCGGACTTACATAGTCTATAAGTATGGATCCTTGGCTGTAATTTCCCATTGGTCCAAATGACTGACAAACAAATTTTATAGAAAAATTCTCAAATACAATTGAGAAATCGGACTTACATAGTCTATAAGTATGGATCCTTGGCTTTAATTTCCCATTGGTCCAAATGAGTGACAAACATAAATGTGCCCACAAATAGCCAAATTCCCGTAGAGCTCAACAAAATTTACACAATTTTAATCTTTAAAATTTTATAGAAAAATTCTCAAATACAATTGAGAAATCGGACTTACATAGTCTATAAGTATGGATCCTTGGCTTTAATTTCCCATTGGTCCAAATGACTGACAAACATAAATGTGCCCACAAATAGCCAAATTCCCGTAAAGGTGAACAAAATTTACACAATTTTAATCTTTAAAATTTTATAGAAAAATTCTCAAATACAATTGAGAAATCGGACTTACATAGTCTATAAGTATGGATCCTTGGCTTTAATTTCCCATTGGTCCAAATGAGTGACAAACAAATTTTATAGAAAAATTCTCAAATACAATTGAGAAATCGGACTTACATAGTCTATAAGTATGGATCCTTGGCTTTAATTTCCCATTGGTCCAAATGAGTGACAAACAAATTTTATAGAAAAATTCTCAAATACAATTGAGAAATCGGACTTACATAGTCTATAAGTATGGATCCTTGGCTTTAATTTCCCATTGGTCCAAATGAGTGACAAACAAATTTTATAGAAAAATTCTCAAATACAATTGAGAAATCGGACTTACATAGTCTATAAGTATGGATCCTTGGCTTTAATTTCCCATTGGTCCAAATGAGTGACAAACAAATTTTATAGAAAAATTCTCAAATACAATTGAGAAATCGGACTTACATAGTCTATAAGTATGGATCCTTGGCTTTAATTTCCCATTGGTCCAAATGAGCGACAAACATAAATGTGCCCACAAATAGCCAAATTCCCGTAAAGGTGAACAAAATTTACACAATTTTAATCTTTAAAATTTTATAGAAAAATTCTCAAATACAATTGAGAAATCGGACTTACATAGTCTATAAGTATGGATCCTTGGCTTTAATTTCCCATTGGTCCAAATGACTGACAAACATAAATGTGCCCACAAATAGCCAAATTCCCGTAGAGCTCAACAAAATTTACACAATTTTAATCTTTAAAATTTTATAGAAAAATTCTCAAATACAATTGAGAAATCGGACTTACATAGTCTATAAGTATGGATCCTTGGCTTTAATTTCCCATTGGTCCAAATGACTGACAAACATAAATGTGCCCACAAATAGCCAAATTATTCCCGTAGAGCTCAACAAAATTTACACAATTTTAATCTTTAAAATTTTATAGAAAAATTCTCAAATACAATTGAGAAATCGGACTTACATAGTCTATAAGTATGGATCCTTGGCTTTAATTTCCCATTGGTCCAAATGAGTGACAAACAAATTTTATAGAAAAATTCTCAAATACAATTGAGAAATCGGACTTACATAGTCTATAAGTATGGATCCTTGGCTTTAATTTCCCATTGGTCCAAATGACTGACAAACATAAATGTGCCCACAAATAGCCAAATTCCCGTAGAGCTCAACAAAATTTACACAATTTTAATCTTTAAAATTTTATAGAAAAATTCTCAAATACAATTGAGAAATCGGACTTACATAGTCTATAAGTATGGATCCTTGGCTTTAATTTCCCATTGGTCCAAATGACTGACAAACATAAATGTGCCCACAAATAGCCAAATTCCCGTAGAGCTCAACAAAATTTACACAATTTTAATCTTTAAAATTTTATAGAAAAATTCTCAAATACAATTGAGAAATCGGACTTACATAGTCTATAAGTATGGATCCTTGGCTTTAATTTCCCATTGGTCCAAATGACTGACAAACATAAATGTGCCCACAAATAGCCAAATTCCCGTAGAGCTCAACAAAATTTACACAATTTTAATCTTTAAAATTTTATAGAAAAATTCTCAAATACAATTGAGAAATCGGACTTACATAGTCTATAAGTATGGATCCTTGGCTTTAATTTCCCATTGGTCCAAATGACTGACAAACATAAATGTGCCCACAAATAGCCAAATTCCCGTAGAGCTCAACAAAATTTACACAATTTTAATCTTTAAAATTTTATAGAAAAATTCTCAAATACAATTGAGAAATCGGACTTACATAGTCTATAAGTATGGATCCTTGGCTTTAATTTCCCATTGGTCCAAATGACTGACAAACATAAATGTGCCCACAAATAGCCAAATTCCCGTAGAGCTCAACAAAATTTACACAATTTTAATCTTTAAAATTTTATAGAAAAATTCTCAAATACAATTGAGAAATCGGACTTACATAGTCTATAAGTATGGATCCTTGGCTTTAATTTCCCATTGGTCCAAATGACTGACAAACATAAATGTGCCCACAAATAGCCAAATTCCCGTAGAGCTCAACAAAATTTACACAATTTTAATCTTTAAAATTTTATAGAAAAATTCTCAAATACAATTGAGAAATCGGACTTACATAGTCTATAAGTATGGATCCTTGGCTTTAATTTCCCATTGGTCCAAATGACTGACAAACATAAATGTGCCCACAAATAGCCAAATTCCCGTAGAGCTCAACAAAATTTACACAATTTTAATCTTTAAAATTTTATAGAAAAATTCTCAAATACAATTGAGAAATCGGACTTACATAGTCTATAAGTATGGATCCTTGGCTTTAATTTCCCATTGGTCCAAATGACTGACAAACATAAATGTGCCCACAAATAGCCAAATTATTCCCGTAGAGCTCAACAAAATTTACACAATTTTAATCTTTAAAATTTTATAGAAAAATTCTCAAATACAATTGAGAAATCGGACTTACATAGTCTATAAGTATGGATCCTTGGCTTTAATTTCCCATTGGTCCAAATGAGTGACAAACAAATTTTATAGAAAAATTCTCAAATACAATTGAGAAATCGGACTTACATAGTCTATAAGTATGGATCCTTGGCTTTAATTTCCCATTGGTCCAAATGACTGACAAACATAAATGTGCCCACAAATAGCCAAATTCCCGTAGAGCTCAACAAAATTTACACAATTTTAATCTTTAAAATTTTATAGAAAAATTCTCAAATACAATTGAGAAATCGGACTTACATAGTCTATAAGTATGGATCCTTGGCTTTAATTTCCCATTGGTCCAAATGACTGACAAACATAAATGTGCCCACAAATAGCCAAATTCCCGTAAAGGTGAACAAAATTTACACAATTTTAATCTTTAAAATTTTATAGAAAAATTCTCAAATACAATTGAGAAATCGGACTTACATAGTCTATAAGTATGGATCCTTGGCTTTAATTTCCCATTGGTCCAAATGACTGACAAACATAAATGTGCCCACAAATAGCCAAATTCCCGTAGAGCTCAACAAAATTTACACAATTTTAATCTTTAAAATTTTATAGAAAAATTCTCAAATACAATTGAGAAATCGGACTTACATAGTCTATAAGTATGGATCCTTGGCTTTAATTTCCCATTGGTCCAAATGACTGACAAACATAAATGTGCCCACAAATAGCCAAATTCCCGTAGAGCTCAACAAAATTTACACAATTTTAATCTTTAAAATTTTATAGAAAAATTCTCAAATACAATTGAGAAATCGGACTTACATAGTCTATAAGTATGGATCCTTGGCTTTAATTTCCCATTGGTCCAAATGACTGACAAACATAAATGTGCCCACAAATAGCCAAATTATTGCCGTAGAGCTCAACAAAATTTACACAATTTTAATCTTTAAAATTTTATAGAAAAATTCTCAAATACAATTGAGAAATCGGACTTACATAGTCTATAAGTATGGATCCTTGGCTTTAATTTCCCATTGGTCCAAATGAGTGACAAACAAATTTTATAGAAAAATTCTCAAATACAATTGAGAAATCGGACTTACATAGTCTATAAGTATGGATCCTTGGCTTTAATTTCCCATTGGTCCAAATGACTGACAAACATAAATGTGCCCACAAATAGCCAAATTCCCGTAGAGCTCAACAAAATTTACACAATTTTAATCTTTAAAATTTTATAGAAAAATTCTCAAATACAATTGAGAAATCGGACTTACATAGTCTATAAGTATGGATCCTTGGCTTTAATTTCCCATTGGTCCAAATGACTGACAAACATAAATGTGCCCACAAATAGCCAAATTCCCGTAGAGCTCAACAAAATTTACACAATTTTAATCTTTAAAATTTTATAGAAAAATTCTCAAATACAATTGAGAAATCGGACTTACATAGTCTATAAGTATGGATCCTTGGCTTTAATTTCCCATTGGTCCAAATGACTGACAAACATAAATGTGCCCACAAATAGCCAAATTCCCGTAAAGGTGAACAAAATTTACACAATTTTAATCTTTAAAATTTTATAGAAAAATTCTCAAATACAATTGAGAAATCGGACTTACATAGTCTATAAGTATGGATCCTTGGCTTTAATTTCCCATTGGTCCAAATGACTGACAAACATAAATGTGCCCACAAATAGCCAAATCGCCGTAGAGCTCAACAAAATTTACACAATTTTAATCTTTAAAATTTTATAGAAAAATTCTCAAATACAATTGAGAAATCGGACTTACATAGTCCATAAGTATGGATCCTTGGCTTTAATTTCCCATTGGTCCAAATGAGTGGCAAACATAAATGTGCCCACAAATAGCCAAATTCCCGTAAAGGTGAACAAAATTTACACAATTTTAATCTTTAAAATTTTATAGAAAAATTCTCAAATACAATTGAGAAATCGGACTTACATAGTCCATAAGTATGGATCCTTGGCTTTAATTTCCCATTGGTCCAAATGAGCGACAAACATAAATGTGCCCACAAATAGCCAAATTCCCGTAAAGGTGAACAAAATTTACACAATTTTAATCTTTAAAATTTTATAGAAAAATTCTCAAATACAATTGAGAAATCGGACTTACATAGTCCATAAGTATGGATCCTTGGCTTTAATTTCCCATTGGTCCAAATGAGTGGCAAACATAAATGTGCCCACAAATAGCCAAATTCCCGTAAAGGTGAACAAAATTTACACAATTTTAATCTTTAAAATTTTATAGAAAAATTCTCAAATACAATTGAGAAATCGGACTTACATAGTCCATAAGTATGGATCCTTGGCTTTAATTTCCCATTGGTCCAAATGAGTGGCAAACATAAATGTGCCCACAAATAGCCAAATTCCCGTAAAGGTGAACAAAATTTACACAATTTTAATCTTTAAAATTTTATAGAAAAATTCTCAAATACAATTGAGAAATCGGACTTACATAGTCCATAAGTATGGATCCTTGGCTTTAATTTCCCATTGGTCCAAATGAGTGGCAAACATAAATGTGCCCACAAATAGCCAAATTCCCGTAAAGGTGAACAAAATTTACACAATTTTAATCTTTAAAATTTTATAGAAAAATTCTCAAATACAATTGAGAAATCGGACTTACATAGTCCATAAGTATGGATCCTTGGCTTTAATTTCCCATTGGTCCAAATGAGCGACAAACATAAATGTGCCCACAAATAGCCAAATTCCCGTAAAGGTGAACAAAATTTACACAATTTTAATCTTTAAAATTTTATAGAAAAATTCTCAAATACAATTGAGAAATCGGACTTACATAGTCCATAAGTATGGATCCTTGGCTTTAATTTCCCATTGGTCCAAATGAGTGGCAAACATAAATGTGCCCACAAATAGCCAAATTCCCGTAAAGGTGAACAAAATTTACACAATTTTAATCTTTAAAATTTTATAGAAAAATTCTCAAATACAATTGAGAAATCGGACTTACATAGTCCATAAGTATGGATCCTTGGCTTTAATTTCCCATTGGTCCAAATGAGTGGCAAACATAAATGTGCCCACAAATAGCCAAATTCCCGTAAAGGTGAACAAAATTTACACAATTTTAATCTTTAAAATTTTATAGAAAAATTCTCAAATACAATTGAGAAATCGGACTTACATAGTCCATAAGTATGGATCCTTGGCTTTAATTTCCCATTGGTCCAAATGAGTGGCAAACATAAATGTGCCCACAAATAGCCAAATTCCCGTAAAGGTGAACAAAATTTACACAATTTTAATCTTTAAAATTTTATAGAAAAATTCTCAAATACAATTGAGAAATCGGACTTACATAGTCCATAAGTATGGATCCTTGGCTTTAATTTCCCATTGGTCCAAATGACTGACAAACAAATTTTATAGAAAAATTCTCAAATACAATTGAGAAATCGGACTTACATAGTCTATAAGTATGGATCCTTGGCTTTAATTTCCCATTGGTCCAAATGAGTGGCAAACATAAATGTGCCCACAAATAGCCAAATTCCCGTAAAGGTGAACAAAATTTACACAATTTTAATCTTTAAAATTTTATAGAAAAATTCTCAAATACAATTGAGAAATCGGACTTACATAGTCCATAAGTATGGATCCTTGGCTTTAATTTCCCATTGGTCCAAATGACTGACAAACAAATTTTATAGAAAAATTCTCAAATACAATTGAGAACTCGGACTTACATAGTCTATAAGTATGGATCCTTGGCTTTAATTTCCCATTGGTCCAAATGAGTGGCAAACATAAATGTGCCCACAAATAGCCAAATTCCCGTAAAGGTGAACAAAATTTACACAATTTTAATCTTTAAAATTTTATAGAAAAATTCTCAAATACAATTGAGAAATCGGACTTACATAGTCCATAAGTATGGATCCTTGGCTTTAATTTCCCATTGGTCCAAATGACTGACAAACAAATTTTATAGAAAAATTCTCAAATACAATTGAGAAATCGGACTTACATAGTCTATAAGTATGGATCCTTGGCTTTAATTTCCCATTGGTCCAAATGAGTGGCAAACATAAATGTGCCCACAAATAGCCAAATTCCCGTAAAGGTGAACAAAATTTACACAATTTTAATCTTTAAAATTTTATAGAAAAATTCTCAAATACAATTGAGAAATCGGACTTACATAGTCCATAAGTATGGATCCTTGGCTTTAATTTCCCATTGGTCCAAATGACTGACAAACAAATTTTATAGAAAAATTCTCAAATACAATTGAGAAATCGGACTTACATAGTCTATAAGTATGGATCCTTGGCTTTAATTTCCCATTGGTCCAAATGAGTGGCAAACATAAATGTGCCCACAAATAGCCAAATTCCCGTAAAGGTGAACAAAATTTATACAATTTTAATCTTTAAAATTTTATAGAAAAATTCTCAAATACAATTGAGAAATCGGACTTACATAGTCCATAAGTATGGATCCTTGGCTTTAATTTCCCATTGGTCCAAATGACTGACAAACAAATTTTATAGAAAAATTCTCAAATACAATTGAGAAATCGGACTTACATAGTCTATAAGTATGGATCCTTGGCTTTAATTTCCCATTGGTCCAAATGTTGTTTTTTATCACAGCTTCTTGTCAAATTTAAACACTAACTAATGCTGATTTACAGCATTATTAATTTCAGTAAAAAAAATAAAATAATAAAATACATATTCATAATTAAACAAAAGTTAATGTCAAAAAGCTTTTTATGTTTTACACATTTTAACACAGTCAGCAAATGAGAATTTGCACTTGTTTTCTTTTTTCTAATGCATTTTGTGCACACAACTCAAAATAGAAATCAATTCAAACTGTGCAGTTGTTTTAAGTAAAAAAAGAAAATTAAATTACAATAAAATAATCAAATTGAAATTGTTTATTTGCGATTTCATCTTGCGACATTGTTGCCAGAACTTAATACGAAAATTCACGAAAAGTGTGAACAACATTTTGAATTAAAATAAAAGTTTCAAATGTTTAAGAAAGGCTTTTAATAAAGTTACGTTCACATTTATGAAATATTTGTCCAAAAAAACGTAACCACTAGTTTTGCTTAGGGATATTTAACTTGGCTTTTATATTGCAAAATAAAATTTATTATTCTACAAAAAAGTATTTTTATATACATTTTAAGAAAAGCTAACCCAAAATTAAAAAAATATTGGAATTAAAGGAGCTAAATTATTAGCACATTTGATAAATGTGAACGTAGCTTAAAACCAATTAACAAAAATACATTTTGGTTATGCTGAATCTTGTACACCCTACATCACATCAAGATCAGGAATTAGTAGTTACGCACTAGGTTTTAAGGCAAAGAGAGGAGTTATTAGATTTTTGTACGATGGTTTGTATTTTGAAGAAAACTAAGCTCCCACAAAATAATGAATAGTTTTTTTTTTCTATTTCACTTTAAAGTGGTCCAAATTATCAAAGTAAACGTGTATATTTTTGACATTTGATTTAGAAACTTTGTGTTTTATTTTTCATAACTTGTAACAACACAATCAACTTAAGAAAAGAATATATATATATATGAATGTAGTATGTATGCACGTGTGAGTATAAATAAAAGAAAGGCTGCGACTTTACACCATAAACGCCTTAAAGTATTCTTCACCATTTTAATTTCCTTCTTCAATTAGCCTTATTGTTTGTTACGCTGTTTAATTTACTTTGAAATTGTCGCTTAAATTATTTAATTTAATATATGAAGTACATACATACATGTGCTATAAATGTTAATGTTAAACATAATTAAAATTGTTGTTCTTGTTGTTTGTATTTTTTTTATTGCTTCCACAAAAAGTCATTTAATTCAAAAGTTGTTGGTAACATATTCAGCATAACTTTTACATAAATGTATTAACGTTCGTTACAAAAGCATATATGTGAAAAAAAGCCTGTTGGTTGTGTTCGGAGAATGAACTCATTCATTCATGTGTGAGTGAATGTAATTAATTTAAAACACTCCTTAAAAGCCTGTTTCAAAAAACTTTAGCCAAAGCGTCAATTTAAATTGAATGGATTTTGTTGTGAACTTCAACTTTCGACACGTGACGGAAATTAAACTATTTTGCATGTTTGTTTTAAACACAAAAACGCATTTCCGTTTAAACTCTTTAATAAATATAAATTTAACAGTATGTTTTTTGGCCTGGACTAAATGAAAAATGAAAAAAAAAATTAAAAAAAAGTAATAAAAACATTTTATAATGTACATACATACATACATTGTTATTAAAATGTTATTAAAAAAGAACAACATTTATTGGGTTTCACTTTTGTTTATCTGTGAATTAATAATGAAACTTTCCTACTTAAGCGGTTCTTGTGAAACTTTAATAAAATAGCAATATGAGGAAACTGGAAACTTCTACGCCAACATAATTCAATTTTGTTATTAATGAGAAAAAATGGAAAGATCAAAATAAAATGTGTTGGATATTAAAAGGTTTTGCAATAGGGATGATATGATTTTGAAGTGACGTTTCGGCCATTTGTAATATGTCATGATCTGTGATTTGTTTTTCATTGTATTCAGTAGTGTTTACAATTTCATCATGAAGAACAACCTTTACAAATTATTCAGTTTTATTATCAAAATAATCGATCTCCAATTGCAACTTTTCGTACGCTTTTGCCATTTTATGGTCGTAATAGTCGTCCAAGTGTGCTCGCTATTCGTCGAATTGATGAAAATTTTGAGCTTACATTTTCTTTACACAATGTACAAGTGCCAATAAGTAATGCAAATATTGCTGCAGTTCAGGCAAGTGTTGCTGAAGTCCGCAATTTGTCGATTCCAAGACGTTCTCAACAATTGGGACTGTCTCAAACCACAACCTGGCGGTTTAGATCGATGATAACCAATTTTTTATGGCCGAAATTGGAAGAAGTTGATCTTGACAACATTTGGTTCCAACAAGACGGGGCTACGTGCCACACAGCAAATGCAACAATTGAATTATTGCCAGAAAAATGTGGAGATTCGTTTATTTCCAGAAATTGTGATATTGAATGGCCTCCAAGAAGTTGTGATTTAACACCATTAGACTATTTCTTGTGGGGTTATTTGAAGTCATTGCACTTTCGAAATAAACCAGACTCTCTTCAAGCTTTACAAGTCAATATTGAACGTGCCATTCTTGACATACGACTTGATTTATTGGAAGAAGTCGTGGAGGCCATTTGAATGACGTTTTACTTAGAACTTAATTGTATCGATTTTACTTCACATTAAATAAAAAAACTTGAATTTCCTTAACAATACGAGTATGTGTGTGTTTTTTTTTTTAAAGAAATCATATCACTCTTATTGGAAAACCTTATAGTAGTGAGAAGTCTCGTATTCCATTTTCATTCGAAACGTGTATAAGTGGTATATGTGATCACGTTGAACTAATAGTGAATACTGACGGTGTTTAGTTTGTTCGTTTGTTCTATTCAGCCGTGTATGCTGAAATCTACGTTATGTTGGATATTAAAAATTTCATTTCTTGATGAAATATTAACAATGTCTAAATTCTCTCTGATCATTATGTTACACAAACACTTTATTTAGCCTATAAAAAATATCAACACAGATTAATAAGCAGTTCAAAATAATTATATTCGTAAGTTTTTTAATTTTTTGTGCAAAAAGTTACCAATTATTACTAAATAGATATGTACATATGTATATACATCCTGTTTAATTATGTCGAAAGATGAAAACTTTAACCGTATAGATTTTGTAATAAAAATACAATTTTTTCTAATAATTTTTCTTTTCTTCTATTTTTATGATTTCAGATGACGTGGAACGTTTAAAACCACAGAAACGCGGTTTCTTTCAATCAATTTTATGCTGTTGGCGGCGTAGTCGTACAAAAACAAATCAAAATGGCACACCCATTGACGGTTCAACAACACCGCCACCTTTACCGGACCAACAAAGGTACCTCCTACCTCAGGTTAGGCATTCGGATATGCACAAAAAATGTATGGTTATCGATTTGGATGAAACATTAGTGCACAGTAGTTTTAAGGTGAGTTTGCTATCGAATGCAATTTACTTTTTTTCACAGGCTGAAAATAAATTGAATTTGACGTCCAGTGACTGACTGGCATTTACAGAAAACGTGAGCTACCTACCGTCTGAGCTTCCGCCAGGCATATTCTGTAAACATAATATTCCTTTATTTCCTGTAACTAAATCAATCATCCATTTTATGGTATTTCGATTATATTCAAACTATTATTTTCGCTGTCCCTGTGAGGGAACAACCATCCCATTCGAAACCCGGTTTACACAAGTATCCTCTTTTGCCAGTTTATTTGCTTCTACTTTTCTATTTATTTGTGAAATTTGTCTACCAAATTGCGAGGAGTCCGAATAAGAACTCTCTTCTCCTTTTTGTGGATAAGTTGATTTAAAGAGACTCAAATCTATTTGTCAGCTCTTCAACACCCTGAGCAATTGGCCGCTTATCAAAATTCGTCGTCCAAGAAGTAATCGGGGACTAACTTCGCCCCAAGTTCACAACTTTTTTTGTTTTCTCCTTTCAAAATTGATCCTTGCATCCGTTTTGACTTCGTAGCTTCGCACATTTTTGAGTTATCATCATTCTACTTAAACAACTATCATCATTTTGCCTCAGCTTGCCTTTTTAAATTCTTCACAAGGACAGCCGCTTCGATTCCTCCCTCTCTACTTGCCACGTTTGTGATTGAACCGATGTAGTTACGTGTCGGAGCCATTCCTGTCTAGAGTCGAAACAACGACTATGTTTTGCCCCATGTTCAGATGTCGCGTCGTAGACTATTTCTTCGTGTTTCCTCTAGTTAAATTTGAATCTTACACCGGCACCTTTTCCGTTTGAACAACAAAGATATACGCTTGATCGGGATTGACTTCCATCTCTTTATTCTCTATTCATCGCATGCGAGTTATCGGTGTCCATGCTTTTAATTTTTTACATATTTCTACATCGACTAGGACTCGTTAGACTTTCATTAACTTAAATGTGATAGTGTACTCCATGTGGAACACATCACCGTTTAGATGTAACCTCTCTGTGACCTTCAAAAGAGAGTAAGTTAAAAAAAAAACTTAATTCCTTTGAATCTCTGTCATTTTATTTTTAGGTGTAAAATGTCATTAATTTTAACCCACACTCTTGCGGAAACTCAATTTCTTCTATACAAGCACACACATACACCCAAAAAACCGTATAAATAAATAAATGTAAAACACAGTCGTTAATATATGTTAACATTTTTTGTGGCCAATATATGCGGCACCTCTCACTGTTCTTGGAAATATTTTAAACATGAAATTTCCTTGAATTCTATAAATATCAATTGTATGTTTTTTATATTTCATCACAATAAATACTGACTGCGTATATTTTAAGTTGTTAGAATCCTTTTCATATTCATTCTCTTCAAAATTCCATTTTTAGAATAGTTTGATGTGCGTCAGCTGTTTGTTGGGTTCAGCATAGCGCTCTGATTAAATATCATCGAAATCATCACGGTAACGATACAGAATTACGTATTATGTATGTTTATTGTTTTTCGTAAAGCACGAATATATGTTTTGAATTCTAATCAATTATGTTCGATTCGGGAGAGTTGTATATTTTCACTAACAGCTTATCATGATGAGTATTTCTCTTGTATGGTTAGCAATACAAATATAGATCACCAATAAAACATCATTTCGTGACAAGGCTCCTCTGTCACAATCGCCTCGGTGCACGGGTATCTAAGAAAATCGTGTTTTCACGGCAATAGAATCTTTTTCCTCACAGAAAGACAAGACAATAACGGATTTGTTGCAACGACAAAAAAACATCTGTGTTAGTACCTTCCTTGGTTAAAGTGTACAAGAAAAAGTGGGAGACTGATGAAAGCCAGATGCCCATTATTTGTATTTGTGTTTATTTATTAAAGTATTGTAAAAGATTCCAGACCTAATGTTGACCTTTTGCAGGACTATGCATTCCTTTTGTCGAGGAAAAAGAGAGTAACATTTTATGCACAAACGGCAGGAACTTAAAACGTGAAGGAAATTTAAACAATGTTGGTGGACTTAACAGCTGCTGATACAATACAGGTTATTTCACAAATCGAAGAGGGATAATGAAATGCTAGAGCGACTGCTGAGTATCAATATTTTTAAGAGAAAGTTATCATGTGCAAAAAGAGAATAGTGTCGCTTTTTTTCTCTCCATCCTCTTCAGTTTGATTATTTATACAGAAATTGTTGATTGGGAGATTTAGTCGCCTAGCATGAGCTTCATTAAGATGGTTCCCCGTTATGATCGCTACAAGTACCCGCAACTGTTATGACAGCAAACCACTAGTATGGTTACATATATTGAAAAGTTATACTGCTTTATTAAGTGCTGACGGCTGCATTTGTCTTTTGCTCCGGTCTTTTTTTCTTTATTTGGAACCACAACTCAGGAGATGACCTCCACTTATACAATGCATTGTGCCGGAATTAGGAAAGGAATAGTATAGAGAAGATACATGGTGCATGGTGGAGAAGAAATTTTAATTATATTACAACTCTGCTGCAGCGCCTCTGGTGTAAAGTCGACTCATTAACTTTCACAATCTGTATGTTCAGCCATTTTATTAATTGTTTTACTTCGGCTGACTTCCAAAACGTTCGTATACAAAGTTTGTATACAGTATTGCTACTGTATTTAAATCACATACATATGCAAAGTTCCGAAACAATGCAACAACTATAAAACCGATGCCTTGTTTGCTTTCTTACTGCGTTAAAAATACTTGGCAGCGGCGTTTTGAAATGGTATGCATTGTATAATTATTGTACTGCGGCGTTATGAAATGTGATGCTTTGTTCAAACACAAAGCAATTGACGTTTTGGAAGTCAGCCTTCGCCAAAGATTCTGCTAACCAACCAAGGAGGGCTTTGTGATGTGATGAGGTTTATTCCACATGCGAAATGTTCGTCTAAAAAAATCAGTTAATAATAAAAGTCGGTTTCGCCAACAGGTTCCCTGATTTGATTAAAACACATTCCGTTTTATTTTGACTTGATTTATCGCAAATGATGTGTACCAGAGAAAATAACCTCGAATATCTTTGGATATAAGCTATTGTACAACCTTCAACATAATCTACTTCTTCACTTATTTCCGAAAACATCCTCGTATTTGTGTCTTTTGGTCAGACTTAAATAAATACAAAATTCATTTTTAAATTTCCAAACATTTATAATTCTAACATCATTCATTGGTTTTAAAAATAAAATGAATCATGTCCAAAATAAATTATATGTAATTTTTGTATGTATTATGAAATTTATGGCATACTTTGAGGCCATTTTTATATGCACAATTTATTGCATACTCCAAGGATATCGTTTCGGGAAATGACTTATACTTAACATTTTAGTTGTCTTTGTCCTTGTTGTTCGTATTGACGTTTCAGTTGTCCTTTTTATTGTCATACAATTTTGTGTGTTTTATCACTTGAATTATTTGAAAAATAAAAATAAATTTACAATACAAAGTTTTGACTTTCAATAACCTTCCAACAATATGCATGGAGTAAGTTTTTTTTTCTAAAGTTTGAATATTGTTGCGAAAGAGGAGCAGAAGGAGAAGAGAGAGGGCTGTACATATTGGTAGCATGTCTACTTGTCAGCGCAGACTATCCGTTTCCAAGGGAGCATAAAAAAGTCTTTATGATTTTTGGCCACTATAAATGAGTCATTTTTTTTATTAATTTTTTTTTGTGGATAGATTTACCAAAAAAAAAAAGCAAATCAATGTTGTGTACTTCATGATTCATATATTTTTCTTTTCTTTTGGCAAATAGAAGAATAATAAAATTTCATGAGATATTTAAAGGAGAGCAAAACAAAACTTTTACTTTTTGCATTTTATCACAAAGGATATTTTTATTATTTGGTTTTTTAAATTTTATTTTACAGCCAATTGCAAATGCTGACTTTGTTGTTCCAGTTGAAATTGATGGGACTATTCACCAGGTGTACGTTTTAAAACGGCCTTATGTTGATGAATTTCTACAAAAAATGGGCGAATTATATGAATGTGTATTATTTACAGCATCACTAGCCAAATATGCAGATCCTGTAGCCGATCTGCTAGATAAGTAAGTTGTATTTTATGTTCTTCAAATTTATACAATTACTATACATACTCCTCGTACATGTACATACATATGTATGTATGTATCATTTTTTTTTTTTTTAATTTTCCATATTATTTTATTTAAATCAGATGGAATGTGTTTCGTGCAAGACTGTTTAGGGAATCATGCGTTTATTACAGGGGCAATTATATTAAGGATTTAAATCGTCTTGGACGCGATCTACAAAAAATTGTTATTGTTGATAATTCACCAGCTAGTTATATATTTCATCCAGACAATGCGGTAAGTCAATTTTATTGATTTTTTTTTTTTTGTATTTTAGATTTTAACCTTGACTTTATTCGTTCACAATAAACTAGTATCTGTATCAGTGAGCTGCAGCAAGTGTTTAATTTTTTTTTTATGCACATTGATTTTTATGATCTAGTCGTTTTTGTTCAAAAGCAAAAAACACTTGTTTACGCAACCGTTCGTTTCAAACATTCAGTTTTATTCACTTGTTGTTTTATGCTAACATGAATGTTCTGACTGTGTCGTTAAGAGTATGAAACTCTATTTGAATCGAAGGCAACGTGTTTTATTTTTTATTTAATCACTCACGGTCTATGGACTAATATCCTTACAGACCAATAAAAATAAGCTACATACATATATTTAAACATTTAACTGATTAATTATTGACTTACATTTAGGAATAAAATTATGTTACGTTTAATAATGACAACATTTACAGAAAAATCAATAAAATTATAAAAATCATCAAAGTTTTTGCATAAAGCGTTTGCATAATTTGTTTAAAGACACCTGAGATGAAGTGGTGTAAAGTTCCGGGTAGATCTTAAAGGAATATTAAAATTGATGTTTCTTAGCAGGAATTCTGAACAAATACAATAATTTAACAAATTTTCTTTTTATTATTACTTTCTAAAGTCGCCAAATTAATTGAGGAGAGTCTTACACAATATAAGGGAAGACTAACATTTGGGTTGCATATTTTGTTACCGAGACAAAATAAAAGGAATTGTTTTTGAACAGATTCAATGCGATTTATCTGATAATCAGTGTAGGGGCCCAAACAATAGATCCGTATTCTAGAATAGGCCTTACTAGAGATGTGTACAATCGTTTGGTTATTGCAGGATCAGTAAATTCCTTAGCCCAACGTTTGATGAAAGCGAGCACGCCACGAGCCTTATTTACAATCATGATAATGAGCTTATTAAAATTTAATTTACAATCGAGGAGAACGCCTAAATCCAGGAACTCCGCAACTAATTCAAGATTATTTCCACCCAACGAAAAATTACCATCAGCAATCCACCTACGTGAAAATCGCATATGTTTGCACTTTTTAAAATTAAGGACCATCAAGTTGATATTGCACCAATCGTAGAATTTATCCAGATCACGTTGTAAATATGTAGTCTCTCTGGGAAATGTTATTATAGCTTAAAAGAATCTTCACATCATCTGCATACATCAAAACAATACAAAATGTTATAACACTCGGAAGATCGTTTATAAAAATGGAAAATAAAATCGGGTCCAAATGGCTGCCTTGAGGAACTCCAGATTTCACAATAAGATCATTAGAGTAGACATTCTTGGAAATAACACACTGTTTCCGGCCTGTTAAGTATGATCTTATCCAATTTAAAGTATTTTGAGTGCATCCCATAAGACGAAGTTTCAGTAATAGTAAAAAATTATTAACTTTATCAAAAGCGGAACAAGTGTTTTATTCAGTTGCTAAAGTAATTTTGTACTCGTATTTGAATAAATAATTTTTATTTATATATTTGTCACAGTTTGAAACATGCACACATACATATCTATACTTTTGACTTCGGAAATCAAATTTTCCACCAACAAAATACATAATAGAGTTGGTGTTTTTTGTATGTCTGCATATGCCTTATATTCATTGTATCACGCAATCAGATCATGCACATTCGCATCAAATGATCGAAATGATTTACACTTGTTAATGAATTTTCTGCTTGTGCATAAAAAGCGAACGAGTATAAAATTGAATAATACTTGTTTGTGTTATTCTTAAAATTCAATGTTAGGGAATAAGTAGGCTCGATCATACTTGTTGCAGCTCACTGATCTGTATACCAAATTTATCGAAATGGAAAAAGAAGTACCAAAAATAAAAGAGCACCAAATGAGCAAAAGTTTTTTTCTTTTTCATTTTAGTTCTAGAAAGTACATAAAAACGAAATAATATATTTTGCTAAAAATTGCAAAATATTTTGTTTTTTTTTATTCTTTGTAATCTCTTACTCTCTCAGTCGACGTCCGTGTAGAAAGAAGTTTTTTTAATTGTAATGCTTTTTAAAAGATTTCTTTGGTAAAAGTAAATTTTTGTAATTATCTATATCTATCTTCTATATATATATAAATAATTGTTGCAAGTGTGTTGTGACTTTATTATAACTCACGAACGGTCAAACCAAATGAAAAGCGATTAAATTTTTAGGGTTTGATCGTATGGTCGTGTAGATGGTATATCTAAAGTTTGCGCGAAATCGGTCGACGCGTTCGTGAAGAAGTTGTGATGTGCTTTGATTAGGTAAATCGAAATTTATAAAAGTAAATAGCTTCCCTGCGAAGACGGGGCGCTCAGCTAGTTCTTTATAAAAAGCTATTTAAACTGATACTTTATTTAAAAATGACTTATTTTTAACGTCGCTGTTGTTCAAAGATATAAAATACACTTGAACGCTGATTAGTGAGAATTGTGGCTATTGCAAGCAATATTTTGCAGTGTAGGTTAAATTTTTCTTTTGATATTCGGTATATTTTGTCATGCCCCAATTTTTCATATCGAAAAAATTTTACAAACTTTAATCTCTTAATAACATCAATTCAATATGATTTTTTAATTTTTTTTTTTTTTTTTTCGTAACTTTTCTTAAGGTACCTGTGAAATCATGGTTTGACGATACCAAAGATTGTGAATTATTGGATCTGATACCTCTGTTTGAGAAATTAAGCAAAGTCGATTCTGTATATAGTGTTTTGTGCAATTCACATAGTCACAATCAGCAGCAACAACAACAGCAGCATCAGCACCAACATACTCAGAACCAGCAGCAACTACAGCCAACACCGCAACATCAAATGAATCAACCACAACAACAGCAACAGCAGACTATAACAGCAACAACTATTATAACTCAAGCTTCAACATTATCCACACCAACAATATTAACGTCTCAGCAACCACAACAGCAGCAGCTGCAGCAGCAACCAGTTAGTCCGCCCACTTCAAATGATTTAAACAATAAAACGTAACATCAGTGGGAATTAATGTTTATTAATATTTAATTTTTTTAAAAATTAAAAAAAAATCTATTTTTATTGTTTTAGGTTTGAAAAGAAAAAGATATTGAAAAAATTGTGAAAAGAAGAAATAGGAAATAATGCATATTATTCATATTCATTTTATATATAAAAAAAAAAAGTAATTTATTTTTTAAGATTTTATTTGTTGGAAAGTTAAAATGGAAAAACAATATTTAGTGGTTTTTTTTTTATTTTTATTAATTTGTTTTTCAATAGATTTTTATCATTATTTTTTACTTATTGTTTGATTTTTTTTCTTATTTAGCAAATGACACACACATACGAGTAGATATTTTGATTTGGTTTAATTCTATAAAATTTTATGTTTGAAAGGTAAAATTTTAAAAATTTATAGAAACAGTGTAATAAATCAAAACAATTTCTTATTAGTTATAATTCGCCGTAAAATATGTGTTCTTGAAAATTGTGATGTAACAACAGCAAATTTACAAAACATTCATTGATTTAGGGCTGTTCTGCCAAAAGCGAATTCATAACAATTAGTCTCTACAGCTCAGGTGATTATTTTCGCCTTGTTTCGCCCCTTGTATATCTGGATCGCTTTGTTAACACATTGTTTGGTATATTTTTTGACATCGGAAGTATATGTTCCTCAAAGCGAATTAGGGCGAGTATACATGTTATGAATTCGCCTTGAGTTTCACATACAACATTTTATCCCTCATAACAAATATTATTAAGATTATGATTCTCAACCCCGACAACTAATGTTTTGTAACATGATTCACAGCGAATTTTGGTTGTAACGGGTAAAACGAGTAAAGGTATAATTAGTTTTGTCTTTCTGTTCTGTACCGTATCAGCTGTTCGTTATTTGTTTATGGAAAACATGTATTTTCAATTAGTTGTTCCGTTCTGTTACGGACCATTCTGTTGAGAACAGAATTTTACTTACAGTTCTAAGTGACAGCTGCTTGTTTCAGTGAACCAAGCCGATCGGTCCAAAATTGCCGCGTAACGCTGATAAATGTTTATTATCACCGCCGCCATCGACTTAAAGCACATTAAAAACAATACGATCTTTTATATAAAAAAATTATATTCAAGAAAAATTTATAGTTAGCAGAGTTTTTTTTTTTAATTAAATAACGTTTTTAACTTATTTTCTTTAAAATTGTTCTACCTGGTAACTAAGGCGAAGCGCCGTTTTATATTTGTGAACACCGCCGCCTTCACCGATTATATATCGCTCCTTTATTGCAACGTAGTCATATCTCAATAGATATGAGATATGACTATGTTGCAATAAAGGAGCGATATGTATATTCGGCTATGTATATTCTGCAAGAAACAGCTGATACGTTTTTACAGAACTTCTAACTAGAAAAATTCAACAACAGAACGGCACAGAACAGAACAGAACAGAAAGTAAAAGTCAAGACTAATGAGGCCTTAATAGCTTATCGGAGACCACAGTTTCGAACAAAATTAAACACATACATCCACATAAATATACAGAATATTTGTTTTTATAATTTAAAAAAAGAAAAAATTGACTTGGAGGGACTAGTTTTTCCAATTTTGTGCTAAAACATTTTTAAACAGCTTACAAATTTAACATTTTATGCTTTAAACTACATATTTAAAAAACAAAAAAAAAAAAAAACTAAATAATTAACTTTTTTTTTTTTGGATTTGAAAATAAAAATTAAGTTTTTCTACATGTATTTAAATATTATATAACAAAACTTTATATAAAACAAGCAAAGCGTGTATTTATATAAGTACATACTTTGTAAATGCATATACACACTATATACATACTAATTTATATATAAATGGTTAATTGACCAAAAACCCTTTTAATTTTATTTAAAATTAAAAACAAAAACCCATACATATAAGCAAAATTCTACATATTTGCAAGAAAAAAATGTAACAATAAAATTATTAAAACATAAAAACAAAAAAAAAAAGAAATCCAATATTTATATACATACATATATATTTTTTAAAAAATATCTAAAGAAAGGAAACGGATATCTAATAATAATGAAAAATAAAAAAAAAAATATTTTTTAATACAATCTTAAGATGTAATTCATAAATGATTATAAAAGTTATTGTGGCGTTAATGTACGAATTTTGTATGAGAAAACCGGTTTAAATGTGCACATTAACTTTATGAATCGTTTATGAATTACACCCTTAGAATAATAATATGAAGAAAATAAAAAAAAGAAAACATAACCTATAAAAAAAGAAAACCTAAATACTACTTACCCCTGCCCTGATTCACATATTTACTAACTAAAAAGAAAAAAAAAAACTAAAAAATAATTATAATATCTAAACCCGCCTAAAGGTATAAGAGAGTTTTCTTTTTTGTTTTAATTTTTTTATAATAAACATTTTAATTTACAGACAATATTTAATTTAATTTTTAAATTTAAAAATTCCTTAAGAAACAAATGTTTTTCGTAATAACATGAATAGTTTTTACATAAGTATGTATTTAAAAGCAATGAATTGGCCTGTAATCATAGTCAAATGTTAAAGTCGACTTGACTTAATACCAAACTTTTTAATGTTAAAAACACATTTTATTTGTATATTTTCTAATTATAAGTTTAAAAAAAGAAACTATTTTCGCATAAAATCGAATAGAAACAGACTTCTCCGATTAGCTGACAAATAAACACATCAATCATATATTCAATCGGTCCTATACGTGTTGCCCTCGTCATTTCAAAAAGAATTAAAAACGTAAATTGGTATCAGTCTCTGTATAACGGCAAAGAAATAATAGTTGGGTGTGGAGCATCTAATAACCAAGATTATGGCAATTTGAAATTGAAATTTTCGAAATGGAAAGACAGACGTTACACTGAAGTCATATTAAGGTGTTCTGAAAGGCACAAGATTTTTCATTTTTAGTGGTGATTTCATTGTTCTAAATAGGAGCAAACAGTTGATTTTTCTCTTTACAAACATTTTTTTTTGTATCTTTAAGAAGTTTATCACAAAAATATAATAAATCTACGAATTGAAGTTAAAGTTTTTGTAAATATATATGTAGTAAAAATGCCTGGACCAAGTTCGATAGCAATAATTAATTTAAAAGCAAAATTTAAAAATTATCCGCCAAAAATACAGCGTCCATAAATTTGTAAATTTTGTAGGTTCTTCTAAGTAAAATAATTAATTTTAATGCAATAACAACTAAATAACAAATTATTTTAAGTGTGCATGATAATTTTATTGCAGAGTTTCAAAGAAAAATTATTAAAAAACTTAAAGTGATTTTAAATCGTCATGCTGTTACCTGGCCGGTTTTAAATCACGAACTTTATAAAATTTTTTCATTGATTTGAAATCACTTTACGAAAAAGTGATTTTCAGAACATGCCTGCCTGTATAATAACGAAAATTTTCGAAATCGAATTTTGCTGTGGTGGTGTTGCCTAAAATGGTTAGCGCGCGTTTAGTACAAAATAAACAATGACTGAGAAGCTGGACTCAAAGCCTGGTCAGAGCATCCATTTCTCTGATGTGCCTTAATTGCGCTGCTTAAACTGATGAAGGCATAGCACTTATCACTAAAAATTGTTCCGGCAGCGATTGATACAGTTCCCAGCTAATATACACCACAGTTCTTTCCCTCATCTGGTCATCTGTAGAATCGTCGGCGAAGTAAAATAATTAATAAAATTACTGCTCACTCAGCTTAAGAAATTTAATGCGTCTACTTAACACCAGAGGTGCTGGTTCTATAAAAAGAATAAAAATACATCAAAAAAAAGTTTAAAAATTAGTTAAGAATCTTTAAAATTGGGTTAACATCATGTGTATTGCAAATTTGACGTAAATTTTTGGAAAAAGAAAAATATAAAATCAAATTTAAATCAGAAAAAGTTTAAAAATTATTTCAGAACAAATTAAAACTGGCGAAAAATCAAGTGCATCGTGAAATTTTCAAAATAAACAAAAATTACGAAATCAAATTCAAATCAGAAAAAATTTGAAATTAGTTCATTTAATCGTTAGATCGTCATTAAAATAAGACGAAGTAAAAACACGTTTATCGCGGAAATTCCGGAAATTTTTATAAAACCCAATTCGCAGATGAAAAAGTTTAAAAATTTGATCAGAATCATAAAAATGCTTATGACGCGAAAATTAAGGAAATTTTGCAAAATCAAATTTAATGCCCCTATTATGATTCACAACTGTATTGTTAGTTGAGTTGTAGTTGTCAAATTCTTATTATGGATTACAACTCAACTCAACTTCCAATCGGCTGTTCAATAAGTTGTCTTCGTTAAGTTGTTACGAGTATTATGATTTACAACTATTCTGAGTTTAGTTGTATAACCCGTCAAACTGCGACAACTACTTTTTATCAGTTGTGTTTCTGCCTGCGAGTGATAAAAATGGAAAAAACAATGTAACTTTGTATAAATTTTATAAAATATACAATAAGAATTTATATGTACATATGTATTGTATGTATACTAAAATTAATTTCAGCAAAATTACAAAAAAAAAAACATCATCTAGTTCATTCAGCAAATAATCTAAAATTACTAATGAAACAAAAAATATACATATGAGTAGCTTATTATGCTTTCTTTAATGCATTTACGCACTTGGCAGTTGGTAATTTCAATAAGTTACTTCGACTTCGACAGATATATCCATTATTATAAATTAATTTATATAAATTTTTCAAAGTATTATCAACACACTTTGAATATATGTTCATACATACATATGCATGTATGTATCTAATAGTTGATTCAAGTTGTCATATTAAAGACAAGAACTTAACGAAGACAACGAAAATTAGTTGTAAACCATAATGCAATGAAATAGTTGAGTTGAGTTGTAACATTGACAACTAAACTTAGTTGAGTTGTGAATCATAATAGGGGCATAAATTGTAAAATTAATTGTAAAATTATTTTAGAGTAATTATCACACGTGTATATTGCGGAAATTATGAAATTTTCTTTAAAAAATAAAAAAAAAATGCACCGCGACATCCATATATCACATTAAAATCGGTCCAGAATCACTAGAATAAAAACTTCGAAAAATAAAATCATTAAAAAAAAAACTAACAACGTAAAATATTTGTTTTTGACAACTTCCCTTCTCCTTCGTATCAATATTTTTCAAGAATATCAATTTAGCGAAACGAAACACCAACAAAAACAACACTGACAGAGGAACCACAGTCAAATAAAATGCCAACGAGATCGTTTTGCCAAACTTTGAATTTTAAAATATTTCCTACACAGTTTGATCTGTTCTAACGAGCTAAAAAATTACATCATATCTTATGTATACTTTATTTCTAACCATGATTATGGGCCAGTAGTTTTTGTTTCTGTTTAAAACATCTTTAGCGTATTTTAAATTACAAATCAAACCATTATAATTTTAATATTGTTGTAATAACTTTAACAATAACAACAGTTTTTAATTTTTAACTCATAATATTTTTAATTTATAAACTTTCTACATATATAAATTTTTAATTTAGTAAAAAAAAAAGAAATAAATTTAATGTTTTTAATATTAAATTTTAAGAAAAGAAAAGAAATTCAGAAGAAAAAAAAAACAAAAAATGATAATAAAGTTTAAATTTTACCACCAATTTTTATTTAATTTTATTTTTTATATCTTTGACATCTTTTTTTAGTTTTATTAATCTTGTTTTCCGTTCAGTTTGAAAGTTAAATTAAATTGTTGCCTATGGAGGTTATCAACTGTTTAGATTTTCTTGAAAATAAAGCAAAATATCGTCCCTTTGCATATTTTAGTGGCCTTAAATTTTGTTTTTTTTTTTTTTTAATAAAAACTTCATTGCATAGCTTACACAATGTACCAAAATTTGTTGTAGTACAACAAATCACATTGATTGGATTTATTATTTATTGTTTGATACGAACGAAACATGCATATCGGATTTTCTAGGAAAAATAAAAAAAAATATGTTGCGGCAACACTGTTCTTGTTTTACAATTTTGCTGAATTTCAAAATGCAAGTAAAATACCAGGAGCCCAGAACTCGCAGAAAAACAGCAAGTAAATTTACACAAAAAAATATATTGGAGTCACCCGGTTCATATTAACTTAAACCCATAAAGTATGCTGTACATTTTTTCTTGTTTTGTGTGACCTACAGTGTTACCACTACAAATTTTGAATATTATATGAAGAAAAATACAAATGCATACTTACTTTGTGTGATGATTCCAATTTGCGCTTGGAAAAATAGGATTTAAAAACAAGACGCATAATGTGTTTTTAATCTATATTAAGTTTATTAATTTCATTTATTTGGAGAAACATTTTAATCACTTTAAAAGATTATTGACGTTATACATACTTAGAAATCTGTATCCATAAAATAAATACCATTTTTATGTTAAAGGAATTTAAATTTAATATCTTTTCCCAGCAAACACGAGATCCTTCTTTTGAAATAAGATGACTTATTCGTTTTATATTAAGCAAAGTCATCCTTTGTTTGTCCACGGTCATTATTTATGTAGAAATTAAGCAATATTGGGAATTAAATCCGTTTCAAACTCTGTCGAATAACAAATAGAAAAATTTTCAGTCCTCGAATGCTTTCACTGGAAGATAAAAGTCTGTTATATTATTTGATTCATATGTATATTCGTATATTGGCTTTTACAAAGCTTTAAAAGAATTACTAATTATAGAAAAAAAAAACGTTAAGTAATTATTCGAATTGTCAAACTGAAAGCAAGTTTTTAAATTGCATATTATTAATTAAATTTGTAAAAAAAATTTTACTTTAAATAAAACATATTAAATTAAAATTGTGTATCATTTAATTTTTATCCCGCATTTGCTTTATAACTTGAGTTTTTCACTTCATAACAAATTGGTATAACTCCGTTTAACAAATGTTTACATGTTTGCATTAAAATTTTTAAATTTTGCATAAATTTTGAGAATTCCGCTTAATATCAATAGACAACAGAGTTGTTATTTCAAAGATTTACTTTGTGTTTGTTGTGTGGAAATATAAATAAAAAAAGAGATCAAAATAAAAGAACATTTTTTGGCGTTGTTGTAGAAAAGGCTTAAGAAAACGAGAAGAGAGTGCAATAAATTAAATTAACTTAATTGAAGGTATCTTATTTTTGTACTTTAACGTTGTTCTCATTATTACTAGAATAGCTAACGTACGACAAAATTGTCGGTATTCCTGATGTAGATAATTTTTCTAAAAGAGTACGAGTATGTTTGGAAAATAATGGGAATCGAAAAGAAAATTCATATGATGAAAAGAATTGATATGAGTGAGAGAGAATACAAAGAAAAATTTTACATTAAAGTGGTGCAATTGCATCAACAATGTTTTCCCTGCAAAAAATCTTATAAATCAACTTTTATGAGGACCCGAATAGGTAAAAAAAAATATTTTGATTAAACAATTTGCAAAGTTTTTAATAATTTTGAAGATCTGGCTGAATAAAAGTGATTATCGATTCCGGCAGCACTGGAACTCAAGATGCTTTTAACCAGAAAAAAGTTTAAATGTTGCATCTTTTATTTATAATTATTTATGTATATAAATATTTTTTTGTACATATTATTATTTATTATATATTATTATGAAAAATAGCTAATTTTTAATTCTTTATAAATAACACTCTCATATTTTAACAGTTTGGAGAGCTTGCCCAAAAACATATAAAACACAAATTTAAATATACTTGTAAGCTTAATTAGGGTGACTCACAATAGAGAAATATATGTATGTATGTATGCTTTAAAAAATTTTTTTTTTGAGAATATAAAAAGACCAAGCAAGCATTGACAAAGTATAATTGTAGATATGTATGTATGTATGTGTTATTAATATTTATATTCAACTATTTTTGCTAAGTAATACAATGTAATTAAAAATAATATATAAACAAAAAAAAACACCAATTAAAAGGACACCTTTAACTCAGCCAATCGACTTGAAATATTTTAAACCAAAATTGAACAAAAAAAAAAAAATATTTATGAGTTTGTAGTTGCCAGAGGATCTTATTTGGCGTTATCCCGACAAATATATGATGATTTCAAACACACTTTAATTATGAAAAACACTTCTCCCGATATTTTCATCGCCTTTTCCCATTTATTCTATTATGAATTACAATTTCCTTAGGGAAAATATCCGGGAGAAAAACCTAAGTATACATACATATATTCAAAATGTGAAGTAGAGACAAGAAATTTTATTTTTTTCCTGTAAAGTGCATATGTGGGAGTGTCGTGTTTTTTGTCGTTTAAAGGGAGACGTACAAATAAAATCGTCAAACATCATTTGTATTGTGACTTCGCCGCGTTCGTTTGAACGTGAACATATTATTGGATGATGAATTATTATTAATGGCGTCTTGTGCAATTTTCTCAAAAATAAGAAAAAATACATGCGTTTGACAGTGTTTATACACAGAAATACCAGAGAAAAAAAATTAACAAGTATCCCTGTATTGTCACCTTTCTACTCATTAAACTTCGATTACAAAACCACTGATATTTTCTTTGTCAATCACAATTGGATACTATCAAAATAATACACGTCAAAATGAAATATCAAAAGTTATTGATACCCGAAAAACCACGACTGCACGCACACACTTAGAACGTTGATGTGGTTTTTTGATCGTCTCTAGGGCACGTAAGTGGTTTTTTTCAATCTACTCTTATAAGTTTTAATACCACTAATATGCATGTATGTATGTATACACTATACATACTTATGTATACACTAAGCCTAATGGCGTAAACATTTTCCATAAGTTCTACATGTGTTTTGGCAACATTTTTAAGTGTTCCCCTGACTTTTGGGATGTTTTGCATATTTTACGTTTACAAAAGAACACAAGTAAGTAAAAGTAACATCATGAGAAAAGAACGCGTTACACTTTTAAAATAACACATATTTTGCAGAAAAGAAATATATGTACAATTTAGATTAAATGCAGCATATTGCCCAAAAAAGAAAACGCCACTGGCAACTGTGTTAAACCGTCTTTTACTTCTTCTTAAACTATCAGCTGTTTTTGACAGCTCACTGAAACTTTTATAGCAACTGCTTGGTATTGATGTGCCTTGAATTTCACTTCAAAAACTTAATTATCAAGAATGTCTGAAATTCCGCAAAAAATTTTAACATCAAGGTTTTCATTAGGTACTCCTAATACTGATAGAGGGTAACTTACAGAGTGCAGAATAGATGGTGCAAAGTGAAAATTTCTCAACTAACAAAACATATCCAAGAATATATTGATTTAAGCAAATGTACAGTCTGATCAAAGCGGTAGAGCGATAACCGGGTACTTTGCTGTAATTATACTCCTTGGGAACGATAGTCTTATCCTACCATTATAATTCACAACCCAACCAAGTTGACTTGTCATTGTTACAACTCGACATATTTAATTTCATTGTAAATCAACTTATCGAAGGCAATTACCTAATACCGTATTTGCATTATTCAACTTTGCTGCATACAAATTTCATTTTAAGTGAGAGTGTTCGAATAGAAATGTATACATTTTATATTTCTCCTCTGTAATTTTTTCTCACTGAAAAAAAGGAGTTACCTGCAACAAAGTTGCGTATTGTCAATACGATGTACATAAGTGAACAGCTGTTGAATTGAGTTGTAATCCGTACTAAGAATGTGACAACTGCAACACAAATATTTCAAAATTTTTTTTACCTTACTGCGCTTTACTTTAAGTTCTACTTTTTTTAACTGAGACCAGAATTAACGACATCATTTAACTTTTTCTTTTGGTGTCTTAATAACTCTGCAATAAAAAAAACCCACCTGTATTAAAAATAAATCATGTAAAATAAACTATAAAAAATACATTAAAAAAGCTCTTTGAACTGTTAAAATAAATTATATCAAATTAGTTGCAATAAAAATGTCCAAAAAGTGTAACCACAATTTTCTTCTATAACAAAAAAAAAATAAAAAATCGTTATAAACGGCTAAAAGGAAAACTTTTTTGATAAACATATTAAAAACATTTATAAATACTAAACAACAACAAAAAATTATATAAATATATATCATAGGCTTAAGCTAAAACTTTAAGTACTAAGAAAAACACTATATTTGTATCAAACCAATTACTATTCCTGCGCCCATTTTTTCAAATCGAAATTAATTTTAAGTCTGGCTTTAATTTTTATTAAAATCTATAAACAATTTTTTTATAAAATATCTATATGGTGAAAACTTATCTTTTTTTGTGTGATTATAATAAAATCTTAAAATTTATTAAGAAAAATCAAAGAGCAAATGAATAAAGAAGAAAAGAATATGTAAGAAAAGCTAAAAATTTAAAATGAAATCAGTTTGTTTTATTTTGCATAAGAAAAATGTTTGATTTTCTTAAAAAAAAAAACCTGAAGAAGAACAAGAGGTAAGCTTTTCTTTTTAACCGAATTCGAAGAAAGAAGGAGATTATCAAATCAAGAACCTTCATAACTCTTCATTTATAAACCCTTTTTCAAAGCTATTTTTTTTTTTTTTAAGTTGTTGCTAGCAGTTAGGTCCCATAAATATTATTGAAATATCGGGGGCATGTTGTTCCCCTGAATATTGATTATTGAATAATTCCTCTAACTATCATAAGTTCCTTTTGTGTTTCAACGGCTGTTCGTGGAGTTTGGTTCCAATTATTTTTTTTTTGTCTAATTCTATAATTTAAGAACCAATTTAAAAAAATCGTTCTGGTACTTTTTCTTTTTTTTTGGAAAATTTTAGACAATTTATGCCTTTATTAACACATATGTATGTAGAGTGAACGAAGTCACGATTAAAAGTTAGTCTACTAAGATTAAAGAAAAAACTAACCTGTAATCTAGCTCCCATTTGGTACATCTTCCACTTTATGGATTTTTTGGAGCTTTTTCAGCAGTTGAGCAGTTATTGCGCTTTTTTTTATTGCATTCACTGAATTGAGTTTTCAATACTGCTCACGCCAAGCAGTATTTTCATCATAGTTTGTAGACCATGTGCAATTAAAAGGAGGTTATGTATTTTTTTCTATTTGTACAGCGTTGCCAATGAAATGTGTCCGGGGGCAGTTTGATAATTCCGTGACTTTAATGACTAATTTCTAATTTTTCGCAAAAAACCTTTTAGTTCCCCAAATCTCTTTTGAGCCAGTGATTTCTTTACTTTTGGAAACAATAAATAGTTGCAAGAGGTTAAGTCTGAAAATAATGCTTGATCTGATAGAAGTTCGTGGCACAATTCATGGATTTCTATCACAGTGACTACACAAGTGTGCAATCGTAAATTTTCGCTTTAAATCAGTATGCTATCTGTGTTTAAAATCTCCCGATAGTTGTTTTACCCTTTTCAAGTTAATGTGATGGCCAACCGATCCACCTTAGTCGCTTTTGGTGCACGATCAGCCGAAAAAATTACGGTATGGATTTCTCTTTCAACTCTAATGCAATGTGACTGTTCCATGAATATTTCCAAACATATGTTACTTTTGAATCGTTACAAAGTTGCGCTTAAGGTCCAGTGTGAGCCACCGCTCCATTTATCGTCGGATAATTTTTTAAACGGCTTGAGAAAAGGAGGACGTTATCAATTCGGTTGTCATTTATGGGCAGATTTTTAAAATACTTTATTTGCCTTGAATTTTTTGTTTCATAAATCGGAAAGGCAACTTGATTGTCGCTTAATTTTGGCATTTTCGCACCGATTTTGAAGGTGTAAACTTGGGAGTTTCCTACCATAGAATTGTAATGCGAATGGATGTTACTACAGAAAACATTAATTCACACCAAATATTAGAGCTCTACGACTTTTTCCGGGGGAAAATCGATAAAATATGGATTTTTGCCATTTTTTGCATTTTTCATAAGACTATAAATATAAGCCTGTGTTCAAATTAAGGGCAAAAAATTTTTTTTTTGTTATTTACAGACCGATTTTTTGTAATATAAATTAGAAATGGATTATATCGTGTTTTAAACTTACCAACAGTTGCATCGATCAGCTCTTTGTACTGAAGATAATTTTTTCCTCAGAATTATTCGTGTAAAATATCATATACTCGTCGCTCGGGTATAGACCCCGATCATACAATATTATTCTATAGACTTTTCGGCGGCGTTTAGATCGCTCATTTCTGGTAGTCCAATTGAAATTGAAGCTGCGGATTCCACATAGCAAATGTTTCTTTAATATACAGATTGTGAATGAGTATACGTCAGCGCCTACCATTACGGTTTATCTGACGGTGTACTTAAACACTTAGTGTAGATTAAGCGTTCACCATCGCCCCTGAGCCACCCCACTCAAGAAACCCGAAGGCATCCCCGAGGGGATGACAACAGGTAGCAACTTCTCAGACATGACCAAGGCCCGTCATGTCCAAACACCTTGCTAAAGTGAGCGAGCTACCTAAACTCTGGAATCCTGTTGGTTCACAACAGCACATAGAGGCTTCGCATCGGTAGACACGAAGTCCGCTAAGCGAGCATCAGTCTTTAACCGACACCTCTCCCAGCTTTTGGTAACAACCACAACCACTACGTGAACTCTCGAAAGAGACCTCAACCAACAACCGGCCCATGGGATCCTGTAACCGGTATAGTAGAGGAGGACTCTACTTCCCGGTTTAAACATTCCCCCATGTGGGCTGCCGGCCCCGTAGTGCCAGTTCAAACTACTGGTAAAGTTTCGAAAGGAAATCCCAAAAGGGATTAACTTTCTATTGGTTTTGGTCATGGGCTAGACCTTAGGTACCCTTACACCTTCTATGTAGACTTACGTGGCAAGCCACTACGTTCATTATAAAATATATGCACATTCCGTTGCTCTGTTAATTCAGAGATTGGTCCGAGCATATAAGTTTTATGGGTAACTGACAAAACGTTATGTCTACAAAAATCAGTTACCCTATACCCCGGGGAGTATTGCATCTTGTTGTTGAGAATCAACAAGATGAACTATCTACCCCCCGGGGGGAAATAATATAATATAATAATATAATAATATAATAATATACAGTAGGATCAGTGTTTGTTTAAAGTTTCTGCTCTGGAAATATTAAAACTTACGGAATTATTCAACTGCCCAAGTGTACTTACTTAGCTGCATGACATTAAAGGTTAACAATTAATTAGTTCAGGACCCTTTTGTATTCTTTTCTTATAGACATGAATTTTTGTAAGCTGCAAAATTGAATTTGAAGTATTTATTCATAAATGTGTTGTTCTTCCTGCAGGAAATATTTACAACCGACGTTCAATTACTTATAAGACTTCAAAAAGTAAAATTGAAAAAAAAATATGTGTCTGGTTCAATTCTTTAATGAAATAAAAATGCTTTCATTTAATAGTTTTTATTGAAGATTTTCTTTCTTTAATTTATCTCATATTTTCAAATATTGATTTTTTCGTGTCCTTTTTTTTTTGCTTTTATAATAAGTATTTATAGGTATACTAATTTTCAATAATCTTAGAAATTGTTAAATGTCTTATTTAATATTTGTTTTCGATTACTTTTAATTTTAGAATTTTGTCTAATTTTCATTTTTATTTTAAATATATTCTTGATATCATCATTTATACATTTTTCGTTACATAAAAATTTTGTATTCTGTTTATAATGACATTTACACACAAATAGTACATAGGAAGATATTAAGTTTGTGACATTATTCATAATAAATTTTATCAAGTGTTTATCAAAAAGGTTTAGAAAGCGAATTTCTTTATTAAATTTTTATCATAAATTTCTTATAAATCCTTGATAAATATGAGTAATTATTATGAACAAGCCGATAAAGTTTTAATTTAATAATTGTTATTAAAAAATTAATTGTTTTCCATTATAAATTTATAAACTTATAACTCTATTTATAATTTAGTTTTTTCATTTCTTTTCGTAATAAATACCGCACAAAAATAAAATATTTATACAAATAAATTATTTATATAAAACTATAAAAAGGCTTTTGAGGTAATTAATGCAAAAAATATTTAGAGCACAGTTTTCAATTATTTTTGCAAACTATTAATTATATTTTTAAATATTATATGGACTTGTTTAGTTTCATTTTTGCTGAGCGCAATGTGAAAATTTCTTTAGTTTCTTCAAAGTATACATATGCAGATGTAATTTATATGATAATGGAATTTAATAAAATATTTTACAATGTGTTTAATGGCTTTTACTTAACAATACGAAGATCATGATTTACTCAACAATTAATTTATACAAATAAATAAATGGAAAATGCGACGATTAAAATGATAACATCCAATTAACAATAATTCAAGAAAAACTTACAGTGCTTGACAGTTTCTATTTTTACGAAAATTAAAACGTTTTGTATACATGTATATTTTCTTTTCTTTGTTACACTAAAAAACTTCTTCAGAGTAACAACGATCTAATGACTAATTTTGCTAGAGTGAATTATAAAAGATATACTTGTGTAGATGTTTTGAAAATTTGCACATGAGACTTATGGTTCGATTATGTATAGCAACCGCACTTCAGTTGCGTTGCCAGCCGGAAACTGAAAGTTTGTGGTTGCCAGAAAAGCACTAAATAGCAACTCAAACTGGACCCTCTTAGTTGCCAGTTGCCATCCGTAATACAATTGCCATCAACTGACAACGCAACTGGAGTTCGGTTGCCATCCATAATCGACCCATTATTTTAAGGTAGAGCTAAAGTGCTTTCCCTTTTACACATAATTATACTGAATCGACCAAGGCAAAAATTCAAAAGTTCGGTAAAATAAGAGTAAACTATATTTTCTATCAATAAAAGACAAAAATCGTCAAAAATACGGGCACGGAAAAAAACATTTATTTTACCGCCAAGGAAAAAAATATATTTTTTCTTTTCTACACACAAAATGTCACTTTGTTAAAAGGTACATGTATAAAATGTCTTGTTTTTACCAGCTGACATCTAATTGAAACAGGTGGCGATATTAGTCTAGATGATCAGCAGCTGGCGTGTTAAATTCTATATAAAAAAGCAAACAACAACTTTTTTATTATGGCATTAAGTGCAATGCCTTCCACCTTTATTGAGGGTGTTTTTTTTTTTAGAATCAAACACACAGCCCTTTTAGAGAGCAAAAAATTTTTAAGTAACGAACGCCAAAGTACATTTTCTGCATGCAGATGTACCATTTTTTTTGTAGAAAAGAAAATAGCATTAATTAACGTATGGCTCTATGTATATATTTATGCCCCTATTACGGTTTACAACCCAACCAAGTTGAGTTGAAATTGAAACAACTCAACTTTAAAGCAAAAATCAATTTTTGGTATTATGAATTACCACTCATTCTAGTTGAAGTTGTATTGATGTTGCCAGCCTCAAAAGCAACGATTTGGCAGTTCATAAAGCAGTGTATGCTATTTATTAAGGCAAAAATTAACAAAAAAAATTGGTTTCTTGTTAAAGTGTGCTATTTGTTTTGTTTAATAAATAATAAAATTGTACTAAGTTGAAAAAATGGATATCTCTTATGATTTATTTGACTCTGACGAAAGTGTTGATGCTAACATTGATGAGTTGCGAATACGAAAAAATCTTCGTGATCACTTCAATCCCTTGGAACTTCCCGATACTATGTAAGAAAAGGTTTAAGTTATAATTGAATGGCTTTTTAATATATATGTAGATAAATGTTTTCAGATTTAAAAGCTTCTTTCGTTTAAATAAAGAAGAATGTTGCTTTCGGTTAAATGACCTTCCAGAAGCCTCTACCTCATATACTAAAAATTTGTGCAACTCTTAGGTTCCTTGCTGACGGCAGTTATCAAAAAAGGTGTGGAAATGAATTTAACGTTGGAATGGCACAGCCTACAATATGTGTAGTGATTAAAGAAGTTTTAAATATCTTCGAGCAATATGTTTGTGCAAAATGGATAATAACAGAAATGATTGAAGAAGACCAAATCGTTCTGTTGTGACTCTATTTTTTCTATAAATAACTTATCAATCGTTAATAAATTCATGTAAGGAATTTAAAAAAATCTTGACTTACCTCCTATCCATTTTATTTCCTTATAATTTTTAAAACAAGTACTACCGAGCAGTAACACTGAGTTGTAATCGATAATACCACAAAAAAGTTGTAATATAAAATAATTTTAACTTTTACATTTTTGACAGGTTGAGTAGTAATCGAAAAATTTCTACTGATTTACAGTTGAGTTATAAACCGTAATAGGGGCATTATATTTCCTAGCGGGAAATATCTGTTGTGTACGCATATGCGAATTTTCAGACCGCCATATTTCTCAGAATGGTTTAAGCCAATATTATAATATTGTGTGTCAAATACGAAACAGTACCTCGTTTCTGTAACGAATGTGAGAGTTGTTGTCATTCTGTGAAAAATAGGTTGAGTGAGAATAAAAATATAAATTTTCATATTTTTATTAGGTTTGCAGGGTGGCTCATATAAAAATTCTACTAATATATTATACGAGTCATCATACAAAAGATTAGATGAGATGTATATTCTCACTTTATTTACAGAAACGAGGCACAGTTAACTGATCTGAATACCGTTGCGCATTATGCATATTGGCATATTTGTACATACTAACGAACCAATAATCATCACATTGTAGTTCCTTTTGACAAAATCAGACAGAATTTTACGATTTTCATTTATATTCAGTGCAGAGTTGTTGTGTTGATATTTGTTCGAAACTGTTAAAATAGCACTACAGCACGTAATTAAATCAGAAATGTATTTTGAATTGCTTTTATGATAATATTAATTGAATGTCAATAGCAAAATCAAAAACTTTTAATATGTATGTATGTATGTGTGAGTAGCGTTTGAAAAAAAGTCTTATAAATTTAAATCAGAAAACTTAACAATTTTGAAAAATAACTACATATTGAAATGCTTATTGCAGTTAAGAGTTTTACATAATTAATTTATTATTCTTAATTTAATATTAGAATTTGAAATGTATTTTTTATATTACAATTAATACTCTTACTTATATTCAATATTTTGTTGTATTATTAAATGCAGTTTTAAGTAACATTTTCCTTCGTTTCTTATTTATTATATATAAACAATTTGCTTAAAGATAATTAAATTTGTTTAATTTTAATATAATAAATTTAAATTGTCGTTTAATTAAATATTAAATGTATTATTTTTTGTAAAGTTGTGACTAGACTTAAGTGCAAACAATTATTTCTTTCTTTTTTCACTAATGTACGAATTTTTTATTATTATATTTATTATTGTTGTTGAAAATGTTTGCAGATATATTTTTCAAAAATATGTTAAAAAAACATTTAATATTTGGTGTTTGAATTTCACTTCTTCTTCTATCTTTGCTTTTAAGGATTAAATTTATTAGGTTAACATGAATTAAAAAAGTGTTAAGTTTAAATAAATTTGGAACACACATATTTATTTAATTATCAATTATCTGCGTATCTGTGTTTGGATAATAAAGTGGGATTAATGTGAATAAATTTAATTTTGAATTGAAAATTGTCTGTTTAAATAATTGGAAGATTTCGATCCACATGATTGTGGCTAACTATGAAAGGGATTTACAAAGGAATACAAATTTTTATTTGCATTAACATTTTCAACTTAAAGCGGTCTCGCAATAATTTTTTCAATACTACGAACTAAACATTTCTTTATAATAATAAAATTATAATAAGTCAGCAACTGAAATTGGCGCACAATTCATTCCCGTCAGAGACCGTCAAAAAGATCTTGCACTATTTTCTAGCTCGAACCCTACACTACACCACACATATACCCTACTGTGTATCCTCAAGTTTCAGCCCATGTGTACCAGAGCAATATTTCGAACGCAAGGTCAAATATTTGTTGCAAAATTTACAAAAAAAAAATAATAAAAAAAAGAAAATTTCCACAGACTTGCTTCAACGCATTCCTAGTATATGAGAAGGGAAACTTCGGAATCACAGGTGGTTGAACGCGAAAGGGATGCCTTATCCCATTCACAAAGAAGATCAGATCCCCTTACCAGTGCAATTGTGCAAGATATACAGGATGGACCCAGTTAATAGACTGAACGAAAGTGAAAGAAATAATAGACAAATGCTATCACCGCAATCAAGGACTCGTCTCTTATGCCCATAATTTCAACAAACAGATATCTATCACTGTCAAGTTATCAACCGCGTATTTAAAATTTGGTAATTTTAACTCGTCGGTAGCCTTACCGACCAGATAAACGGTGGTTTATTTTACCCCACCCATTTCAGTTGGTTAATCATCAGGTAACATTTTTTTTTTTGTCAAATAGTGTTAGTTTCTTAAAAAATAAAATTAAATTAAAATAACAAAATATGAATTCGGAACTTCAAGAACTAAGAACCTTAAGGAATATGATTAGAAATGCCCAAAGAACAACACACAAATTTAGAGAAAGAATCGACCACTTTAAAATTTGGAATGACTTGGAATTTATACGAAGATTTCGCCTTTCCAAGAAAAGTGCAACAATGATATTAGAAAAAATTGGATCAAAACTATCACATAGAGTAGAAAAGTAAGTTTTAGGAAGCATAACCTTAATTTTAAATGACTATTACAATTTATTTCTTTCTTCTTTAGGAAAACTAATATTTCACCAAGCTTTCAATTGTTAATTGCCCTCAGATTTTACGCTTCTGGAAGTTTTCAAATAATTGTAGCAGATTTTGGAGGCATTCACCAAACTACCGCAAGTAAAATTTTTCGAAAAGTTTCTGCAGCTATAAATTCATTGTATGATTTATATATAAAACATCCATCAACAGAGGAAGAAATTTTGAATACACAATCGCAATTCTATAAAATTGTAAAATTTCCAAGATGCGTTGGTGCTTTGGACTGCACCCATGTTAAAATCATGTCACCAGGTAATATAATTTTGAATTTCAGTCATCCACACATAAAGCTTTTTTATCATTACATATAGGAGGAGAATATGCAGAAATCTTTCGCAATAGAAAAGGATATTTTTCTTTGAATGTCCAAGCTGTGTGTGATGCAGATTTGCTCTTTATAGATGTCGTGACTCGATGGCCTGGGTCACCTCACGACAGTACAATATTTAACAATAGCAGAGTAAAGTACATCTTCGAGTCCGGATCTAGAAAGGACCAACTCATGCTTGGAGGGGGGGATACGCTGGATACAGTTCATCAAAGTATCTAATGATACCATTGGACAACCCTAAAACAAATGCAGAAAAATTATATAACGAATCTCAGATCCGTACTCGGAATACTATTGAAAGGTGTTTTGGGACTTGGAAGCGTTGGTTTCCAATTCTTTCAATGGGTTTAAGAGTTAATTTGTCAACGGCTCAAGATATTATTATTTCAACTGCGATATTGCATAACATATGCCGTAATAACTCTGATGGGATTCCTCCATTTGAAAGTATAGAACAACAAAACTCTTACGAAATAAGTACGACTAGAATGACACGGGAATACGTTTTTAACCATAACCAAATAAACACAACCAGAAATTCATTAATAAACTATTTTAGTTTATTGTAAATTATATTTATTTATTTAAAAATAACGTGGCCGCGAATCCAAAAGGCCAAAACTAAAAACATTTTTTGTAAAAAAAGGTTTGTTTAAAAATAAAGATCATATTAAATATGTATTAAAAAAGGTACACATATGTAGCTAATAAATTTAATAATTATTATCATTGAAAAAAATATCTTCTTTCAGTCTTTAATACGAATGTTTAGTTCTTCAATATTTTTAATTTAAGTTCCATTTCTTCTTTTTGCATTTTTTTCATTTCGATTTCTATTTCAAAAAGAAGCTGTTCTCTCTGATTTTTATCCATGTAATACTTTGTTTGTTCTGCCAGTAAAAGTTTTCGCTCATTTTTAAGATCTTCATATTCCCCTTGTTATGAATCGTTTTCCCCCAACCAACAAAAATATCAGCAGCAGCGAAACATACGCTGCATACACATACTGACGTTGTCATGAGTTATTTTCCCTCAACCAACAAAAATACCAACGGCAGCAAAATACCGCTGCATGCATTACTGACGTTATAACCAGTAATTTTCCTACAGATATATGCTGACATTGCAATATCGTGAGAACCGCAATCGGCGGGAAGTTCCACGGGTATGAATATGGTGAATTTGCATACTAACACACTTAGCAATATCGCGGGAATGACCACGCCGGCGGCAGCGAACGTCAGCAGCATCGTTCAATCAGACAGCGAAATTGGGTATAAAAGCGGAGGGTGATTTGGTATGGAGTTCTAGTCTTTAGAGTCTTGGCTGAATAGCAGTTCGGGAATATTCTTTAAACGTGTAACAACTAACCAAAAACCTGATCAAACACCAGCCTTAAAAAACGGGTCCCTGTGAAGGCTTAATGATATGTTAGAAAGTAAAACCGGATCAAACACCAGCCTTAAAAAGCGGGTCCCTGTGAAGGCTAAGTAATATTTTAAACTAGATATGAAGCTAACATTTTGTAGTCTGTGGTTAATAAATAAAAATAATAATATATAAATAATAAAAATAATGTTTTAATTCAAACATAACATTTGGCGCAGCCGGTAGCCGCGTTAATAATAACATCAAAGAAATATAATAATCCTTGTGTTGATCTTGCTCAAGAAAAAACTGTCCGGTGTAGCAAAACCAACAATACATAAAAGTCTAAATTCTAGCTACCTTGTATTGTTGCATCCTACATTCGACGGTGTAGAACTGCACAGGAGACGACAAATTGGATAAAGTCTAAATTCTAGCTACCGTCATATTGTCGTAGGTTAGTGCAGGACTAATCGCTAAAACGGATCAGGACAAAAAGGAGAATTACTTTGATTGTAAAAATTCTGCGCGGTTGCGAACAAAAAATAAAATAAAAAAATAATATAAAGTGAAAATAAGCCTAAACCACAGACCACTATGAAGATAATAACCAGCGGAACATGCGTAAGTAGAAGACAGCTTTATGGACAATCCACAGACAAAGACAGACGAATTGATATAACGGATCGACAAGTACAGTTATTAAGTGGACAGTCTACAAGTTCTTGCGTGGACACAGCTCACTAGTAAGATGATTAACAGCGGAACATAGAAAGACGATCACCGTCACCCCAGCAAAACCATACTACTGAGAGAGCGGAAATAGAAAGGATCAAAATGCCTTCGCTGTATGAGATCGTTAAAATAGTCAACAACACGGTCCCATCATTCTTCGGGACCGATGGACCAGACTTGTCATCAGAAGTATTCAGGTACATACAAGGATGCAAAATGGTGGAAAGAGAGCTACTCACGGGAGCTAACACCATCAAGAAGATTTATCTAAAAAACAAAAGCCTGGATAAAATAAGGGAGCTAATATTGGGTTGCAAACAGAGCATCAGAAAGTCAGCATGCAAATTCGGAGAACGCCTGGATAACCTATTGAATGTGGCAAAAACAACTATAGAGAACGAATGGCCGGTAGGACCTGGCCGGGAAACCATGCTGAAAGACTTCAAACGGATAGCGGTAAGGAGCTTTATCAAGGGTTTATCAAGAAAATTGAAGATGACAAGTAGATATTGCGAATACAGAATCGGCAAGAGAGTCAGGATGATGACGGAGGAAGATTTCCAGGTACTGAAGGGGAATGGTTGGCTGAACGACAACCATATAGATGTATTCCTGCATTGGGTGGCGAAGACAGCACTGTAGTGTGTTTGACTAACCACTACTGCATGCCGTCTGCATGCAGCAAGTGAAACATAACACTTTTGTTATTGTTTGAATAAATGTCCACATTCCAATTGTATGATCAGAATGTATTATGCTGATCATGCATATTCCCACACATACTTTGTGTATGTGTTAGTTTTAAGACATAGAATATTTTAGCATTATTAAGATTGAATAAGAAATTATAAAAAAGTTCATAATTGTGTCTCAAACTGGACAGTCGCACAAGCGGCTGTCCAGAACTAAATAATATTGTACAGAACATACATTAATATAATAAATAACATATAATAAAAATTATATTTCTTTTTACTTTTACAACATGGCGATCCTGCGAACCAAAATAATAATTAAATAATATTAATTAAAATAATATGAAGTAATTTTTTCATAACATAATAATGAAATAAAAAAAAAAGAAGATGACAGTTCATAAAATATACTTAAAGCGAACAGTCGCACAAGCGGCTGTTTGCCAACAATAAAATTAATATAATAAATAACATATAATAAAAATTATATTTCTTTCTACTTTCACAACAGCACTCACCACGAATGAAGCGGGTAAGGTGCAAATCTTCAGTGCAATGTTTTATGAGGCACTGAAGAGATTCGGCGAGGCACCTGATTCAATTGTCTGCCAAGAGAGAATTTCCCGCGGGTTGAAAGGGGTAATATTGTCAAACAAAAAACTGGTGATTATACCTATCATGGAACGGAACCACTGGACGTTGGCGTCAGTAACAAAGGACGGTATAGTGGTATATGACTCACTCAGACCACACGATATGAACACACCGGCAAACTACATCACGTTACTCTACCACTGGCGATTCCAGGGAGAAGGTACCAACTTACGAATCTACTTCCCCTCAAGTACGCTGACTGCATTTAACAGTCGAACTTGGTGGATTGCGGCCTGCACGTGATTTGTAATGCGGACCAGTGCCTACGAAGATTTTGCGGTACGCACACCCCATACCAACAAACAATTACGAGAGGATTATTGGCGTCAGTGATGGGTAGTTGGAGAATGAGAGTTACCAATGGAGAAGAGATGAGCACAGCACAAGCATGTCCGTATTATTAAAAATTCTTAGCTTCTTGCCCATTTTTCTGTTTCTTGTCGGAACAAACAGTCTTGAGCATGCTTGCATAATGAGCGATGAGGAGACCATCAAAATAGAACCAGAGTGGGAGGAAGAAAAGGAGGTGATGTCTCGAAAGAAAATTATATTTGAAAAGACAAAACTGCCAGAGAAACTAGACGTAGTTTTAGTCAAAACTGACCAGACTACCATTTACTGCCCTGCCGCACTAGATCTCGTCACAAATGAACATTGTCAAAGAAAAGAAATAAAAGGTAGATTAATGACATACCACTACAAACAAAGAACACAACAACTTATTTAATTAACAAGGTCGCAAGGTGTACTAACAGCCTATCTACAGTTACTCATTGTAGGGGCAATACTACTACAATCAGAAGCGGAGAAGAGCTTTTACGTGGAAAAACTGCAAACCAAAGATATGTCGAGATCAATATAGGCAGAGCCAGGGTGGTGCGTAACTATAACTATATTGTGCACACGCTGAACACGGAAGAACTGGGCAAGCTCGTCCAAGGTGCCCGAGACACAATTGAACTCCTGGGTGACAACGAATACGTTAGACTGGCCAAAGACGAGATCCAAGAAATGGAGAAGATTCTAAGTATACTCCACCCCTACCGATCGAAGAGAGGTTTGATAAACGCCGGAGGTTCATTGCTAAAGTTCGTATGGGGCACAATGGATGACGAAGACAGGAAGCAAATTGAACAGCACCAGAAGATAATAGAGGAAAATAACTCATGACAACGTCAGTATGTGTATGCAGCGTATGTTTCGCTGCTGCTGATATTTTTGTTGGTTGGGGGAAAACGACTCATAGCACTCTATTAAATCATCGAGTTTTTCTTCATTGCGTTTTCTGGTTTTTGGCTTTTCATAACTCGCAAGGGTAGGAAAGAATTTTTTAGTGTTATTTTCATCACCACTCTAGGCTTTATCCGAAGCTAGAACTTTTTGTATAGGACGTTTCAAAATATTAACAGCATCGCTTGGGCGGAATTTTAGTTCATCATTTTGATTTTCCTCTAATGAAATTTCCTATTCCGACTCCAAAAACTCGACGGATTCATCCATTTCTTCTTCCCATTTTTTACACAACGTTTCTGCTGAATTTTCACTCTAACTTTAATAATTTAAAATTCAGTAAAACTTAAATTTTTCAATTATATGTTCTTACACTTGAAGCAAATTCTTTATCGCCTCCGCCACGATCTTTTAAACCAAATGTAGACGGTCCTATTAATGATAAAAGCAGCTCCTCATCAGATGACAAATTTGTCGTCCCCGCTCAGCGAAAGGTAATGGGTCTGCAGCAAGAAATGTGTCGCCGATGGAAGGAGGAGTATTTGCGAGAATTGCACAAACGCAACAAGTGGAAACAACCGCAAATAGATTTAAAAATTAATGATCTAATAGCTCTAAAGAATGAGCCTACTTCCCCCACAGAATGGCGTCTAGGGCGTATCATAAAAACTTTTCATGGGACTGACAACAAAGTACGTGTAGTCGAACTCAAAACACAAAATGGTTTAATCACACAAACTAGTAGCCCTCCCGCCTTGTAATAATTAAAAAATTGCGCCACATTTTACCAAACATTATTACAATAAATCATGATACATTATTTTACTCTAGATCAATATGGCCCCCAAATTGTTCAACGCCAACTACAAGTGCCCTCTCTGCAACCGGTTCCATGCGATCCGGCTCTGCACCCGATTGATGGTAGTGATGGGAGTTGTATAGAAGCTGCGCATCGTAGCTCAACTGGCATTGTGCTCAAACTGCCTGGCGCAGTCGCATGTACATGCACAATGCCCCAGCATTGATCGGTGCTCAAGATGCCACCAAGACTACAACAGTTGGCTACACCCCCTCCCCGAAACCCACATATGGGTGCGCATGATGGTCGGATTGCGCGTCAGCCTCCAACAGGGTCGCCGGTCACGGGCAATAATTGATCCCAACGCAGCCCGGTCAAGTTTTACCCGAGCCGAGGCCCACCGTTTAGGTTGCGTGGTCCGAAATGGGCGTCCAATTATCTACATCGCCCACAAGGAAGCAATACGTTGCTATGTCGCTGTGGAATGTACAGTGGAGCACAGATGCGGTGGCCGAAACAAGAGCCACGCCCGAGCATGCCAATCGACAGTGGCATAGAAGCCTACCGATATATGCTATTGGGGGCCGACGTCCAGGCACAGGTGTTGCGTGGTCCTGCTAGAGGTCGACCAGGAACGCTGTATAGTCAGGACACCGTGTTCGGGGTGGCGCATTTTGGCGAGGCTCGTAAGGAGCATTAAAATTAAAAAGCTAAACATTACAAATTTTGAACATTTACGACAAATTTTATGTTTGGCAAGTCTTTTTGAATTTATTGAAAATGTCTTTACGTTTTGCCAAACCTGTTTCAATGCGATAAAAAAAGGAAAAATTCCCGAAATGTGTTTAGTTAATGGATTATCGTTTCCTGAAATTCAAGGAGCACTTAAGAATTTGATGTCTTTGAAAGAAAGATTTGTTGCGCCAAGAATTCCTTTTATGCGAATAGTTTCCTGTGCGCGAACGTTGACGAGAAATGTCTATTTATATTCGAACGCTGATCATATCGAACTTTGAATAAACTTATTTTTATACCTTTTTTTTATATAGTTAAATAAATACTAAACTTTTTATATTAAAACTAAAAAAGATTTTCTACATATTTCGTTCGCGATAATAATAAAATGTAATAATAACACAATAAATAAAAGAAGTTTCATTTATATAACATTATATCAATAACAAGAATGAAAATGGTAGAAATATACCTACGCGAAAGAGAAAGGTGAGTACAGCAAACAGCTTTTGAGAAATATTGCTTGGGTCTAGCCCTGTCTAACTGTGAATTATTTCCGATCAATAGATTGAAAGTCAGAAATGGGTGCAGAGAAAAAGGAAGCATCATCGCAACAAAAGGAACCCGTATGTCACTAAGAGTGGCAAAAGAGTTGAAGAACGTGTTCCGAAACCCGTTGACTGTAAGTGCCGCCATAATTGCCCAAAAAAACTTCTCAGAAGTAGAGCGCATGGAGATCAATGCAGATTATTGGAATTTAGGCGACTATTCGAAGCAGCGACTGTTCCTGGCCAATTGTGTAAAAATTGAGAAGTGCAAAAGGACGTTGACAATCGGATCACGGCGGGCGAACACATTTAATTATAATCTCAAAGCCAAACAGGTATGCCAAAATGAACTTACTGATACGAGGGGTCAACATGGCCACCAGAAAAAATTAGACGCCTAAGACAGTTGCGCTTATCAAAAAGCACATCGAGTCATTTCCAGCCGTCGAAAGCCATTACACTCGAGCAAAAAGTCAGCGACTTTATCTTGCCTCCGACTTAACAATATCAAAAATGTACGATTTATTCAAAGAACTACACCCGGACGCTATCATTAAAGAAAACGTTTATCGCCGGATATTTTGCAATACTTATAATTATTCTTTCCACCGTCCAAAAAAGGACACCTGCTTAACATGCGAGAGGTAGAAAAACGCTGAGGACAAAAACTCCATTCAGAAATCCTATGATGAACACATCTTAAATAAGACAAAGGCAAGAACTAACAAGCAAACTGACAAGGAATCAGCTAAAAGTAACAGTAATTTAAGTGTTAACTTTTGACCTCCAGTCAGTGTTAACGACTCTTTGTAGCAACGTAAGCACGATGTATTACAGTCGAAAGTTCGCGACGTACAATAACACATTTTACGACATTGCCAGTGGAGAAGGTTACTGTTTTCTATGGGATGAAAATCAGGGTCAACGAGGATTGGACGAAATTGGGACCACAATATGGAAAATTATGAACTCGTTAGGCGGATCGGTAACCGATGTTATTCTCTACTCATACTGCTGTGGGGGACAGAAGAGAAACACGTTCATTGCTACACTATTGATTTATATCAACAATACTTTGAAGCCAAATTCGATAACAATTAAGTATCTCCAAAGCGGACAGACACAAATGGAGGCAGATTAGATGCACTCTGCAACAGAACGTGCGAAGAGGAGTATATGCGTCTATTCGCCGGGAGAATGGCCAACTATAATGAGACTGGCAAGACGAAAAAACCCCTATGCTGTAGAGAGGCTTCAATACAGTGATATGATTGATCTCAAAGCCATGTTTTCGAGGTTAGGCCATAGCCTTAAGAAAAATATAAAAAAATGACTCGGTTGATTGGCTTAATCTTAAGTTCCTCCAAGTGAACAAAAATCAACGAAAACAATTATTATACAAGGAGGAATAATGGGATGGAGACTTGAAAGCGAGATGTTGAAAATTTAGAAGGTTTAACTATTTTATTTTATAGCAGTATTGAATCGCCTCTGGTGTTAAGTAGACGCATTAACTTTGTTAAGCTGTATTAGAAGGCATTTTATTAATTGTTTTACTTCGCCGATGTTTCTGCTAACCGACGAAGGAGGGCGATGTTGTGTACATTAGCTTAGAACATCATCAATCGCTGTCGGAACAGTTTTTTAGTGATCAGTGCTATGCCTTCATCAATAATGGAAGTGGCAAGTGGAATGTCTCTTATCAAAAACATAATCTTAGTAGGACATGCCAAAGAGAAATTCATGGACAAAAAATTTGCAGATTTAAAATACCTTATCCTCCTATGACAAGTAGGAAATTCTTCTAGCATTTTGGGATGATATCGAGAATGATTTGTTGCAAGGACATAAAACAAACTGTTAAAAAATTCAATCGTTCAAATGAAGATGTTGATATGCTCTCTTCTTTTGAATGAGAATTATATTTTCGCTATAAGATCATTTAGAGACAAGAATGTTAACGCCTTCAATCAAAAATACCAGCGATGCAGAGGGCCAATATGGATATACAGTTTGTTTTGGATGCATACGCATGTGTATCATATATAGTAAATTATATTAACAAGCCAAACAGAGGTGTATCAAGACTGCTACAAGAAGCAATGACGTAAATACGGACAGGAAATTTCAGTATGAAACAGAGGCTCCAGCACATTGGAATGCATCTCTCACAATGCAGCCAAATTAAAATACATATATATTTTAAAGCCGGAAAAACGTGTTCGAATCCTGAAGTCGAGAATGAAACTTCAGAATTTGGCTGAAGATTCTACCAATGTCTTTCAAACTAACATCTTAGATCATAAAATTCAACGACCGGATGTAATTAATTGGCATACTTTGGAGCTTACTACACATATTCGAAAAAGTTGCGTAGAAACGCTAATTTTTAGGAAGACGAATATGATGACCAACAAAATGAAGAAAGAATATAGAATGTTTAAGCTTTATTAAGATTAAATAAGAATTTATAATTATAGTGAAATATACCAATTGTGAAGCGCATAGAGTCCTACAAAGTCAATGGAAGCCACCAGACACAATCGAAATGCAGGCATTTATAGATCTTTTGTTGACTATAGGAGTCAACAAACAGGGCGGTGTTGATTTTAGAGAGTACTGGGATCCACTATTTGGAAATCCGATATTTCGCGCCACAATGGGAAAAAATAGATTTGCTTTTTTACTGAGGTTTTTGAGGTTTGATGATAAAAATACAAGATCTCTCAGAAAGTCAAAAGACAAACTTGCACCTATAAGAGAACTATGGCAATCTGTAAATCTAAACTTAAAAAAGTTTTATTTACCTGGAGAAAATCTGACAATTGATGAGCAGCTAGTACCTTTTCGAGGACGAGTGTCATTCAAACAGTATCTACCCAGCAAACCTGACAAGTATGGTATGAAAATTTAGTGGATTTGTGATAGCAAAACAAGTTACCCTCTATTTGGTATACCATATCTTGGAAAAGAAGGACCAAATAGAGCGGAAAATTTGGCATACAATGTAGTCAACCAACTATGTGAGCCATACTTCCGTACCAACAGAAACGTTACCTTTGACAATTATTTTACAAGCCTTGAAGTTGCAAAAAACGGCCTCACTGTAGTTGGAACCATGAGAAAAAACAAGGCTTGCATACCCCCACCTTTTCAACCCAACAGAAATCGTGACATCGAATCTAACGTCTTTGGTTTTTCTAATAATATAACTTTGGCATCGTATGTATCGAAGAGGAATCGTGCTGTTATTTTTTTGTCTACGATGCATCATAGTAAAAAAAATAGACGTTAGCAATAAAAATAAATCTGAAATAAATTTATACTATAACTCCACCAAGGGGGGTGTTGATACACTTGATCAAATGGTTCATGAGTATACAGTTCGACGCAAAACAAATAGATGGCCTGTTGCATTTTTTCAAAATATAGTAGATGTTGTTGGAATCGCATCACTAGTTATATGGAAAAACTTATATCCCACTTGGAACCAACGTAAAAAGAATATGAAAAGAAAACTTTTTTTGCGAGAAGTAGCAATTGAGTTGGTAACGCCTCATATACAAAGACGGAACAAAAAAGGGCTAACGAGCTATCACTTAGCAGCCATCAAAGATGTGCTATCATCTGATCCTACCATTGATGAAGGAGCTGGTCAATCATCTGAACCTAATTCAAAACGAAAGAAGCGATGTCACATTTGCCCCTCAAAAATATCTAGAACTTCCAAACAGTGCTGCGAGAAATGCAAACGGAATGTCTGTTCTGAACACTCTGTAAAAAACATTATTTGTAATATATGTTTAAAAAATAATTAATAAAAGGTAAATAAACAAAATACCTAAGCAAATAATATCAATAAAACATTTTTTTAATGTATACTGTCTTTGTTTTTCTTTAAGTACCATTAATTTCTTTAATGAGTCCGTTGGACACTACTGGTCAGTTACGTTACAAAATCATACTGCGTAGTTAAGGGTTAAAATCAAAATTGAATTTTTCACAAAACACGTTCGCTGCCGCCGTATATTAAAAAAAAATTTACCAGTGTGCCAAAAGTGTTTTTTTGTTTAAAAGTGTATGTTAAGTGTTAGTGAACCGTTCTGTGTCCTTAGTTTCAGGTTTATGTTGTTTTTTTTGTGTTTTTAGAATGTGACCACCGGTGGGTCACGCGGCACTCAAGTGTTACAGAATAGCACATGGTGGCACGTGACCCACCGGTGGTCACAGTGATATTTTCGAGATATTTATACATTTTGATCTCATCTTTCTCATCTCATAGATCATCAAGAAATAAAAGGTGCTCAAAATGGAAAACAACAATTCTGGAATAAATGCAACTCTTTTTTATGGAAACCGAGATAGGAATGAAGGCTCCGACACTGATGAAGTCGATTTTGAGGGATCGGATTCAGAGTATTACGTTCCATCCGAAGTTGAGTCAAGTGGATCTGACTTTTCAAGAGACTCAGAACCATCGGCAGTTGAAGAAGGTTTTCCAGAAGCATCTGATTTGCCCCTCGTTTCAGCAAACCTGTGGAGCCCTGTAAGTGGAACATCTTTGAATACTTTCGTTTTTGACGAAGCTCCAACATTTGGCATTCAAAAAGGGCCATCAAGTCCCATTGAAGCATTTGGGCTAATGGTCACTGAGGAAATATTTGATCTTATTGCGACTCAAACAAATTTAAATGCCAACAATTTCCTACAAAACAATACGATTACACGAAATTCTCGTATAAAAGAATGGGTAGGTACAACAGTAGCCGAAATAAAAAAATTTTTGGGATTAGTAATGTAGTAATGGGAATCGTAAAATATCCATCCATTTCCCACTACTGGAGAACTGACCAATTCTACAGAAATTTATTCGTTCCGCAAGTGATGTCGAGAAATAGATTTCAGTTGATTTTGAAATTTATTCATTTTTCCGACAATTCTTTAGTTGGAAGTGATCGCTTAGGAAAAGTGAGTGGGTTGTTAGAAATGCTAGAGCAGAATTTCGTAAACGCTAGACGCCCGGGTGAAATATTGGCAGTTGACGAGTCAATGATTCCTTGGAGAGGAAGACTGCAATTTAGGCAGTACAATCCTGGGAAATCTCACAAATATGGAGTCAAAGTGTACAAAATTTGCGATCCGAGCGGCTACACGTATACAAGTTCCGTTTACGCGGGAAAAAATTAAAGTCTTCATCAAAGGGGTAAGCTCACAACGATAACATCACACAGTACACAAATTGTTCTAGATCTAGCAGATAAGTACCTAGACCACGGAAGAACTTTAGCAACTGACAACTTCTACACGTCGGTTTCTTTAGCTAAAATGCTGCTTGCTCGTAAAACTCACCTTATTGGAACTCTTCGAAAAAACCGAATAGGAAATCCCAAAGAAGTTACCATGGCTAAGCTAAAAAGATCTGAAATCATTGGGCGTGAAAATTCTTCTATTGTAATATCAAAATGGAAGGACAAGCGTGAAGTGCTCTAGCTTAGCACAAAGCAGGGTCTAGAGCAAGCTCGAACAGGAAAGAAAACAAGACAAGGGGAGGATATAACGAAGCTGAAGGTAATTATAGATTACAATCATGCAAAACAAGGTATCGACGTATCCGACCAAATGGCCTGCTATTTCACTCCCTTGAGGAAAACCATTAGATGGTACCACAAAATTGCGTTCGAATATCTGCTTTCAACAGCGGTTGTGAACGCCTTAGTAATTTATAAGAATACTAAAAATTTTCCGATCCTCGAGTTCAGGCAATCCATTTGTGAAGTTCTTTGTGATATAAAACTTGAGCAGCAGCCGTCAACTTCAAATCAAAAACACAAATTGAAAGAATTCGACACAAAAGACAGTACAAACAGAAAAACAAGAAAGCGATGTTTGAGTTGTTATGACAACTTATCAAAAATTGAAGGAAGGAGCGTTGCTGCGAAAAAGGCAAAAAAAGTATCAACCTTTTGCAGTGATTGTGAAGGCAATCCTGCATTTTGCTTGGAATGTTTTACCAAACATCAGTAAAAATAATATTCTTTTCTTTTTTCTATGAAAATGAAGTGATTTTTTTTAAGCTATAAAGCCATGAAATAATTTTTCTTATAATTTTTTCGAATAAAATTAAATTTAAAAAACTTCTAAAATAGTGTCTCAAATCAACTATTTGTTTTTGTATAGCAAAAATAAAGCTTTCAGGTAGGTGCCAATGAATAGAAAAAAGTGTTTGATTCACAGGCCGTAATGAAAACAGACTTTTAATATTATGTAGCATGTGACCCACCGGTGGTGCACATGGCCTCACGGAAAAAATTCACATGGTCACATGGCAGCGAACGTGTTAATGATAAATAGTGATCAAGAAACAACAACAATTGCACCCATTACAAAATTGTAAGCTTAGCTGTCTGTACAAACAAACAAACAATATATAAAAAGGTGACCACGTGCAAGAAATTGTAGATGCAGTGAGTGAAATATGTAAGTGTTAATAAAATTCAAACAGGTATGGACAGATACATAGCCATGCTAAAAGGGAGAAGAATTCCCAAATCAGCTCAAATACCGTCAATGGAGAAAGTTCTCAGAGATAGAAAAAATAATATGAAAAATTCCGCAAATCATTTCGCGATTTTAAATGAACAAGGCGATGAAAACATAAATGTAACAAGTTCGAGTAAAACACCAGCTAATATTTAAGAGAACAGAATTCTAGTTTACTGGTGAAAAGCCTTATGTCATTAATTGGAGAAAATGAGTTTTACGTAACTCTAATCAAGCATGGGGAAATCAACGAAACAAAAATTCAGGTAGCTCAAGAAAATAATTACCGAAAAATTGTCTCAGATTTTGAGTCAAAAAATAAAAATTTTTATACATACCAACTAATGAGTGCCAAAGGCCTAACAGTCGTTATAAAAGGCATATGTTTACGCATGGTAACCCTGTGCAGTTCGTTGTGTTGTAGCGAGTATTTTTTCCTCTCTCTTTGTTCTGTTTGTCTGAGTTTTTTTTGAACGAAGAAGTTTGAGGAAAGATATTCCAGACAACTAGTGCAAAGAGAAGAGATTGTTACCTATATACATTGGAAACAGTTAAAGTTCCATGAATAATAATAATAATTATAATAAATATTTTGTGCATTAAAATAGCTAAAATTAACTAAAGAAATCTGTATGTATACATACATATACATACATATGTACCTTGCAAAGAAACAACAAATAATATTACACATATACTATATACTTATTTTACTTTAATTGTAAAACCAAAAACAAAGAAATAAAAAAAAAGGAGTGTTTTTATTTAAGTGACATAAAGGAACAAACGGAAAATCATTCGAACACCTATAAGTCCTGTCAAAGGTAAACCTACCCCAAGGAACAACTCAAACAACAACAACACCAACAACAGCAACCGCACAACTTGAGTTACATCAACGAAATCCCTCCCATCCATCCTCAGGAAGTTCGGTAAGTCTTCATCTTTTAATTAGACATTTTGAATTGTCCACCCCCCGTGTGCCCTGCACAGCATAAATTCACGCTAGGCTCCAGAAGAGGTAAAGAGTCTGGGCTTCAAGATAAAAAATGTTTCAAAAAATATTTAAATTCTATTTTAAAATTCACATACGTAATAAAATAAATTCAAATTATCTGAAGTAACCGACAATATTTTGCTACAATTTTGAAACCTAGATTCGCGATAAAACCTTACTAGGGATTTCAAAATTTCAATTCTCATAAGTTTCGGCCACCATTGTTTTATTTGCATTTCCACTTAACGGAAAGCTTTAAAGGAAACGAGGTCATCATCAAAAGCTGCGTTATATGCCACAAGACATCCAGTCAATTGAGCCAACACCCAATACAAGACGACAACTTTATGGAAGATTATGAATGCTTGAATACGTTTTATGGAGGGATTATTGAATTAAATGAGCAAGAGGTAAAATGTAAATACTGCCAATGTATTTTGAAACCAAAATTAAGCACCCTTGTCACGCATGGAAAAAGTACTAAACATATAAAACAGCGTCTCCCATTTTCTTAAAAATGACCGAAAAACAATATATTTTCAAACCAACAAGCAATTTTAAAACAAAAGAAGTGATGGAAGCTGTGCCTGTGCATACATCAGTGAGGTCAGCAGGTCATTTAGTCCGCTTGCAAAAATATATATTTAGCGTTAGTAAAGCCGCTGTTTGCATGGCCTTAGGCCGAACAAAGTGTGGTGCCATCATTAGATCAGTTTTGGCTCCAAATTTTCAGCAATTATTAGCTACAGATGTTGCTAACAGCGTTAAAATCTCATTTTGAAATTGCTGCAACGTTAGAATCATGCCATCAAGCAAAACTTTTAAAAAACTTGTACAAAAAAAAAAATTTGAAGATTGATTTGAAAGCAGCCGACAAAATAAGTTGAATTTGTTTTATAAAAAAAATACATATCAAGAAAGAAAAGCGGAAATTTTTTGAGCCAAGAGGAAAGATACTGCAGAATACCGGATTTGAAGTAATAGCCAAATAGGAGTCCGGGAATTTTTTTTGAGGATAAGCCAAGCAGGTGGACGAATTTTCTGTAAACATAATTTTATCAGCCAATCAGAAGCAGGAGATTATGGTAGAGTAGTGATTGTCCGCAGCAACACAAAATATATATACTTATTTAACAATTCTTTGAAGCAAGAACCTACGAACCTTAGTCGCGCAAAAGAGAAAAGTTGCCAGTGTTGCAAGATGAGTGACAGCCGTTACAGGTTGAGACGGGACAACTGGGATTTACAGCGAGTATACAACGTGGAAAGCAGGGGTAAGTTAAAACGGATTTATAAGTAGATAAATTTGTTTTCGGGCGTGAAGTGACAGACGAAGGGCGAGGGAAAAGTACTTAAAAAAATTAATTTTACAGCCCACGTTATAGAAAATATCGCCCGGACGAGAATCCGTACAATTGAATAGAACTCTTGTTGTCTCGCCTTGTCAAACTTATCGATCGAAAAGGTTGCCCATAACCCTATCCAATTGTCGTACAGAGCAGTAAAGCAATGTATGAGATAAGGCCAGCAAAAACCTAAACCGAGTAGACTGGATGTAGTGTGTTTGCATACCGTCTGCATGTAGCTAGTGTAACATAATACTTTTGTTATGTTCAAATATTTGTCCACATTATGACCGCATGATCCAATATTCATGCTTGTACTCTAGTATGTAAGGCACAAGATGCCAGTTAGAATTCCTGCTACTGTGATATAATCCACACTGATGCATCTGACCAATATTCATGCTTGTACTCTAGTATGTAAGGCACGAGATGCCAGTTAGATTTCCTGCTACTGTGATATAATCCACACTGATGCATCTGACCAATATTCATGCTTACTCTAGTATGTAAGGCACGAGATGCCAGTTAGATTTCCTGCTACTGTGATATAATCCACACTGATGCATCTGACCAATATTCATGCTTGTACTGTAGTATGTAAGGCACGAGATGCCAGTTAGATTTCCTGCTACTGTGATATAATCCACACTGATGCATCTGACCAATATTCATGCTTGTACTCTAGTATGTAAGGCACGAGATGCCAGTTAGATTTCCTGCTACTGTGATATAATCCACACTGATGCATCTGACCAATATTCATGCTTACTCTAGTATGTAAGACACGAGATGCCAGTTAGATTTCCTGCTACTGTGATATAATCCACACTGATGCATCTGACCAATATTCATGCTTGTACTGTAGTATGTAAGGCACGAGATGCCAGTTAGATTTCCTGCTACTGTGATATAATCCACACTGATGCATCTGACCAATATTCATGCTTGTACTCTAGTATGTAAGGCACGAGATGCCAGTTAGATTTCCTGCTACTGTGATATAATCCACACTGATGCATCTGACCAATATTCATGCTTGTACTGTAGTATGTAAGGCACGAGATGCCAGTTAGATTTCCTGCAACTGTGATATAATCCACACTGATGCATCTGACCAATATTCATGCTTGTACTCTAGTATGTACAGCACGAGATGCCAGTTAGATTTCCTGCTACTGTGATATAATCCACACTGATGCATCTGACCAATATTCAAAAAATGATCAGAGTGTAATCTGCTGATCATGCATATTCCCACACACATTATGTATGTGTTTTAGTTTAAGTTATTTCATGTTTAAGGTAGAATAAGATTTACAGACAGTACGAATAAGTATCAACGACAGAACAGTCGCATAAGAGGTGGTGCCCGCACCCACCACAACAATACAGGCAGCCACAACAATACCTGCAGCCACCACAACAGTACATGCAACAAACACAACAGTACGTGCATACAGCACAACAATACATGCAGCCACAACAATACCTGCAGCCACCACAACAGTACATGCAACAAACACAACAGTACGTGCAGCTGCACAACAATACATGCAGCCACAACAATACCTGCAGCCACAACAGTACATGCAACAAACACAACAGTACGTGCAGACAGCACAACAATACATGCAGCCACAACAATACCTGCAGCCACCACAACAGTACATGCAACAAACACAACAGTACGTGCAGCCAGCACAACAATACATGCAGCCACCACAAAAGTACCTGCAACAGCCACAAACGTACCTGCAGCACAGCAGTGCAAAATGTGGTGAGTGGCAGCCGTTCTTACAGGTTGAGACGAGACAACTGGACGTGCGCAGAAAGAGAAATCAAGAAGCATCATTAAATAATCTCATCACCGTTGAAAAACAATCTGAGCCTGATAAAAAACCAGCAGATCTAGATAGGCAAAATAAAGCCAGTAATACAGAAGACAATATTAGTGATACATTGTCATTTACAGGTGATACGTCTGAGAAAGACTCTGATCAGGAAGATGTTCCAGAAACCAAAGATATATTTACATTCCTTATGGCAATAAAGAAACATCAGGAAAAATTTATGCACCGTTTTTTAAAAAGAAATGGATGAATTAAAGAATGATATATGAAGAAAAGAAAAATAGTACGGGCCGCCTTAAAGTAAAGGGGAATTGCTACATCTGCTCAAAACGACGCCCTACTCGTAAGACATGCACATTATGCAACCAACCAGTGTGTGCAGAACATTCCAAGGATTAGCCGCGATGCGATAGATGTATTTAAACTTCAATAATTTTAATTACAAATAATTATATAATAACAATAAAATAAGTACAAACATTTACTCAATATAAACAATACTTTCCAATTATGTTATCATATTTGCATGCGTTTTACTGTACATACCCAGGTATGTGTGCTGTTGACGTAAAGGTGCAACTTTATAAATGGGGTTTATCTTCCAAATGGATTATTCAATCCTAACCAAACTAGAGACTATTGCTAGGATACCACGAAGTTTCAAGTCGATCCGATTATCCAGTTCAGAGCTACAGATTTTTAAAAATGCAAAACATACCCAGGTATGCTGCCGTTGACATAAAGGTTAAATGCAAACCTACTTCAAAAAATGTAACACATAAAACTCAAACTATACAATTGGTGCAAGCTTCAGTTTTCGAAGAAATTGACAGCTACCAATACTTGATAGAAATTACACACTTGTTTTTCGATGCGGAAAAACAATAGACACATTGGAGAAGGCTGGCTATTATGAAGAATTATATCCAATATCAAAAGTACAATGTAAATTGATCATGGTAAATTTAAATATGAAGGGACAACTACAAACTTAGATAAAAAGATCAACATCAACTATTTCTCTTTTGAAACAATCTTTTTAAAAAATTAATTTTTTGAAGTCTAAGCTATTTAAGTTGAAAATAAGTTTTTTTCCAGCATTCCCAAATAAATTATAGTTGTGGTTTTATTTAATATTTTTTGTCTAGGACATTATCTATATTTGAAAATTTGTTACGTCTATCCGAACAAACATGTCTCAGGAAAACAAACAATCTGTTAACCCAGCTCCTGCTGCACCCAACCAGGCTCCAGCCTGGAAAATGCATTGTACTGACTGTAACTCAAGGGTACAATTTGACAACAGGATTTGTACCCGCTGAGTGGGGTGGGCACCATGTTGGGGATGTTTTTGAAGGCATAACTAGCTATTCCTCTTTGATTGGGATTTTCTCCGTCTGATGAAAGTACATGGAAGGGGATTACTGAATTCCGGAATTTTGCATCAGGGCCGTCCGCTTTGGACTAACTACATCTAAAAAACAATTACCTCCTTGCTTTATTCTTAGAGCGTTTGCAGATAATATTGTTAATTTAAATATCTCAAGACTGCCAGAGGTTATCAATTGCCTTGTTTCTAAAGGCTATAAGCCCCAGCACAGCGAAAAATATTTAAAGATTCTCTTTGTTTGCACGTGTAGCTGCTGGTGACGCTGACCGTCTAAACGTACCCAAGGTTAGCCGTCTGCTAACTGCCGCCGTCAAAAAGTTGACGGCTACGTGGTTCTGCTCGTAATGGGCATTCGTGAACGTATAACAAAAAGGCCAACAGGTGTAATAATAAAACAAAACCAACCAAATTGAAAATTAGTATTAACGAAATTAAAAATAAAAAACTTAAGCAAAAGAAAATAAAAACAAAAGAAAATTAATTAACCAGCCGTTGTCTTTTAATCAAGAGGAGAAATAAGAAAAGTAAAGAGGTAAGCTGACCTGCCGCAACAAAGAATATATTGGATAGTCCCCGCACAAACATAGTTGTCCGAAGCAACCACCATCATCCACATCATCACAACACATCATCTCCAGGTAAACACTCTTTCCTACTTTTTATATCGGACTTTGAGGAAGGGTTGTTTAGGTATGAAAGAGAACCAGAAGGAACACCACTGGTTCTTCCAACTGGTTGGGACGACCTTGTTGAAATATTGAGACGCCCTACTGACAATTCACCCCTTCTGTTTACTAGTGGAGAGCAGGCATAATTTGCAGTCATAATGGCCGTTCACTCCAACGCTAAAGAGTTCAACCAAGATAATTGGGGAAGTGCTGTATCCAAGCGTAACAAGGCTTACTGCAATTCACAGAATTACCCGTCAACCGACGTAGGACAAGAGTATTTGACACATCTCTTTGGTGCGGAGTCAGTTGCTAGCTACCACGATTTCGTGCCAAAGAGATTAAGGAAAGTTCTGTATGAAGTATTATCACTTACACATACAACTCCGGACCCGTGGAAGTCATACCTCATCAACACACTTATGGAGTGGAACGGCATGTCTCTAATCCGAGAGATATACAACGCTATTTACTTTGATCAGCCGCGCTGTTTCTTACTTATGTCAAAGTATATTTCACAGATCCGCTCATTCATGGTGGAGAAATTTGACAGATACTCCGGAAAAACTAGAAGCATTTAAATACACGTGGTATATAAATCCTTCTGTGTTAGAACAAGCAACGCAGGTGAAATATTCATTACTATTCGCTGTTACCCCTTTTTAAAGGTAAGAATTTCAAAACGCTACAGCTTTGACTGAAGACCACGGAGTGGCAAAAAGTGAATAAATAATCTCAGAGGTATCTGTTAACTGATCTGTGTCGATCATATTATTTAAATCAAAATGAATAGAAACAATCAACGAGGAGGCCGTAATCAAGGCCAAAATTTTAATCAAAATCGAAATAATTTTAATGGAAATGGAGATATGTATGGACAAAACCCATATCAAGATAATTGGCGCCAGCCTCAACAACAACAAAGGCAACAGCCACCAATCAGCCACGCGCAAATGCTCGTCCACCCTTAGAGGCAAGTGAAGCAAATGAATTGCCAACTGGTTCACATTTGTCGAAAACAACATCGACATTGAAGAATGATCCTTTATATTTAGAGGCATTCTTTCCATCCCCAAGTGAAGAGATGAGACCCGTTGCGGAAGAATTGAACCATTATACTGGATGGTTTATGGTTTAACACCATTAATTAATGAAACTTATGAGTATTTTTGTGATCATAATTTAAACTTTAAAAGACCAGTAAGTTTATCAATGTATGCTTACCAGCAACCTTGTCTTGGGCAAGAATTTTATATTTAAAAAAGAAAAATAGAAAACCGCTAACTTATGATGAATTACAATTCGTCAACATGATATATGAAGAAGGAAATTTTATACTTCCGAAGACCATTACCATATATCTATCAGGAATAGGTAATCTTACTATTCCCAGTGGTGTTGAATCGTTATTTAACACTAAAGAATATACATATGCAGAAGGTGGATATTTTGAAGATTTTGAAAATCAATATTATTTATCCACATTGTAGTGTACTCTACATTGTAATATTATTTATTTCATAACTTTACTTATATAGCATTAATCTGAGCCTCCCTAATGTAAATTCCTAAGGACATGCCTTGGAAGTTACATTGGAAGTATTGTAGTTTAAGACAACAACTAGTATTAAGTATTATGTTAATTTTGTAGCTTTAAGATTACCGTTAAGTTAGTATTTAAGTCCTTGTTTTTAAGTAAATAAATCACTCACTTAGCCTCAAACCGGCTCTTACTTTTCATTTATTTCATCACTGGCGTTCTTAAGCGCCGGCATTTCTACTTAATACATACAATCACTACACTTCATAAATCCTCCACAACATCTTATCCTCATATTACATTATTCGCAGAGAGGATACAGTATGACTTAGCTTATACTGCTAACCCAGATATTGGAGAAAATTGGGCTCCTAATGGTCTGGATGAATTAGTTTGGAACACTAGGTGCTTGGGGTATGCACCATCTCAAATTTTGCAACAAATGCAACGTGACGTATTGCGACGTGCAGGCGTCAGTATGGATGAATTCCCATCTGATAATCCGTCTTTCCCAATCAGTATCAGGTTATTGAATTCAGTCCAAAAATATTTGAAATTCCAAGCTTAGAGTATGGTCCCGTTCCGCAGAACGTAACTGGATCACAAGCTCAATTTGTGATCGCAACCATACCTATGGATCCCACCGCATTGAGTGCATGCGAAGATATTGGTGTCGTGACTTTTGTTTCAAAATCACCTCTTTCTCTACCAGGTCCTTGTTCATATCTTGGAGGATCATTTTTATATCGTATAGATAAGAAAGAGACATCTGGTAAGCAAAGTATCTTTTCCCGTATGATATATCACATCCTACTCCAGTTCAAATAGCATTACTGGATGAATTAAATAATGGTTGGTCTCCATTGTTTGATAAGAAGTACCACTATAAAAATGTGCCATTTATACCCAATTTAAGGATTAAGAAGATTTGTTCTATAGGATACCACCAAATTTCAAGTCGATCCGATTATCCAGTTCAGAGCTACAGCGTTTTCAAAATACAAAACATACCCAGGTGTGCTGCCGTTGACATAAAGGTTAAATGCAATCCTACTTCAAAAAATGTAACACATAAAACTCAAACTATACAATTGGTGCAAGCTCCAGATAGAAATTACACACTTGTTTTTCGATGCGGAAAAACAATAGACACATTGGAGAAGGCTGGCTATTATGAAGAATTATATCCAATATCAAAAGTACAATGTAAATTGATCATGGTAAATTTAAATATGAAGGGACAACTACAAACTTAGATAAAAAGATCAACATCAACTATTTCTCTTTCGAAACAATATTTTCGAAATTTAAATACTAAACTCATTAGTCCGGTATTCATTAAAAATTCGTAATCGCAATTTAAATCCGCATTTATTAATCGTGTATATTTCTTTTTATTTCCGGAAGTACCTCCTCAATATGAGAAAATGCAACACACCCTTTTGCATTTATGAGGAAGAAGAGGTAGCGGACGACGCCGAGCACACCTTTTTCAAGTGCCACCGTTGGTCTGAACACCGCACTGAGTTAGAGGTGCAAAATGGTCACTTGTTTTTTGGTTGTCGACAGAGAAATTATTTTACAAAATAAATAAAAAATTTGTTATTTTAGAAAGTATTTAAATATGTATATTAACCCATTATTGCCCAGGCGGTAATTTAACTTACCAGCACTTTAATCACGTGTAAAACCTACATTATATAAAAAAACTAAATTTTCTTTGGTGTATACTTTAACTTAATGTGTTTTAAGAAAACAATTTGAAGGATATTTATTTTTTGTTATCCTTTCGCGTTTGGGAAGGACTTTCGCCAAGCTCCAAAAAAGATCATATTTTAAAACAACTATAAAAATATTATAAAAAAATTTAATTTTTTTTTACACACTGGTTCAAAACCCTCATTAAGTCTACTTTTATTATGTACATAATTCAATTTAATTTACCTCGACTAAATGTTTGAAATAACATCAATTATCCTTGTGGTAATTTTACTTACCATTGGGCAGTAACATATAGCAAATTAGGCAAGATTTAATAAAATCGCGAACAAAAGCACAATATACCCGCCATTAAGCGCTGTATGCTTAATACTTCTTATTGGCTCGCTATGGTTGGTTCAAGGAGCATTAAATAAGGCGAGGGCAACGGCGAATTCGATTCGTCGTAGTCAATTCGCCGTAAACAAAATTTGTCTTTAATTTGTTTAGATCGTGTTCAACAACCGTGGTAACGCCACCTGGTTTTTAATTTTTGTATATGGTGTTGACGTGGTAACGCCACCTGGTTGTCGATTCGCCTGGGGTTTGTTGATTCAAATTTCATTCGAATTGAAAATGGGGAATTCCCTTTTTATCCCAAGGTTAGCATGCTGTAATAAATATTTTGTTTCAAGACTTTAGTCTTGCTTTTCTTTTCATGTGTAACAAAAGTGTAAGAGTGTTAAAAGTGAAATAATTATTTTTTATTGCGAAAATGCCATCAAAAAAGTATTTAAGAATTGAAGAAGTAATTGCCATTTTGGAAGATGAAGATGAAAATGAAGAAATTGCTGCGGTTGCATCATCCTCAAATGTCAACGTTGTGTATATTCCACCTGACGCAGACGAAATTTCAGATGAAGAGCAAATTGATGATAACGTTATGAATGATAATGGTGCAATAGATGTGGATATTGCTGGCACAGTTGAGCTTGAATATGAATCAGAAGACGAATCTGAAAATGATAAAATTGCGGAGCCTACCACAAAGCGATATAAATCTATAAACGAATTTAATGTACCCAAATGGACCACAAGAATTTCATCATTTGATAAAACACCAGTAGATGTTGAAGAAGAACGTGTTCGTAATGTTGTTGAAAAACTAAGTGGAAAATCACCAATTGAACTATTTAATCTCTTTTTTGATGATGAAATGCTTCATTTGATTATTGAGCAAACTAATATATACGCCTCTCAGTGCAACGTGCCTTTTATTGTTGAGTCGCATGATATAAAACGTTTTATTGGATTTTTGTTCTTTACTGGCTATCAAAAATTACCAGAATGGAAACTATACTGGTCAAATGATCCATCTTTTGGTGTTGCAATCATTCGTAATGCTTTTCCACGAAATCGCGCCGAAATGATAAAACGATTCATTCATTTAGCTGATAACACTAAAATTGATCCAACAGACAAATTCGCCAAAGTGAGACCTATGGTAGACTTGTGCAACAAACGTTTTATACAGTTTGGAGTATTCGCTCACAATCTATCTATTGATGAGGAAATGATTCCCTATTTCGGAAGGCATTCCTGTAAAATGTTTATAAAAGGGAAACCTATCCGTTTTGGATTTAAGGCATGGTGTCTGACTTCATCAAATGGATATCTGTACAATATAAAACTGTATGGTGGATCGTCATCAAATTATGACAAGTCCATTGGATTAGGAGCTGATACTGTTCTCAGTTTGCTAAGAGTTGTAGAATCTCCATCGAGTCATACCATATACTTTGACAACTTCTTCACATCATACCACCTTATGTGTTTACTAAGCACAGAAAATTTTTTTGCTACAGGTAATTTGCTACTTTTATTATATATAAAACTGTTGTATTTGAATTTCTATATTTTAACAGGAACTGTTCGATGCAATAGAATCGGTAAAGCCCAATTGCCAGAAAAAATGACCAAGGGTGAAAGTGCAGCTCTTTTTGATATGACGAATGAAGTGTTGGCCATACGGTGGAGAGACAATGCACTTGTCACTGTTCTTACAAATCATGGTGCCATGGATCCAAAATCAAACACAAAACGTTATGATCGCGTAACCAAAACGCATATTAACGTAAAAGTTCCTGGCGCTATTGGGCAATATAACAAGTATATGGGGGGAGTTGATCTACATGACAACGCGTTGGCTAATTATCAGATTGCTGTACGATCCAAAAAATGGTGGTGGCCATTGTTTATAAATTTGCTTGGTAATATGATGGTTAATGCATGGAAGCTGCATGTGCTGGTATCAACAATTGAACAAATAAAACCATTATCGCAACTACAATTTCGTGCAGCTGTGGTTAATGAACTACTTACATTTACAAGATCACCCACAAGTAAACAACCTTCAATGTCTTCATCAAATTTAAGAGAAAAATTGCCAAACCTTAACACAACAGTTCATTGTATTTTAAGATGTTCTGGAAACCCAAGACGTTGCGTAATTTGTCATACTCATACGCCTTTTGAATGTCAAGTATGCAAAGTGCGGTTGCATCAAAAATGCTTTTCTTTATACTCAAAGCACTTGGATTAAAATTTAAAAGCTACCAAAAATTTAAAATGTAAAACAATTTAATCAAAATGTTTATTTTCCTTGTTCTTTTTAATGAATTTTTTAATTTTTAATAAATATCTTTTACTAAAATAAGAATTTTAACTTTAAATCAAATTCTTGTATTATTCCAAAAACACTTAACATATCTGCCCACTGGTAAGTAAACTTACCATCTCATATCTCAGAAACCAATTGTTCCATTTTCTCAAAACCTTAAATATATCTTAGTTGCACCCAAAAACTACTTTGTGCAAAGTTTCAGCGAAATCGGTTCACGTTTTCGGGTAGCGGGCAATAATGGGTTATTAAATGTATTGTTGCACAATTAATAATTCTTTGTTACCAAAAACATTGTTCAGCATTAAAAAAAATCAAATCTGACGCAGCTGCAGCTTCTAGTTGAATTTATGGAATCCAACCTGGAGTTCGCTAGGGGATCTTCTGGATTGACCTAAAATCGCGGACAAAGCTGAAAATTTATGAAAACAAGAACATTTTGAACGAAACTGGTGGTGGCCTTTATCGGCTGAACTCACTTTCTGAATTAAGAGCAAATCGTGGACGGGACTTTGTTTTTGTCAAAAGCTGCAGTAGTGAAGTGAAGTAGTCACCAAAGCAAAGCTTAAATGTGAGGATGTTGTGGCAAGGCAGATGGATAGCTTTGTAACTGTTTTGAAGTGGCATGATAAGCGCGATGTATTGATGATATCAACGTGCCACGACGATGGAATGACAGATACTTCTTCATGGAGAGGAAAATCATCAAAACCAAATATGGTTATAGATTACAATAATGCTAAAAAAGGGATTGACGTCGCAGATCAGATGAGTAGCTATTACTCGCCACTACGGAAAAGTCTGACTTCGTACAAAAAAATTACAATAGATTTACTTATTCAAGCAGCAGTTTTTAACTCCAGAGTTATTTTCCATGAAGTAACTGGATCTTCCATTACTATTTTGGAAATACAAGAGGCTATGATTCATCACTGGCTTGGCGAGGTTGTAGAGAAAACTCAACAAAAAAAATCATTAAACTTCCCAATAGCTAATAGAACACATCATCTTACTCAAATACCACGGAGAGGAAGGAAACCCTACAAAAGCCAAACAGGTAGACACAGAGTGCCTCGAATGTGGAAAAGGATATTGATTGCAGTGCTACAATGCGATTCACTCGTAAATATGAGAAGAAAAATAAAGGATTTTGCTTCATTTTCAGTTTTGTTACTATTATATTATACCAAGAATAAACATGAATTCATAAATTCATAAATAAAAAAAAAATTTAAAAATGTATACATATATAAAATTAAAATCACCGTGGGTTTTTTTCATTTTACAAACTAGACAATGTACTTAGTACGTTCACATAATAACATTTAAACTTGTTCGTCTGCGTCTTTTAAAAAACATATTTGAAATCACTTATAAATTTGTTCATATATGATATATGGACTCTGTAATCATGGTACAAAAATATATTTTTGTATCACATGTGATACATCGGACAGGGAACCTGTTAAGTCATAGCGCTTATGCTATGAACCTGACTTCTGGCGTTCTAGGCACTATGCCAAACATTAAGACTATAAAAACTGAATTTCAACCCCTTTATTTTTAAAGAACGCGAAAATTTCGCTGACCCTCTCGCCATCTTGTGGGATGAGCCAGCTACAATTAAGGACCCATTTGCCTTTTCAGCTTCCGCTTCAAATAGGGATAATTATTATCCGTATAAAAGAAAGCCAAACGAAGATATAGCAGGAACATGCTACACCGTGGATGGAATACCTCCCGATGGATGGCTTGAAACCATCAACAATTCAATTACAAGGGAGTATGTTCAAGGAATGTTTGCTAAACCAAAATAAAACCTCATGCAGATCAGAAAATGTGTGGAATGTGTTCTTGAAAAAGGAAGCTTTAAAGCTAGACCAAATATTTACTACTTTCCCCGGCATAAAAGTTGTAAAAGATGAAATTTGCTGGGATGAAGAGGAGAACAATGATTTTCATTTAAATGAGAACGGATATTATTATATGGTCAACATAAAATACAAAATAGAGGCAGAAATTGTCCATAAACACTCGGAGGAACAACCCATTTTCGCAAATAATGTGGCAAACCAAAAAGATTTGGAAGCAGTGTAACGAATTTTGCAGTATGAGAACCTACAATCAAATTACAATCTGATGCTATTAAAAGAGAAATGAAAAGGATGGAAAGATATTGGCCTCACTTATAATGATGGGTTTTAATCTCACTACTGATTCACTTCAGATGTTCAGAGATATATCTTCTAGTCACAGAATACAATTCGACACACATAAAAGTGGCTGGTTGCATTAACCCATCTAAAAAAAGATAAATGCTCCCAAAGGATTCATGTTGGAAATTTATCTACTTTTGTCTTGTTTCCCAAGCCTCAATTTTCCAACAGTGAAATAAAAAGGAAGATATTTCGCATAGCAGAGTATGATAAAGATTCTTTGAAACTTTTCATCAGGGAAGAAGGGATTTCTAATGGTGTTAAAGGGGAATTTTATGTTAATATAATTTTCTTCTATTTTTTATTTTTACAAGTCAATAGTTTTTAGGATCTAAATATTATAATAATTTTAGACAACAATTTCAAATATTAATATTTTTGGCTCACCACAATACCCCCCTTTTCTAAATTCAAACCTTACTTTGAAATCGAACTTTTTTCATATATATATTATCATTTTCAATATAAGCAGGCTTAAGTCTATCAATAGAAACAACTTTATCTTTTTCATTTTGATTAGCAGCACGCAGTGGCTCATGAAAAGGTTGATTATCAGCAAAATATAAGACAAATATAATATATTATGCATATAATACCGGAAATTGAATTCATATTCGAGAGTACTATAAAAGTTTATTATAAAATAGAATCAATCGAGATATCATACACACCCAAAAAGAAAACTAAGTGTGTAATTTGCAAACAGGAATTCATAGATCCTGAACTCAGAATAACAAAAAACAACACTTATCGAATATTCTTCGAAAGCAATCCGTCGGCTCAACAACTACATTGACAACAGCATTAAAGTTGATCAATTAATATCATTAATCAGTCGCTGTCTGGCATTTGCCGTATTAACATCGATTACTGTTCGGATAGTGTGTTTGTGTTCTTATAGTCATTTTTGCGCTCTTTCTTTTACTTTAAATCTCTGTAAGAAAGCAAAGTAGAGAAAAAGGGAATTTTGTATATATTTACTTTTTCGATCGAGTAAATTAAATTTTTATTTGTCAGTGTTTATCTACAAATACATTATAGTTTAAATATCTACGCCATGAACGGGTTTCATCCCCCAAATCACAATCGGTTCAGACAACTGGGTTCCTGGACCGAAAAAAATAAAACTAACAAAAGTAAACGCCCACGCCCCGATGAGTTCATTCCTTTACCGGAAGTTTCTAGTAATAAACACCATCTTCCTAGATACGTAGTTGCATCAACTATACCAACAAAACCAGAAATTGAGACTCGCCCTCTAGAATCCTACAACGTATTTCAGGTTGAACGAAGACTTAACTATATAAGCAAATGTTGGCATCCCCAAATAAGCTACTGTGTTGTAGTACTAAAATACTTCAACTGTGTTTTTATATTTTTCTTTGGTATCGTTTACCGCCTTAAATATTTGTACGCGGTCATTTTGTACATTGTCATCTCGTCTATTGTAACAAACGCACAAGTATATACGCGGTAACTATTTATATTTTATTTTGTTATTTGTTTTATATTTAATTTGTTTTATATTAATTTGTTTTATTTTAATAAAGGTTAATTTTGGGTTAGAATAATAACCATCATATGACTTTCAATATTAACAACTGGCGACGAGGATGGGATTCTTACTGATTGGCTGGTGGTCTTGCTGGTTGCAAATTGTGGTTTGATGGTCCCATACCCATTGGCGGTAGTCTGTAGTTCATAAGTCCCTGATATATGTTTATTTGGGCGTGTTCCTTTTGAATCAGACGTAGGTAGCTTGGTGTGATGTTCTCAGGTGCCCCACCTGCGGAAATTAGGGAGTAATCTTCCTCCAACTCTGTAGTTGGCTGGTAGATAAAATGGCAGAGGGACCAAATAATAAAAAATAAAATATTTTTCAAAAAAGTTCTTAACTATTATTAATGCACTTCTATTTAACTGTTTATTGAGTATTTAGTTTGCCTTGTTTTATAGTTATATTGACCAAAATACCAGTTGATAAGTTGACTAACTACAATCATCTTTTTATGGTATAAATCATACAACATTTTTAAAAGGATCTTATAATAGTTCTTTTGTATATTACAAAGTCTATAAAGTAGACAAAACACACAAAAAACAAACACAGATCTTTTAATATTTGTCTTCTTATTTGAATTTAGTAATAATTCTTTATTAATCTGATAATTTATATCATAGGAGACTTTTTAAATATGGCTCATAAAATCATTGATGACACTATTATTCCTGATAATGATCTGTAGGAATTTATTATGTCTTGTACATCGACGGGACCTGACGGAGCTGAATTAAACTGTTGGAATGAAAAATATTTTGCCGACAAGCATGCCCCCAAAACACTTTATAATCTGCCAACAGCTCAATCAAGACGTGTAGCTTGTCTTAATGTTGCAAAATTCTTTGCGGGAGAAAATGGTTTATACAATGGAGTGTTGGATGACATGAAGGTGGCAATATTGTCCATGAGATCTCCAGACAACAACCACCAAATGCTGTTTGCTGACATCATGACCTCAACATCCTCTTCTGATCAAGGTAACTCTGCTTCTCAGTCTCAAATCAGCTCGGTGATAAATCCGTCCTCTCAGAACTATGTTCCCCAATCATCAATCCAAAGCTCTGATCCAGGTGCTGCTATGTTTGGATTGGCTGATGATGTTAAAGATCAATCTCCAAGTCCTCAAGCAGATCCAGAACCTCAACCAGTAGAAATGACAAAAAATCTATAGATGAATTTTGGAATTATATTTCTAAAGGATTAATGGAATCATCAGTTGATTCAGCAATTTCAGAAGAACGCATTAATTCTGAGACTATAATTGGCCTATTGTGTATGCACTCTATGAAATTAATCACAAAAACAGTGGATTCTACATTTAAATCAATATCATCTAGAGCTAATAAACATTATTTAGATATTTATAAACCAGCAAATTGGAGTTTGGCTATTGTGGCTCCTTGCTACGCTTCACTAAAGACAATGGAAAATCTGATGACTTCCCATAATGAAAAGGTGACCAATTTAGTTACTCTTTTATTGTGCAAGTTAATAATGTTGATTGCCAGCTCTTCTCCCAGTCAAGGAGAAAAAGGTATAATATATGGCTCATGTATGACTCACATTAGTATGCATGGACTAGCTCCAATAAAACATTTGGAGCAGGCTGCAATTGTTATGGGCCAAAAAGTGGGCGTCTTTGCAGCTGAGATTTGCTCAACCAGTACTGTTGATTCCATTAGAGATGCAGTTAAATTATTAAAGGCAGCCTCAGTGGAAGTTAAGGGGCTATTCATATGTGGAAAAAAGGTTGATATTCAGTATCAGATATCGTGGAGATATTGTAGAATATACAACACCTCTCACTTTAATCGTTTCAAAACTCAAATGCACAATCCCCTCATCATACGTTGTGCTGCCTTCATTGCTTATAAAGTGAATCAAGCGACCATTTCTCAGATGCAAATCTTTACTTCCAAGGCTAACAAAGATTTATTCCAAGTTGAATTTGACAGAGTTTCAGAATATATTCAACGCAAGACAAAGAATATGGACAAACCTCTTACCAGTCGCAGTCAAGGATTCATGAGTGCCACCGCAGAAAATGGATCGGAATCTATAAGTGCTGACATGTGAAAACAATTTTCTTCACTCCATAAAGCATCTATTATAATAAATAACAACCAAGTTGATGAAAATATCCAAGAAGTCGACAATGTTGAAGATATTAGGATTACTTTTGTTACTCCGGAACGCATAGGCCCATCAATACACGTTACTTTAACGGGGTCTTGCTTTGTAGTGGGTTACAGCAATGAGGACGTCCTAACAAGAAGAACAGATATAGCATTTTGGGGAGAGCATGAGGTAGGATTAGTTTATAGAGGTGTAGGACAAGTCATGGGGAGAAATGCCTCCATAATTACACAGCAAACATATAAGAAAATGTGTGAGAAGGGATACAACATCAATATCGAAGCTGTACAAGCCGGAGTGACTGATTGCTTCGGCGAAGTCGAGTTTGATAGTGATATGGATCACCTGCACATAATACGCCGACAATTACCTCCTGCAGGTATACTAAAATTCATTAGTGGAGCCCTCTTCCGCCAGACTGCTGGCTTTTATGATGAACTGATTATGGAATTAGAGCGGTGTGGATATGACAATGCGGTCGCTAAGAACTTAGTCCGTTTATCCCTCACTACCCAAATTGGTGACTTTTATAATAGGCTTCTAGCATAATAAACTATTGAAGGGAACGAACCATACATTCCCCCTAACAGGAACTGGGTTCCCTTGTTGAACCTCTTGAAGTCAGAGCCAGGACAAGGTGCTCCTCTATATCGGACACGTGAAGATGCGGAGTTCTCAATTATCCTGGCGGTCCATGCAAATGCTAAGGAATTTACCTTAGAAAATCATGGCCCGGCAATAACTAAGAGAAAAAAGGGTTTCTTCAACCAGCAGGGTTACGTTTTTGTAGAAAATGCTCCACAGATATATGTGGATAAGATCTTTGCATCATCTAATGTGTCTTCTTATCATGACTTTATCCCACGTCCTCTTAGGAAGGATCTTTTCATAGCTGTCCGAGATAGCAATGTCGCAGATAACCCATGGAAATCCTATCTATACAACATACTGATGGAGTGGAATGGTATGTCCTTGATACGTGAAACGCAAAGAATTGTTGTGGCAGAACATCCTAGAAAATTCCTAACGATGAATAAATACATTCCTCAGATCACAGCATTTATGACTTGGTGGAATTCTAAGACAGGTACCCCAGAAGCGGCAGCTGAGTTAAGATATATGTGGTACTTGAACCCTGAGGCTCTAGACACCACCTCAAGCAGAGGAACAGTCGGGTGAACTTCGTCGATCCAATCGACTAAAGCGTCCTCCTGTTTGGACTCCAGATTATCATCTTTCTAAAAGAAGGAGAGATGTTGGCATCCCCAAATAAGCTACTGTGTTGTAGTACTAAAATACTTCAACTGTGTTTTTATATTTTTCTTTGGTATCGTTTACCGCCTTAAATATTTGTACGCGGTCATTTTGTACATTGTCATCTCGTCTATTGTAACAAACGCACAAGTATATACGCGGTAACTATTTATATTTTATTTTGTTATTTGTTTTATATTTAATTTGTTTTATATTAATTTGTTTTATTTTAATAAAGGTTAATTTTGGGTTAGAATAATAACCATCATATGACTTTCAATATTAACAACTGGCGACGAGGATGGGATTCTTACTGATTGGCTGGTGGTCTTGCTGGTTGCAAATTGTGGTTTGATGGTCCCATACCCATTGGCGGTAGTCTGTAGTTCATAAGTCCCTGATATATGTTTATTTGGGCGTGTTCCTTTTGAATCAGACGTAGGTAGCTTGGTGTGATGTTCTCAGGTGCCCCACCTGCGGAAATTAGGGAGTAATCTTCCTCCAACTCTGTAGTTGGCTGGTAGATAAAATGGCAGAGGGACCAAATAATAAAAAATAAAATATTTTTCAAAAAAGTTCTTAACTATTATTAATGCACTTCTATTTAACTGTTTATTGAGTATTTAGTTTGCCTTGTTTTATAGTTATATTGACCAAAATACCAGTTGATAAGTTGACTAACTACAATCATCTTTTTATGGTATAAATCATACAACATTTTTAAAAGGATCTTATAATAGTTCTTTTGTATATTACAAAGTCTATAAAGTAGACAAAACACACAAAAAACAAACACAGATCTTTTAATATTTGTCTTCTTATTTGAATTTAGTAATAATTCTTTATTAATCTGATAATTTATATCATAGGAGACTTTTTAAATATGGCTCATAAAATCATTGATGACACTATTATTCCTGATAATGATCTGTAGGAATTTATTATGTCTTGTACATCGACGGGACCTGACGGAGCTGAATTAAACTGTTGGAATGAAAAATATTTTGCCGACAAGCATGCCCCCAAAACACTTTATAATCTGCCAACAGCTCAATCAAGACGTGTAGCTTGTCTTAATGTTGCAAAATTCTTTGCGGGAGAAAATGGTTTATACAATGGAGTGTTGGATGACATGAAGGTGGCAATATTGTCCATGAGATCTCCAGACAACAACCACCAAATGCTGTTTGCTGACATCATGACCTCAACATCCTCTTCTGATCAAGGTAACTCAGTCTCAAATCAGCTCGGTGATAAATCCGTCCTCTCAGAACTATGTTCCCCAATCATCAATCCAAAGCTCTGATCCAGGTGCTGCTATGTTTGGATTGGCTGATGATGTTAAAGATCAATCTCCAAGTCCTCAAGCAGATCCAGAACCTCAACCAGTAGAAATGACAAAAAATCTATAGATGAATTTTGGAATTATATTTCTAAAGGATTAATGGAATCATCAGTTGATTCAGCAATTTCAGAAGAACGCATTAATTCTGAGACTATAATTGGCCTATTGTGTATGCACTCTATGAAATTAATCACAAAAACAGTGGATTCTACATTTAAATCAATATCATCTAGAGCTAATAAACATTATTTAGATATTTATAAACCAGCAAATTGGAGTTTGGCTATTGTGGCTCCTTGCTACGCTTCACTAAAGACAATGGAAAATCTGATGACTTCCCATAATGAAAAGGTGACCAATTTAGTTACTCTTTTATTGTGCAAGTTAATAATGTTGATTGCCAGCTCTTCTCCCAGTCAAGGAGAAAAAGGTATAATATATGGCTTATGTATGACTCACATTAGTATGCATGGACTAGCTCCAATAAAACATTTGGAGCAGGCTGCAATTGTTATGGGCCAAAAAGTGGGCGTCTTTGCAGCTGAGATTTGCTCAACCAGTACTGTTGATTCCATTAGAGATGCAGTTAAATTATTAAAGGCAGCCTCAGTGGAAATTAAGGGGCTATTCATATGTGGAAAAAAGGTTGATATTCAGTATCAGATATCGTCTTTAATCGTTTCAAAACTCAAATGCACAATCCCCTCATCATACGTTGTGCTGCCTTCATTGCTTATAAAGTGAATCAAGCGACCATTTCTCAGATGCAAATCTTTACTTCCAAGGCTAACAAAGATTTATTCCAAGTTGAATTTGACAGAGTTTCAGAATATATTCAACGCAAGACAAAGAATATGGACAAACCTCTTACCAGTCGCAGTCAAGGATTCATGAGTGCCACCGCAGAAAATGGATCGGAATCTATAAGTGCTGACATGTGAAAACAATTTTCTTCACTCCATAAAGCATCTATTATAATAAATAACAACCAAGTTGATGAAAATATCCAAGAAGTCGACAATGTTGAAGATATTAGGATTACTTTTGTTACTCCGGAACGCATAGGCCCATCAATACACGTTACTTTAACGGGGTCTTGCTTTGTAGTGGGTTACAGCAATGAGGACGTCCTAACAAGAAGAACAGATATAGCATTTTGGGGAGAGCATGAGGTAGGATTAGTATATAGAGGTGTAGGACAAGTCATGGGGAGAAATGCCTCCATAATTACACAGCAAACATATAAGAAAATGTGTGAGAAGGGATACAACATCAATATCGAAGCTGTACAAGCCGGAGTGACTGATTGCTTCGGCGAAGTCGAGTTTGATAGTGATATGGATCACCTGCACATAATACGCCGACAATTACCTCCTGCAGGTATACTAAAATTCATTAGTGGAGCCCTCTTCCGCCAGACTGCTGGCTTTTATGATGAACTGATTATGGAATTAGAGCGGTGTGGATATGACAATGCGGTCGCTAAGAACTTAGTCCGTTTATCCCTCACTACCCAAATTGGTGACTTTTATAATAGGCTTCTAGCATAATAAACTATTGAAGGGAACGAACCATACATTCCCCCTAACAGGAACTGGGTTCCCTTGTTGAACCTCTTGAAGTCAGAGCCAGGACAAGGTGCTCCTCTATATCGGACACGTGAAGATGCGGAGTTCTCAATTATCCTGGCGGTCCATGCAAATGCTAAGGAATTTACCTTAGAAAATCATGGCCCGGCAATAACTAAGAGAAAAAAGGGTTTCTTCAACCAGCAGGGTTACGTTTTTGTAGAAAATGCTCCACAGATATATGTGGATAAGATCTTTGCATCATCTAATGTGTCTTCTTATCATGACTTTATCCCACGTCCTCTTAGGAAGGATCTTTTCATAGCTGTCCGAGATAGCAATGTCGCAGATAACCCATGGAAATCCTATCTATACAACATACTGATGGAGTGGAATGGTATGTCCTTGATACGTGAAACGCAAAGAATTGTTGTGGCAGAACATCCTAGAAAATTCCTAACGATGAATAAATACATTCCTCAGATCACAGCATTTATGACTTGGTGGAATTCTAAGACAGGTACCCCAGAAGCGGCAGCTGAGTTAAGATATATGTGGTACTTGAACCCTGAGGCTCTAGACACCACCTCAAGCAGAGGAACAGTCGGGTGAACTTCGTCGATCCAATCGACTAAAGCGTCCTCCTGTTTGGACTCCAGATTATCATCTTTCTAAAAGAAGGAGAGATGTTGGCATCCCCAAATAAGCTACTGTGTTGTAGTACTAAAATACTTCAACTGTGTTTTTATATTTTTCTTTGGTATCGTTTACCGCCTTAAATATTTGTACGCGGTCATTTTGTACATTGTCATCTCGTCTATTGTAACAAACGCACAAGTATATACGCGGTAACTATTTATATTTTATTTTGTTATTTGTTTTATATTTAATTTGTTTTATATTAATTTGTTTTATTTTAATAAAGGTTAATTTTGGGTTAGAATAATAACCATCATATGACTTTCAATATTAACAACTGGCGACGAGGATGGGATTCTTACTGATTGGCTGGTGGTCTTGCTGGTTGCAAATTGTGGTTTGATGGTCCCATACCCATTGGCGGTAATCTGTAGTTCATAAGTCCCTGATATATGTTTATTTGGGCGTGTTCCTTTTGAATCAGACGTAGGTAGCTTGGTGTGATGTTCTCAGGTGCCCCACCTGCGGAAATTAGGGAGTAATCTTCCTCCAACTCTGTAGTTGGCTGGTAGATAAAATGGCAGAGGGACCAAATAATAAAAAATAAAATATTTTTCAAAAAAGTTCTTAACTATTATTAATGCACTTCTATTTAACTGTTTATTGAGTATTTAGTTTGCCTTGTTTTATAGTTATATTGACCAAAATACCAGTTGATAAGTTGACTAACTACAATCATCTTTTTATGGTATAAATCATACAACATTTTTAAAAGGATCTTATAATAGTTCTTTTGTATATTACAAAGTCTATAAAGTAGACAAAACACACAAAAAACAAACACAGATCTTTTAATATTTGTCTTCTTATTTGAATTTAGTAATAATTCTTTATTAATCTGATAATTTATATCATAGGAGACTTTTTAAATATGGCTCATAAAATCATTGATGACACTATTATTCCTGATAATGATCTGTAGGAATTTATTATGTCTTGTACATCGACGGGACCTGACGGAGCTGAATTAAACTGTTGGAATGAAAAATATTTTGCCGACAAGCATGCCCCCAAAACACTTTATAATCTGCCAACAGCTCAATCAAGACGTGTAGCTTGTCTTAATGTTGCAAAATTCTTTGCGGGAGAAAATGGTTTATACAATGGAGTGTTGGATGACATGAAGGTGGCAATATTGTCCATGAGATCTCCAGACAACAACCACCAAATGCTGTTTGCTGACATCATGACCTCAACATCCTCTTCTGATCAAGGTAACTCAGTCTCAAATCAGCTCGGTGATAAATCCGTCCTCTCAGAACTATGTTCCCCAATCATCAATCCAAAGCTCTGATCCAGGTGCTGCTATGTTTGGATTGGCTGATGATGTTAAAGATCAATCTCCAAGTCCTCAAGCAGATCCAGAACCTCAACCAGTAGAAATGACAAAAAATCTATAGATGAATTTTGGAATTATATTTCTAAAGGATTAATGGAATCATCAGTTGATTCAGCAATTTCAGAAGAACGCATTAATTCTGAGACTATAATTGGCCTATTGTGTATGCACTCTATGAAATTAATCACAAAAACAGTGGATTCTACATTTAAATCAATATCATCTAGAGCTAATAAACATTATTTAGATATTTATAAACCAGCAAATTGGAGTTTGGCTATTGTGGCTCCTTGCTACGCTTCACTAAAGACAATGGAAAATCTGATGACTTCCCATAATGAAAAGGTGACCAATTTAGTTACTCTTTTATTGTGCAAGTTAATAATGTTGATTGCCAGCTCTTCTCCCAGTCAAGGAGAAAAAGGTATAATATATGGCTTATGTATGACTCACATTAGTATTCATGGACTAGCTCCAATAAAACATTTGGAGCAGGCTGCAATTGTTATGGGCCAAAAAGTGGGCGTCTTTGCAGCTGAGATTTGCTCAACCAGTACTGTTGATTCCATTAGAGATGCAGTTAAATTATTAAAGGCAGCCTCAGTGGAAATTAAGGGGCTATTCATATGTGGAAAAAAGGTTGATATTCAGTATCAGATATCGTCTTTAATCGTTTCAAAACTCAAATGCACAATCCCCTCATCATACGTTGTGCTGCCTTCATTGCTTATAAAGTGAATCAAGCGACCATTTCTCAGATGCAAATCTTTACTTCCAAGGCTAACAAAGATTTATTCCAAGTTGAATTTGACAGAGTTTCAGAATATATTCAACGCAAGACAAAGAATATGGACAAACCTCTTACCAGTCGCAGTCAAGGATTCATGAGTGCCACCGCAGAAAATGGATCGGAATCTATAAGTGCTGACATGTGAAAACAATTTTCTTCACTCCATAAAGCATCTATTATAATAAATAACAACCAAGTTGATGAAAATATCCAAGAAGTCGACAATGTTGAAGATATTAGGATTACTTTTGTTACTCCGGAACGCATAGGCCCATCAATACACGTTACTTTAACGGGGTCTTGCTTTGTAGTGGGTTACAGCAATGAGGACGTCCTAACAAGAAGAACAGATATAGCATTTTGGGGAGAGCATGAGGTAGGATTAGTATATAGAGGTGTAGGACAAGTCATGGGGAGAAATGCCTCCATAATTACACAGCAAACATATAAGAAAATGTGTGAGAAGGGATACAACATCAATATCGAAGCTGTACAAGCCGGAGTGACTGATTGCTTCGGCGAAGTCGAGTTTGATAGTGATATGGATCACCTGCACATAATACGCCGACAATTACCTCCTGCAGGTATACTAAAATTCATTAGTGGAGCCCTCTTCCGCCAGACTGCTGGCTTTTATGATGAACTGATTATGGAATTAGAGCGGTGTGGATATGACAATGCGGTCGCTAAGAACTTAGTCCGTTTTTCCCTCACTACCCAAATTGGTGACTTTTATAATAGGCTTCTAGCATAATAAACTATTGAAGGGAACGAACCATACATTCCCCCTAACAGGAACTGGGTTCCCTTGTTGAACCTCTTGAAGTCAGAGCCAGGACAAGGTGCTCCTCTATATCGGACACGTGAAGATGCGGAGTTCTCAATTATCCTGGCGGTCCATGCAAATGCTAAGGAATTTACCTTAGAAAATCATGGCCCGGCAATAACTAAGAGAAAAAAGGGTTTCTTCAACCAGCAGGGTTACGTTTTTGTAGAAAATGCTCCACAGATATATGTGGATAAGATCTTTGCATCATCTAATGTGTCTTCTTATCATGACTTTATCCCACGTCCTCTTAGGAAGGATCTTTTCATAGCTGTCCGAGATAGCAATGTCGCAGATAACCCATGGAAATCCTATCTATACAACATACTGATGGAGTGGAATGGTATGTCCTTGATACGTGAAACGCAAAGAATTGTTGTGGCAGAACATCCTAGAAAATTCCTAACGATGAATAAATACATTCCTCAGATCACAGCATTTATGACTTGGTGGAATTCTAAGACAGGTACCCCAGAAGCGGCAGCTGAGTTAAGATATATGTGGTACTTGAACCCTGAGGCTCTAGACACCACCTCAAGCAGAGGAACAGTCGGGTGAACTTCGTCGATCCAATCGACTAAAGCGTCCTCCTGTTTGGACTCCAGATTATCATCTTTCTAAAAGAAGGAGAGATGTTGGCATCCCCAAATAAGCTACTGTGTTGTAGTACTAAAATACTTCAACTGTGTTTTTATATTTTTCTTTGGTATCGTTTACCGCCTTAAATATTTGTACGCGGTCATTTTGTACATTGTCATCTCGTCTATTGTAACAAACGCACAAGTATATACGCGGTAACTATTTATATTTTATTTTGTTATTTGTTTTATATTTAATTTGTTTTATATTAATTTGTTTTATTTTAATAAAGGTTAATTTTGGGTTAGAATAATAACCATCATATGACTTTCAATCTTAACACAAAGAACGATTGGAAGTCACCGAGATGAGAAGTGGCGACCTTTTAATCAAGGTTGCAAACAAAACAATTGCTAAACCATAAAACTATGAATACTATCCAAGGCCGAATATTCTCCAGGAAAATTATCTGTATCAGCGAAGAAGAGCTCCTAGTTTCACTTAAACCGCAGAAAGTCGTAGAAGTTAGAAAAATTATGAAATTTGAAGGTAATGAAATGAAACCAACTGGTGCTGCAGTTTTAAAGTTCGATCTCATATACCTCCCAGAGACTCTTAAACTTGGCTTGGAAAGGGTTCCAGTTGATGAATATATACCAAATCCGATGAAATGCCTAAAACTGGGTCATACTAAGAGACGTTGTCGCAATGTAGAGATATGTAAAGAATGCGGAACACCAACACCACATAACCCATGTGCACGTAAGTATTGCGTTAATTGTCAACTAGAGTCCCACACTTCAAATGATACAAACTGTCCAACATTTTGGAAACATAAGTCTGTAAATTACATCAGAATATCAAGACGATGCACAAACCGTGAAGCTTGGGAAATTTTTGACGATAACCCAACACAACACCCTAAAGCCCATAAATAAAATTGCAAAAAGTACAAAAACTTACGCACAAATATTGGGTACACTACCATCAAAATATTTACCGACTATAATCAAACCAACAAAACAGATTAACAAGAACGACGATGTGATGACAGCAATAATTACCAATACAAACAAACTCATAAATTCTCTGACAACAAACACATAAAATTTATCCGACTCTTCATTATTAACAGAAAACATCATGATATTCTGCGTCAAATTACAATTTTTTGGAAATGTCATACGAAAAAGAAAGGACGAAATTAGAGAAGTTGTTTGGTGAAGAAGATTCGACCGAGAGCTACTCCGAAATAGACTCAGATTCAAGCCATTTGCGGAAAATCTTCTGGGCGGGTCCCAAACTATGCTCCAGCCCTTCTAAGCTCAGAAACGTCATCAGTATCCTCAATAGACAACACATATTCAAAAAATTATACCTTTGGTAATAAAGCAAGTTTGAATGAAACAGAAGCAAACACGGAAGATGATGTAGATTTTTGTTTTGACTCTGGTCAAAAATTTTTTTGGTTTATGCCTTCTTCAAGGCCAAATAAAGTTTCCTACAATTCGTAAAATGTTTACGAAGCATTCATTGTACTATCATCCAATTTTCGCATCTACTATGTATGTCTGGAAGAAGATATGATCAAATTCTGCGTTGCATAAACTACGAAAGATATCAAATTGAAAATGACCAGCTATCAAAAGTGTCTGAGTTAATAAATATAATAATCCAAAATTTCTCTAAAGCGTATTATCCAGGGGGATCCTTAAGCCTAGATGACTCCCTGTTACTTTTTAAAGGGCGTATTTTTTGCCGTCAATATATGAATGCAAAACGAACAAAATATGGCATAAAATTTTATGAACCTTGTATACCAGATGGATATACTCTAAATTTTGAGTTGTACAAAGGAAAAAACTTCCAGGAGTGCAAAAAAATAATAATAAAACGTATTCTTTAGTAATGCGACTAATGGAAATAAAGGCCACCATTTATTTATGGATAATTTTTATAATAGTACCGACTTAAGTATGGATCTGCTTAAACAGAAAACGCACTCTACAGGAACATTAAGATCAAGTAGAAAAGGCATCCCTTCTATTGAAGTAAAAAAAAAATTTCAAATAAGGATATTACATATGGAAACGAAATAAAAAAATGTATGTAAGTAAATGGAAGTACACAACAGCTTACAAACCTGCATTGAAAGAATGTTCAAATAGATATGGTAGGAAGAACATGAAATCTATAGAAGTAGAATCATATAATTCTAACATGGCAGGTGTTGATAAAAAGAAAAACCGTCCGATGGAACAAAATTAATATTTCATCTTCTCGATGTATGTACATATATGTAACTCGTATTATATATATAAAAAATATACAGGAAAATCAATGAGTTATTTAGAATTTAGAGAAGAGCTGACATATTCTTTATTAGGACCCTGCAAGTCAACATTTTCCAGGAAACAAAAACAAACTTCTTAAGATGCAGACAATGTTACAAAAAAGCATAAGACGGGAAACTTCATACCGTTGTAAGACATGTGTCGATAAACCTCCTCTCCGTCCTAGTCTATGTTTTGAAAATTGGCATACAAACAAATTAAAAATACAATTTGAAAATTAACGTTTACGTATAATAAAAATTTGTTTCGCTTTTTTTAAGTTCCATTTCTTTTACTACTAAAGACTGAATTTTATGAATTAAATATTCTTATATTTTAACGAAATGTGTTGTTTTATTTTTCTAAAATAGCTGTTAATTTAAAAATTTACTTTGACGTGTATAAACTTTACAGCTGAACTTCAAAGCTTTTTATATTTTATGCCTGCCTAGACGTATGTATCCGTCTGACGGCAATCGACGCCATGGTCTCTTGCGTCATCGCTGAGGTACAAAGAGCATCATGACGGAAATAAACGTCAAAAATCGTCCTTTTTATCCTTTAGATAGATTATATTTTTAATTTCGAACAGTTTGGTGTTTTCGGAGTTTTGCTATCTAGAAAAATGACGTAGATATAGCAAAGTGCCCACGGGAAACCCTTCGTTAAAAGGGGTGTCCACGAAAGGGCTAAACGTCATAATTTCTTTTCCATTTTTCCCCGGCAACGTTCCGACTGCCCATGCCCGCGAGCTCTAGCCTCGCCCGAACAACAAGTTGTCAGTGTGCTTGGGGATATAAATAAAAGCACCGTTGGTTCAGACATTTAAGATTAAACAAAACTGTGATTCCACTAACTGACTTTTATGCTCAAATTTTAATTCAATTCAAAACAAGAAAACACCACGTTAGATAAACATACAAAAATTTTCATGGCAAAAGAATTTTTTTTTTCAATTAATAACGTAAATATGATATATTTTTATTTCAGTTGCTAAATAGTTTAAGTTCTCGTTGTTAATAGCAACACGGGCGCATATCTTAGAAAATTTATTTGTAATATTATAAATGTATAAATAAATATTTTAAACTGAAATTATGTATGTAGTAAATCGTAATATCAAAAACAAGTTGCGTTGTTTTAATTTCAAGTCCAATGAGTCGAGTTATAAATCGTTATAAGGGAATACAAGTAGGATGAGAATTGAGAGAGAAGTAGTCAGTTAGTCAGAGTGCAGCCGTGAAAGAAGAAAGACGTTTCAACGCGTGAATTAATCGTCATTTTTGTAACTACTTTGTTTATAGTTTTGTTTTTACTAAATTTCATTTTACTTAATAAAATAATATTGAGCTTTAAAATAAAAAACTTCACATACATGTGTTCAGAAATTTCCATTTCTCTTTCGAAATCTTCTGAAACTATAAACAGACAAAAGTTCAATTCTTGCTATTTATTATCATGTCAACTTGAAGGAACATCAATTAAGTTGCAGTTTTGTTCTAATAAATTTTTATAACGCTTAATTGATAATATATAAAAAGGGTTTGTTCTTAGTGTGATTTCTTCCCTATCAGTGATAACTTAAAAACTAGGCAAATAATTTATAGTACGTCTTTTTTTAAGATTATACAATAATTAATATTAGGGATTGTGGGTAACGAAGGATACCTAAGAGATATATCCATAGAAAAAATTTCAAGTTACACATAACGATTAGTATTTTCTTAATCGTTTTCTATATAGTATATACAATATAAAGAATCGGTTTGCGATGACGTTTTGTGTTCTACAAAAAATTAATTTCTTATTTTTTCCTTACTATTGAATTCATCATATGTTTCCTTATAAGGTGGTTTAAATTACATTTACAACATAAAATATGGCTCTTTTTTTCCTAAATATTATAAATGTAAAAAAATAAATTGAGCAGCACTTTTTATAATTAACAAAAAAAAAAAATAAAACACTAATGGAAACATTAGCACATATTAAATAATACTTATTTTTTGTAAGTGAAAAGCTTTGTTATTTTTGTTTTATGTGTATGTACGTAGTTTCATCTTTAGTTAAGGTAGCAAGAAACTAAATACAAGCTCTTAAGATACGGTCACATTAAGCAAATATTTGCCCAAAAAAACTTAACCACTAAATACCAATGAAAAACTTTTTGATTTATACACGTAAACAGATTCCAATAACAATACTGGATTCTATGAAATATTATATGTGAAAATATAAATATATGAAACAGTTTAACGTAATAAACACATGTCTAAAGCAAAATGGTTTTCACAAGAGTTTAGTGGTTACGCTTTTTACGGCAAATGTTTGCCAAGTGTGACCTTACCTTTACAACCGTGCTGAAATCCTAAACAAATGTAACACTAACTAATAAGTATTCAAACATATTATACATATATACTCGTAAATATTCAAGTGGTATAAGAAATATGTATAAATATTAAATTAAAAAATAACGCATTACCTTGATTAAATGTGTTTTTCTTTGATTTAAACATTAGCTATGGGTGCCTTGCGCGTCATCGCATCCCGATTCGACTTGTCCTACACATACTGATAATTATGAGCTGCAGCTGATTGTTCTTCTCCATTGCGCAGCAACGGCTCCTGTTCTATAGTCTTGTTTGCTTGTACATCATAATCATAGAAGTTCATCCAATCGATGTGTTTAGGTTTCAGCAAACCAAAACATGAAAATTCCAAAAAGTCGACTAAATTATTAAAAGCACCACGTGTGAACGGAGATTTACCATGTCGTGCCTGGAAATGTCTATATCTACCACGATTCATACGTTCATTTGTGGTCATTCCTAAACATATAACTTGATATGTTTGACAAATTGTTAGTAATATGACCCATGACATGTGAAGCAGGGCGTTGACCATAATCCAGCCTACCCAAGCATTACAATCACCGATAGCATGTAATGCGGCCAGTAAATCTTTATTAAAAATGGAATATAGAAACAAAGCAGAGTATTACAATAAAATACACTTGTATATGTACATACATACATATAATATTTTCAAGCGTAATTAAAATATTTTGAACCTTATTTTGTAAAATCTCTAATAAAATATAAATTATTGCTATCTTAATATCAATTATTTCGAACTGCCCATGAATACTAACGAAAAAATACTACCGAAAACAATGTTTATTGCATTCAGCTGTGTTGTATGTTGAAAGCTAAATTGATGAAAGATATTGTATTTTCTTATTTTCCTTGAAATATGAACCAATGTTTAATTTTAGCTGATTATTACGTTATGAACTATAGTTTATAAAAATTCGACATAGAGAAATTATTTCTGGTAATACTGCTTAGAGAATCATATCCTGGACTGGGAAAGTAATGAAAACGGTCAAGAAAATTTAATCAGATAATTTACACAAAAGTTACCTACTAAAAATTTCATGAAGATTTTTTTTATTGAATTTTTTTAAATATTTAAAATTTTTACTCACCATCAAAATGAACATTACAACTGTTCATATAATAACAAGAGCTACCATACACCATCCAAGCACACATAATCAAAAGCATCCATAGAAAACCCATAAAGTAAATATGATTCTTTAGCCCAATACAATTGCCAACCCAAGGGCAATGATGATCGAAACGTGCCACACAGCGATCACAAACACTGCAATGTTTTGAACGTATAGGACGTCGTACTAAACAGCCGGAACAGAATGAAGAAGGTTCAAATCCAATGCCACCCAATTCCGATAGCTCCACAATAGTCTGTCAAGCATTAAAGTATAAAATAAATAGAAAATATATTAAACAATAAATAAAATATTTAATTATTTACCTTAAATCTTTGTTCTTGCGTTGGTTGTATTATGCCGGGATCACCTTTCCAAGACTTGAGAAAACACACCCATAAACCACCTGAACATGTTAAAAACAACAATGTTGTACCAAACGACACAGTGTCTACAATATACACCAGCCATGTTATATAAAACCATGCTTTCGTTGCACAGTATACACTCAATGGTAATAAAGCCATTAAATGATCATCGAATAATGCCTTCCCTAAAGTATGAAATACGGCGTAGAGACAACCCAATAAAAAGAACTTTATAATGTACAGAGTATTTAAGGTGAATATAACACCAGCCAAATAGAACGCAGTAAAGGGGCATGCTACCATAGACCACCAACGCAAACGTTTGTCATGTTTGACACGTGTCACCAGAGATCTTCTCTGTTGTGATGACAAGGACGCATCTCTAATGCGTTCCATTACTTTAGCACTTATCCAAACGGCACCGACTTGTGACTCCAGCATTGTTAGTGGAGTTTCTCCCCGCAAATTGGGCACGTCTAAGGAAGCTTTGGATTTTAAAACTAAAGTATTTATTGCTGTAGCATTACGTGCCAAAATAGCCCAGTGTAAGGCGGTATTGCCATGTGTATAATCAACCATGGCCGGATTCGCACCTAAGGTGAGAAGTAGACGTACGGGATCCAAAGCACAGACCTAGAACAATTTTTTTTAAGTATTAAGCATGTTAAAAACAAAATTCAATAATTAATGATTTACACAAAAATATGAACGGAAGCAATTCTTTATTCTTATTAAAAAAAATAGTTAATAAAATCAACAAATATGAGTGTGTTGTTTTTATTATAAAATTAAAAAAAATATAAAAATTAATTCCATTATAGAACTAAAAGGCTAAGAATTTCCAACTTAAACCTACGCAGTTCAAAGAAATTACGCATAAATATGCATTATGAACATCAAAGTTTTATATCAGGTATAGTTAAATTTTCAGTTTAAACTCTTCCGTTGTAGGTACAGACGCGTTTTTATAATCGTCGCAACTGAAGATTAAAAATTATCAAAAATTTAAAGTCACAAAAAATAATACAAAATCAAAACATTTATTAAATAGTTGTTTCACTGGTTTTATTTAATTTTTTGCTTGTGTGTAATATAAATAAATATTTGCGTACATAAACTCATATAAGTGAACACAAAAAAAAAAGAGATCTCTAAATGAGTTTATCTTCTGACAACAACAATAAGCCTACAAGCAGTAGGAAGGTTAATTTAACTTTGGTTGCTGATGACGACAATAAAAAAATTAATTAAAGACAAACCTGAATTCTACACAAAACACAATTACTCGTGCGCGATCATGCTCTGCGTATATTTATTTATATGTGATCAAGAAGCAACAACAATTGCAACTATTAGCAAACTTGTCAGCTTAGCTGTACAAACAAACAAACAATAATTAACAAGGTGGCCAACGTGCATAAAATTGTTAATGTAGTGAGTGAAATAAGTGTTAATAAAATTCAAACTGGTATGGAAAATCGTTTGGCGGGTTTTAACTGAACAAGGCGATCAAGACACAACTACTACAAGTTCGAGTAAACCTGCACCGATATATCTAAGAGAACAGATAACATAGATGATTCTAATCACCCTTATTCCATTTAGCGTCATCAATACCAAACGATATGATTGTGTCAATTGTTGTAATACTATGTTCACACGGACAGAAATTATAGAGGTTCGCGCTCTCATTCTTTGTTTGATTGAACCTACATGTTTCGTCATACAAAATTTTGAGAGCGATCCTACGTGTTTCATTTTGAACCTTGTTGCGAACCCGTATAATTTACTATCATCTCTAATTTTGATAACAAATTATCGCTAGTTTATCTGAACTAGTTGTCCAAAATTATTTTAACAAAGAAAAACAATTGATAAGTGCCAAAATTTAATAAAAACATTGAACATATATAAAGCATATATTTATATTTAAATAACTAAATAAAATGAAAAAGTATTGAATAGTCAATCGTATTTTAAACAGTAAAAGAATGTCGAAGTACGAACCAACCTAGAATATGTCGTGAGAACATATGGGTTCGCCATCGAGGTTCACGGAGCGAACCTAGTTTGTCGTGTGAACATAGTATAAGTCGGTATGCCCATTGTCAATATCAAGTTTTATCGATAAGCGTCGATGTATTTTTTGTATGCCGTACGCAACGTTAACGCCTGCATCGATTAAATTGACTCTGATTTTATCGTCAATCTTATTGGTGTCGAAAAAGTTTTATTCCTTTTGAATTTTTATTTTTTTTATAATAATCTTGAATTAAAAAAATGGAAAAGAAAAAAAATTATAAACACTAGCCAATTCTATTGAATTAATTTATTAATTAGTGGAGGAGATGGAAAAAATCCTTGTGTGTGGTGCTATTGTCTCCAGCACATACTTAAACGCATCTTTATTTAGGCGAAAAAAACTTTCGAACCTTTCAAACAAATAAGAAATTAACTCCTGGCAAATAGAAAGAACACTTTTACATTATTACATACTTTTCATCAGGTAATTGAAATTTGTTTGTTTTCTGCCTTATTAATCTTCTTTGTAACACCGTTTTGTTTTTTTCTTTTCCTCATCATTCGGATCAGAATTACAAATCGGAACAAAAAACATTTTAGTTGTTTAAAGTAATCAAGAATTTTTTTTAATAAAAACTGAAAACAAAACAAACCAGCAGCTGTATAAATTATTAGAGATGTGCGTTAAAAGACGATAAACAGTCGACATCGTTACATTGCTGTTATGGAATACAAGTTTTGTATCGAATTGATCACGACGTCGATAACAATTGATCTTGATATTAAATTGATGATGACGACGACGGCGCTGAATGGAATAAGGGTGATTATGTTGTTTGAAGCACATGTTAAACAAGCGGCTCCATGAAAAATGGCACCACACTAAAAAATGGCCCCAAACTGAAAAATGACCCCAAATTTTTTACATTGGAAACAACAATAATTATTTTTGGTGCCATTTTTCCTATTTTAAGGCAATTTTTCTTTTTTATTTTTTGAATTTGGGGCCATTTTTCATTTTTATTTTTCGAATTTGGGGTTATTTTTCATTTTCAATTTGGGGCCATTTTTCATATTTAGTTTGGGCCCATGTTTTATTTAACGAAAAATGAAACATTTTTGGCATGGAAAAAAATTTGCAATGTTTAGCGAATTTTCGCGATAGCGTATTTTTTTTCATTTTTGCCATTTTCACATGTTTTGCATATAATAAAGTTTTATCGATTTTTGGTTAAGATTATGGCTTATTCAAAATATTGCAATTTTTGCAAATTTTCACTTTAGCGATATAGTTTTTTAGTAAAAATTGTTAAAAACACGCATGCACTTGAAAATTTTATTGAAAAAGATAAACAAAAAGGAAAACATTTTTTATGACATTATCATAAACATAGCCTGTGGAATTGTATTATCAAAGTACACTTTTGTATGAAAAATTAAAAAATATTTTAAAACAATAAGTTTAAATATTTATGACATCATGACAATATGACTGATATGAGTGCAGTGTGAACACCCCAATAGTATTTTTCTTTAATGGCAATACGAGCGCTTATGGTCTGGTTGTGAATTTCAAAAGGCAAATAGTCTTGCAAATTAATTTATTTTTGTTAAATAAGTACTATTTGAATGCATCTGAATTTCAGTTGTCGTTGTTCCATAAATTGGCTTATAGTATAAGCATTTTAAAAATAAGGTTTCACTTTTAATAAAAAAAAGTTTTACCACTAACCTTCCAAGCAGCCCACATAAGAGCAGTCATACCACCACGGTCCTGCAGATCTGGATCAACACCTTTAGCTATGAAATACGCTACCAATGCTGTGTGAGCAAATTGTGCAGCTATATGTATACATGAACATCCCTCGTAATCACGAATGCGTGGATCAGCTCCAGCACCAATCAGAAGTACAACAGCACCTAAATGACCCTGTCTTGTGGCCCAATGCAGAGGTGTTGCATTAAGTTCACCACCTAATGCATCAACTACAGCACCCTTTTCCAAAAAGTACTTAATAATGTCACGACGATTATTGATTGCAGCCCAATGTAATAAGGTTACTGTTTCACTATCCGGCTGATTAACGTCCCAACCGGATTCGACCAATTCTTTGACTCTTGCTGTAGCCCCATACTGAGTGGCTTTGACAATATCAAAACCACTGTAGTCAGGTTCTATGGGTGCACTTGGTGGCTGTTGAGCCATAAGAGCTCCCTGCCGTTCGGCTTCGCGTTCAGCCTCTGTGTTGGGGGCACAAGACCCGGTCGTCGCTGCATTGCAAGCACTTTGATACATATTCTGAGGTTTCTTAAACATTAAATTGCTTTATTGTTTCAGTTGTTATATTTAATTAGTCAATGGTCAGATATAATTTTTTTCTTGTAACTCGTTTAGAGGATATTTTATGTTGCAAATGGTGAATCACCCACCTCCTCTTTAGTTATTACGTACCGTTGTACGATTCACAATTTTCTTACATTAAAACATTTTTTGCTTTTACGAATTTTTACTTTTATCACATTTGACTCAAGATGTTCAGGACTTATTGCTCAATTGTTTTATATTTTTTTAGCGATATTTTCTGCAAATTCCTGGTTTTTTTGCCGTCCCGAAGAAACAATTTTTCCAAAAAGCACTAAATTTTTTTTAGCATGACACTTGCATTGACATAAGGACTCCCAGCTTTTTGCCAAATTTTACACCCAATGTTGTTTTTTATCCCCCTAAAATCCCGAAACAAACGTTTATTTTAATTTGTATGTATGTTTCAATTAATATATCAGAGAATTTTGTAAAATTGCTTAATATATTGGTGGAAGACCTCGTAACATGATAATTGTTTTTAAATTAAAACAAATTAATAAACAACAAAAGTATAAAACAATATTTGAAATAGCATCTACAAGGTGGCAGCTCTTTTTTCAGAATATGCCCGCGAGATGGTGCAGGAGCTAATAGAGATAAAATAAGACCAACAAGCAATGTAGCCAGGTAAATATTGTCTAATGTCCCAAAATTAAAGTGTTGTCCCCAAAAATCCCCATTGTAAAACTGGAAATCCCTAATTTTGTCCCCAATAATATGTATGTATATTAAGAATCATAAAAACAATTTTTTTTTTATTAATTTTATTACATTAAGTTAATGCATTCGTATGTGCTCAATGGAACTTTTGAATCCATAGAATATTTTAAATTTCCACACACGGAATCAAATTTATTATTTTTTCTACGCTTTCGAGTTGTCAATTTATAAATAAATAACTCAAAATTTTCCATATTCTCGTTGAATATTTTAAGCATTTATTTTGCTAGTACAATTAAATAATCAGTTTTAGCAACAACCAAATTACTTTCCTTATCGTCAATTAGTACATCCATTTTAGCAATAGCGAATTCAATAAATTCTGGTTTTAAAAATTTTGAACGAATTGTTATAAAAACCAACATCCTCAATACCATCGCCTTGAAATAATCGACATATGTATGGAGAAGAAAAACGCCAATATACATAAACATATATGTATGAAAGATAATGGTAAAATAAGGCAAAATTGATAATAGGTATACTGAATATGAAAAATCCCCAAATCCCTCCCCACGATAATCTGTTCAAAATAATCAGCTAAAATCCCTACACCTGGCTACACTGCCAACAAGCTGCTACATAAAATAGGAGCAGCCATGATGAAATAAAATCAGCAAAAAGAATCCGACACACGTTATACGTCGCCTTTTTCAACTGAAAGATAAGTTAAAATACTTGTCGGCCATGATACATGTCTTCTTATGAACTTGATCAAATACGGTACTTTTCCGTCAACGCATGGTACAAAGAGGCACATCATTGCGTTAATGACAGTTGAAAAGGCAACGTATGACGGATTCAATGTGCCCAGGCCTTTATTTACAACGCATACCTCATTTTATTATGGGTACTCTAATGTGCGTGTATGTATTTGAGTGTATTTGGAATTTTTGCTCAGCATAACGCATGTACATACATATGTGTAGTTTTTGACGATTGTCATAATAATTTGTATATTAAATTTTGTGCTTCCAGTTGTATTGTACGTATCTGTATCAATTTACGTAGTCTTTGGTTGTAACCAAATTTTATCTACAGATATGATTCCAAAATCATACAATATGTATGTATGTATATAGATATATGTACATATGTATGTATCTACATGTATGAGTTTTGTTTTTATTACATATTATGAACCACAAAATATACAGAAGTGACTCCAGATGGAAAATATGGCCATACCTCTGAAATTTCAGTAACACAGTCGTTCTTTTTGTTTTTTCTTTTTGCTAACTCTCCAAATTTAAATTATAAAGCACAAAACTGATTAAATATCCATCAATTACCTGTGTTATGCACATCCATGCCGACCGCTTTACTAAACAAATGAGATTCTTATAATTGAATTAAGTCGGAGCCCTGCCCCGAGTCGGCTTAAGCCGGCTAAGACTATCCGCCGATAATTGTTGGTAAGCCGCCAAAAATTTGTCTCCTATCTTCACGGACATACACACTGTCCTAACGCGCAGTCTACATGAGCAAATTATTTCTTATTACATTTTACATATTATCTTATAACATCTTACATTTATTTATCAGGAGAAAAATTTTGTTTGTATAGACCGCAGATATTACTGAATACATACAAAACATATATTTGTTTTTTTGTAAACAGGGCCGAAATTACGGCACCGATATCGTTCGAAATTTCAACACAATTTATATGTAAACTTCGATCATTATCAATTGCCATAATTTGCCCGCAGGTTTTTTGACATATTTGGTATGTTTTTACACAAAAAAATGCATGTTGTTTTTTCTATTGTATTATTGTTGTATTCGTCCGCAGACCTTATTATTATTGGACCATGAATGTTAGCTGGTGAATTTTTATTTTTCGCCATGGTACAATAATAACAGGTACACGCATCCATGCAACTCTGCGTTTCTCTGCCATTTTATTCTGCTGTCTGCGACTTTATTCTGGTGGCTTGTCAAAAAATAACATTCAAACATGTATGTTTTCAAAGCCTAGAACATCAACAGTTCATGGCAGATGTCAAAATATAGCACACAAGCGTTCAGAAACACACACAAACTGAAACCAGCTGACGAGCAAATCTGCTGATGCGTGTACCTGTTAATATTGTACCATGATTTTTTACCATATAATAAACATTACAGTGTTGCCAATTAATAATATCCTAAAATGCCCAATCGCCCAATTTTTGTTATATTTTGGTTCAAAATTATTCAAATCAAGCCTATTATTTTGTATGAGCCGAACGTAGAACGGCTAGCTGATCAATTGTCGGCTACAGCCCGTTCTTAGCTGCCCCCGCCGCCGATAAAGTTGGTTGGCGCAGGTCTCTGAATTAAACCATCGTACACAGCTGCAAAAAATTTTTGTACGATGTTAGCGGCAACTCTGAACACAGTATAATGCTACTCTGTAATTCGAATCGAAAGGGAGCGTTTCGAACTGCCCGAACTGCCATGTAAACAGTGAAGCCAGGTAAATATGGTCTAATGTCCCCAAATTAAAGAGTGTTGTCCCCAAAAATCCCCATTTTAAAACTGGAAATCCCAACTTTCGTCCCCAATAAAGATATGTATATTAAGCATCATAAAAAACATTTTTTTTTATTTATGTTATTACATACATTTATTTAAGTTAATGCATTCGTATGTGCTCAATGGAACTTTTGAATCCATAGAATATTTTAAAATTCCATACACGGAGTCAAATTTATTCTTTTTTCTATACTTTCGAGTTGTAAGTTTATAAATTACTCAAAATGTTCCATACTCTCAGTGAATATTTTAAGCATTTCTTTTGCTAGTACAGTTAAATAATCTAAAAAAATTTGTTTAACTCCTTTTGCTTCTAATTCCTTTGAACATTCTATGCCAACATCAATTTCAGCAACAACCAAATTACTTTCCTTATCGTCAATTAGTACATCCATTTTGGCAATATCGAATTCAATAAATTCTGGTTTTAAAAATTTTGAACAAATTGTTATAAAAACCAACATCTTCAATACCATCGCTTTGAAATAATCGAAATATGGAGAAAAAAACGCCAAGATACATAAACATATATGTATGTAAATATATGTATGAAAGATAATGGTAAAATAAAGCAAAATTGATAATAGGTATACTGAAAGTTAAAAATCCCCAAATCCCTCCCCAGGATAATCTGTCCCAAAAAACCATCTAAAATCCCTAATTTGGGGAGAAATCCCCACACCTGGCAACACTGCATGTAAATGACATGCAAGTTCGAACAGTTTTCTATTCGAATCGAAATACAGGGGGGTTATTCTGGATTGCGATGCGAAAGCAATCTTAATATCTAGAAAACATAAAGGGTAAAACATCTACTGATGAATTGGTATAGCTACCAACGAAATATATATCTAGATATTGCTAACCCGCAACAAATAAATAAAATTTAAAACATAAATAATTGAGTACATGCTCAAATAAATGTAAAATTTTATATCAAATTACAATAAAATGTAGGATCCCGTACTCTTTGCAAGATGTGGTAAATAAGAGAGAGTTTAACAGAAAAATAATATTTTCTTGCACGAAACAGTCCGTCCGTTTTCTTCCGGCTTGTATGGGCATCGAGCAATCAGCTATTTGTGAAATAAGCAATAAGAAATTAAAATTTTACCTAACAGGAATATTAATAAAATAATTGTTATATACATACATATGTATTTAGATGTAAAAAAAATACATACATACTACTGAAATGATAATCAGAAACAGTATTTCGTCTTTTTTTTACTTAATAGTCAAATGCAATCGACTGAAATTGGAAAAAAATCGGAACCGGGAAAACATTAAGAAAGTTGCTATTTTGAATTCAAAGCAAATGCAATTTATTTGTATGTGTATTCTTTTACAAAGCTAAACCATGTAAAATAATTTAAAAAATTAACATTTTAATAATTTAAACCAAACAGTTATTGAACATTTATATATAGTATGTATGTAATTATGCAAGTATGTTTCATTTAACACTAACATTCAGTTATTAACTTAATTCATATAACATTTGTTTTTTTTTTTTATTTATTGAATTATTATATGTATATATTTTTTATTAATATTTAACATCTATTTAAAAAAAAATGTCATGTTTATTTCAAGTGTATTGTCAAATGTACTATGTCTCGCGTGTTTCAATTATTTTTTTTATTTTATTCTAATATTTTTATAGTTATTCAAGGTTTTTAAAGAAACATTAATTAAGGGAAAATAGTTTTTGTTATACAATAAAAAAAAGTTTAAATAAACTGCTATTATTTAACTAACAAAGAAATTATATTAGAATGAAAAAAATTTACAAGAAACCATATGAAAAGTTCCAACAAAAATATAAATAAGGAATCATCCTCATTTCTTTGTAATAATTTACAGATTTTCTTTTATCTAACGAAAATAATAGTTTATACATAAACAATTTAGTACATCATATACATAACTATTAACAAACAATAGGCAAATAGTCCCCATAAAAATAATATTTTTAAGGGAGTTGCATTATTTTTTTTTTAAATCAATAGGTTTTTAACTAATTGCTTATAATTTTGGTTAATTCATGCTTTAGTTATTTATTATATTTTGTTTATTATTTCATTAGTAAAAAAAATAAGAAAACATAAATGGATTTATTTTCTTCAATATTCGAAACTATGTAGCACTGTTGTACAAATGCATGCAAGTCGATATCTGTGTGGTATTATTGTGGTATTTGTTATTCTTTGATTTTTTTTCTGTTTGATGTGGATATATGACAAACATTATTTGTAATTATTGTTTTAGTGAGATTACTTCTTTTAATATTTAATTAAAATGTTTTTAGGTTGTTACTAATTTATTCTTTCATATAGGGATAATTTATATCACGCAGGGGCACAAATGTTTCTTTAATCGCCTGAGGAGAGGTCCAACGTAAAATATAATGAGGTCCACCAGCTTTGTCGTTTGTGCCTGGTAAAGAAATTGTAATAATATTAATTAAATAAATACTATGTAGTTTTATAAAAAGTTTAAACTTACCTGACTTACGACCACCCCCGAAGGGTTGTTGACCCACAACTGATCCAGTTGATTTATCGTTAATATAAAAATTACCGGCAGCCATTTTAAATTCTTCCAATGCTTGCTTCAGAAATGCTCTTTAAATAAATAAAATATATGAATAGAAATAAAATTTCAAATCATTTTGTTAACGAATTACCGCGTTAGTAAAGGTACGGTCACACTAAGCAAATATTTGACTAAAAAAACAAACGTAACCACTACATAAAAATGAAAACACTTTTGATTTAGACACGTGGTTAAACAGTTTCATATATAACTTCTAGAAAATGTTAGAGAATCTAATATTAGCGGAAAAAAGTTTTTCATTGTTCTGAAATACAGGCGCGTTTACACAAAAACTGTCTTTTTTTGTGCTGTCCTTCATGCACCTATTAGACAACCGATTTTTACAAGCCTTTTACCAAATTAAAGAAATTTTTTCACAGAAGTTAACGAGGTATTCTGCGTTTTTGGGGGTTCAGTATTTTGGTAGCTATAACCGTTTAAAGTTCCTACTACTACATTCACACGTATCACTCATGCTTGTAAGTTAAAGCCGAACAATAAACAAACAAATAATACATACAAGTGTTTTACACATTTGGATGGAAAGCGAAAAATAACAACAAGACATCTATACATACTAACATGTGGAATAATTGTTGGAAAAAATATGAGAGAGTTGAATATTTTGTTTTTGCATTTAACTGTACTTTTTTAATTTTTGTGAATTCATACAAATGTATCATTAAATAATTGTAGTTTTGGTTGTTGTATGACTGTTTTACAAGAGATTTTTTATGATTTTTCTTTCTATGACTAGAACACGGTCGATTGGGTCGACCGTTGGTACACACTACTTTTTAATTAAACAGCAACAAGTACAACAAAACTGTGACATTTCGAACTCCATTAAAACGAGAAAAAGCAATCTCTAATCACAAAAGTAGGAGGTCAGCAAAAGTCAAATTTTTAGCCCAAAAAGTTTGTATGAAAGTGCTGCAATAGTAAGTTTTGATTAACATTTCACTTTTTACATCCAAAATAACAATTATATCATTAGTAATCTTGTTAAGTAAAATTCAAATTTCTTGTTTGTTATTGTTTATTTCATAAACAGCTGATTGCTTAACTCATTGTCCAAACTAGACCTAAGAAAAAGTACGGGATGTTTCTTACAAGAAGAATATTTTTCACTCAAACTATCTCTCTCTTGCAAAAAGTACGGTAACAGTTTTCGTGCAATGTTGAGTACGGGAACGGACCTATTATGCAAGAAAAAAGTAACTCAGTTGTGTTAATAACAGCACCTGTTAAGTGAATTCGCTTTAAACAACAATATTTTTTTACATTTATGTACATACATATATAACGTCTTTACCTGATTTATTAGCCCTTAGAGTGGAGTTTTGAATGCGAGATTAAATATGAAATTACATTTAATATCTCTATTTGCTCAACAGACGCCGAAACGGACTAAAAAACTGAGTGTTCGGCTTGTGGAAACAGCATATTAATTTCTAATCTCGTATTTGAAAACCCAATCTTAGTAAAGTACGTGTTTTTAATTACATATTTAATTTTATAATTTTTACTTACTCATCTTGTGCGAACACTGCTCCAGTCAAAGCAAATTGCGTTGAAGTTGGTACCATATTCACAGCTTTCTTCAAATCAGCATCCTTGTAAACGTAAAGGGTTAAAACGGGTCCGAAAATTTCCTCCACCATTATCTTATCTTTAGGATCTGTAGTTTGTACAATTGTGGGATTAATGAAATAACCCTTGGCATCTGAATAGGTGCCACCAGCAATAATTTCTAAATTGGGACTCTTTTTGGCATGCTCAATATAGGAAGTAATACGCTTAAATGCTTTATCATCAATAACAGCTGATGTGAATGTTGCGAAGTTTTGTACATCGTCGATTTTTAATTTAGCTGCTTCGGCAACGAGTCCTTGTTTAATCTAAACAATTTAATAGAGTGAAATAAGCACATGTTTTCGATTATTTAGCAAAAAAAAAAATAAGAAAGGTTAAAAGTACCTTTGGCCATAAGGAGTCGGGCACATACATGCGAGAGCAGGCAGAACATTTCTGACCACAATACTCAAAAGCAGAACGTATAGTGCTCGTAACAACAGTTTCGACATCAGCTGAAGGATGAACGAAATGGAAGTTTTTACCACCACACTCTCCAATTAAGCGTGGGAAGTTTATATATTTATCAATATTGTTGCCGACTTGTTTCCACAAGCGATTGAAAGTGCTAAAATAAAATATGTATTTTTTTCTACAGAGAAACACATTATAGATGATGTTTTGGCTTACGGCACTGAACCAGTAAAGTTAATACCCGCTAAATGTGGAGAAGAGGTAATGGTATCTCCAAATACTGGACCATCAGTGGGTATAAAATTAACTACACCATCGGGAATACCAGCCTCACGCATAATATTGAAAATGCGCCAATTCGACAAAACTGCAGTATCAGATGGTTTCCACAAAACAGCGTTGCCCTAAAAATTTTGTTTACATAATTATGTACACACATATACATACATACAGATTAACAGAGCTTTTTTCAAACTTACCATTAAAGCAGGCGTATAAGCCAAATTGCCACCAATAGCTGTAAAGTTGAACGGGCTGACGGCGGCTATAAAACCATCAATACCTCGATAACGCATGGAATTCTTTGTTACTTTAATATTTTCGCTGATGGGTTGATATTTTGCACATTCTTTCAGGAAAAATGCATTTAATCTATAAAAATTTAAATAAATTATTACAAAAACTGTATAAAACAATTTAAGGAGATTAACAAGTCACTACTATTTACCGAATAAAATCAATTAACTCTGCCGCTGAATCGATTTCCGCTTGTATAACGGTTTTCGATTGTCCCAACATGGTGGCAGCATTCAATTCCTGTCTATATTTGCCAGCCATTAAATCGGCTGCCTTTTCCCAAATCTTCAAACGTTCACTAAGCGGTGTACGATCCCATTTAGTTTGTGTTTCAACAGCGGTTTTAATCGCACTCTTCACTGTATTACTATCAGCATAATAATATTTTGCCAATTTATGTTTATGATTATGTGGCATCACCTGATATCTCACTTGATCGGTGGTTATATCTTTTCCCCCAATTACAATTGGTATTTCCTCACAGGTTTCAGCTGTTTCTTTCAGAGCTACTTCTAAAGCTTTACGTTCCGCTGAACCTTTTTTATATTCGAGTATGGGTTCATTGAATGTGGAAAAGTCTTTTAAGTTTGTATCGGGTACAACGGAACTAATACTACGAGATTTTGTCATGAGATTATTAGGATTTAATGAGTGCTTATTGATAAGTGCCGCTACTTGCGGCTTAACGCTGGCTTGAGTTGTGCGGGCTAGACTGAACAACATGTTGGCCTTGCTTGTCTTTATTCCTCAGTAAAGAAAATATCCGATTTGTTCAAGCTTATAAATTAATACAAAGCTTTGAATCTGCAAGAAATGAAAAATTAATGATTCTAAATATGTATGAATGTATGTACATATGTATGTATGTATATTTGAAAATTTTATGTTTTGTGTCAAAAACACTTATGAAAGTGTATTCAAGGCAAATTCATATAAATTATGAATTTGTCTTGGGTGTTTTTTGCTTATAGATAATTTATTCAAATATGAATTGGCCATGATTATATAAAAGGAGTAACAAATCTTATTGTTGCACATTTCTTTCATATTACGGTTGTAATGAATACGACACAAAACTAAATTAACCATAGAATAGGTTCCGGGTGTTTTTTTAATCGCAATAGAACGTACACAAGTGTTAACTATAAAAAAAAGTGTCATTCTGTGGATCTGAAACCCGCGTTACAGCCGTTGGAAATTGTTACCGAACCATCATCAATGATTTTTGGTTTGAAAAACCACAACCATCGACTTTTTGTAATCAATCAGATTCTATGGTGAGCTTAAAAAAACCATCTCATCTCCAAAGATTTGTTACGGATTGGAAATTTTGCACTGAAAAATTATTAAAAAGAGTTATGGAAGGGGGTATAAAATCTCTGAAAACAGCGTTACATAAAAGGGCTATTAGACACGCATACTTTTCTGCAGACATGTACGATGGCATGCCAAAACTCACTGTCTAATAGCATGTATGTCGAGTACGTCAGACATGTATGTTGGTTTTCAAAAATTTTTGATTTTCTGATGTCTGTCACACACCAACATACACACAACACATATGTGTACTGAAGTATGCCGTCAGCGATCGATAGTGTAATAGCAAAACGCAAAGTATGCCATCGTACATGTCTGCAGACAAGTATGTATGCGTGTCTAATAGCCCTTTAATATGTGCACATCCCCATAGCTTCTATCGCGGGCTTTGAGGCGACCGAATCAATAAATTTTGAAACATTTGTTTCTTAAGTCTTTTGTTTTTGACGAAAAAACCTGAAACTAAGTTTGTTTCTTAAGTCTTTTGTTTTTGAAACGAAAAAACCTGACACTTAGTTTGTTTCTTAAGTCTTTTGTTTTTTTAAGTATTTACATCGCTCAATGTATGTTAACCACTAAAGTATGCTATTGATTTTGATTTCATTAACATACAGTTTTGCCAGAAAAACAATGGAGTTATTAAACAAAACGTAATAATATAATTGCATAAGTTGATAAAAATGCTATGCAATAGCTTTACCGCGGCAGTCCCCGAGTGCCACATGCCTTTTTCTGGATTTTTCTTTATTTGTTCTAATCATATCGTCCCCTTAGTATAACAATAGCCTATGTGCTATATATAATAGCGTATTATACGCTATTGTTATACTAAGGGGACGATATGTTCTTTAGGATAATTTGTGGGAATTTTTTTTTTATTACGTAGTGCTACCAAATTTTTAAGATAATTCATTATTAATTAAGTATTTTTTTAAATATGCACTCAAAAATATTTAATTAGAACTTAAAAATAATTATAGCTTAAATATCACGTCAAAAACAGACTTGTTGAAGGCAAACCTGCATGTTTGCTGGATATACACACATCCATACATATGTATAACTGCATGTATGTATGAGTTTATATTAACCATTACTTTGCTCAGGGTTTTTCATATGGCTAATTTGTCAATAAATTGTATAATGACGAAGATGTAAAAAATTATTTTATATGCATACGTATACGTTGTTTATTATATCGTACATACACACATACATACATACATACATACATATTTAAGTATAAAACTTTTTCAATTTATTGGCAAACGTATTACATGTCTATAGAAAACAGATGTTAAATAATGTAAGACAGTTTTTTAAGCCAAATCGAAACGTGATTAAAAAACGTTTTTAGTAGTTTGATCTAAATCATTTAATTGGTACCGGCATAAGAGTTTACATTAGATAACATACCTACCCTCCAGTTTTAAAAGTAGAAATTGACTCCAAATCATTCGGTATTTCACTAACGAAAAATCGACTAACTACTTCACTAGCTACAAGTAATGCAAGAGTTCGCCTTTTGACTCTGCCACTCATGTACATGTGCACGCACTCAGTACATGTATAAATGTTAATGCCTTCAACCTCAATGTTTTTTGCGAGTTGAAAAAACTGCCCTTAATCCAAAGAAAATCAACAAGAAAAATAAAAAAGTTTTTATGTGTTATGATTTTGTGATGGCGTCAGTTACAATTGGAAGTTCGTGGTCAGTGAATGTTAAATTTTTAGTAAAAAAAGTGCTTGGTTTTAGAAAGGTAAAATGAGTATAAAAAACGGAAAATGGACAATTTATTGAAAATTTTATAAATATTGAAAAAGAAATTTGATAAATACACAAAAATCCAAAAAAAATTAATTTCTGTAGTGTTTTTATTAAGGATATATCATTAGCGATCTGACTGGTACATTATCACTATGGTTCTTGCTGACTAGTGATTTCACCGGTCTGATCGTGTCAATTGACTACCGTCAATTTCATCCCCATGTTAAAATCGTCAGTTGAGTGCATTGCTAGTAGTTAGGCTGGTAGTTAGTGGTAACGACTGGTAGCTAGCGAAATCGCTAGTCATTCGCTAGCTACGCCGACTGCAGGGTACCTACATACATCCATACATACATATGGTATGTATGTAAATCCATACATACTGTCAAATACAAATTTTTTTTCAATAATTCTCTTTATTCTCAAGCTTCAATTTAAATTTATGATGAAGTTAATTCAATTCGGTATTGTTCATAGATACAATTCCATATGTATGTATGTATGTATATGTATCACACAAACAAAGATGAACGTTTGAATGTATGGGATAAACATGTATAAATATGTATGTATATGCCTGTATTTATTTAACTATTAATATACAGTGTGTCAATTGGTAAACAACCACTGAATTCAAATCGAACAAATCTAGGAATCCGATCGTCGTGAAAGTAGTTTAAAGCGGATACATACATACATACATACATACATTCAATTCTTGATAAAAAAAAGTTCGTGCCAAAATGCAGCTAATTTTGTGTTCCGAGAAACACAATATCATTGCGTTTTTCTTCTGCGACCATGAACATAGTGTAAGAATTGTGGCATTGATCTCCTGATCATAGGCAACTTACGGTCTGTTGCACGATGTGGAACAATACCGATCGCTAGATATCTAAACGTAATAAAACTAACTTACGATGATATGTCACTTCGTTGGCATTCGTCTATCTCTAATCTTACAATCTTGCTCAAGAAAGGTGGGAACAAGAGCATACCTGTCAAGTCGCCAGGTCCACTTGGCCCCGCTACAGCCTGCACAGAACTCGCGATCTACTCAGACTTGGTAAATGTCATACAAGACGACTAGTAACAGTGCTAACGGGGCACTGGTGCTTCGGCACTCACGCCAAAAGGATGAGCCTAAGTTACAATGACTACTGCAGAAGTTGCAACGATGAGAAGGAAGAAGAAACAGTTATTCACCTTCTATGTCAATGCCCCGCGCTTAATAGCATAAGGGCGAGTGCTATGGGCTTCAACATTCTGCTAGACCTCGACAGTCTGGCGAACATGGGGCTAACCAACCTATCCTCCTTCTTGCAACAATCAGGATGGTTTGATTCGGCGACAGGGCAATCACAGGAAATTGAATAGCCAATTGACTGTGCCCTGTCTGCTGTAGGGTATCACAAAGGGACCGAATTAACGGACCCAAGTGCGTCACGTCTCAGATGTGACGGCCCTCGAAACCTAACCTAACCTAACTTACGTTTCACTAATAACCCGTTTTTCTTTAACTTATAATTTCCTTGCTGGCATAAAAGCCAAACAAAATGGTTAGAAGGCAGTAAATCAGTTTTTTATCGATCGGTCGACATCGTGGCCCATTTAAGATAAAATTGGAAATACTTCCCTTTCTTTTTTTGATTAATGCTTTTGTAGCATTCCTTTTATTATCTAAATAATTAATAGAATAGTGAAGAACTTATTGTTCACAGTATTTATCCGACTTGACAAAACTTATAACAAACTAATGGGTCGATTATGGATGGCAACCGAACTCCAGTTGCGTTGTCAGTTGCTGAAAATTATATTGCGGATGGCAACTGGCAACTTTTCTGGCAACCACAAAGTGAACTAATTCATTTACGTAAAAAAAAAAAACCAACTAAACATGTGTGTGGTTTTCTCCAATTGGTTTTTCAAAGAAAGTAACAACAATAACACATTTTTTTGTATCTTTGGATTTGCCACAATTGTGGGAATGTTAAAGGATCAAAAGAGAAGAGAGCTCAAGCTCAGTAAATAGATTTAGCACATTGGAATCTATTTTCTTTTGGGTTGTGTGACTGTTTTTTTTTTAGGGTTATTTTATAATTTTTGCGTTGATGAGCGCATTCAAAAAATATTTGCAAAAACTGCTTTAAAGTTAATTTCGACTTATGATGTCAGGGGGAAGTTACTTGGTTTGCAATCTTTAAGCGATCGTAGAGCTTGTTCTTCATTAATTCTTGCTTATAATATTTAAAAATTATTTTATTCTATACTGCCCTTCTAGAGATTTTAGAAGTACCTATTTTAAAACGAATTATGCAAATAATGAACCAATTGTCATGCACAGATCTGTAAAAATATGATTCTGTAGATTAATATAAATAAATAAGTGGTTCTCCAAATCCGTCTCTGTTTATTTATTGCTTTTTTTTAATTTCTTTATGGATTTTCTAAATTATTGTGTGTGCTTGCAGCTTGGAGTTGTTTTTTCTTTTTTAATCGGGGCAAGTTGTTATTGCCTGCTTTTATTTTTTAGTTTCATTGGGTTTTCTTGTATTTTGGCCCCTTTAAACAGTGAGGCAACTTATACCCCGAAATATTGGTCCTATAGAAATGTTAGTGGTCGCCTGAAATACTGATTAATAAATAAATTTGCTGTTTGCGGGTAGATCTGAACTCAGAAATAATTTCAAAATAATTTATATCTTGTTTTGATTTTATGAAAACCGGGTCAAAATATCATAAAATATGTAGCCTTTAATTTGATGATAGATCATATCAGTTGCATAAAAGGCAGTTGTACTAATAGTTTCGCTTTAAAATGTGCTTATGCTACCAAAACTCTTGTATACATACAACATATATAAAAGCTAAGTGCACCGAGATATATAGAAATCGTGAGATATATTAGAACTCTTATTAAATGAAAAAAAGGGTCAAAAAGTGTCATAAATTCAATAAAAATGATACAATGGTATCAATTAAAAAAAGGATCATAAAAAGTATCATTAGCTAGAAAAAGGGTCAAAGTGATACTTTAGTGCAGCCTTTGTCATAAAGAGAACATGTAGGAAATATCAATGTATTGGTGTTTTTACACTTGCAGAAATTGATTGTTACATTTATTTTTTTACTGTAGCCTAACATCATATTAAAAGTTTGTATGCATACAAACTGGATTGGTTGAGCGTGTTTATGGACGAAAGAATGAACGAATGAATTAATTTACGTAATTAAAAAAATATTTACATTAAAATATTCACAGTGTACTATGAATAACAAATAAAGAGACTAAAAAAAATAAATATTTTCTTGCCCTCTTTTGCATGTGTTTTGTTGTTGCAAATTCTAAAATAGCGCGATAAAGAACCTCATTCATTGACTGCTATCATACAAATAAGTATGTTTCGTATTTTTGTGTATGTGAAAATGACGATTGGTGCTCGGCCCCTAGGGGCTAGTTTGACGATCAATGCTTTAGTGTCATAACGGCAATGCTGGTTGGTGGTGATGTTTTAATCTATTCGATGGGCTTTTGGTATTGAGGTGGGGGGTTTTTTTTTGGCAAAAATTTTCTTCAAAAATATTTTCCAATTGTATGTTTTGCTATTGGTCTTATTTGCACTACTTATTTTGAGTGTATTTTAATCCATTTGCCACACTGTACAAACGAAAGCAGAAATGATTTTCTCTTAAATCCAATAAACACATTATTATGTTTGAATGTGTTGTTTAAAAAAAATAAATAGAATAGACAGGCAAGTGGTGTTTGGCTTGTATTTTTTACAATTTTGTTTTTGGCAAGCATAGTACCCATAAGAAGAAACACATCGGTGGGAGGAGGAGGGGTGGATAAAATTATGTTTTGTGGAAAATTTCTTTTATTGAAAATAAAAAAAATTATGTATGTATGTATGCATGTAGTCACAATGACATAAACTACAAAAAGGTCACTGACAAATACCTACCAACTAAATATGATAGAAACCAACAACAACAATTGTCTTTATATATAGTTAAAATTCTATTGTGTTTTTGTATATGTTCTTAATTTTACATACGAGTACTTTTAAATACATGAACAACTAACTAGTACATATTGTGGAAAATCAATATTTTTTTAAATATTTTTTAAACTATTGATTTTAATATTATTCACGTAGCCGCACACGCAAACTCACACACACACACAAAAGCACATTTAAGAAAGTTAAATTTCAAGTTTTGTTTTTCGACTCAGCATACATACATATGTACGTACATAAAAATGTATGTATGTATGTATGTATGTAATTTGCATGGTCATGTGTTCTAAAAAATAAATACCTACTTAAAAAACTTGTTTCACTTCAAAATTGAAAAAAAAAAAAAAATTCTTCTTTGATATGCTTTGCATTTTTCACAGTTATTATTAAATTTTTTTTTTTGCTAACTTTTCAAACAGTATTACGCAATTTACAGGCCATTGTTAGACACTTTGCAGGTACATATTCTGCATACTTTTTGCTTAAAATATTTTTCACAAATTCTTTATTAATTTATTTTACTAGTTATGGTATGTATACATATTTGTTTTGTAAATTTAAAACGAATTCAGCATTTGTTTTGAATTTTCTCAAAGAAATTCTTGCACTTACTTTTTTTTTCTTAAAAAAAAAAACAAATAATGTTTTCAATTTATTTCTTTTTTAAAAATATTTCTTCTATGCTGCACTCATTCACTTCGTTTCACATTCAACTCTTGCAATTGAATATCGAGACTACTTTGTTTAAAATTCATTTGTGTTTTTTTTTCTCTAACTTATTCTTTAATATCTTTCAATTCTAGTGAGTGAGCAAATTTGCCTGGTTGTATGTACGTGAGCATGGGTTCGATTGTGTGTGATGGTGGTCACATCAGCAGTTTTCGTTTAAGCAAAGTTAAAAAATAATATTTTTATACGAGGGCTAACTGGAAAGTTGGTAACAAACGTAGTACGTACTAAATTGGTAACATAACACCATTAAAAAGAGATCACTTAAATAGAGACCAAATTCGGGCAGTTAAAGAGATCGTGATTGCACTTGTTCAGCTATCAGTTCTTTTCTGTATTTCATTCAGAATTAAAAATTTCGAAATTATCAAAACTTCGTTCACGACGCATGTTAATAAAGGCGTAAACTGTATGTATACCAAATATGCATATCAAAGAAACAAAGAAGTACCAAATTTTTCAACTTTTCCTCACCTTACGCCTCACAAAGTGCCCTCTATGTTAATCTGAAAAATAAATTGTAAAAAAGAAAACAAAAAGTACCAAAACTTCCAGCTTTTCCTTATTTTATGCCTAGAAAGTACTCTGCATAGTAAAGTAAATGCTAAAAATAAAACAAAAAGTACCAATTTGTCCTGTTTTTAGCTCTTAAAAACGACCCTATATTTTATTCTGAGTCGAAATTTCATCCAAATACAATAAGAAAATTTCTCAAGATAAAAATTGTCATTTTAGCCCCCAGAAAGTACTTAATGTTAATTTATAAAATATTAGTACAAAAATTAAAACTATTTGGAAAATGTTTTCAGGAAAAAGAACTTTGAACCACTTATATGATCACATCATTTTATTCTTTGTGTGGCACTCGGGGACTGCCGCGGTAAAGCTATTGCATAGCATTTTTTATCAACTTACGCAATTTCAATTTCAGCTTTCTAGCTATAATGGAAGTGTCCCATACAAAGAAGGGCACCGTAGCCCCCCAGGTAAAAAGTGCCTTACCTTAGTATCCTATGTCCTTCTCCTGGTTCTAAGCTACCTGCCCACTTTTCAGCCAAATCTGTTCAGGCGTTCTTGAGTTATAAATAGTGTAACTAACACGACTTTCTTTTATATACATATATAAAAATCCCCTCAAAAACCCAGAAATCCCGGAAAATTTCCCGGGAAAAGGTGGCACCACCGGACGGGAATTCCCAAAAACTTGGATAAAAATGTGGCAACATTGGGAATTTAAAAAATTTCCAAAGCGACAACACTGTATAGACATCATACATAGACTATACAAAGAAGAAGTTTTCACTTCAAAAAACAAAAGACTTAAGAAACAAACTTAGTGTCAGCATCTTTCGTTTCATAAAGAAATTCCAGGTATTTTCGTTTCGTAAACAAAAGACTTAAGAAACAAACTTTTTAAAATTTCTTGATTCGGTCGCCCCAAAGCCCGCGATAGAAGCTATGGAATAGCTTAACAAAAATAATATCAAAAAGATTACGAACTAACGATTATAATAAGCAAAACAAAAACAATTAAAATACAAATTATTATGGGTCGATATTAAATATAATCAGTCAGCAATGTTGCAGAACTCAATTCTGATCGAAATTGGTTTAACATCCGAAAGATGAGCATTTAGAAAACAATAAGTATACTTGTAGTAAAAATACTTTCTAAATTCAAAATAAAATTGGCAATGAATTTCTCTACCGACTTTATTTGTATAAACAATAAAAAAACGTGCATACTTTTAGGAGCTCCAGTAAAATAAGCTCTACATGTTAAAAAAAAACTTATTGTGAGCTTTACCAAAAAAAACAATTTAAACAAACGCCTATGGGTATAAAAAACTTTATTACTCTGAAATCCAAATTAACTAAAAGGAATCTGAAGATTTTTAATTAAAAACAATCCGAATATTAATGTATTAATTGTTGCAAACAACTTCCTAAATACATATTTGAAAATATTTCAGTCCCATATACTGAAAAATATAAAAACTCTCATATGCTAAACAACATATGCAAAAAACAATTAATCGTGTCTGTCATGAGTTCCGAACGTTTTCAATTAGAATGAAAATTTCCGAATCACAAAAAAGCATATTTTGTTGTCCGGCATACTGCCGAACATTTTTGCTCGATTGGTGGCTCCTTTCCTTTTCCATGTGTTCTTATCAAACATATATTGGGGGGTTACTCTGTATTTTGAATAAGATATAAATTAGAACAGTTTTCTTTTCGAATCGAATTACAGAGCAACCTCCTTGGTTTTTATTTCAGAATTAGATAGATAAGATATCAAACATAAGTTCAAAAAAGATTTTTTTTTCAAATTAAATTAGTTTTATTGTGCAATAAATGAAATTCTATTTGCTTTCACACAGCTTAGTGCAGTCGAAAGTAAAACGAAAGAATTGTTCGTAAGTGAATGTCAGGACACCAAAATATTCGGAAAAGATTCACTTTCACACGGATGTGAAACTCATGACAGACACGAATATTCAATATGAGTATGTACATACTTATATGTATATTTACTAGATGATTTTCCCGGCTTCGCCCGGAAGCTATTTTAATATGTGGGGGAACCATTCTCCTCACTCATTAACCCTCTATTTTATGCTTGACTATTTTAAATCTTTCTATGTATAAACATAGCGCCATCTGTCATTCAAAAACAAAAATAATTTAGTTCTGTTTGAAATAAGAATTGGATTAATAGTTTAATAAATAAAGGAATTGTCCCCTCCCTTCCCTCCTCGTGCCCCTAGCGGTTTAAAATATACTTAAAAACCTAATCTCATACTTACCAAATATGCATAAAAAATTTCATTAAAATCGGTCAAACCGTTTCGGAGGAGTTCGATAACAAACATCGTGACACGAGATTATTATATATTAGAAGATTGATCATAAATGATTTCACCGTGCGACCTCGTATTCTGTCTCATGGATGTGTGCAAATTATTTCTGACACACCGCTTTTTCATACAGTCGACGTGCGCGCTCCCATATCCATTGAAAGTCAAGGGCTGCCAGACACTTTTTTCTCCCCACACATTAGTAATAAGACAATCCCCTGTCGTAAAAATGGTTAAAAAAAAGCTTTCAAACAAGTTACAACAAATTTCCAAATATGTATTGATAACAGTAGTAATTAATCTATGTTTGGGATTAACGGGATACAAGTGCGTATTATTATTTTTTAGGTTATGTTAATTATTCGTCCCTTATTAAGATGGACAAAATACTGAAATACTACTCAATGTACACATGTAGCGAAACCATAGGAAATAAAGAATAATTTACACCCTACTGACATCGATATCAAATAAAAATTTATTTGAGACATAATAATTTTTCCGACTTGAGTACTTCTCACAAGTTATAGAAACCAGCGATAGGCACTGCATATCCTTAAATTAATATGTTAACAACTTCACCAAAAAAGCTACCCAAAATTTCAGGTTAAAATTCCTAGTCTGGCATCCTTCGTGCAAACAACAATAAAAATGAGAAAAATATATTAATTTTACAATATACGAGTACTAAGATACTATGTGATGAACAAAAAACCACCACCATTGATTTAACAGTATTTCTCAGCTATTCTTTACGTTACGTTTACTACATGCACCCAGGTTAGCACAAAAGTATACATAAATTAGGAAAGTCACTTTTTTGTTATCGTCTTTAAGTGGAAAGTTAAAAATGAGATTAGGCGTTTGCAATACTTGGTGCACTAAAAACTAATGTGTCCCTTGGAGAACAACGTGTCTTCATGAAAATAACTATTTTCCTGAGCGAATTAGCGCGATTATAGTGTAGTTTTGACACTATTTTGCTTGTTGGGATTGTCAACTGCAAGTGTAGTTGTGATCAGGGGTTGTGTATAGGAATTACCCTGTAGTAAATAAAATAATCGGTTGATAAAAAACACTAATTGTAAATTAACTATTTTGCAAATGACTACAAATTGGTTTAAATGTCATGCAGATATCAACCAAACATATTTCATAGAAGCACACATAAAAAATAAATAAAAGCAAAAAAAGTAAATGAAAAGAAAATAAAATAAAAAAAGCGTGTCATGAAGTCAAATGTCACATGTTGAAAAAAAAACTAAATAATTTCAATATCTATGTATATGTATGTATATATAAAAATGGTGTAAAAAATGTATAGTAATTCATAAAATGAGAACGGCTGGGCCGATTTCTGTAAAATTGTTTGTCAGTTGTTCGTATTTTCGAGGAGAAGGTTTTTACGGAAGGAAATTTTGGAAAATCCCTGCGGAAAATTCGGACAATCGGAAAAATCGAAAATCGAGTAGGATATATAAATACATACTTTTAATTTTATTTTATAACGAGGGGGTAGCGAAGCACACCGGGGTCAACTAGTTTAATATAATATTTGCTATGAGCAGTACCAAAGTATATTTATACAAGTATATGCAAGAGCACAGCTGGCCGTGTTTTTTTAATACATATTTTCATTGCCTATTGTCAAAAATTTTTCAATTTCTTTCTACACAATTTTCTTTATGTTCTGCTGAGCAGAGCTGTAAAGGAATGATTAAAATTTTGTTTTTAATTCAAGTGATTTACAAAAATTTTAATTGATTAATTTTGCACAAAATTTGAATTGAATTAAAACACGAATGCATTCCTCATGAATTAAAAATTCTCGCATGCATTCACATCACTAAAAGGATTAATTGAATTAAATTTTGAGTGAATTTATTAGTAATTTAAAGAAAATCAATTTTTTAATTCACTGTTTTCACTAGGATTAGGATCATTATTAAAAAACTTGAAGGTTTTAACAAAAATTTCAAAAGCGTTTATGATTCGTAGATTCTTTCAAAAAGGAATCATTCCTTTACAGATCTGCTAATGAGCTATTTTTGACAATTGTACATTTATTTTACACAAACAAAAAGCCTGTTGTTTTTTTATTTTTTAAGTTGTTGCCGAGATGCATATACTTGAATTAATATACTTTGAGCAGTACAAACTTAAAAAAAAAAAATAAAAAAAAATTTAGGCATTGATTGAATAAAAAAGACATGTGGCACTCGGGGGCTGTCGCGGTAACGCTATTGCACAGCATTTTTTATCAACTTATGCAATTATATTATTTCGTTTTGTTTAATAACTCCTTTGTTATTCTGGCAATACTGTATGTTAATGATATCAATATGATATCAAATGTTAATGTTAATCAATAGCATACTTTAGGGGTTAACATGCATTGGGCGATTTAAATACTTAACAACAACTGTATACGATAGTCATCATACATAGACTATACAAAAAAGAAGTTTTCACTTCAAAAAACAAAAGACTTAAGAAACAAACTTAGTGCCAGGTTTTTTCGTTTCAAAAACATATGACAGATTTTTTTCAAGTTTTTTCGTTTCAAAAACAAAATACTTAAGAAACAAACACCAACAAATACAGAATAAAAGGAATTTACAATTCGTATATACATACATATATATACATACATACATATATACATACATATGTATGTATATTTTTCATGTTATTTGTTTTCAGTACTTTTAACATTAATGCAAGCAAAATTAAAACAGGCATAACGGTATTTTTACAGTTAAGAAATGCCGTATTAAAAAATAAAGGTTCATGATCGTTAAAAATTCGATCTGCATTGTAGTAGATGAAATAAAAAGCGTTTTAAAAATTTCAAGTTTTGACTGTTTATGTTTTAGTGTGTGATATGTATGATGCAGTGTAACCAGTTTAAGGGATCTGTCATTAAATCGGAGATTTATTATCATGATTGGGGAGGAAAATTTAAAAAATCTGTAGAAAAATATTAAAATTGTTCGTATTTATTTAAGTCAGGTTTTATCGAGACCACGAAACAAATAGATATGTAGCAATATTATCAAAAATATCAAAATCAACTAAAATAAAGACGAGTTTCGAAAGTTGAATTGACGGATATATGTACATACATAGCTTCTGCAGCAGATTTTTTTTTTTAAATTAGCAAACTAATATTCCTTATTTAAGTGATGCGCAGTGTATGTGTTTTAGTAAATTGGTTCCAAAATAGAATGTGTTCTTTTAATAAACAAAAATGTTATGGACAACAACATTTAAAATATTTTTATACATTATTTTTTATGTTTTAGTTTTCATGTGTTGAATTGAAATAAAGAAAACAAAACAAAAGTATTAAAACAACAATAATTACAGCGTTGAAGGTAAAATAGAAACAAATAATGTCAGGGGCATACTTGTATAGAAAAAAAATGTAGTAAAATTTTATTTAAAGAGAATATTGAATTCTGACTTTGCAAACTCTCTAAAGTATTTTTTTTTTAATATTTTTGTATATTACTATAAAGTAATTTAAAACAGCGCATGCTTTCAGTAAATTTTAGTCTAAAAATAACATGCACACACACACACACGCTCTTACATGCCTACTCACATTATTAATTATTCAATAAACAAAATTCAAAATATTTATTATAATTAATTGAAAGTCAAAATTGGAATGAAAAGTCACAGTTCAAGGCAGAGGAAACAAGGGACTTCCCCCAAAGTTAAAATATAACATTTGTTAAGTTTTACTTTTATATGAAGAGTTTAACAGTTAGGAAACGTGAACTAAAGGCCGTCGGACTATGTGTGCTAAAAATGTATGGTAGTGTGGATTAAAAATGCAACTGTGTGACAGATTTTTTGGCAAGTCGTGCGATTTCTAAAATTTTATGAAAATTTTCATAAAATGATAGTTTCATGCGATCAGAGGAGTATTTATTGTCAACCAGATGTTTTGGCATCAGATTTGTATGATAGTGTGGCACCTACAACACCATTTTGAAACGAATTTTTAAAGTCGGTCAGATTTTTGCAAGATTTTCCTGTGAATGAATCGTACGATTGTGTAGGATAGTGAAGCAAGGCCTTAAATAAACAGCGGTCTTTATAGGTTTGTTTGCCTTGTTCTTGAGAAATGTTATTAGCCCGTTTTTATCGTCGTATTCAAACTATAAATTCTATTTAAATATGTATAAATATGTATGTATGTACATATGTATGTATGTACGAATTTGTGTTTCGCAATGCAGATATAAAACCAACAATCTTTTTGTTTACAGTTATGTATATGATTTTGACAGATTACATTTCTTTTGCAAAATAATGGCGTGGAAGAAGTAAAAATTTACATGAAACACATAAACGAATTCATTCAAAAAATTTGTTTATGTTTATCATATAAATTTTATCGCTTTTCCAAAAGAGAGAGATAGAGAAAAGCGTAAAATTTTTTACTCATATTTAATTTTAGAAAAAATTTTTGAAATTTTGTCGAAGTTTAAAAAACTATCCGCTGCCAACAAATAGAAAATTCGTAATTTCACTTCGGTTTTCAAAGATCGAATTTTTATTAGATCTCGATATTTCGAAATTCTGCGAAACTATTCTGCAAAAAAGTTTTTTTACGAAATGTAATGATAGAAGTCGTTGTTTATCGGGTTAGAGAAATTGGTGTCCTTACTAAATTATTCGGATATTCATTTAGATATTTTTATTGTTTTCAAATATGTATTGTAGACTTTTTATTATTATTTCTTGTCTGTAGCAATAAATATTTTTGAAAATTGTCTTTATTTTCGGTAAAAAAAAAGTTATTCGCAAAGCTAAATAAATAGTAACAGAACTTAAACTCTATCGGAATAGAACTAGATACGACTATATGTATGTATTTATGTATGTATGTCAGCAAATAACTTCATATCGTGCAGATCTAAAATATTTTCGAAAAGATTCGGTGTAAAATAACATACGGACTCCATCCCTCGACTTCTTCTCTCTCGACAATATTGTTTTTGTTGGTGCACACTTTGTGGATTACAGAAGATGAACGCTGACTCTTACTTAGGACTAGAGTGGCACTATTATAGGATGGTATTCATGACTAAATTACTACTGGACTAAAATGAAAAGTGACCTTTGTAATCTCTGCCCAGTATGTGAAATAAACCCAGTGTTCCACTGTGCGATAAACCCAACTCAACTAGAACTCATTTAAATATTAACATGACCTGAGGGTGGTTGAGGGTGGTGTTGGCTGAAATGGTTAGCGCGTTGACTACTAAGCAAACAATGACTTGGGGCCTGGGTTCAAACCCTGGCTAGAGCAAGTCAATCAACATTATTAATTTCTCTAATGCACATAAGTGAGACATTGTGTTAATCGTTGTCGGACTATTTAAGTGATGAAGGCATAGCACTGGTCACTAAAAAACTGTTCCGACAGCGAGTGATGGATGATGCTGTTCCAAGCTAATGTACACAACATCGCCCTCCTTCGTCGGTTAGCAGAAACATCGGCGAGGTAAAAACAATTTATAAAATGCCTGCTAATACAGCTTAACAAAATTAATGCGTCTACTTAATACCGGAGGCGCTTCAACTCTCTTATTAAAATTAACATAACGCGCAAAGCAGAGTTGTGAAAGAGTTAAGTCTTCTAAATTGTCAACATCTATCTTCTCTACCCTATCCCTCTCCCTGAGTTCCGGCACAGTGCACTGCATACGTAGGGGTCATCCCCTGAGTGCTGATCCTAATTAAAAAAAAAAAAAAATAACCTATAGAAGTGCTTCAATAGGTATCAATACTATCCTTTTAGTCCAGAAGTCGGCGGTTCGATTCTGCTAGCTAAGCCCAATTATAAGGAGTTACTACTTACTTATATAGTCAGAAAATATTCCCATGCTCTCAAAAACTAGAAATCTGATGAAAATCCGATTTTCGAAAATTGTTCTTTTTATATCACTTATACTACTAATAGATGTTCATAAATTGTTCTCAATTAAGAGAAATTATTATGTATGCATGTATGTATATATGTATGTAAGTATATATTAAGAGAATATAAGTATATATTGTAAATCAACTTACCGCTAATGATTTTCATTGCGATATTAGCGTTCGAGTCCGCTACAATAATGATTCCTAATAGAATACTGTCTTTTCACCATTCTATCTTGCTGTTATCGAAAGTGGTTTTCTGAAAGTAAAAAAAAATCATCGTTTAAAAATCGGAGCAGACGATCTTGTTTGCACATTTAGAGAGAATTTTGTACTCAATTCTCTTACATGGAACGATCAAGGCTCGGGTATTAATGATCATGGACTTCGTCGCTTTTTCAAGCTGTTGATTAGGAACAATAAGTAGCAGCTCCGCTTTCTAAGTTTAGCGATTGCTATTTCGTCAGCGGACTAAGTGCGAGTCCTACCAAAAGATAGCTTCTGTTTTTTCTGAGGTAAGTATGAGACTTCAAGTTTCGAATTGTTACAACTAATTATACAACAATTTTAATCTATCGGTTAGGGTCAAACATCTGACAGATAATAGTCAAAAAATCTTATTAAAGAAATCCGAGCCGTGAAACCAATGACCTCGGATATAAAGCTTTGTGTAGTTCGGAGAGCATCAAAACGTGTACAGGACGTTTGGGACAGATATTAAGACAACTCTCTTCTATCGCTATATGGTATGATGGACGTTTAAAAATGTCATCCAATCGAGGGTTAAGTATGACAATCTTCATTAGAGGTTTCTTACACTTTCCGCCTACTCAGGTTTTCTTTGCATTGCCGAGCTAATTACCTGTGGATTTACTAACCATTAATCTTCAAAGTATCAGCTTATTCGGCAGATGCACTACTCGTATAGCATTACTAATTTCCTGTAGGAAGACCTAAATGCATGCCAGCCTTATATGAATTCATATGTAATGAACACAGCAAATTAAAGATAAGGAGATGAGCAGCCTACCTGTTGATAGATAGACCAATTTAGTTCACACTGGATTTACACAAGCTGTCTAAATGAAGAAGGGAAAATATTTCCATCTGATGTACCTCTGCCGTTTGCTAGAGATTCATAGACTGGCATGCTTTAGTCATCGTTTGCAAATTATTGTGAACTGCTTCAACGGACTCAGCTTATATATCAGTAGTAGCGGATGGTTCCAGTCCAATACTAACTTATGGGCACGTGCTATCCTTCTACTTCTTATCTTTCTTCCATATTTTTGGCTTCTTGTACCTCTATTCTGTAACTAAATCTAGTTAACATTCTCTTTCTATATTTTCTCTCAACATGTAACTTCAAATGAGAAAACATCCTACATGTTGCCGATATTATAATGAATTTATCGTGGAGGGGCAGGTCCAGATGACAATTTGATGGTTGGGTTGCCATTTCAGGTGTGACTTTTTGTACAACATATTTACCGCGACAACACCGTTACATATAAATTTCGCTCCCTCTCTATCTCGGTTGCAGATTAATTTTATGTTTACAAATATTTACTTTAGGTGCGGCCAAGTGGAATAAACTTTAGCTCATTCAAGTCACACAATAGCTCTGTTTCTTTACTTTTCTGGTAAAGTTCGGTAAAATGAGCGTAAACTATAATTCCTCTCAATTAGAGACAAAAATGCACAAAAGTACGGGAACGCATAAAACCAAGTTTTTAGCCCAAAAGTTTGTACGAAATTGCTGTGAATGTAAATAAAAAAAAAAATAAATACTGTTTTTGATTAGTATTTCACTTTTTAAGAGATTTTAGTTTTAGGCAGTTTCGTGCAAGAAGAAGAAGCACATTTCTCTCTCATTTGCCCAATTTTAGAGTACGTGAACGCTTTTTGTGCAAATTGGGATCCCGCGGGTCTTGTGGCAACATTTAGAAGTGATTCTGATAACAGTCGTTTGTTAAGCCCGATGTTGATTGAACCGATGTTAGTTTTACCCTCCCATGGTATTGATTATCTCTGTTCCTCGATGTTTGCTATTTAGAGTCAGTTATTTTATATTTTTGTATGTCTGTACATTAGTTGTGACTGAGCAAAGAAATTCACATGAGAGGAGCGCAGTTGTCGAGATCATTAATCCTTGTAGGTTATTCGCCTATCGATTTTTTTTAGCCATTAGCGTTAACAAAATATTTTACACGTTTGTTTCTTTTGTAAATACCTTAAAGTTATTTTTATCAACTATTTTTTATTTAAATAAATCGAAATAAATTTTTATATAATACTATGTATAAATAATTTCTCAAAACTAAAAAAAAAAGTTTTATATGAATTTGTTGAAACCTAAAAAACTAAATAAGTAAACTTATAATTAGAGTTTGTATGTGTTTTGTTTAAAATGAAATTAAAAATTTTAATGTCTACATGGGGCCTCGTTTTAATAAGGCGGGGGTTGATGTTGATATTGTTGTCCCAACATATTTGGTTGATTAGGCAATTGACGTTGCAGTTGGGCCACTAAATTAGGATTTTGTTGTTGAGCCTGATTTTGAGATTGGCCCATACCGCCAGCGGCAGTATTTTGCGATCCCATGCCTACAAAAAGTTTTTGTTAAGAATTTTATATTTATTGAAGGTTGTTATACTTTTTTCATACCTTGCATTTGCATCATTTGATGTTGCATACGCTGTTGTTGGAATTGTTGTTGTTGCTGTACACCGGGCTTACCACCCGTTGATTGTTGCCGTTGATAAGGCGGCACCGCACCCTGGCCCATCATATTGTTCATGGTAACATTGGGTGTTTGATTCATATACTGACTTCTACTTCCAGCCATTGGACCTCCTGGTCCGCCTCTTTGCTGTTGTTGCGCCATAAATTCTGCGGGATTAGTACGTTGATTCATTTGGTTAAACCCTCCCATAAGGTTGGTTGGTTGATTGGGCCCACCAGATTGATTCATGCCTTGCTGGTATTGATTGAAGTTTTGGAATTGTCCGGGTCCAGTTGAATTAACCATGCCCTGGTTTACAGCAGCATTGCCAACACCCGTTACACCCACATTTTGTTGCATCATTCCGCCAGCATTAACCATACCGGCTGTATTTTGGCCTGTCATCATTGCATTCGGATTATTGGCATTGCCGGCTCCCAACATGGTAGAATTCTGAGCCATGCCCATTTGTGCATTTGCCTGGGGATTCATAGCTTGTGTACCCAATTGCTGTTGTATCATAGAGTTTTGTGCACCCATGCCTTGCGCTGTCATTCCAACTGCATTCATGTTAGGGGCCATTTGATTGGGAGCCACTCCAGCCATTTGGTTAGGAGCCAACGCTCTCATACCAGTGCGACCAAATTGCTGTTGTTGCAATTGTTGCTGCTGCTGCACAGAGCTAATACCTCCCGGTTGTTGTTGAGGTGTCATTCCTTGAGCCTGCCGTTGTTGTTGCTGCTGCTGCATATTATTAAAAGTGGGATTATTTTGATTGAATGTTGGCTGTCGCTGTCTTAGCATATTGTGCAATGCTTGTTTGGAATTGTTGATTTGCGGACGTTCAAAACGATTCACTGTAATTAATAAATACATAAATTCTTTGGTGAATACTTCTTCTAAAGAATTTGTATACAAGAACGCGTTCTTGAAATTCTTAGTTAGTTCACTTTATATTTTGAAGTATCATGAATTACATACATAATTATTAATTCCACAATTGAATAATTTTATATTTTTGTTGATGTATTCAACAAATTTTTTTTTTTTTTTTATAATTTTATTATTTATTGAATCTTCAATAATAAATTGAAACATCAATAAGTTTTTCAAATCTTAAATCTAAAAAATAAAAAATGTTCAATATATGTTTAGCCAATGCTAAACAAAATTTTTAGTTTCTACAGTTGATTTTTGTTGTTTTACATCTCTCGTGTACGGCTGAGAGAAAGAGTATCCCTCCTCCTCAGCCGGGTGTGGCCTATATACTCTAGAATATTGCGCGCAAGTGGATTTGGGTGCAACTCAAGTTGTTTTATATATATTTTGGCGTGTTTTGAAAATACGCCAACGGAACATCAAGGTCTTTGTGAATTCGCTGATTTCGGATACACCAGGGGGCTGCTATTATTGCACGTAGAATTTTATTTTGTCGCCTTTGAATTTTTTCTACATTCGATGCTGAGGCAGTGCCCCATAACTGGATTCAATAAGACCATATTGGTTTCAGGATCGCGTTTTATAATATACAGTCTAGGCTTAACATTCACTCACACGTCAACATTTGCTGATGATACAGCTTTTATAAGCGTTCATGAAAACCCTGTTGAAGCTTCCCGGAATTTGCAAGGGTACATATCAAAACTGGAAACACGGCTAAAACAATGGCGGATAAGAGTTAATGAGCAGAAATGTGTACACGTCACTTTTACGTTACGCAGGGAAACATGCCCGCCTATACAAATCAACACCGAGACTATACCGCCGCACACTGCAGTAAAATATCTAGGCGTTCATCTTGATCGTCGTTTAAAATGGAAATGGCACATAGACGCAAAGTTGATCCAAATGAAATTGGCTTATTGGAAGAAATTCTATACTAAGCCTAGACTGTAAACTAATAATTTTAGAAAAAAAAAACATTGTTTAAAAAGAAAAAAAAAAAAAAACGGTTCCTGTGAATCCAGGTAACAGTTCATGGTCACATCGGTGCCGCCTGTTCTAACAGCTGCATTGAGTGTCTGTGTTCACATTGGGTTCGGCTGACTGTTCCGCTATCCTAAGAATCGAGTGTATTGTTAAAAAACTATTGTAAGCACTATTGTACCTCAGAAGTCACGGTACCACACCTTTGTGACTAATCACATCTTGGTGCTACGCTTCCTGGGGAAAAGAATAATTGGAGTTCAAAGACATTGCCTTTACCTAATTAACCATTAAAGCCTTGTGTTACTAAACAATCACTGAAATAAGAGATCCTATGCGCGTCTGCCAGGAGGAGGAAAGCAATCTAAGTTCTATCCCAAAGCCAAAGTCGATGGAAAGTTATCCTCTGGTGGTTTCCTTCGAGGGTCGACTCGTAACCAAGCAACGGTACCATGGAACCGGTAACTATACGAATCACTTGCCTTTTAGAATGAGTTTTTAGGATAGAGTTTAAATGTAGTTTCAATGATGCGATTATTACCATGCGGAATACTCTATTCATCTTAGATGACGTTTGCGATAAGATATACTGTATTTCATTGCGGATTTACTCTTAACAATGACAGTCAATTCTGTAACCGGTTATTGGAGAGGTCTTCGGAAGTTCACGTGGTGAATGCGGTTACTACAAGCGTCAGTGGGTGGTTTGGACTTCGCTCAGCCAGTAACAGCTAAATTAACAGTAGCTTCATCGCTAGTGCTCCCTGGTGGGTAATGGATGAGTTCAGTATATCTATCCTATTCCCCTGTGATTATTCAATGGCTCAACTCGAGTGCATCGCTTTAGATGCTGATGTAGCAAGAGTTTAGAAAGCTCAAACAATTTAGGAAGGTGTTTATGTATGCTAGGGTATTTATGCACAAGAAGTTGCAAAGATGAGCATCGAGGTAACCTCGGAAGTGGTGGCGAGCGCCCAACTTCAGTTGGTGTTAAAACTACCGTCATATTAGGTCACAAGACAGGAACTGATGTTTAATTTGCTAATTAAAAATTATAGAGATCACAAGGGTTTGCACCGCAAATATGTAAAACATTAGTCCAAGATGTGTAAAGGGACGCTAACAATATTCGTGATGAAAGTTTCGGGTTACATCTCTGTAATGGTCAAAAATTGATAGGTATATTTTTTTAGAATTTTATAACTAGATGCTGATAGAGTCATCATTGAATGAAAAGTTATAAATTTTGGGTGTGTCATGGGCGGAAATTTTGCCATGTTTGCCTTTCGCTATACCCAGTTTTACCTTCAGGTAACCCAATCTTATACCTCTGAAGAGATTGGTTCGGAATGTCCTTAAAGGAAAGGGTGATCGAATATGTCATTGTTTTGGACAAGTTCATTGCAGTTGCAGTTTTTCGCTGACATGTTCTATGCTATAATCTGGTCTAATCTAAAACTGCTGAGTTGATTATTCTGGAATGAATTTCGTGGATCTTCGAGAAATTTCGATATGTAAATCAAATCGACGTGAGATGATTGCTGTTTGCTTCACACATTCAATCAACCCATTCTGTATTAATTCCAGCAATGCAAGCGCCTTTCTTAAACTGCATATGCGCGGATACAAGGTCTGCGATTAATCTTTCAAAAATCATTGATGCGTTGAGAGTTAATCAGCAATAATTTAACACTTTAAGGAGCCTAGAGAAGTACAGTCATGTATGTAGGTTTAAAAATTAACAAAAAATTTATGTGTTTTTTTCCAATTGGGTTTGCATAGAAGACTGGACATTGTAGGTTATAATTCATTGGCAACACTGTAATGTTTAATATATGGTGAAAAACACAAAGTCAGCAGCTAACATAAAATTAATAGTGATAAGTCTCGTATTATATTTGTATTCGTCATTTGTTTAAATTATATATTTAATCACGTTCAACGAAGCTACCTGACAAGTAGTGAAAGCATTTACACATGCATCCCTACCGAAAACAACGTTTGTTCTATTCGGCCACTGTAGTTGAAATCTAATGGGATGTTTATTTAAAAATTTTTCCTTTGTTGCTTGAAATATGTTAACAATGTCTGTTTAATATTTCTCGCTTAAATCGTTTCTTGATGAACATTAAAAAAAATTATTCACATCCAGAATACGGACGATTGTGTCGTACGTTGGCCGTACTAAATACAAAAGGGTCACAACTCAAAATACTAAAATTTTCAGGAGACACAAAAACTGTTTTCGTGCAGAAGCAACACACTTAACCTTAAAAGTAGACATAACTGTATTTCTCCAGTTAAAGAAGATAGTGATGTGAAAGAAATCTTTGCAGTAGATAGAGATGTGTACTCTGAATTAATTTATGGAAAAAAGTCAGTTTTGGAAAATTTTGAGTTGTGACCCTTTTATATTTAAGGTGCGATATATGAATTGTTTACTTACTTTGCATGCCCTGCTGTTGTTGTTGCTGATAGAACTGCTGCTGCTGTTGTTGCTGCTGTATGGGATGGAATTGATTTTGGCCCTGCCACTGTTGCTGCTGTGGATTCATACCACCCTGTTGCATACCTTGAGCACCACCAGGACCCATGAAATTCATTTGTTGATTTTGTTGAGGATTCCCTACATTCATTTGTTGCTGCATATTACCCGGTACACCCTGCATTTGCTGTTGTTGCATCATAGCATTCGGATTTTGTTGCATCATTTGATTGGGGTTGAATTGTTGCATGTTAACCTGAAAAAATTTTCGTTAATTTCGAAAATATAAAATTAATTGAATAGGTTTTAGTCACATTTGAATTCATTTGCATATTCATCTGCATTTGTCCCATTTGCTGTTGGGAATTAATTTGCTGCTGTTGCTGTGACACTTGTTGTTGCTGTTGAGCTTGTTGTCCCAATTGCTGCTGTTGCGGTTGCTGTTGTTGACTTGTCGCTTGTTTTCCGCCCTGTTGCGATTGTTGTCCCACCAAAGCTGGCTGTTGTTGAGCATTTACCGGAGGAGTTTTAGGATTTTTAGGCTTTCGTTTTCGTGTAGTACCCTTACCACGACCTCTGCCAGTGACTACCGCACTGGGAGATTGATCGACCGAAGAAGGAGTATCTGCTTTCATTTCATCCTTCTGTAAGAAAGGTATAGGTGTCTTTATGGACAATAGTAAATTAATAATGGACCAAAACAAAATTTTAAGAAGAAATAATTAAAAAAAAAGCATAATGCAAGAACTTAAGAAAAAGAAAAATACCACAATTTTTTCTGGTACTGGTTCTATATCTTCAGGCGGCAATGGCAAAGGTTCGTAGTAATAACTGCTTGGTTTTATTAAACTATGTGTGTGATATTTTAGGTTTCTATGGGCGTCTTCATAGGTCAGAGGCTTGCGTTCTAATTTGACCGCACCAAACCAGACCCAAGATAGTGGCGCCGGATTTTTGTGGCCTTCTAAAATATCCCATACAGAAATGCGTTGCTTATCGGAAATGCGTAATTGTTTTTTATCCATGTCATTGATTTTATTCCCTTTCTGATCAACTCCGGCCGGTTCGCAAGAAATAACCTAGATTACAATCATATACATATATTAAATTAATTAAAGTTTTTAATTTTCCAAAATAGTTCACCTCAGTTTGATGTTTGTATAGCGGCAAAAGTTGCCGTATAACTCTAATAGAAGCATTATTCTTTTCACCAATTTCTTTTTTTAATTTTTTCATTAGATTTGAATAGAATTTTTCATCCCGTTCGGACTGACCATCGGATATAAGTGTAGAATGTACTAAAGTTGTGAGCATATCCACCACAGTGGTGAAAAGCTCTCTTTAAAAATAATGTAAATTAATTGAGGTTTTCTTTTTTATTTATACAACTAACCTGTTTGTACTTAGATCCACCACACCTTGACAAACTAATTGGGCCAGTAGGATGGCCCAATCAGTTATTGAAGTACCATTTTTTTGTATAGAATCAAACATGCCGCCTACTAAAGAAAAACGCAACTGTAAAGCATCCAACATTGCCTCTCGACCCAAAGGATCATCTACGCCACCCATTGTATCAAACTAAATACAAATGTTAAGATAAACGTTATTATTGATGTTAGATAAAAAAAAAGTTGAACATCTTGACTTGCCTCTGCATAAGATTGCAAACATTGCGACAGCTGGGAATACAAAGAAACTAATAAATTTTCTTTGTACTCGTCTTGACCTTTGAGACACGTCAATATCAAACCCAAAAATGGTTGATAATTTAAAGGCATCTTCTTATTGTGTATACCACTGTTGGAACCAGTACTGTAACTACTGCTAGCACTGCCGCAACTATTGCTCTTTTCTCGTTCGTCGCCACTGCACGAACTATTATTGTCTGCTTTTGAAGATTTTGAAAAGTAGTTCATGCTCTCCAGTACCTGACCAGCTACTCTTAAAATACGACCCTGCACAGCAGGCGTTAGTTTGGAGACCAATGGTGCTACCAACCAAGTAGATGGTTTAGGTCTATGCTCTGCCTTGCCACCATTCGGCACCTTTACCTCTTCCATTAGAAAAACATCAATAGCAGCACGGGCCACAGTATCTAACCAGGTTGTCAGTTCGCTGCCATTACTCATGCTTTGTTTATGCATAAGCTGCAAATCTAGCCACGATATGCGTAATGTCCATTGGCCTAAGTTCTCTAAAATTCTAACAATCATAGATTTTTGATCCATTTCAGATATAATACTATATTCCGATTCTGAGTAACAAATCATATGCAATATCGATTGAGACTGCTTCGGCGTTAACATATCGTCAATGATCATGTCGCACAATTTATCGGCATTCTTAAGGCATCTCTCTAACACATGCTCCTGGGCACATATCTGCTTGAGAACATGTTGGGCAAATTCCAAAAGCGAAATTTGTTCACCTGACCCTTGAACCGAAGGATTTAATGGCGTCATCGAAAGGGGTTGCGACATATCGTGATCATGATCTCCCGTTAGGCTGGTCAAATCACTAGTTCCTAAAATTTGACTTATATCTACAGGACGATCGTTACTTTTAGGTGTACTTCCCGGATGAACAGGTGTATTGAAACCACTGCCTCTTTTGCTGCCACTACCAAACACTCCCGTCGAGTTATTGCCTGTCATGTTGGAAGTTTTCAAGGCGGTGGTATCTACCACTATAACAATAGCTTTAAGTACTGCCAATACCGCTTCCAGAGGAATATTTTTATGTGCTGCGATTAGTAAGTGACGATCGCAACTGAGTTTAATATTGGAAGAACTGCTTACTGCATTTAGAGGATTGGGAGAGGTACTAACGGAATACATTCCAGGTTGTGGTATTTCAATGGTTTTGAATAGTTTTAAAACTAAATGACATGTTAAACGGGCTCCTAATAAAACAAAGAATTTATTTATTAACCCTTTTTTATTTATGAATTATATTGCAAGCTATTAAATCAGCAATGAATTCGTTTAGAAATTATTATTATAATTGATTTTCACTCACGACCAAAAGCGCCAGCTTTGTGATCTGTTAAGAAATTATCTATAATCTGTTTTCTAGTTTATGAATAAATGATGCCACTTCTGATCGTTTCGAAATTTTGAATTATTTCGATATTATTATTATTATTATTATTATTAATATTATTATCTTTCAATATTATGCAAATTAGATTCTGTTTTTAATTTACATACAATCAAAGACAAAAAATAAATTCGAGAAGAATTTATTCTTCGGAAATTACTACGGCGATATAAAAGTATGCGTGATTAAGAGTGACGTGAGTGATCATCACCGAAACCGACAGCAAACCGGTGGCGAATCATTCAATTGTTACCCTAATATGTGTACGAGGACATGAGGAAACTACGGGAAACATCGTCGCTGACAATCTGGCTAGGAGAGGAAGAGAACTAGATGATGTCGACATTGACAATTTCTCCGGTCTTCCACATTTAGCCTGCTGGAAGCGAATTGATGAAGCTCCTATGCACATAGTCAAACCAGATGGCACAATGAGCCAACCTGCTCCATACCGAGGACAGTATGGAGCCTTGCCTGGATGTTAAGAGAACTAAAATCCTGCTGAATTTCCCTAAGATGCAATTGCGCAATCTTGCGGCCGCAGTCACCGAACATTGTACCATTGGCACCCATGCTAGACGCCACCATACAATGAATACTGATCCAGCTGTAATGACGAGGAAGAAGAAAACATCACACACTTTCTATACCTCTCCCCAGCTCTGGAGGATCGCCTTCTAGGTAAAAGATCCTTCAGTACCCTCTCCAAGATCTCAGCAGCGGAACTCGGAAAGCGGAAATTCCTTTCTCAGGAGCAGCAGATGGTTTACCTCACTGAATGCCCAATAGCGGGCTTGGTAACTTGCCCGTAACCATTGCATGGAATTACCCTTTGCATCGATTTCCCAATTACTCTCATCCTCACTCTTTCATTCATACTTCTTGACCTATTATGACTCTCCTATGCCTAATCTCCCCTTCTTTTCTAGCTTTCTTCCTTATCGGTAACACAATAGAACCCACCCAAGTGGACTGAAATCGAATTTCCTTTTGCCCAGCAACCTGCCAAACTAACCTAACCTAAGAGTGACGTGTAATTGCACAGTGATTAAAAAACCAAGCATTTTTTAATTTAACTTGGAAATTACATATCTTCTAATATCCTTTTTCTTTTACACCATGGTTTTTTCTTCCGGCGTGTAATTTGCACGTCAAATCGGTTAATCTTTGTTGAAAATAGAAAAAGAATTAAATATACGTGTCTGTCATGACTTCCGAACGTTTTCAATTAGAATGAAAATTTCCGAATCACAAAATAGAATATTTTTGCTCGATTGGTGGCTAATGTGGGAATTTTTTAAATCTCCTTTTCCATGTGTTATTATCAAACATATATTGGTTTTTATATCCGAATTAGATAGATAAGATATCGGAGATTTTTTAAATAAAATTGCAACCTAAGAAAATATCTCACGAGGATTGCTTAATTTTGAACCTACGAAAGTTCAAGCATCGGTTGCAACCGAAAGAATTCATAAAAAAAATGTAATTTCAATACTTTTTTTGACCATTAAAAAGGTAACGGTCGTTACTTTATAAATTTGCTGTTTTCAAATTTCGGAAACAAACATCATGTATTGTAAAATTTTTCACAGGATGTGTCAAGTAAAAAATCTTATTAAATTCTTTGAAATGTTTTTCAAAGTAAATTAGTTACCAAAGTAAGTAACGATCGTTACATTATAAAAAGTTAAACGTTTTTTGTGTTTGAATTCATTTATTATGGGTAACAAAAAAAAACATAAACGAAAAACTATATTATATATTATATTATAATCCTTCGGAAAATGACATACATTTATTTGGTGTAATATTAGTGGAAAAATAAATTAAAAATAATAATTTTATTTTTGAGCTGTAAGGGGTCATTTTCTGTGGAAACACCCATATGCTGCTTGACACTCTATTTTTGTAATATACACAAGTTCACTCAGAAGTCACTTTGGTCATTGCTTGCGATATAAAATAACAAAATTTGTTGTGATTGCGATTTCCAGCACACCAATTTAGTGACTTCAAATCGTGATCAAATTTTTTTGGCGAAATGCGATTTTCAGCACATGGGTGAAAGTTAAAATTGTAGATGAGTTAAAAAGAGGTGTGAGTGGATATCAATTGTCTTTAAAATGTTTATCATTCATTTGATATGCGTTTTAAAAGCAGTTTTAATGCAAAAACAATGTTTTAAAATTTTTATTCGGTAATCCGGATAATTTCATAATCCGGATTAGGGTCTGCAATCAATTATCGGATTATGAAGTTTTTACTGTATTTTGAATACGACATTTTTGTATTCAAAACCTGATTCGCTAATTTTTTTAATATATGTACATACATATTCAAAGTATCATTTTGCTCCATATTGAGAAATTTAAAATTTAATGAGTATTTTGTTTTATACCAAAATATAGAAAATAAAATGAATTTATTTGTCATGGGTTAGCAATCTATACGTTGCATTTTATTGGTTGCCAATACCAACTCTTTAATAGATCTTTACCATAAATGAAAAATTTTCAAACTCGTAAATTAATTATTTAAAACATAAGTTACAGAGTATTACTGAAATAAAATGCTATATTGTAAAAGAAAATAGATTAAAGCTATAAACACATAGACACCACAGCGAGCAGCAGGCAGCAAGGTGTCAAAAATAAAATAAACGAGTTTATATGAAGTTGATTATTTTGACGACAGCAACGCCTGACCCACGATCAGCGTTACCGTTGATAACTTTCAAAAAGGGGCACAAAAAGGAGATTTTCCAAAAAAAAGGGTCACAAAAAGGGGATTTCTATCAAAAAAAGGGCCTCTTCAAAAACAAGAAAAATAAAGCAAATAAATACGTTTCATTTCTAAAAACAAAGGTTAACAAACATTTTCACTAAAAGTATTTTTATAAAATATATGTATGTACATATAACGAAAAACAAGCAAGAGAAAATAAAATTTCTCATATGGTATGTACATAAATTTAAAATAAAAATATATATAAAATTCGAAAATATATGTATTAATTTTATGAAAACAAATATAGCTACGAAAAAGAAAATATAGTTGATAGTAACAATATGTATAAACGTACTTAAGTTTTCTAAAGGATAAGACACATACCTAAATTTATTCTATTAGAGGAAAAACATTTGGTGTTGATAACAAATGAAACATACGATTTGCAAGAGAAAGAAAATTGTGTAAATTTTCTATACATCTCATTATTAAATTAAAAGATATAAGCAAATTAAAATACATGTATAGTATATATAGTTTTGCACTCAATACCTATTTTTTTGAAACTGTTCTTCTGTATTTTTGAATAAGTTCATCACTAGGCATCCAATCTTCCAAGTCACTTTGAAACAAATTTAAGGCGGATAGCATAGACTGACAGGTATCTACTTTGAATCTGTTTGTTAATTTATTTTTTAGTAATGCTAGCTTCGAAAAAACACGTTCAGCAGAAGCACTACTATATGGCTAAATACATATATATGAAATTTGGAAATTCGCATTTTAAGGGGGTAAAAAGGGATAAATACGGCCCAAAAAGGGACATTTTTAAACATGGTACCAGGAATATGAAATTTGGAATGTAGATTTCTTTCAGGACGTAGACTCGAACCAAAATAGAAATTTTTAGAAATTCGCACTTTAAGGGGGTAAAAAGCGTCCCAAAAGGGAATATTTTTAAACATGGTCCCAGGAATATGAAATTTGGAATGTAGATTTCTTTCAGGACGTAGACTCGAACCAAAATATAAATTATTAGAAATTCGCACTTTAAGGGGGTAAAAAGGGGTAAAAGCGTCCCAAAATGGAATATTTATAAAAATGCTCCCAGGAATATGAAATTTGGAATGTGGGGTCCTTTTGGGAAGCAGATTCGAACCGAAATAGGCATTCTAAGAAATTCGCGCTTTAAGAAGCTAAAAAGGGGAAAATACGGACCAAAATGGGACAGTTTTAAGCATGGCCCCAGAAATACTCGTATGAAAGTTTGAATGTAGGTTTTAAAGGTTATTATTTGCATAAATGCTTATGTTTTTTGAAAACATGAAAAATATATTTTTTTTTATAACATATATGTTATTTATTTTTTACTTTAAAAATTGCAGGTAATGATGTACCGGGCGGGTATGCTAGTATTAAATAAAAAGTTAAATAAAACCGGGTATTAGTGGAAAAAAAATTTGTTTTTTTATGTCTAGAAATCCAGAGATCGACATCGATCGATGGCGTGGGTCAGGCCGTTAATTTTCAATTAAAGAATAATAACTTAATTAATTGGTTTTTGTTTTAAACGATGGAAAAAGTGCTCAAGTCGAGATAAGCTAATTTCTATTCATATCACCATTGAATTTTCCAGATTGTTGACAAAGTTCTGCATTAAGGATTTACTGCCTTTTTTCACTCTAATTTTCTTATATAGAATAACGTCTTAATTTGGAATATACAATATTCCCCCCTATCGTGAATAATTTTTCACTCGAAATTTTTTTCACTTTTCCCGTATTTGCAATCATGAAAAATTCCTACGAAAAAAGTTTATTCAGTTCAGGATAACAACGTGAAAAAATGTTCACTGAAAAACAATAATTTTTTCCCTCGGAATTTTTTCACTTCTTCCTTTGATATTTTCACTTTATTTTTAATGGCGAATAGAACAGAAATTGTATGAAGTTCTTCTTATAATTCGAATATTAAAGCTTACAAACTTTATTTTAAGAAAAAGATCTGATAATAAGGCACAAACTGATGTATTGGTCAACAAAATGAAAAACAACAACTCGATTGCCTACTCGATTTCAAATTGAATTTCTTTGCAGAACCATTTTAGTAAATCTACTTTAAGTACAAAACGGGAATACATTTTAAAAAACCCACTAACATTTAAATGCTTTTCTACAAAACTATAAAATATGATTTAAGCACTATTTTGCTTAAGCCACAGATGTACATACGCATGTACACATATTGCTTGTGGTTTTTTTTTAATTAATCGCAATCTTTTTCGTTTGCTCAAAAAATTTTAACAAATATAATTTTCGTTTTTAATACCATTACTCACCCGATTCAGCGTCCGTAGTTATTTCACCACCCACCGGATAGGCATTGGCTAATGTTGGCAGGGCGATTTTCATAACAAAATCAGCTAAAGAGAAACAATGTCTGGCTACCAAAATGCATATGAAAACCGCTAAGGAATTATGAATTTTACTATTTTGAATATCAATCTGGCACAAATGTGGATAACGCGTTTTTTTCATGGCATGACAAATACTTTGTAGAGCAGCAATCCATTCTTCGGATAAAGCATTACAACCGGCCGTTAGCTCTGCACAAGCTATTGCAATATCATTCAGACGATCGTTGTCAGTTTCATGGCAAACAGCAAATACAACATTCGAAACAAAATTATAAATATTGGTGGTTGATTCATGCAACTGTCTCAACCACATAGAATCAATTTTACCACCTCTTTTAGGTGAAGACAAGAATTCCTGCATAAATTGTGGATTATACGATTGTGGCACCATACCCATTTGCTCCGGTTGGTTAAAAATATCCTTAAATTTTTTAATATGCGACATTTGTTGAAAAAATTCTTGTTCTTGATCTTTGGAACGCAATACCAAACATGATTCATAGAGATCACTTAAATAGGCCAAAATACACCGTTCAGCAGAGCTGCATTCGGTTGGATTATTGACATGTTTAATAGTGCGACATAATCCCTCAAATACCGAAACAGTTTGATCGTGTGACAGCAATAAGCAACTGTGATATCTTCGCAATATACCCACTATATACAGACCCAGCGATGTGGTATAACTTCTAATCATATTAGACTTTTTCACCTGCAACTGATTTTCAACCTCGGGCAACTCTTTTAGAATTTGATCGCACAATTCCAATAAACTGTGTATACTTAAAGCCATTTCCATTAAATCAAATAAAAAAGCTACATGCTCTTGTACAGGTAAATAATTATTATTTCCCATAGCAAAACTATTTAACTGTTCCAAAACTGTTGCAGCGCATTGCGATGTGACAACATGTTGATCAAAATAGGCCATATTTTGACATTTACTTGTGGTATTTTCAAAATTAAATTCATTACGGGAATGCTTTTTCACTTTACCGCCCTCGGCCACATCAATGCTAAATTTTTTGGTAAATAATTTACAAATTTCCTTAGACATCTTTTTGACAGCATGTTTTTTTTCGTCACGTTCTTTGCCCACGCCGAAAAGTAGTATATAACGTTGATTTGATTCACTACTGTACATCGTGGATGGATCATCTTGAATTATAGGAAAATGCTTGGTATATATATAATGCCGTGAAATTGATGAATTTGTTTCATTACACCCCGAACTATTGTTGTGATCAGTTATTTTAGGACTATCCGGAGCTTCTGCTTGACCCTTTTCTTTTATATTCTGCAGAAGTTTGTCGAGATCATCGTCAACATTTGAGTCGTCAAATTCAGTGTGTTTAAAATCTAAGCCTGCACTAAACTCATCATCGAAGCCATGATTAACGGATGGAGAAACTGGTTTATTGGACACTGGTCCACTAACACTGTTGCCCACTATACCCATATTCCCACCTTTATTGTTTAAACTTGTAGCTAAATTTGTTGTAGCACCCTCTAAGAGATCTCCTCGCGATATTAGCGTATGCATATATGCGTTGTGAGAAAATACATCATGTCGTATTAGAGCGCTAAAGAGATGAACAAGATTAGTGAACTGCGTACGATTCGCTATACTGCCGTTTTCATCCAGGACGGGAGCGTCATGATCTAGAAAATGCATAAGTACTGATTGGAAAACGGGCAAACCTCCTATGAGGCCGGCGCCTGAAGCAATAGACTCTTTATCATCATTTGGATTGTTAATATCGCCAGTACCATTATTATTATCTTCAGGTGATGGTGTGGTAACTTCAATTTGTCGTTTATCCAACAATATAGCCACCATAATTGCACGATGTTCACCCCATCTGCAATTAAATTATTTATTATATATAAAAAAAAAAACAGTTTAAAATGTTTAAAAAATGTAGAATTTTCTTACAAATTCTGAAATATTTTAGTCTAATTTTTCTGATCGAAAAAAAAAAAAAAAACTGATAAAAATTTTAAAATTGTATTTTTTGTATGATTTGGATATTTAATACTGTGTTTGACTTCAAGTTTTTCTGTTAATGTTTCTGGTTATTGTTGAATTTTAAATTTTAGAAGGTTTAGTTTGGTGCAACAAGTTTTGTAAGATATTAAATCGTATAAATCTAGTTTTATTAATAATTTTTCTATATTTATCGTTTGCTTTATCCAATAATAATATATAATATGGTTTCACAAAAAAAATGGCACTTACCTTTGACTCGACACTGCCCATTCGCATAATATTTTCACCGTTGCACCATCAACATTATTTGCATCATATACCTGACGTATCTCTTTTATTTCGCCATTTGCTCCCATTTCTCGCCGTACGCTAACGAACGGTTGAAAAATTTTGGCATACAATGAGTGCACTGAATTAGTCTGATCCATTAAATCAAAACAGTGGGTATCCAAATGATCCAGTATTGTTAAAACATGAGTAAAGGAATTTTTATTAGCATTTTGCCACTTTTCGGCAAACCAACGATTTTCTGTATGTTTGGATCGCAAAACTATTTCAGCTTCGGTGCATTTAAGTTGTCGCTGAACTTCGGTATTCGTTATTGCACACCTGGTGGGCATTGGTAAGGCTGATGGCGCAATGGGCAAATGATCTAACGGACTGCCGCACAAAGCAGCTGGTATACGATTCTCACCAATGCCACACCAAACCATAGCGGTGGGACACTCAATGGTGATTATTTGTAAGATTGTACTTAAATACAATATAATATCACGATGATGGGGACAACTTAAATATTCATTAATGGCACTTTCGTACGGATCCGAAGCTGGATTTTTCTTATCTAGATCCTCATCGATGTCCATGTGTGTGACTCCGCCTGGTAAGACAGATTTACTATTTAATTGCTGGTCTATTACAATATTCAACAAATTGGATAGTTTTTTTGCTACTATATAAGCCATTTTGCGGCATAGTCTTTCGGATTGAACAAAGTCGTGCATATATTGTAAAGCAAACGTTAAAATCAATTTCTTTAAGGACTCATCAAATGTGATTTGAGTACGCATTTTATCTAATAATTCCAATATCCAGTTTAGAAATTCTTGCCTATCTAATAGAGATTCTTCGTGCATGTATTTACTCAATTGCGTACAATAATTCCAATATTTAAGAGCATTACGGCTGTCTTCAAAATTGCTGCCAATGCCTGATATCGAGGAACCCGAACCTGGCAAATTATTTGCACTTGGCAAGCCACTTTGACTACTAGAACTGCTAATGACTGGAGTATTATTTCCAGCTAAAGAGTTAAGACCACCACCGCTAGATGATTGGCTGTTTGCTGGACTTAGCATTGGTACAGGACTGGCCAAAGATTGTGGAACAGTTGTAAGAGAGTTTGCAGGGTGAGTAGCTGAGGTATTTTGTTGTTGGTTATTGTTTTGTGTGGTTGGAGCTCCATAACCACTAAGAAATGGTTTTTCATTTGGAGAACCTTAAATGCACACAAATGAATATTTATTAGATATGAGTTCGTTTATAGCAATTTTCTGTTGTTTTACAATAACAAGAAAACAAAGAAATCAATAATATAGTATAGGTATATTTCTACTTACTTTTGTCACTTAAACTATAATATTCTTGTAGTTTGGGCAGCAAATCTTTCATGAATTTTATTAAATTGCTTGTCCACTCGGGTACTGGATCAAACGAATTTCTTTTTTTGTTTTTCGATTCTGAGACACTCACCATATAGGCTGCACTAAGTTTAATGAACCAAGTTGCTCTTTGCATATTAACCTGATGATCGCACAATGTTATTAATATCTCTTCCTTTTTGTTAAACGAAGGAGCTTTTTTAGCCAAACTTAATAAGGGCTTATTGCCGGCTAAATCTTTAAACCAGGCATCGAGTGCACCTTTTGTACGTGGTGATACAGGCCAAAAGTTGTCTTTACAATTGATTTGTTGTTTTTTACGCACTGTATCCTGCAAGGTCATTAGCTCTTCCTTTTTCGCCAAAATGGCATTGAAAAATGATGCAACTTTGCTGGCATTGACATTGGAAGTATGGGCGGTACCGAATTCATCAGCTAACGGTGGCATTGTTGCAAATCCATGTTTGACGTTGGATGGTGTTAATTCATCTTCCCGTTGTTTTGGCTCCTGTGGATAGACGTCGGGTGGTCCTAATCGTGATCGTTTTAATGGACGCTTTTCCTGTAGCAGCGAAAGCATTCTGTCCGCGTAATGAATTTTTATAGCTTTTCCCTATTAATTTAACATAAATTTAACACTTTTTCATATAATTTATCAAAAAAAAAAGAGAGCGACCACTGAAAAATATGCAAAACAATTGTTTGAGAACAATTTTTACAGCAATGCCAGAATTTTGTTATTTGTGGTAGGGCGTAACTACATATAGAAACTTAAACATATGTTTGAAATTATCCCATTTAAAGCTACAAAACCAAGGCGAATTCATAATATATATTTGAAAACAAGAAAAAAAATTTTTAAATTAAGGGCCCATAATTGACTTTGTATTTAAATAATCAATCAGCTAATTTTCATTTAAATTTATGTTGCATATAACTGCACTTCTGTTTGCCACTCTTATTTAATATTATTGAAAACTTGGTAGCACAACGTAATATAAAAAATTTTCCACAAATTTTCCTACAGAACAGCTGACTAGAACAAATAAAGTAAAATAAAAAAAATATGTTTTTATTTTAGATAAAAATAAGAATAATTAAGAACTACTGAATGGTTTTAAGAGAATAAAAGCAAATTTTAGAATGATTAAAATGATAATAGCGACAAAACAAACCAAAATTGTATGCAACTTGTCAGCATGCACAAATTTTTTATTGGCTTTGTTTTAAGTAAGAAGAACAAGCAGTCAAAAACATATGGTAAATCGTAAAAAACATGTAGTATTTAAATGCACAATGTTGGCTATTTAATGTTGACTTAATTTTACAGCGTAAAGCTTAATTTTGTATATAAATAGCATTTAAAAATAAATTACATATAAATCAGCACTGAATTAGTGGCCCTAAATGTTTGATTGCAAACATGCTATCATGCTTGACAAGTGTTAAATTGGATGTTTCAACATTTATGTCATCCCGCTGGCGAAGTATAAAAATTTAATATGGAACAATAAAAACTGAAAAAAAACAAGGGACTTTTAATAGGTGAACTACATATAAAAGTAGATACAAACCGATTAATTTATAAAAGTGGCGGTGATTTCCGATTTAGAATCGATTGACTTGCTTCTCTGTTTCTGACACCCGGGAAACATTTTAAACTTACAAAATGCCAAGGCGAACTCATACCAACAATAACAGTAGCCTCTAAATATTCGTCCGTCAGAACAAATGCAACAATATTCTTATAGAAATATATATAGCAAACTAACCTAACTTCTACACATAAGCATATTTTGATAGTTCAGGCTTGCACAGCTTATGATGACGTAGGCTAATAAGGACACCTGGTAGTGCCTGTGAATTTTGTGACGTTGAATGTGACAGTACCAATTTAGTACTTAACCCTTTCGCTATATTGTATCCATATGGATACACGTAAATTGATAAGCGTCACGCAACAACCACATTAATTTTATCTTTGGATTGTTAACGGATTATTAAATTTTAAGGTCTAATTTCTTAATTTCAACCATTTTTCAAAACATTTTTGGCCTTTTTTATTAAAAAAATGTGAATTAAAAAAACACATTTTAATTTTTTTATTTTTGGCCAAAAAAGACTTTTTTTATTTTACTTATAAAACAATCATATTCATTTATTTTTTAAATAAAATTAACTCAAATAAGTTAAGAACACTTTAATTTATTATTTTGCATAAAAATTTTTTTATTTTAACTATAAAAAAAGGACTGCAGATTTTTTCAATTATGCATGTATCCATATGGATACAAATGAAAGAAGTGGTACATTTTTTTTATTGTAATTGTGTATACACAACTAAGGCAAAGTCATTTTGATTTTGATACTGATACAGTGATACGTTCTTTTAGCCCTTCATATTTGAAATTAAAAATGTCAAGAAAAATTAAGGATTCGGAAATTGAAAAAATTTTGACAAATTTTATTGATTCTGACATTTCTGATGATGAGGAATCATGTATAGTAGATAACTTATTTGATGCTTTTGATAACAACAAAAGTTTTATGTTAGAAGAACTTTCCCGACAGGGTCCCTATGAAATAAATTTAGATGACATAAATGTTGATATAGAAGTTGAACATGAAGATATAGAAATGAGGATATAGAACAGTTGAATAGGGGATGCTCTGTGGAAGAAACTGTTGAGCAAAGCGATAAAACTTCTCCGAAAATTATATATAAAAAGGTAGACCAATTTCGCTGGAAAAAATCAAATTGGAACGTCCCTGAAATTAGTTATTCTAATTCGCCAATAAAACAAGAAACAAAATTACCTGTCGAATACTTTTTAGAGTATTTCACTGAAGATTTTCTTCGAAACATTGTTTCTTGGAAAAATCATATGTCACTTGTCAAGAGCGGTAAATCTATTAACATTAGTCTTGAAGAACTACTTAAGTTTTTAGCATTAGAAATATTTATTGGAACCATAGGTTATCCTCGCACTGAAATGTATTGGGCCGTAGGTACACAAATTCCTTCCTTTCGAGAAAACATGAGTAGACAACGATTTCAGAACATACGTAATAATTTGCAATTCGGAATGAATGAGGCCCAATATGATAAGCTGCATAAGGTTCGTAGTCTTATAAATATTTACTCAAAAATCATATAGGTAGCTTTCCTAGAGACGAAAATTTGAAAATTTTCTTTATTTTATTATTATTTTCTTTAAAAATGGATATAATTATTTTAAGTTAATATATAAAATTTCTTGTAAAAATTAAAAAAAAATAATAAAAATAAAAAAAAATTATCAAAACAAATTCATAGATTTTTTTTACCACAAAGTTCATATGTATCCATATGGATACATTCTAAAAATCACACTTAGGAAAAAAAAATTTTTTAAATGAATTCATTTTACTATTCCTAAGGGCAAAAGAAGTAAAAATCCTGAAAATTGGATTTTTTGAACCATCCAATAAAAACTTGTACTGAAAGGGTTAATTTAGATATTCTCCCCATGCATTTGGGATTATATTGATAACGTGATCTGGCAACTATAGTCGTGAGAGAAAAATCTGTTTAAAGTTTTACATGATTTTTATATGCTGTCTAGCAAAATGTGTAAGAAATAAATAAAAAATAAATTACTAAATTAATATTATTAATAACGTTTATGAATTAATAATATATGTATAAAAAGATACGCGTAAATATTTTCAAAAGTGGTATGGAATCTGTGTAGTGTTAAAAAAAGTATAGCACATAGACTATACATATTCTGTGGTATAGTATATGGTTGGTGTGTGGTACAAAATTTGCTAGTTCCGTACATATGATTAGTTCTTCTAATTTATGTACACACATACATACATATGTATGTATGTATGATTTTGTGCTCATAATTTGTACAAATAATTTTACTACCGCATAACTAAATAAATAGAAAACATTTTCCTCGCTTATAATTTAGTTGTACATAATACAGCACTAGGCCGAGTTATTAACGCAAAGTAAAGTGTATTATTTGCGGTGTTTACGTGCCAGTAGAAAAAAAAAACAAAGAAAAATGTGCGATGCACCTGAAACAAGTAAAAAAAGACAGAAAACGGTAAGTGTGTAAATAAAACGTAAAATATAGTCAACTAGTTCATATATACATATCAGAGAAAGGCAAAAATCACTTTTTTCTTGATTTCATCACACATTAAATTTTTTATTCACATTTAATGATGAAAAACAAATCAACATTCAGTAAAATCAGCATCATATTAGTGAACGCTTCATTTAAGTGAATTTGAGTCGAGCGATCAAACATGTGTTACTAACATCATTCATTTTACATTAACATTGTTGTTCGCATTTAATAATTCAACCAAACTCAATGTTAAATAAAATCAGTATCATACTTATGAACGCATCGTTTGGTTAGTCGTAAGTCTAGTGATCGAACATTTCTTATTCAATCGTTTATACGAACAATTGTTAACGTTGACAAAAATCAAAGCAGAGAAGGTAGTTAAAGCTTTATTAATTTAAATCATTGTAATACACACCAGCAAGCAAACACAACCCCTAAAAACAAAAATGGCAAACGATCAGGCTTTTGTACTACAACAAATTTCCACAAGTGTTTATACATTATCACCGAGACGAAAAGGAAGAAGTGTAATATGGAGCATATTATCCGAAATAATTAAAGAGGATGGAACTATTTTTGAAGGATATTTGTACTGCCGTAAATGTTCAAAACTGCTCTTGCAGTTGTTGAAAATTTGTCTTTTCTATTAAAAATCTTCTAGCTTAAGCTCTACAAATAGCAAATTAATCATAACTATATTGAACCAATAAATAGCTTCTTCAGGGATTACTAATTACAAAATTTAAAAAATTTGCTTAACCATTCATAACTACTAGAAGTACAGTTATGCCAAATATCAAGGAAAAAAATGTTTGCCTTGTCCGCTTTAATTAATAAAATATCAAAAATTAGAATAATCTTTTAGTTTATTTTCCTTTAAAATTTACAAAAACTGTTAGATATTTCTAAGAAACTTCTGTCTTCATAAAATTGGTAATAATATAATTACAAAAATTTAATTAATGAGCTCGAGGTTAATTTAGATACAAAGCTCGCACCAAATTACATATATGTATTGTAAAATAAACCATTTTAAAAATCATCTCAAAAATGGATTAAATTTTCTTCTGAAATTTTTTTAACCATATTTTTTTCACGTCTTTTGGTTTGTTGGGATGAATATGAATGCATACCTACATACATACATAATAATATTCCATAATAATATACATACCTAATATTTCCTTGTTGCTATGAAATCATTTTGCTTTTGGTCATATGCTAGCTCTTTATCATCATTACTTCAAGCATACGCGACAATACGCGATCATTTTTGCCTTTTGTATTTTATCCATCATCAAAATACTTGTTGCTGATCAGAACGAATACATTTGCCTTTGTATTTAATTTTTCATCAAAATAATCATCATTGAGCCAAACGAGCAAACACCCGAATTGATTGGTTTGATGCGACACATGATTAAATCAACAGAGCCAACATCAACCGAATGAATAGAATAATGAAATAGCAGCAGCGATGATGAGTGTTGGAACAAACTTGATCGTTTGAACATAAAGGCATGTTTTTAGGATGTTGATGAGGTGTGATTATTTTTGCAATCAGATTTTGTCGTTCTCTGATACATATGTATGTATGTTTCTATTATTTAAGTGTAATATTAGATTTTTTTTTCAATGCAAATAGTGTTTCTACAAAACAGCTGTTGGCCTAATATTTTTATTTAACTATATCTCTTTCATTTCCTTCTCTTTGTGTTACGTTGTCAGAGGAATGTTTGTTTACAATAGTTAACGTCATAAGCAGCGGTATTTTTTAAATTGTTTAATGAAAGTGTTGCCGGCATTTTTCCTGTCTCCATATTAAATTGTATTAATATTGCTCTCCCTTTACTGAAATGTAAATTAAAAATGTCAGCAAATTTATGAGCAGCATTATATTTTAGGCGTTATATTATAGACTTTTAATAAGAGATTTCTAAATTTTACATCGGTACGAACAACCTTCCACAAAACGTTTATTAACTAGAGTTGATTTTAAAAACTGAAACAACACACAAAAATTCTTTGTTATTCCTAGAATAGCGATAAACTTAAATGATTTCATATTTTTAATTACTACGAACTGCTTTATTATTATTAATATTTGTTAATATTTATACAGGCTAAAGTTCGTAAATGGTAATAATCAGAGAAATATTAAATATACATTGTTAACATATTTCGAGCAACAAAGAAAATATCTAAATATCAATATCTAAACATCCCTTTAGATTTGAACAGTATTCATGTGCAAATGCTTTCACTTCTTGTTAGGTAGCTCTGTTGAACGTGATTACATGTTGAAAAAAAAAATAATAAAAAATTCCGCAGCTAAAGGAATGTTAAAATATTAAATTTTTCCCTTGTTGCTTAAAATATGTTAACAATGTCAATTTAATATTTCTCTGATTATTACCATTTACGAACTTTAACCTGTATAAATACATATTACCAATTATTAAATGATTTTTGTACATACCCATAAAATCGTATGCGTGGTTGTAGTTTTCAATTAATTTATAAAAATCTGAAATAAAAATCAAACCGAAAAAGTAAAACAAAACATCTATAAAGTTGTGTTAATATAGGTTTTGTTTTTTGAAAATTTGCGATAACAGAGTCACCAATGTTAAGAGTTTGGGTGTTGCGTATATTGAGGGTTGCTTTAACCGGGGCTACAGTGTAATATAATTTATCCGAGGCTTCGTTAACGTTACATGTTAATGAAGGCATAAAAATGTTAAATTTCATTTTGAACTGGCTGGTTGCAAGAGGTTTCGAAAAAAAAATTGCAAAGATTTCTGATATATTTCAAATATACTTATGTGTGTATCGGTCAGACATGTCATGAATCGCATTTCATGACAAAATTTTTCAGAACTCGTAAATAATTCCCTTACAGGGCGTCTAGACGAGCAAAGTATTTCTTATAGGAAAAAGAATTTTGCTCGCCTGGAAATCGTTGTTAAAACAATTATCAGAACAACGATGTCAGACATCAAATGTCATTTTCCAATATGAAAAAACGAGACAACAAACAAAAGCTATTTGCTGTGTCTGCCACTCTATCTTAAAATAATATGAGGTAGTCTAACAAAATCATTGTCCCTTCTCTCCAAAACAAAGACCTAACAGGTTTTTGTTAACAGGTCTGCCAACGTTTTGTTCATTATTATAACAACTAATTTGCTCGTATAGACGTAGGGTTATACATATCAGATAATAGTTTTCAGAATTTCTTGTGAAAAAAGGGCGGATTTTTTCACCAACTGACCTAGTTGCTGTCTATATGCATAAATACATACATACATAAATGTATACATTAATATGTACTGGCTTATCGTAATTTTTATACCTACGTAATGAAAAAATAAATTAACATCATTATCTGCTGTTTTTAAAAGTACTTGTTTTGCAGCAAATTGTTTTGTATCTAGTATGTACGTGAGTAAATAATTATACAGTCAGGGCTCGCATATTCATACAATAGGATTTTTTTTTTTTTTTTGGTAAAAGTTAATAAGATACATATTGTGAAATTTAAATCAAATTATACAATATAATGTAATAGAGTATGTTAATGGTAAAAGATTATAAAAAATCAGAATGGTTAAAATCGTTACCTTAATATAGAAAGGGCCTAACTTGTTATATTTTTCCAATCGCGTATTGATCATAATTCGGGCAACCCACTAAGTATTAACATATTAGTAAATTGAAAAAATCTTGATCGTGTGACACCCATGTAAAATTTTATTTATTTGTTGCGGGCTAGCAATATCTAAATACATTTCGTTGGTTGCTATACCAACTCATCAGTAGATGTTTACCATTTATGTTTGAAAAGTTCATAAACTCCCAAACACAATTTGCCTAGTGTGTTGTGTACATTTCCATTAGCGTAAAGTACTTAAGCGAGGCAACTTTTCACTTATGTACGTTGAGCAATTTGACTGTTTTATTTTTTGGTTTGATTTGTGTTGTGTGGCAGCAAATATAAAATAAAATAAATTTAATTAAATAAAAAATGTGCACTTAAATCAAATTTCAATGAAAAAAATAAATTCGATCGACAACAAAGTATCTAATGCCAACCTCCTACGTCAACAAGCCAACAAGAAAGTTAATATTTTTTTAAGAAAAATAAATAAAAGTGTACGTGAAATGTGTTTCCTTTCCCCAAAAATTGTGATCGCGTCAGTGTACTATTTTCTAATTTTGTTCAAAAAATTTTTTTTGTTCCTGGGAAATATTTCACATAGACAAAATGTTCGCCTCGGTAAATCCCTATAAGAGTGATTACTTAAAAAATAGTAAATACTTTCTTGTAAGTCCTAAAAAATTAATTTTAGTTGCATGAAAATCCGACCCCTGACATTACTAAGTGATAATTGAGCCGTTTATTTTGAAAGTGGCATAAGTCACTTGTTTTGTTGATTGCAAATTTTTTACAAATGAAAAGATACCGTGCAATTTTATTTAGTGTTGCCATTAAATCGTTTTTTTTTGAAAAAGTGACTTATGCCACTTTAAAAATAAACGGCTCAATTAAACAATATGCCCATGTATGTACCAATGTATGTAAATTAGAATTATAATTTATTTAAATATTTTGTAAATATAGAAAATTTGCATTTTAGTCTGATGATCTTTAAAAAAAGTACGAATAATATATTTTTTTTTTTTAGTTTTTATTATTTTTCCTAATTAAATTTTTAGTTTTAGGAAATTCTTAATTTTGAGGTCAATTTATATGGGATATACGCTGTAGCAGGTTCTAAGTCATAGTTTGATTTGTAATCAACGTGTCAACCACTTCAGCCAACAGGGTAGGGTGGTGTTGCACATGGAATTCTATAGTTAATATTATTTTGATAAAGCTGTTGAAATTGGAATTGCCCTTGAAATTTATTAAAATACGTGCGTTTAAAAGAGTTCTGGCACTAAAGATTATAATGAAACGATGCAGATAACAATATCATAGGGATTTTATGGGCTACAAATTAATCTTTATGATAAAATAATGTACTTATAATCAGGCTTATATACATTTGTTCGTATGTATATACATATATACCTATGTACATTAATAATTAATTATGTTAAAAACAAATTTTCTTCACGATAATCTCAATAGTAAGTATGATATTATAAAAGCTTTATACAGTGATACAGTTTTCGTTTTTATCGTTATTTATTTAATGATAATAACAATGATGTGTTGGTGTATACATACGTTTGCCTTAATAATGTATAAAATAATTTAACTTATTTGTTACGGGCTAGCTAATCTATATTGGTAGCAAAATACCAACTCATCAGTAGATCTTTACCATCATGTTTGAAAAGTTTCCACTCATGAATTCCCAAGTAAGATGTGTTGGTATTTTTTTTTTGTAGATGTATAAAAAAATATATGTGAAATACTTGTTTTTCCATTAGAGGGGTAGGAATCGAGGAAAACGTACTCCTACATACATATCCCTTCAGATGGAAACAAGAATATAGGTTAGATTAGGTTTAGCAGGCTGCTACTGCAGGTCTGGGTCCAGATTAGGTCACTTTGTGATACCTGAGAGGGAGGAAAAAAGAATGGCTGTTAACGCATGTCGAAAGGGGGATGGCAAGATATGAAATCATTTACTGCTCCTGTTGAGGGAGTTGATTTTGGAGATTCTGAGCTCCGCCAGCCTAGACAATCGGACGAAGGACGATCGGTCCTTAAGTGCCATTCGTTGGTCTTCTACAGAATTCGTGGGACGTTAGTCCTATTATCTGGTTGCCAAGTTTTGCAGTTACTCGTTATCGCTGCTACAAGCTCTTTCAGATGAGTCTTCGGGAAACTTCAGAAGCTCCTGGTATGTATTGGATAAAGTCTAGTCCAGATCAGTGGTGTGGCTCTACAAGTGGGCTCTCCAAACCATCCACCCTAGCCAAGATCCAAAAAATTTTTACAAGGTCTCGATGTCTGACTCCGACAGTGCGGTAACCCCTCTCGACTGTAAGGCATCCATGTTGTTACCTATGGTGGTCCCATGGCCACATTCCCGTAGAGCTTATCAAAATTTACACAATTTTAATTTTCAAAATTTTATAGAAAAATTCTCAAATACAATTGAGAAATCGGACTGACATAGTCAATAAGAATGGATCCTTGGCTTTAATTTCCCATTGGTCAAAATGAGTGACAAACAAAATTGTGCCCAAAAATGGCCAAATTCCCGTAGCGATCATCAAAAATTTACACAATTTTAATTTTCAAAATTTTATAAAAAAATTCTGAAATACAATTGAGAAATCGGACTTACGTAGTCTATAAGTATGTACCCTTGGCTTTAATTTCCCATTGGTCCAATTGAGTGACAAACAAAAATGTGACCACAAATTCCCGTAGCGATCATCAAAAATTTACACAATTTTAATTTTGAAAATTTTATAAAAAAATTCTCAAATACAATTGAGAAATCGGACTTATGTAGTCAATAAGTATAAATCCTTGGCTTTAATTTCCCATTCGTCCAAATGACTGACAAACAAATTTTATAGAAAAATTCTCAAATACAATTGAGAAATCGGACTTACATAGTCTATAAGTATGGATCCTTGGCTTTAATTTCCCATTGGCCCAAATGACTGACAAACAAGTTTTATCGAAAAATTCTCAAATACAATTGAGAAATCGGACTTACATAGTCTATAAGTATGGATCCTTGGCTTTAATTTCCCATTGGCCCAAATGACTGACAAACAAATTTTATAGAAAAATTCTCAAATACAATTGAGAAATTGGACTTACATAGTCTATAAGTATGGATCCTTGGCTTTAATTTCCCATTGGTCCAAATGACTGACAAACAAATTTTATAGAAATATTCTCAAATACAATTGAGAAATCGGACTTACATAGTCTATAAGTATGGATCCTTGGCTTTAATTTCCCATTGGCCCAAATGACTGACAAACAAATTTTATAGAAAAATTCTCAAATACAATTGAGAAATCGGACTTACATAGTTTATAAGTATGGATCCTTGGCTTTAATTTCCCATTGGCCCAAATGACTGACAAACAAATTTTATAGAAAAATTCTCAAATACAATTGAGAAATTGGACTTACATAGTCTATAAGTATGGATCCTTGGCTTTAATTTCCCATTGGCCCAAATGACTGACAAACAAATTTTATAGAAAAATTCTCAAATACATTTGAGAAATCGGACTTACATAGTCTATAAGTATGGATCCTTGGCTTTAATTTCCCATTGGTTCAAATGACTGACAAACAAATTTTATAGAAAAATTCTCAAATACAATTGAGAAATCGGACTTACATAGTTTATAAGTATGGATCCTTGGCTTTAATTTCCCATTGGCCCAAATGACTGACAAACAAATTTTATAGAAAAATTCTCAAATACAATTGAGAAATCGGACTTACATAGTCTATAAGTATGGATCCTTGGCTTTAATTTCCCATTGGCCCAAATGACTGACAAACAAATTTTATAGAAAAATTCTCAAATACAATTGAGAAATCGGACTTACATAGTTTATAAGTATGGATCCTTGGCTTTAATTTCCCATTGGCCCAAATGACTGACAAACAAATTTTATAGAAAAATTCTCAAATACAATTGAGAAATCGGACTTACATAGTCTATAAGTATGGATCCTTGGCTTTAATTTCCCATTGGCCCAAATGACTGACAAACAAATTTTATAGAAAAATTCTCAAATACAATTGAGAAATCGGACTTACATAGTTTATAAGTATGGATCCTTGGCTTTAATTTCCCATTGGCCCAAATGACTGACAAACAAATTTTATAGAAAAATTCTCAAATACAATTGAGAAATTGGACTTACATAGTCTATAAGTATGGATCCTTGGCTTTAATTTCCCATTGGCCCAAATGACTGACAAACAAATTTTATAGAAAAATTCTCAAATACAATTGAGAAATCGGACTTACATAGTCTATAAGTATGGATCCTTGGCTTTAATTTCCCATTGGCCCAAATGACTGACAAACAAATTTTATAGAAAAATTCTCAAATACAATTGAGAAATCGGACTTACATAGTTTATAAGTATGGATCCTTGGCTTTAATTTCCCATTGGCCCAAATGACTGACAAACAAATTTTATAGAAAAATTCTCAAATACAATTGAGAAATCGGACTTACATAGTCTATAAGTATGGATCCTTGGCTTTAATTTCCCATTGGCCCAAATGACTGACAAACAAATTTTATAGAAAAATTCTCAAATACAATTGAGAAATCGGACTTACATAGTTTATAAGTATGGATCCTTGGCTTTAATTTCCCATTGGCCCAAATGACTGACAAACAAATTTTATAGAAAAATTCTCAAATACAATTGAGAAATTGGACTTACATAGTCTATAAGTATGGATCCTTGGCTTTAATTTCCCATTGGCCCAAATGACTGACAAACAAATTTTATAGAAAAATTCTCAAATACATTTGAGAAATCGGACTTACATAGTCTATAAGTATGGATCCTTGGCTTTAATTTCCCATTGGTTCAAATGACTGACAAACAAATTTTATAGAAAAATTCTCAAATACAATTGAGAAATCGGACTTACATAGTCTATAAGTATGGATCCTTGGCTTTAATTTCCCATTGGTCCAAATGACTGACAAACAAATTTTATAGAAAAATTCTCAAATACAATTGAGAAATCGGACTTACATAGTCTATAAGTATGGATCCTTGGCTTTAATTTCCCATTGGTTCAAATGACTGACAAACAAATTTTATAGAAAAATTCTCAAATACAATTGAGAAATCGGACTTACATAGTTTATAAGTATGGATCCTTGGCTTTAATTTCCCATTGGCCCAAATGACTGACAAACAAATTTTATAGAAAAATTCTCAAATACAATTGAGAAATTGGACTTACATAGTCTATAAGTATGGATCCTTGGCTTTAATTTCCCATTGGTCCAAATGACTGACAAACAAATTTTATAGAAAAATTCTCAAATACAATTGAGAAATCGGACTTACATAGTCTATAAGTATGGATCCTTGGCTTTAATTTCCCATTGGTCCAAATGACTGACAAACAAATTTTATAGAAAAATTCTCAAATACAATTGAGAAATCGGACTTACATAGTCTATAAGTATGGATCCTTGGCTTTAATTTCCCATTGGTTCAAATGACTGACAAACAAATTTTATAGAAAAATTCTCAAATACAATTGAGAAATCGGACTTACATAGTCTATAAGTATGGATCCTTGGCTTTAATTTCCCATTGGTCCAAATGACTGACAAACAAATTTTATAGAAATATTCTCAAATACAATTGAGAAATCGGACTTACATAGTCTATAAGTATGGATCCTTGGCTTTAATTTCCCATTGGCCCAAATGACTGACAAACAAATTTTATAGAAAAATTCTCAAATACAATTGAGAAATTGGACTTACATAGTCTATAAGTATGGATCCTTGGCTTTAATTTCCCATTGGTCCAAATGACTGACAAACAAATTTTATAGAAATATTCTCAAATACAATTGAGAAATCGGACTTACATAGTCTATAAGTATGGATCCTTGGCTTTAATTTCCCATTGGCCCAAATGACTGACAAACAAATTTTATAGAAATATTCTCAAATACAATTGAGAAATCGGACTTACATAGTCTATAAGTATGGATCCTTGGCTTTAATTTCCCATTGGTCCAAATGACTGACAAACAAATTTTATAGAAATATTCTCAAATACAATTGAGAAATCGGACTTACATAGTCTATAAGTATGGATCCTTGGCTTTAATTTCCCATTGGCCCAAATGACTGACAAACAAATTTTATAGAAATATTCTCAAATACAATTGAGAAATCGGACTTACATAGTCTATAAGTATGGATCCTTGGCTTTAATTTCCCATTGGTCCAAATGACTGACAAACAAATTTTATAGAAATATTCTCAAATACAATTGAGAAATCGGACTTACATAGTTTATAAGTATGGATCCTTGGCTTTAATTTCCCATTGGTTCAAATGACTGACAAACAAATTTTATAGAAAAATTCTCAAATACAATTGAGAAATCGGACTTACATAGTCTATAAGTATGGATCCTTGGCTTTAATTTCCCATTGGTCCAAATGACTGACAAACAAATTTTATAGAAAAATTCTCAAATACAATTGAGAAATCGGACTTACATAGTCTATAAGTATGGATCCTTGGCTTTAATTTCCCATTGGTCCAAATGACTGACAAACAAATTTTATAGAAAAATTCTCAAATACAATTGAGAAATCGGACTTACATAGTCTATAAGTATGGATCCTTGGCTTTAATTTCCCATTGTTCAAATGACTGACAAACAAATTTTATAGAAAAATTCTCAAATACAATTGAGAAATCGGACTTACATAGTTTATAAGTATGGATCCTTGGCTTTAATTTCCCATTGGTTCAAATGACTGATAAACAAATTTTATAGAAAAATTCTCAAATACAATTGAGAAATCGGACTTACATAGTCTATAAGTATGGATCCTTGGCTTTAATTTCCCATTGGTCCAAATGACTGACAAACAAATTTTATAGAAAAATTCTCAAATACAATTGAGAAATCGGACTTACATAGTCTATAAGTATGGATCCTTGGCTTTAATTTCCCATTGGCCCAAATGACTGACAAACAAATTTTATAGAAAAATTCTCAAATACAATTGAGAAATCGGACTTACATAGTTTATAAGTATGGATCCTTGGCTTTAATTTCCCATTGGTTCAAATGACTGACAAACAAATTTTATAGAAAAATTCTCAAATACAATTGAGAAATCGGACTTACATAGTCTATAAGTATGGATCCTTGGCTTTAATTTCCCATTGGTCCAAATGACTGACAAACAAATTTTATAGAAAAATTCTCAAATACAATTGAGAAATCGGACTTACATAGTCTATAAGTATGGATCCTTGGCTTTAATTTCCCATTGGCCCAAATGACTGACAAACAAATTTTATAGAAAAATTCTCAAATACAATTGAGAAATTGGACTTACATAGTCTATAAGTATGGATCCTTGGCTTTAATTTCCCATTGGTCCAAATGACTGACAAACAAATTTTATAGAAAAATTCTCAAATACAATTGAGAAATCGGACTTACATAGTCTATAAGTATGGATCCTTGGCTTTAATTTCCCATTGGTTCAAATGACTGACAAACAAATTTTATAGAAAAATTCTCAAATACAATTGAGAAATCGGACTTACATAGTCTATAAGTATGGATCCTTGGCTTTAATTTCCCATTGGTTCAAATGAGTGACAAACAAATTTTATAGAAAAATTCTCAAATACAATTGAGAAATCGGACTTACATAGTCTATAAGTATGGATCCTTGGCTTTAATTTCCCATTGGTTCAAATGACTGACAAACAAATTTTATAGAAAAATTCTCAAATACAATTGAGAAATCGGACTTACATAGTCTATAAGTATGGATCCTTGGCTTTAATTTCCCATTGGCCCAAATGACTGACAAACAAATTTTATAGAAAAATTCTCAAATACATTTGAGAAATCGGACTTACATAGTCTATAAGTATGGATCCTTGGCTTTAATTTCCCATTGGTTCAAATGACTGACAAACAAATTTTATAGAAAAATTCTCAAATACAATTGAGAAATCGGACTTACATAGTCTATAAGTATGGATCCTTGGCTTTAATTTCCCATTGGCCCAAATGACTGACAAACAAATTTTATAGAAAAATTCTCAAATACAATTGAGAAATTGGACTTACATAGTCTATAAGTATGGATCCTTGGCTTTAATTTCCCATTGGTCCAAATGACTGACAAACAAATTTTATAGAAAAATTCTCAAATACAATTGAGAAATCGGACTTACATAGTCTATAAGTATGGATCCTTGGCTTTAATTTCCCATTGGTTCAAATGACTGACAAACAAATTTTATAGAAAAATTCTCAAATACAATTGAGAAATCGGACTTACATAGTTTATAAGTATGGATCCTTGGCTTTAATTTCCCATTGGCCCAAATGACTGACAAACAAATTTTATAGAAAAATTCTCAAATACAATTGAGAAATTGGACTTACATAGTCTATAAGTATGGATCCTTGGCTTTAATTTCCCATTGGTCCAAATGACTGACAAACAAATTTTATAGAAAAATTCTCAAATACAATTGAGAAATCGGACTTACATAGTCTATAAGTATGGATCCTTGGCTTTAATTTCCCATTGGCCCAAATGACTGACAAACAAATTTTATAGAAAAATTCTCAAATACAATTGAGAAATTGGACTTACATAGTCTATAAGTATGGATCCTTGGCTTTAATTTCCCATTGGTCCAAATGACTGACAAACAAATTTTATAGAAAAATTCTCAAATACAATTGAGAAATCGGACTTACATAGTCTATAAGTATGGATCCTTGGCTTTAATTTCCCATTGGTCCAAATGACTGACAAACAAATTTTATAGAAAAATTCTCAAATACAATTGAGAAATCGGACTTACATAGTCTATAAGTATGGATCCTTGGCTTTAATTTCCCATTGGTTCAAATGACTGACAAACAAATTTTATAGAAAAATTCTCAAATACAATTGAGAAATTGGACTTACATAGTCTATAAGTATGGATCCTTGGCTTTAATTTCCCATTGGTTCAAATGACTGACAAACAAATTTTATAGAAAAATTCTCAAATACAATTGAGAAATCGGACTTACATAGTCTATAAGTATGGATCCTTGGCTTTAATTTCCCATTGGCCCAAATGACTGACAAACAAATTTTATAGAAAAATTCTCAAATACAATTGAGAAATTGGACTTACATAGTCTATAAGTATGGATCCTTGGCTTTAATTTCCCATTGGTCCAAATGACTGACAAACAAATTTTATAGAAAAATTCTCAAATACAATTGAGAAATCGGACTTACATAGTCTATAAGTATGGATCCTTGGCTTTAATTTCCCATTGGTCCAAATGACTGACAAACAAATTTTATAGAAAAATTCTCAAATACAATTGAGAAATCGGACTTACATAGTCTATAAGTATGGATCCTTGGCTTTAATTTCCCATTGGTTCAAATGACTGACAAACAAATTTTATAGAAAAATTCTCAAATACAATTGAGAAATTGGACTTACATAGTCTATAAGTATGGATCCTTGGCTTTAATTTCCCATTGGTTCAAATGACTGACAAACAAATTTTATAGAAAAATTCTCAAATACAATTGAGAAATCGGACTTACATAGTCTATAAGTATGGATCCTTGGCTTTAATTTCCCATTGGCCCAAATGACTGACAAACAAATTTTATAGAAAAATTCTCAAATACAATTGAGAAATTGGACTTACATAGTCTATAAGTATGGATCCTTGGCTTTAATTTCCCATTGGTCCAAATGACTGACAAACAAATTTTATAGAAAAATTCTCAAATACAATTGAGAAATCGGACTTACATAGTCTATAAGTATGGATCCTTGGCTTTAATTTCCCATTGGTTCAAATGACTGACAAACAAATTTTATAGAAAAATTCTCAAATACAATTGAGAAATTGGACTTACATAGTCTATAAGTATGGATCCTTGGCTTTAATTTCCCATTGGTTCAAATGACTGACAAACAAATTTTATAGAAAAATTCTCAAATACAATTGAGAAATCGGACTTACATAGTCTATAAGTATGGATCCTTGGCTTTAATTTCCCATTGGCCCAAATGACTGACAAACAAATTTTATAGAAAAATTCTCAAATACATTTGAGAAATCGGACTTACATAGTCTATAAGTATGGATCCTTGGCTTTAATTTCCCATTGGTTCAAATGACTGACAAACAAATTTTATAGAAAAATTCTCAAATACAATTGAGAAATCGGACTTACATAGTCTATAAGTATGGATCCTTGGCTTTAATTTCCCATTGGTCCAAATGACTGACAAACAAATTTTATAGAAAAATTCTCAAATACAATTGAGAAATCGGACTTACATAGTCTATAAGTATGGATCCTTGGCTTTAATTTCCCATTGGTTCAAATGACTGACAAACAAATTTTATAGAAAAATTCTCAAATACAATTGAGAAATTGGACTTACATAGTCTATAAGTATGGATCATTGGCTTTAATTTCCCATTGGTCCAAAGGACTGAGAAACAAATTTTATAGAAAAATTCTCAAATACAATTGAGAAATCGGACTTACATAGTCTATAAGTATGGATCCTTGGCTTTAATTTCCCATTGGTTCAAATGACTGAAAAACAAATTTTATAGAAAAATTCTCAAATACAATTGAGAAATTGGACTTACATAGTCTATAAGTATGGATCCTTGGCTTTAATTTCCCATTGGTTCAAATGACTGACAAACAAATTTTATAGAAAAATTCTCAAATACAATTGAGAAATTGGACTTACATAGTCTATAAGTATGGATCCTTGGCTTTAATTTCCCATTGGTCCAAATGACTGACAAACAAATTTTATAGAAAAATTCTCAAATACAATTGAGAAATCGGACTTACATAGTCTATAAGTATGGATCCTTGGCTTTAATTTCCCATTGGTTCAAATGACTGACAAACAAATTTTATAGAAAAATTCTCAAATACAATTGAGAAATTGGACTTACATAGTCTATAAGTATGGATCCTTGGCTTTAATTTCCCATTGGTTCAAATGACTGACAAACAAATTTTATAGAAAAATTCTCAAATACAATTGAGAAATTGGACTTACATAGTCTATAAGTATGGATCCTTGGCTTTAATTTCCCATTGGTCCAAATGACTGACAAACAAATTTTATAGAAAAATTCTCAAATACAATTGAGAAATCGGACTTACATAGTCTATAAGTATGGATCCTTGGCTTTAATTTCCCATTGGTCCAAATGACTGACAAACAAATTTTATAGAAAAATTCTCAAATACAATTGAGAAATCGGACTTACATAGTCTATAAGTATGGATCCTTGGCTTTAATTTCCCATTGGTCCAAATGACTGACAAACAAATTTTATAGAAAAATTCTCAAATACAATTGAGAAATCGGACTTACATAGTCTATAAGTATGGATCCTTGGCTTTAATTTCCCATTGGTCCAAATGACTGACAAACAAATTTTATAGAAAAATTCTCAAATACAATTGAGAAATCGGACTTACATAGTCTATAAGTATGGATCCTTGGCTTTAATTTCCCATTGGTTCAAATGACTGACAAACAAATTTTATAGAAAAATTCTCAAATACAATTGAGAAATTGGACTTACATAGTCTATAAGTATGGATCCTTGGCTTTAATTTCCCATTGGTTCAAATGACTGACAAACAAATTTTATAGAAAAATTCTCAAATACAATTGAGAAATCGGACTTACATAGTCTATAAGTATGGATCCTTGGCTTTAATTTCCCATTGGCCCAAATGACTGACAAACAAATTTTATAGAAAAATTCTCAAATACATTTGAGAAATCGGACTTACATAGTCTATAAGTATGGATCCTTGGCTTTAATTTCCCATTGGTTCAAATGACTGACAAACAAATTTTATAGAAAAATTCTCAAATACAATTGAGAAATCGGACTTACATAGTCTATAAGTATGGATCCTTGGCTTTAATTTCCCATTGGTCCAAATGACTGACAAACAAATTTTATAGAAAAATTCTCAAATACAATTGAGAAATCGGACTTACATAGTCTATAAGTATGGATCCTTGGCTTTAATTTCCCATTGGTCCAAATGACTGACAAACAAATTTTATAGAAAAATTCTCAAATACAATTGAGAAATCGGACTTACATAGTCTATAAGTATGGATCCTTGGCTTTAATTTCCCATTGGTCCAAATGACTGACAAACAAATTTTATAGAAAAATTCTCAAATACAATTGAGAAATCGGACTTACATAGTCTATAAGTATGGATCCTTGGCTTTAATTTCCCATTGGTCCAAATGACTGACAAACAAATTTTATAGAAAAATTCTCAAATACAATTGAGAAATCGGACTTACATAGTCTATAAGTATGGATCCTTGGCTTTAATTTCCCATTGGTCCAAATGACTGACAAACAAATTTTATAGAAAAATTCTCAAATACAATTGAGAAATCGGACTTACATAGTCTATAAGTATGGATCCTTGGCTTTAATTTCCCATTGGTCCAAATGACTGACAAACAAATTTTATAGAAAAATTCTCAAATACAATTGAGAAATCGGACTTACATAGTCTATAAGTATGGATCCTTGGCTTTAATTTCCCATTGGTCCAAATGACTGACAAACAAATTTTATAGAAAAATTCTCAAATACATTTGAGAAATCGGACTTACATAGTCTATAAGTATGGATCCTTGGCTTTAATTTCCCATTGGTTCAAATGACTGACAAACAAATTTTATAGAAAAATTCTCAAATACAATTGAGAAATTGGACTTACATAGTCTATAAGTATGGATCCTTGGCTTTAATTTCCCATTGGTCCAAAGGACTGAGAAACAAATTTTATAGAAAAATTCTCAAATACAATTGAGAAATCGGACTTACATAGTCTATAAGTATGGATCCTTGGCTTTAATTTCCCATTGGTTCAAATGACTGAAAAACAAATTTTATAGAAAAATTCTCAAATACAATTGAGAAATTGGACTTACATAGTCTATAAGTATGGATCCTTGGCTTTAATTTCCCATTGGTTCAAATGACTGACAAACAAATTTTATAGAAAAATTCTCAAATACAATTGAGAAATTGGACTTACATAGTCTATAAGTATGGATCCTTGGCTTTAATTTCCCATTGGTCCAAATGACTGACAAACAAATTTTATAGAAAAATTCTCAAATACAATTGAGAAATCGGACTTACATAGTCTATAAGTATGGATCCTTGGCTTTAATTTCCCATTGGTTCAAATGACTGACAAATAAATTTTATAGAAAAATTCTCAAATACAATTGAGAAATTGGACTTACATAGTCTATAAGTATGGATCCTTGGCTTTAATTTCCCATTGGTTCAAATGACTGACAAACAAATTTTATAGAAAAATTCTCAAATACAATTGAGAAATTGGACTTACATAGTCTATAAGTATGGATCCTTGGCTTTAATTTCCCATTGGTCCAAATGACTGACAAACAAATTTTATAGAAAAATTCTCAAATACAATTGAGAAATCGGACTTACATAGTCTATAAGTATGGATCCTTGGCTTTAATTTCCCATTGTTTCAAATGACTGACAAATAAATTTTATAGAAAAATTCTCAAATACAATTGAGAAATTGGACTTACATAGTCTATAAGTATGGATCCTTGGCTTTAATTTCCCATTGGTCCAAATGACTGACAAACAAATTTTATAGAAAAATTCTCAAATACAATTGAGAAATTGGACTTACATAGTCTATAAGTATGGATCCTTGGCTTTAATTTCCCATTGGTCCAAATGACTGACAAACAAATTTTATAGAAAAATTCTCAAATACAATTGAGAAATCGGACTTACATAGTCTATAAGTATGGATCCTTGGCTTTAATTTCCCATTGGTTCAAATGACTGACAAACAAATTTTATAGAAAAATTCTCAAATACAATTGAGAAATTGGACTTACATAGTCTATAAGTATGGATCCTTGGCTTTAATTTCCCATTGGTCCAAATGACTGACAAACAAATTTTATAGAAAAATTCTCAAATACAATTGAGAAATCGGACTTACATAGTCTATAAGTATGGATCCTTGGCTTTAATTTCCCATTGGTCCAAATGACTGACAAACAAATTTTATAGCAAAATTCTCAAATACAATTGAGAAATCGGACTTACATAGTCTATAAGTATGGATCCTTGGCTTTAATTTCCCATTGGTCCAAATGACTGACAAACAAATTTTATAGAAAAATTCTCAAATACAATTGAGAAATTGGACTTACATAGTCTATAAGTATGGATCCTTGGCTTTAATTTCCCATTGGTCCAAATGACTGACAAACAAATTTTATAGAAAAATTCTCAAATACAATTGAGAAATCGGACTTACATAGTCTATAAGTATGGATCCTTGGCTTTAATTTCCCATTGGTCCAAATGACTGACAAACAAATTTTATAGAAAAATTCTCAAATACAATTGAGAAATCGGACTTACATAGTCTATAAGTATGGATCCTTGGCTTTAATTTCCCATTGGTTCAAATGACTGACAAACAAATTTTATAGAAAAATTCTCAAATACAATTGAGAAATCGGACTTACATAGTCTATAAGTATGGATCCTTGGCTTTAATTTCCCATTGGTTCAAATGACTGACAAACAAATTTTATAGAAAAATTCTCAAATACAATTGAGAAATTGGACTTACATAGTCTATAAGTATGGATCCTTGGCTTTAATTTCCCATTGGCCCAAATGACTGACAAACAAATTTTATAGAAAAATTCTCAAATACAATTGAGAAATCGGACTTACATAGTCTATAAGTATGGATCCTTGGCTTTAATTTCCCATTGGTTCAAATGACTGACAAACAAATTTTATAGAAAAATTCTCAAATACAATTGAGAAATTGGACTTACATAGTCTATAAGTATGGATCCTTGGCTTTAATTTCCCATTGGTCCAAATGACTGACAAACAAATTTTATAGAAAAATTCTCAAATACAATTGAGAAATCGGACTTACATAGTCTATAAGTATGGATCCTTGGCTTTAATTTCCCATTGGTTCAAATGACTGACAAACAAATTTTATAGAAAAATTCTCAAATACAATTGAGAAATTGGACTTACATAGTCTATAAGTATGGATCCTTGGCTTTAATTTCCCATTGGTCTAAATGACTGACAAACAAATTTTATAGAAAAATTCTCAATTACAATTGAGAAATCGGACTTACATAGTCTATAAGTATGGATCCTTGGCTTTAATTTCCCATTGGTCCAAATGACTGACAAACAAATTTTATAGAAAAATTCTCAAATACAATTGAGAAATCGGACTTACATAGTCTATAAGTATGGATCCTTGGCTTTAATTTCCCATTGGTCCAAATGACTGACAAACAAATTTTATAGAAAAATTCTCAAATACAATTGAGAAATTGGACTTACATAGTCTATAAGTATGGATCCTTGGCTTTAATTTCCCATTGGTCCAAATGACTGACAAACAAATTTTATAGAAAAATTCTCAAATACAATTGAGAAATCGGACTTACATAGTCTATAAGTATGGATCCTTGGCTTTAATTTCCCATTGGTCCAAATGAGTGACAAACAAATTTTATAGAAAAATTCTCAAATGCAATTGAGAAATCGGACTTACATAGTCTATAAGTATGGATCCTTGGCTTTAATTTCCCATTGGTTCAAATGACTGACAAACAAATTTTATAGAAAAATTCTCAAATACAATTGAGAAATCGGACTTACATAGTCTATAAGTATGGATCCTTGGCTTTAATTTCCCATTGGCCCAAATGACTGACAAACAAATTTTATAGAAAAATTCTCAAATACAATTGAGAAATCGGACTAACATAGTCTATAAGTATGGATCCTTGGCTTTAATTTCCCATTGGTTCAAATGACTGACAAACAAATTTTATAGAAAAATTCTCAAATACAATTGAGAAATTGGACTTACATAGTCTATAAGTATGGATCCTTGGCTTTAATTTCCCATTGGTTCAAATGACTGACAAACAAATTTTATAGAAAAATTCTCAAATACAATTGAGAAATTGGACTTACATAGTCTATAAGTATGGATCCTTGGCTTTAATTTCCCATTGGCCCAAATGACTGACAAACAAATTTTATAGAAAAATTCTCAAATACAATTGAGAAATTGGACTTACATAGTCTATAAGTATGGATCCTTGGCTTTAATTTCCCATTGGTTCAAATGACTGACAAACAAATTTTATAGAAAAATTCTCAAATACAATTGAGAAATCGGACTTACATAGTCTATAAGTATGGATCCTTGGCTTTAATTTCCCATTGGTTCAAATGACTGACAAACAAATTTTATAGAAAAATTCTCAAATACAATTGAGAAATTGGACTTACATAGTCTATAAGTATGGATCCTTGGCTTTAATTTCCCATTGGCCCAAATGACTGACAAACAAATTTTATAGAAAAATTCTCAAATACAATTGAGAAATCGGACTTACATAGTCTATAAGTATGGATCCTTGGCTTTAATTTCCCATTGGTCCAAATGACTGACAAACAAATTTTATAGAAAAATTCTCAAATACAATTGAGAAATCGGACTTACATAGTCTATAAGTATGGATCCTTGGCTTTAATTTCCCATTGGCCCAAATGACTGACAAACAAATTTTATAGAAAAATTCTCAAATACAATTGAGAAATCGGACTTACATAGTCTATAAGTATGGATCCTTGGCTTTAATTTCCCATTGGTCCAAATGACTGACAAACAAATTTTATAGAAAAATTCTCAAATACAATTGAGAAATTGGACTTACATAGTCTATAAGTATGGATCCTTGGCTTTAATTTCCCATTGGCCCAAATGACTGACAAACAAATTTTATAGAAAAATTCTCAAATACAATTGAGAAATTGGACTTACATAGTCTATAAGTATGGATCCTTGGCTTTAATTTCCCATTGGTTCAAATGACTGACAAACAAATTTTATAGAAAAATTCTCAAATACAATTGAGAAATTGGACTTACATAGTCTATAAGTATGGATCCTTGGCTTTAATTTCCCATTGGTTCAAATGACTGACAAACAAATTTTATAGAAAAATTCTCAAATACAATTGAGTAATTGGACTTACATAGTCTATAAGTATGGATCCTTGGCTTTAATTTCCCATTGGCCCAAATGACTGACAAACAAATTTTATAGAAAAATTCTCAAATACAATTGAGAAATCGGACTTACATAGTCTATAAGTATGGATCCTTGGCTTTAATTTCCCATTGGTCCAAATGACTGACAAACAAATTTTATAGAAAAATTCTCAAATACAATTGAGAAATCGGACTTACATAGTCTATAAGTATGGATCCTTGGCTTTAATTTCCCATTGGCCCAAATGACTGACAAACAAATTTTATAGAAAAATTCTCAAATACAATTGAGAAATCGGACTTACATAGTCTATAAGTATGGATCCTTGGCTTTAATTTCCCATTGGTTCAAATGACTGACAAACAAATTTTATAGAAAAATTCTCAAATACAATTGAGAAATCGGACTTACATAGTCTATAAGTATGGATCCTTGGCTTTAATTTCCCATTGGTTCAAATGACTGACAAACAAATTTTATAGAAAAATTCTCAAATACAATTGAGAAATCGGACTTACATAGTCTATAAGTATGGATCCTTGGCTTTAATTTCCCATTGGTTCAAATGACTGACAAACAAATTTTATAGAAAAATTCTCAAATACAATTGAGAAATCGGACTTACATAGTCTATAAGTATGGATCCTTGGGTTTAATTTCCCATTGGTCCAAATGACTGACAAACAAATTTTATGGAAAAATTCTCAAATACAATTGAGAAATCGGACTTACATAGTCTATAAGTATGGATCCTTGGGTTTAATTTCCCATTGGTCCAAATGACTGACAAACAAATTTTATAGAAAAATTCTCAAATACAATTGAGAAATCGGACTTACATAGTCTATAAGTATGGATCCTTGGCTTTAATTTCCCATTGGTCCAAATGACTGACAAACAAATTTTATAGAAAAATTCTCAAATACAATTGAGAAATCGGACTTACATAGTCTATAAGTATGGATCCTTGGCTTTAATTTCCCATTGGTCCAAATGACTGACAAACAAATTTTATAGAAAAATTCTCAAATACAATTGAGAAATTGGACTTACATAGTCTATAAGTATGGATCCTTGGCTTTAATTTCCCATTGGTCCAAATGACTGACAAACAAATTTTATAGAAAAATTCTCAAATACAATTGAGAAATCGGACTTACATAGTCTATAAGTATGGATCCTTGGCTTTAATTTCCCATTGGTTCAAATGACTGACAAACAAATTTTATAGAAAAATTCTCAAATACAATTGAGAAATCGGACTTACATAGTCTATAAGTATGGATCCTTGGCTTTAATTTCCCATTGGCCCAAATGACTGACAAACAAATTTTATAGAAAAATTCTCAAATACAATTGAGAAATCGGACTTACATAGTCTATAAGTATGGATCCTTGGCTTTAATTTCCCATTGGTTCAAATGACTGACAAACAAATTTTATAGAAAAATTCTCAAATACAATTGAGAAATTGGACTTACATAGTCTATAAGTATGGATCCTTGGCTTTAATTTCCCATTGGTCCAAATGACTGACAAACAAATTTTATAGAAAAATTTTCAAATACAATTGAGAAATTGGACTTACATAGTCTATAAGTATGGATCCTTGGCTTTAATTTCCCATTGGTCCAAATGACTGACAAACAAATTTTATAGAAAAATTCTCAAATACAATTGAGAAATCGGACTTACATAGTCTATAAGTATGGATCCTTGGCTTTAATTTCCCATTGGTTCAAATGACTGACAAACAAATTTTATAGAAAAATTCTCAAATACAATTGAGAAATCGGACTTACATAGTCTATAAGTATGGATCCTTGGCTTTAATTTCCCATTGGCCCAAATGACTGACAAACAAATTTTATAGAAAAATTCTCAAATACAATTGAGAAATCGGACTTACATAGTCTATAAGTATGGATCCTTGGCTTTAATTTCCCATTGGTTCAAATGACTGACAAACAAATTTTATAGAAAAATTCTCAAATACAATTGAGAAATCGGACTTACATAGTCTATAAGTATGGATCCTTGGCTTTAATTTCCCATTGGCCCAAATGACTGACAAACAAATTTTATAGAAAAATTCTCAAATACAATTGAGAAATCGGACTTACATAGTCTATAAGTATGGATCCTTGGCTTTAATTTCCCATTGGCCCAAATGACTGACAAACAAATTTTATAGAAAAATTCTCAAATACAATTGAGAAATCGGACTTACATAGTCTATAAGTATGGATCCTTGGCTTTAATTTCCCATTGGTCCAAATGAGTGACAAACAAATTTTATAGAAAAATTCTCAAATGCAATTGAGAAATCGGACTTACATAGTCTATAAGTATGGATCCTTGGCTTTAATTTCCCATTGGTTCAAATGACTGACAAACAAATTTTATAGAAAAATTCTCAAATACAATTGAGAAATCGGACTTACATAGTCTATAAGTATGGATCCTTGGCTTTAATTTCCCATTGGTCCAAATGACTGACAAACAAATTTTATAGAAAAATTCTCAAATACAATTGAGAAATCGGACTTACATAGTCTATAAGTATGGATCCTTGGCTTTAATTTCCATTGGTCCAAATGACTGACAAACAAATTTTATAGAAAAATTCTCAAATACAATTGAGAAATCGGACTTACATAGTCTATAAGTATGGATCCTTGGCTTTAATTTTCCATTGGTTCAAATGACTGACAAACAAATTTTATAGAAAAATTCTCAAATACAATTGAGAAATTGGACTTACATAGTCTATAAGTATGGATCCTTGGCTTTAATTTCCCATTGGTTCAAATGACTGACAAACAAATTTTATAGAAAAATTCTCAAATACAATTGAGAAATTGGACTTACATAGTCTATAAGTATGGATCCTTGGCTTTAATTTCCCATTGGTTCAAATGACTGACAAACAAATTTTATAGAAAAATTCTCAAATACAATTGAGAAATCGGACTTACATAGTCTATAAGTATGGATCCTTGGCTTTAATTTTCCATTGGTTCAAATGACTGACAAACAAATTTTATAGAAAAATTCTCAAATACAATTGAGAAATTGGACTTACATAGTCTATAAGTATGGATCCTTGGCTTTAATTTCCCATTGGTTCAAATGACTGACAAACAAATTTTATAGAAAAATTCTCAAATACAATTGAGAAATTGGACTTACATAGTCTATAAGTATGGATCCTTGGCTTTAATTTCCCATTGGTTCAAATGACTGACAAACAAATTTTATAGAAAAATTCTCAAATACAATTGAGAAATTGGACTTACATAGTCTATAAGTATGGATCCTTGGCTTTAATTTTCCATTGGTTCAAATGACTGACAAACAAATTTTATAGAAAAATTCTCAAATACAATTGAGAAATTGGACTTACATAGTCTATAAGTATGGATCCTTGGCTTTAATTTCCCATTGGTTCAAATGACTGACAAACAAATTTTATAGAAAAATTCTCAAATACAATTGAGAAATCGGACTTACATAGTCTATAAGTATGGATCCTTGGCTTTAATTTCCCATTGGTCCAAATGACTGACAAACAAATTTTATAGAAAAATTCTCAAATACAATTGAGAAATCGGACTATCATAGTCTATAAGTATGGATCCTTGGCTTTAATTTCCCATTGGTTCAAATGACTGACAAACAAATTTTATAGAAAAATTCTCAAATACAATTGAGAAATCGGACTTACATAGTCTATAAGTATGGATCCTTGGCTTTAATTTCCCATTGGTCCAAATGACTGACAAACAAATTTTATAGAAAAATTCTCAAATACAATTGAGAAATTGGACTTACATAGTCTATAAGTATGGATCCTTGGCTTTAATTTCCCATTGGTCCAAATGACTGACAAACAAATTTTATAGAAAAATTCTCAAATACAATTGAGAAATCGGACTTACATAGTCTATAAGTATGGATCCTTGGCTTTAATTTCCCATTGGTCCAAATGACTGACAAACAAATTTTATAGAAAAATTCTCAAATACAATTGAGAAATCGGACTTACATAGTCTATAAGTATGGATCCTTGGCTTTAATTTTCCATTGGTTCAAATGACTGACAAACAAATTTTATAGAAAAATTCTCAAATACAATTGAGAAATTGGACTTACATAGTCTATAAGTATGGATCCTTGGCTTTAATTTCCCATTGGTTCAAATGACTGACAAACAAATTTTATAGAAAAATTCTCAAATACAATTGAGAAATTGGACTTACATAGTCTATAAGTATGGATCCTTGGCTTTAATTTCCCATTGGCCCAAATGACTGACAAACAAATTTTATAGAAAAATTCTCAAATACAATTGAGAAATTGGACTTACATAGTCTATAAGTATGGATCCTTGGCTTTAATTTCCCATTGGTTCAAATGACTGACAAACAAATTTTATAGAAAAATTCTCAAATACAATTGAGAAATCGGACTTACATAGTCTATAAGTATGGATCCTTGGCTTTAATTTCCCATTGGTCCAAATGACTGACAAACAAATTTTATAGAAAAATTCTCAAATACAATTGAGAAATTGGACTTACATAGTCTATAAGTATGGATCCTTGGCTTTAATTTCCCATTGGTCCAAATGACTGACAAACAAATTTTATAGAAAAATTCTCAAATACAATTGAGAAATCGGACTTACATAGTCTATAAGTATGGATCCTTGGCTTTAATTTCCCATTGGTCCAAATGACTGACAAACAAATTTTATAGAAAAATTCTCAAATACAATTGAGAAATCGGACTTACATAGTCTATAAGTATGGATCCTTGGCTTTAATTTTCCATTGGTTCAAATGACTGACAAACAAATTTTATAGAAAAATTCTCAAATACAATTGAGAAATTGGACTTACATAGTCTATAAGTATGGATCCTTGGCTTTAATTTCCCATTGGTTCAAATGACTGACAAACAAATTTTATAGAAAAATTCTCAAATACAATTGAGAAATTGGACTTACATAGTCTATAAGTATGGATCCTTGGCTTTAATTTCCCATTGGCCCAAATGACTGACAAACAAATTTTATAGAAAAATTCTCAAATACAATTGAGAAATTGGACTTACATAGTCTATAAGTATGGATCCTTGGCTTTAATTTCCCATTGGCCCAAATGACTGACAAACAAGTTTTATAGAAAAATTCTCAAATACAATTGAGAAATCGGACTTACATAGTCTATAAGTATGGATCCTTGGCTTTAATTTCCCATTGGCTCAAATGACTGACAAACAAATTTTATAGAAAAATTCTCAAATACAATTGAGAAATCGGACTTACATAGTCTATAAGTATGGATCCTTGGCTTTAATTTCCCATTGGTCCAAATGACTGACAAACAAATTTTATAGAAAAATTCTCAAATACAATTGAGAAATTGGACTTACATAGTCTATAAGTATGGATCCTTGGATTTAATTTCCCATTGGCCCAAATGACTGACAAACAAATTTTATAGAAAAATTCTCAAATACAATTGAGAAATCGGACTTACATAGTCTATAAGTATGGATCCTTGGCTTTAATTTCCCATTGGTCCAAATGACTGACAAACAAATTTTATAGAAAAATTCTCAAATACAATTGAGAAATTGGACTTACATAGTCTATAAGTATGGATCCTTGGATTTAATTTCCCATTGGCTCAAATGACTGACAAACAAATTTTATAGAAAAATTCTCAAATACAATTGAGAAATCGGACTTACATAGTCTATAAGTATGGATCCTTGGCTTTAATTTCCCATTGGTCCAAATGACTGACAAACAAATTTTATAGAAAAATTCTCAAATACAATTGAGAAATTGGACTTACATAGTCTATAAGTATGGATCCTTGGATTTAATTTCCCATTGGCTCAAATGACTGACAAACAAATTTTATAGAAAAATTCTCAAATACAATTGAGAAATCGGACTTACATAGTCTATAAGTATGGATCCTTGGATTTAATTTCCCATTGGCCCAAATGACTGACAAACAAATTTTATAGAAAAATTCTCAAATACAATTGAGAAATCGGACTTACATAGTCTATAAGTATGGATCCTTGGCTTTAATTTCCCATTGGTCCAAATGACTGACAAACAAATTTTATAGAAAAATTCTCAAATACAATTGAGAAATTGGACTTACATAGTCTATAAGTATGGATCCTTGGATTTAATTTCCCATTGGCCCAAATGACTGACAAACAAATTTTATAGAAAAATTCTCAAATACAATTGAGAAATCGGACTTACATAGTCTATAAGTATGGATCCTTGGCTTTAATTTCCCATTGGTCCAAATGACTGACAAACAAATTTTATAGAAAAATTCTCAAATACAATTGAGAAATTGGACTTACATAGTCTATAAGTATGGATCCTTGGATTTAATTTCCCATTGGCTCAAATGACTGACAAACAAATTTTATAGAAAAATTCTCAAATACAATTGAGAAATCGGACTTACATAGTCTATAAGTATGGATCCTTGGCTTTAATTTCCCATTGGTCCAAATGACTGACAAACAAATTTTATAGAAAAATTCTCAAATACAATTGAGAAATTGGACTTACATAGTCTATAAGTATGGATCCTTGGCTTTAATTTCCCATTGGCCCAAATGACTGACAAACAAGTTTTATAGAAAAATTCTCAAATACAATTGAGAAATCGGACTTACATAGTCTATAAGTATGGATCCTTGGCTTTAATTTCCCATTGGCTCAAATGACTGACAAACAAATTTTATAGAAAAATTCTCAAATACAATTGAGAAATCGGACTTACATAGTCTATAAGTATGGATCCTTGGCTTTAATTTCCCATTGGTCCAAATGACTGACAAACAAATTTTATAGAAAAATTCTCAAATACAATTGAGAAATTGGACTTACATAGTCTATAAGTATGGATCCTTGGCTTTAATTTCCCATTGGCCCAAATGACTGACAAACAAATTTTATAGAAAAATTCTCAAATACAATTGAGAAATTGGACTTACATAGTCTATAAGTATGGATCCTTGGATTTAATTTCCCATTGGCCCAAATGACTGACAAACAAATTTTATAGAAAAATTCTCAAATACAATTGAGAAATCGGACTTACATAGTCTATAAGTATGGATCCTTGGCTTTAATTTCCCATTGGCCCAAATGACTGACAAACAAATTTTATAGAAAAATTCTCAAATACAATTGAGAAATCGGACTTACATAGTCTATAAGTATGGATCCTTGGCTTTAATTTCCCATTGGTCCAAATGACTGACAAACAAATTTTATAGAAAAATTCTCAAATACAATTGAGAAATTGGACTTACATAGTCTATAAGTATGGATCCTTGGCTTTAATTTCCCATTGGCCCAAATGACTGACAAACAAATTTTATAGAAAAATTCTCAAATACAATTGAGAAATTGGACTTACATAGTCTATAAGTATGGATCCTTGGATTTAATTTCCCATTGGCCCAAATGACTGACAAACAAATTTTATAGAAAAATTCTCAAATACAATTGAGAAATCGGACTTACATAGTCTATAAGTATGGATCCTTGGCTTTAATTTCCCATTGGCCCAAATGACTGACAAACAAATTTTATAGAAAAATTCTCAAATACAATTGAGAAATCGGACTTACATAGTCTATAAGTATGGATCCTTGGCTTTAATTTCCCATTGGTCCAAATGACTGACAAACAAATTTTATAGAAAAATTCTCAAATACAATTGAGAAATTGGACTTACATAGTCTATAAGTATGGATCCTTGGCTTTAATTTCCCATTGGCCCAAATGACTGACAAACAAATTTTATAGAAAAATTCTCAAATACAATTGAGAAATTGGACTTACATAGTCTATAAGTATGGATCCTTGGCTTTAATTTCCCATTGGCCCAAATGACTGACAAACAAATTTTATAGAAAAATTCTCAAATACAATTGAGAAATTGGACTTACATAGTCTATAAGTATGGATCCTTGGCTTTAATTTCCCATTGGCCCAAATGACTGACAAACAAATTTTATAGAAAAATTCTCAAATACAATTGAGAAATCGGACTTACATAGTCTATAAGTATGGATCCTTGGCTTTAATTTCCCATTGGCTCAAATGACTGACAAACAAATTTTATAGAAAAATTCTCAAATACAATTGAGAAATCGGACTTACATAGTCTATAAGTATGGATCCTTGGCTTTAATTTCCCATTGGTCCAAATGACTGACAAACAAATTTTATAGAAAAATTCTCAAATACAATTGAGAAATTGGACTTACATAGTCTATAAGTATGGATCCTTGGATTTAATTTCCCATTGGCCCAAATGACTGACAAACAAATTTTATAGAAAAATTCTCAAATACAATTGAGAAATCGGACTTACATAGTCTATAAGTATGGATCCTTGGCTTTAATTTCCCATTGGTCCAAATGACTGACAAACAAATTTTATAGAAAAATTCTCAAATACAATTGAGAAATTGGACTTACATAGTCTATAAGTATGGATCCTTGGATTTAATTTCCCATTGGCTCAAATGACTGACAAACAAATTTTATAGAAAAATTCTCAAATACAATTGAGAAATCGGACTTACATAGTCTATAAGTATGGATCCTTGGCTTTAATTTCCCATTGGTCCAAATGACTGACAAACAAATTTTATAGAAAAATTCTCAAATACAATTGAGAAATTGGACTTACATAGTCTATAAGTATGGATCCTTGGATTTAATTTCCCATTGGCTCAAATGACTGACAAACAAATTTTATAGAAAAATTCTCAAATACAATTGAGAAATCGGACTTACATAGTCTATAAGTATGGATCCTTGGATTTAATTTCCCATTGGCCCAAATGACTGACAAACAAATTTTATAGAAAAATTCTCAAATACAATTGAGAAATCGGACTTACATAGTCTATAAGTATGGATCCTTGGCTTTAATTTCCCATTGGTCCAAATGACTGACAAACAAATTTTATAGAAAAATTCTCAAATACAATTGAGAAATTGGACTTACATAGTCTATAAGTATGGATCCTTGGATTTAATTTCCCATTGGCCCAAATGACTGACAAACAAATTTTATAGAAAAATTCTCAAATACAATTGAGAAATCGGACTTACATAGTCTATAAGTATGGATCCTTGGCTTTAATTTCCCATTGGTCCAAATGACTGACAAACAAATTTTATAGAAAAATTCTCAAATACAATTGAGAAATTGGACTTACATAGTCTATAAGTATGGATCCTTGGATTTAATTTCCCATTGGCTCAAATGACTGACAAACAAATTTTATAGAAAAATTCTCAAATACAATTGAGAAATCGGACTTACATAGTCTATAAGTATGGATCCTTGGCTTTAATTTCCCATTGGTCCAAATGACTGACAAACAAATTTTATAGAAAAATTCTCAAATACAATTGAGAAATTGGACTTACATAGTCTATAAGTATGGATCCTTGGCTTTAATTTCCCATTGGCCCAAATGACTGACAAACAAGTTTTATAGAAAAATTCTCAAATACAATTGAGAAATCGGACTTACATAGTCTATAAGTATGGATCCTTGGCTTTAATTTCCCATTGGCTCAAATGACTGACAAACAAATTTTATAGAAAAATTCTCAAATACAATTGAGAAATCGGACTTACATAGTCTATAAGTATGGATCCTTGGCTTTAATTTCCCATTGGTCCAAATGACTGACAAACAAATTTTATAGAAAAATTCTCAAATACAATTGAGAAATTGGACTTACATAGTCTATAAGTATGGATCCTTGGCTTTAATTTCCCATTGGCCCAAATGACTGACAAACAAATTTTATAGAAAAATTCTCAAATACAATTGAGAAATTGGACTTACATAGTCTATAAGTATGGATCCTTGGATTTAATTTCCCATTGGCCCAAATGACTGACAAACAAATTTTATAGAAAAATTCTCAAATACAATTGAGAAATCGGACTTACATAGTCTATAAGTATGGATCCTTGGCTTTAATTTCCCATTGGCCCAAATGACTGACAAACAAATTTTATAGAAAAATTCTCAAATACAATTGAGAAATCGGACTTACATAGTCTATAAGTATGGATCCTTGGCTTTAATTTCCCATTGGTCCAAATGACTGACAAACAAATTTTATAGAAAAATTCTCAAATACAATTGAGAAATTGGACTTACATAGTCTATAAGTATGGATCCTTGGCTTTAATTTCCCATTGGCCCAAATGACTGACAAACAAATTTTATAGAAAAATTCTCAAATACAATTGAGAAATTGGACTTACATAGTCTATAAGTATGGATCCTTGGCTTTAATTTCCCATTGGTCCAAATGACTGACAAACAAATTTTATAGAAAAATTCTCAAATACAATTGAGAAATCGGACTTACATAGTCTATAAGTATGGATCCTTGGCTTTAATTTCCCATTGGCTCAAATGACTGACAAACAAATTTTATAGAAAAATTCTCAAATACAATTGAGAAATCGGACTTACATAGTCTATAAGTATGGATCCTTGGCTTTAATTTCCCATTGGCTCAAATGACTGACAAACAAATTTTATAGAAAAATTCTCAAATACAATTGAGAAATCGGACTTACATAGTCTATAAGTATGGATCCTTGGCTTTAATTTCCCATTGGTCCAAATGACTGACAAACAAATTTTATAGAAAAATTCTCAAATACAATTGAGAAATCGGACTTACATAGTCTATAAGTATGGATCCTTGGCTTTAATTTCCCATTGGCTCAAATGACTGACAAACAAATTTTATAGAAAAATTCTCAAATACAATTGAGAAATCGGACTTACATAGTCTATAAGTATGGATCCTTGGCTTTAATTTCCCATTGGTCCAAATGACTGACAAACAAATTTTATAGAAAAATTCTCAAATACAATTGAGAAATCGGACTTACATAGTCTATAAGTATGGATCCTTGGCTTTAATTTCCCATTGGTCCAAATGACTGACAAACAAATTTTATAGAAAAATTCTCAAATACAATTGAGAAATTGGACTTACATAGTCTATAAGTTTGGATCCTTGGCTTTAATTTCCCATTGGCCCAAATGACTGACAAACAAGTTTTATAGAAAAATTCTCAAATACAATTGAGAAATCGGACTTACATAGTCTATAAGTATGGATCCTTGGCTTTAATTTCCCATTGGCCCAAATGACTGACAAACAAATTTTATAGAAAAATTCTCAAATACAATTGAGAAATTGGACTTACATAGTCTATAAGTATGGATCCTTGGCTTTAATTTCCCATTGGTCCAAATGACTGACAAACAAATTTTATAGAAAAATTCTCAAATACAATTGAGAAATCGGACTTACATAGTCTATAAGTATGGATCCTTGGCTTTAATTTCCCATTGGCCCAAATGACTGACAAACAAATTTTATAGAAAAATTCTCAAATACAATTGAGAAATTGGACTTACATAGTCTATAAGTATGGATCCTTGGCTTTAATTTCCCATTGGCCCAAATGACTGACAAACAAGTTTTATAGAAAAATTCTCAAATACAATTGAGAAATCGGACTTACATAGTCTATAAGTATGGATCCTTGGCTTTAATTTCCCATTGGCCCAAATGACTGACAAACAAATTTTATAGAAAAATTCTCAAATACAATTGAGAAATTGGACTTACATAGTCTATAAGTATGGATCATTGGCTTTAATTTCCCATTGGTCCAAATGACTGACAAACAAATTTTATAGAAAAATTCTCAAATACAATTGAGAAATCGGACTTACATAGTCTATAAGTATGGATCCTTGGCTTTAATTTCCCATTGGCCCAAATGACTGACAAACAAATTTTATAGAAAAATTCTCAAATACAATTGAGAAATTGGACTTACATAGTCTATAAGTATGGATCCTTGGCTTTAATTTCCCATTGGCCCAAATGACTGACAAACAAGTTTTATAGAAAAATTCTCAAATACAATTGAGAAATCGGACTTACATAGTCTATAAGTATGGATCCTTGGCTTTAATTTCCCATTGGCCCAAATGACTGACAAACAAATTTTATAGAAAAATTCTCAAATACAATTGAGAAATTGGACTTATATAGTCTATAAGTATGGATTCTTGGCTTTAATTTCACATTGGTTCAAATGAGTGACAAACAAAAATGTGTCCACAAATGGCCAAATTCCCGTAGAGATCATACAAAGTTATCTTAGTTAAGATATATTTATATCAACTAACAAAGATGCAAAACAAAAAGTTCCATCGAGCTATGTTGGCAATATCCCGATTAGAGATATTTAACTTTTGAGTTAAATATGTCATGACGTAAGCTCTTACGTAAAACATATTTAACTCGGCATATTTTGCTTCACACACATTGAAAACAAACACTACTGTTCAGCTATTTTTCTCGACATCCAACAAGCATTCGATAGAGTATGGGACCATATTTTACTTTTCAAAATAAAGAAAGTTTGACCGGCTCCTTTCTATATCTTTTTTAGAACTTACCTCTCTCAAAGAGGTTTTTTCAAGAGTTACGAAGATTGAAACGATTTCATGTATTGGACTTGCCTTTCATAGGCTAGTCTGCTTTTTATAAATTGTATAGCATATATATAAGTATACATCTTTTTTATACAAATGTTTTCTTAATAAATTAACCGTTGAATTAAAAACATCCTAACAGATTTATTAACTTTGATTGTTTTTCTTTCAAAATTTGCAAAAAATAAAATTTTTCAAGAACTTTTAATATTTTCGTCTCGGTAGACCTTCTGAGAGAAATGCTCATATATTAAATTAAATTGTAATTGTAATGTAGTCCATTAAGGCTGCTAAACTCCTGTAATTTTTTATTTAAATTATCACATTTGCTTATTGTCTTTGAAAAATAAATAATAAAAAAAATATAATGTAGGACAAATGATGCTTCCTGGAGGCACTCTGGCTTCAAACAGCTGCCATGTACTCAGAAAAATATAATTCTTAGTAATAAATTACGGTCCAAGTAAATAGTTTTCTTATAAATAAGATGTCTTTTGCTGTAATTCCCATGTTAGAGATCAAACAATTCTAATTTCCAGTATAAGAATGGTCCGCGAGCACATTTTTAATCTCACGAATATTAAATCTCAGATAAACGCCAGCATCAGTTCTTGCCCAGTATCCGCAATCGCAACTTGATCAAATTTTTGTGTGAATATAGTGTGGCCATAGTGGGTTGTTTAGTGGTTCTTTTGTAATTCCAAAATCAATAACATCAGAAGATTTCTGTCGATCTGTTAGCCAGTGCACTTCTGTTTTCGAAATTATGTAAAAAAATCGCGAACCTTAGTGGTGATTAAAAGCGACCTATAGAATGTATGCTGCAGAAATGCATAAAACAGGCTTGTTTTAATTTGAAATAATTGAAAACCTAGAATCACAAAATTATGGTGAAAGTTTTGAACGCAGATGTTTGTTGTTTGAAGATAGTTTTCAAAAAGGTCAAGTAATTAGAAGTGTTTTATCCACACAAAAACATAAATGTGAAAATAAGGCCAAGTTCGTATCCAAAAAGTTTCGGCCGTAAAAAGTACTGAGATCAAAAAAAAAAGGACCAAGTTTTTGATAGGTACATTTCCATCTCATTTCTAGGCAACCTGTAAGCTTGGCAAAAATTTTTTGCCTTTCTAATATGGAAAGAATTCTTTGAAAAATTTTGCCAAGCTTACAGGTTGCCTAGAAATGAGATGGAAATGTACCTATCAAAAAGTTGGTCCTTTTTTTTTGATCTCAGTACTTTTTACGGCCGAAACTTTTTGGATACGAACTTGGCCTTATTTTCACATTTATGTTTTTGTGTGGATCTCACTTCTTTTTTCTAAGTTGTTTTTGTATAAATATTTATATGTATTGCTTATCTGGGCCTACCTGTGTAGAAAATTTCAGCTTTCTAGCTATACTGGAAGTGCCCCATACAAAGAAGGGGCATGATTGTCCCCCCAGATGAAAAGTGCCCGTTTAAAAATCATTTTCATTAATTTCTTATCAGGACCTACCTGCGTACCAAATTTCAGCTTTCTAGCTATACTAGAAGTGTCCCATACAAAGAAGGGGCATGATTGTCCCCCACCCCCCTTTAAAAAGTGCCCGTTAAAAGATCATTTTCGGTAATTGCTCATCACTGCCTACCTGTGTACGAAATTTCAGCTTTCTACCTATACTAGAAGTGCCCCATACAAAGAAGGGGCATGATTGTCCCCCAGATGAAAAGTGCCCGTTAAAAAATCATTTTCGGTAATTTCTTATCACTATCTGCCTGTGTACCAAATTTCAGCTTTCTAGCTATACTGGAAGTGCCCCATACAAAGAAGGGACAGTCAGGTCCCCCCTGGGAGGAAAGTGCCCATTTTCAGATTTTTCTGGTTATTTTCTCATCAGAGCCTACCTGTGTACCGAATTTTAGCTTTCTAGCTATACTGGAAATGCCCCATACAAAGAAGGGGCACTCAGGTCCCCCCTGGAAGGAAAGTGCCCGTTTTCAGATTTTTCTGGTTATTTTCTCACCAAGACCTACCTGTGTCCCAAATTTCAGCTTTCTAGCTATACCGGAAGTGCCCAATAATATTGATGAGTCAGTGAGTCAGTCAGTGAGTATGTACTAAAATATGGACTTTTCACACCTTAATATCTCGGGAAGCTTCTACGGTAGAACTTTCAAATTTAACCTGTGAGGTCACCTCTGTGGGGAGAACTTATGTTTCAAGTTTCATTATGATCAAGAGGAGCAAAGTTATGAGGGGGGTAAAAACAGCTCGAACTGTTTCGTGTAAATATACACACTGTGTGGCCGAACTTGGCCTGGCGCACTACCGTGCGCCTAGATACTTTCGATTTTCAGAGTATTTATTATAACAATTCATTTTAAAAAAGCTTTGAGACATCAAATGAGTGCCACGTCTCTGATATCAGCATTATTGTACATTAAATTTTATTTTTGAAAAATTAATATTATTTTTGGTTTAAGTTTAATAATTGAAGTAATGAAAATGCAAATTATTAACTGCCTGGCTCACGATGCCGACCGATGTCGATCGCTTGATTTTTAGACGCTAAAAATCTAGATTGCGTTCCACTAATAACTGATTTGTTTACTAGAAGAAAAGCTAAAGAAATAAATAAAATTTATGGTTTGAAGGTCACAAATCATTTGTTTTTCCTTTACAATTTCAGCATTATCGATCTGTCGACATCGTAAGAGTCTGAGAATATTAGAATATCTAGTAATTTGAATTTTTGTTAATACAAGTATTGAACTTAAGCCGAAATAATATTAATTTTCACACATACATACATCCACACAGTTCAAATAATAATTACGTATATTCCGTAATAACAAATAAATGATTGTTTGAAATTAATTTTTTCCGTAATATTTTTTTTCTGGGTGCTTCAATTCGTCATTTAAATTAGCGGCCATCACTTCAAGGACACTGAATCCACTTTATATAAATTTCTAAGTGTATTCAAATGATAATTATTTTATGTTTATTTAATGCAGATAAGTTTTAAAGATAAATAGCAATGATAAAAATCATACGTTTGAGTGCACTTGACACAATGCAGTTGGTCAAAATTTAAATGATAATTTTTTCTTAGTAATTTTTATAAAAAAAAATTTAGACGAGTCGGCTGTCTGTACTATAAAAACTGCAAATAACCCATCAACAAATATCATAAACAAATTGTCTCCAATTGCAATAAAAATTATTTGTTTCATTAGGTAGGATGAACTAAGTTTTTTATGATTTAACTTTCTTTGACGCTTGCAGAAGCCAACTGAATCCAATAAATGTTTACCTCATAATTTCAATTATATGTATATATATACATATGTGCATACATATTTATGTAAATAAATACTTAAGTTGTATTCGAATGTATCTCTACTCTAAAGTCCACCTAGACAAAAATTAATTTGCCATAACTGTTGCTGCTTTTATTTGGTAATCATCTCAGTTGTGTGTTTATTCGCCTGATAACAACAACAGTGTTCCTTCTTCTCAAACGAGGGAACATCGTCAGTATAAGATTTTATTTGCCACTATGAAATATTTAATTTTCATGAAATTTGTAGCATGCAACATTTTTAATTTGTAAATAAGGGGCCTGTTCGGAAATGCATCACTGCACCGCATCTGATGCGTTGTACGTTCTGAAAACCAACGACTGGTAACACTGCGTATGCTGTTTTGTATCAGCTGGGCAAACTAATCACACATGCGCATCAGATGCGGCACACTGATGCATTTTCGAACAGGCCCAAGATGGACAGGCAAACAGAGTACGGATTTGCTCACTCCTTTTGCTCATTGCGCATTGTGCACTCTTTTCATGCTCATTGAAAAATGCACAATTGCACAAAAAGCGGAGCAGAAAAAAAGGAGCAATTCGCTTGCGAGGTGCATGCGTTTTTACTTTAATTGTTCCGCTCATTGCTAAATGAGTATTTTATATTTTTGTTTAGCCCTTTGCTCGACACATTGAGCAAATTGAGAAGGTCATTACGCATGCTCATTTTTGTAATGACAGTGGTTAGTTTAAGTTTATTTAAGGCCGTGCCGCACTATCCTACACAGTCGCGCGATATGCCAAATATGACATGTGTGCTAAAAATGTATGGCAGTGTGGACTAAAAATGCAAATATGTGACAGATTTTTTTGGCAAGTCGTGCGAAATGAAAATTTTCATAAAATGATAGTTTTCATGCGATCAGAGGAGTATTTATTGTCAATCAGATGTTTTGGCATTAGTTTTGTATGATAGTGTTGCACCTACAACACCATTTTGAAACGCCTTTTTAAAGTCAGTCAGATTTTTGTAAGATTTTCCTGTGAAGGAATCGTACGCTTGTGTAGGATAGTGAAGCACGGCCTTTAATTAAATAATTAAAGTACATGGAAAATGTAGTCTGAAAATTCCTTATATTCTTTCCAAATAAACTCTGAACACTAAAATTTTCTCGCGATTTTGATAAAAGTTTTCATTTTAAAGAGACAAAGCTTTTTAGATGCAGAAGAAGAACCCATCTAAAAGACATAAGTCTTTTTCTATTTTCGATAATAAAGATATAATTTATTTTTTATTTATATGTTCACCAATATGAGCAATGCGCATTTCTTCCTCTTTTGGCACTTTTTGCTCGGTGGACAAAAAATAGTGAATGAAAATGCTGCTGCTCATATTTTTGAGCAGAGCTAAAATAATGACACAGAGCAAGCGCAATAACAAATTAGCACAGCTATATGTGTCAGGTGCAAAAAGAGCTGTAAACAGCGGCACTCCGCTGTTTCGTACTCTGTAAGCAACTGAGATGGGGGGGAAAAGTAAATTACAGATGGATTTTGACAAGATTATTCATATAAATTTAGTCTAGTTTATGGTAGGCCACCCTTTATCCGTCACTTCGTTCATACTACATGTGAAAGTCGGCAATAAACTATTTTTATATCAAATCAATTGAAAAAAGAAAAAGTACCAAAAGTAAAAAAAAGGACCAAAAGCACAATTTTTCCTATTTCATCCACACGGAAGTACATCGTATGTTGGTCTGTACAAAATTAATAAAAAGTACCAAATGTATAAATTTTGTCCCGTTTTACCCCTTATAAAGTACCATATATTTTAAACATTTTTATTGATAATACTAGTAGGATAAATGTTGTGCAGGTGTTTTGAGGTATTGTAAATCATTTAAGTATAGTCAGAGAAAATTTGGTTAGCAGTAGAGAGAGAGAGATAGAGAGAAATAGAGAGAGAACTACAGGCCGTCATATTGTAGATGAGGAAACGATGGAAGAACGCACGCAGATGACTAAAGGTGGAGGTACATAACACGAGTTCTATGCTTCCCCGCTTTTCACGCGGCTGTCAAAAAAGTTGAATTAGTGATTTAAATATTTATATTGAATTCGAATTCGAACAAATAGAAATTTATATAAATAATGTATTAGTAATAATGCACTTTTTCATTTTTTTTAATTATTTTTAATTAATTTTTAATTATTAATTATTATTTTAAATTAAAATAAGTTTTCACAATTATAACACGTTGTTCTTTTGAAAAGCACTCCATTTTTAATAATAGAAATAAACATATTTGACAGGTGCCAAGTTTCAGAGCTACCAGTTGCACAAAAAAAATTACACTAAATTTTTTAAAAAGTGCATTCTTACTGAGACACCCTTTTTAAAAAAAATATTTTCTATGATAATGAATAATTAAATTGCAAACTCTGAAATAATACCAAATATATCGAAAAGAGAAAAACTATCAAAAGTTAAGAAGTATTTAAAGTACCAAGTTTTTCTCATGTTACCCGCCAGAAAGTACACTGAATGTTCATGTAAAAAAAATTAGTAAAAATATAAAAAACTACCAAAAATTAATGTGTTGAAAATCCACGTGAGTTACACCTAAAATAAAATAAACTTTTCTACGTATTCTTGAAGCGATAGACGAATGAAAAGAGTAACACTATACAAAGAAATATTGATTATCGCACAAATATTTGATAAATGAGCCATTTATTTTGAAAGTGGCATAAGTCACTTTGTTTTTAAGTCGAGATATTTAAGGGTTTGCCTTTAAAAAACGTTAAAAAATATGGAAAAATACTGAGAAAAATATCAGTATCATGAGATAACAAATACAAGAAAATCTTCTCGAAAGTTAGCATCCATATTTTTAAACGTGTTACAACGCAAACCCTTAAATATCTCGACTTATAAACAAAGTGACTTATGCCACTTTCAAAATAAACGGCTCAAATGTGAACTGGTGTTAGCGAAGCACACCGGGTATAGTTAGTTGATAAATAAAATTGAAATGGAAATTTCAACGTATGAAGAAACAGACAAAAATAAGTTTGTGAACAAATTAAATTTTTTCGAAATACCTATCTCTCGAAGAAATCGATCGATTTTGATGAAATTTGCTTGAAACAATTGTTACAGCTGTTTCCGATTTACGTTGTAAAACATTTTTCTAAAACTTTAAAAATCAATCAAATCATATTGATCAATCTCATGAAATCTTGCGACAAATTATATTCCGATCGGTTCAGTTATGATGAGGGGTTGTCACTACCACAGAAACTACAAACAGTGTGAAATTCGCCATTGCTATAGATAATTTTTATACCATCGTTTTTGCGATTCCACAGTACTGTGCGACGTAATATTATTATCTTATAATATTGAATATTTTGTACTCACAGCAGTACTGCAAGTTTTCCCACTGTCTCTGGCTGCGTTGTACATTTCTACTCATTCTGCTCTCTGTGTCACTTTTTATGTTGCATTTAATTCATTTCTTCATTTATTTTGCTTTTTTCATATTTAAAAACAAGATATCCATTTCAATTTTCATACGTTTGTTGGTCGCTCGATTAAATAGTTGTATTTTGTGAAAGTTTGCATTTTCGTTTTTGTTGCTTATTTACGAGTATTATTTTTTTTTTCTTTAAAAGTTGAGTGATATTCTTGGCTTAATTTCTTTTCTTGTATATTTTGTATTAAAAGAAAGCAGCACACAAAAACTAAAATTGTAAAAGTGTAGCGATAAAGTAAAACAAATAAAATTAAAATGTTTACAAAACGTTCTCATCTTTTAAATTCGTATATTCTCAATAATAATAATAATAATAATAATAATGGAAAATGTGCTCAAAATCATAAAGAATGTTTAGATGCGGTAAGTTTTCTAGATGAAAATTATTTCCAGTATGATCAATTCCATTAGGTACCAAAAGCTAGCTGATCATATTGTCTCCAATTATGTATTCCATCCTAAATTTGATGTTAACTATTCAAATATTTTCGTATTAAACTTTGAACGGTTGCCCAAATAACATGTAAATTCTCTCAGTTTTCTTTTCGAATCGAATTGCAGAGTAGCCCATCCTGGTTTAGCTCAACAAATCTTTAGTTTAAGTATTTAGTGTCGTAAATTAAAATTTTATATTCAGCGGGAAATTTTCTTCGACAATTCAAATTATACTTTTCGAAAATTAAAATAAAACAACAAGTGATTATTTTCGACAACTTTCGGCGGTTGTATTTTTGATCTCCCTTAGATGTCAAAATACAATTTTTAGTAAATTTTCTTTTACATCCCAGGGAGGCAGTTTTAAGGCAAATTAGAGCAAGTATGCCTCCGAACGAACCAATCATTTTAACCTTTTTTGTCACAATTTTTTCTTTACATTATACAAAATTGCTATAAATGTCAGTTTGTATTTGTATAAAATCGCTTCTTGGAACACTGAAAAACGTTTTTTGACATCTGACATACAAGCGACGGAGGCCTGTCAAGGGCACCTGGTATAATTGAGCCGTGATCGTAAGTGAAATTTTACTCACTTTTTCATCTCTAAATTTGCTCATACAATTATTTCTTAACTCAGCTGAATACAGAAAACAATCCAAATGTAAATATTCTACATGTAGCTGTTGTCTGTCTTTCATTGTATGTTTATCTTCTTTCTATTCGGTTCTATTCTATTCAAAAACTTAAGTTTTTCTTTCATTATAAAACCCATTTCTAAAGATAGTTTGAATATTCCACATATTTTGGTCGGTTTTTTTCTATTTTATTAATTCTAAGAATACATATTTGCCTTTGGCACTTTTTATTTTATAGGTAAATACATACATAAGTATGTATGTATGTATATTCAGTTTACAAATGTTTTTTCTTTGTAAATTCTTTAACTAATAATTGTAGAAACAACAACATTATCTACATATAACTTTTTTCTTTAGATTAAAGATTGTATACATACGTATAATTATTTGATTTTGTTTGCTTTGTTTCTGTTTGCTTTTTTAAGGCTTTCAACTTTTATAATCTGCAAAAGATTTTTATTAATTTTAGTAACTTGTAGACCTTAGAATGATTAAGTTGTTTATAAAAAAGTTTTTTTTTAGTAGCAACAAATAAAAATAATTTTTGTTATCATTTACAAACCTTGTCCTCCTACTAATATTTAAAAATATTAACAAATAGTAATAAAAAATTTATAGGAAAATAGAACAAATTGCAACTCAACTGTTATATTGTATCGTTCATTTGTTGTAAAATTAACAATTTTCTTGTAAACAAAAATAATTTAAAACGAAAAATGCCAAATCCTCCGAGAGGTTTTCATCCACTTGTAAAAAGAAGGGTAAGTGTACACTGGTTAGCAAACACTGGTAATACAACATTACAAAAGATAATGTACACAATCATCAAGTAACTCAAATGTGCTTATCTTTGCTCTCATGTAAAAAAGACCTAAATCACATTTTTGCGAAATATTATTTTTTTAGCGATGTCAATACATTTTCCAGAAATACAACTGGTCACAAAAACTTAATGCAATAGCGCAGTATCTAGTTTGAGATCCAAGGTAAATTCACCGAGTGGCCTTATTGGCCTACGTCATTATTGGCTGTACAAACCTGAACTGTCAAAAATTGCTTATGTTTAAAAGTTAAGCTACGTTCACATTTATCAAATATTTGTCGACAAAAACGTAACCAACAAAGAAACTAATAATTTATTTCTTTAATTATGGGTCCAGTTTTTTTATAAACTGTATGAAAATACTTTTTTTTATTTTGCAATATAAAAACCAAGTTAAATGACACTATCCCGAGCAAAACTAGTTACGTTTTTTGGGAAAATATTTAATAAATGTGAACGTAGTAGTGATTTTACGAATACTCATATTCGTATTTGTTTATTCGACTATTCCTTATAATAAGATATTCGTATTCGCCAAATTCAAGCGAATATTTCTCGAATAATTTGCACATACATTTTCCCAAAAAAAAAAAAAAAAAAATAATACAAAAAGTTTAAAAATGTTTAAATGTACAAAAATATATTAATTTATAATAATTTTTATTTAAAGAAAGAAAGACCTTTATCTTTGACGCAAGATAATAATCTTAAAAAACAAACGAAAATGATATTTCGTAACTATCATTTAAAAATTAAAGTCTTATATGAATGTATATTCATATCATGTTAACTTAGTAGTCAATTCTCAGTAGAGAAATGTTAGACTTTAAAAATGGAAAAACTAAAATTTAATATGTGAAACTCCAACGCGCAATCTGCGAAAATATTCTACCAAACAACACTGAATTACTAATTAAAATCGCAAGCAGAGTAAGAAAAACGAAATCTCAAAGTATGCATGTAGGTAAAATAATTTAAAAATGTTCAGTAGAGGTCTTCAAAATTCGGCAGCTCAATGTCATAATAAAGTTAAATACCTTAAGTAGCGTGACAGTTTTTTTTTCAATTTATTGTTACTGATGCAAAGGGAGGGTGTTTTTCCAATTAAATTTGATATATTATGTTGCTCTAAACCTTAAAAGTAATATTCGTATTCGGCGAATATTGTTACAAATATTCGTATTCCTATTCGCGAATACTAAAAATTGATATTCGTAACATCACTAGAATGTAGCTTTATGTTTTCTTTGAATATTTCTATAAGAACATTGTTGCATTTGTTTTGACAAATGGAGTAAGTTGTAGGGATAAGAATACCTGCTATAAATTTGCCTTGATAACATCAACACTATTATTTATTTAATAGCTAGAACTCTCAAATAAATCGTTTGTATTCAAAAATTATGATTGTTTTGTTTAAAAACGAATATCTATTGCGGATTTTTTTGACAGGGACTTAGAAGATTTATAGTTTTGATGCAATCTTTGCAATTTCTAAAATAATTATAAGATTAGCTTCACCATCAAGGACTACTTTTGTAAAATAAAAAATTACTTTTCCGTCATAAATGAATTTTTAGCGATTAAAAAAAAAATTCTCAATTTAGACTTGGGAGTGTGTGTGTGTGTATAACTAAATGAGTTTGGAAATTTTTCCAGCATGGTGGTAAATATCTTGGGCCTGTTCGGAAATGCATCACTGCACTTTTGATGAGTTGGCTTAAGGCCAAATCTTACAAAAATCTGACCGACTTTCAAAAAATCGTTACAAAATGGCCAAAACATCTGTTAATTTGGTGCAACCATTTATTTATATTGGAAAAAAACTACTTCCATTTCGTTGTTTAAAACAAAAAGAATAAAATGTTACGAATGAAGACAAAGTTAATATTCTCAGCTCGATGACAATAAATACTCTTCTGATCGCATGAAAACTATCATTGTATGAAAATTTTCATAAAATTTTACAAATCACAAAAAAAATTTGTCACACAGATGCATTTTTAATCCACACTACCATACTTTTTCAGCACACATCTTATATTTGCCAGATCCCACGATTGTGTAGGATAGTGTAGCACGGCCTTTAGCACCCAATGAAAAGCTGCATATAGATTAGCTAACCCATAACAAACAACTTAATTTTTGAAAAGATATTTTTAAAATTATTTCTAAAGAATTTCCAAACCTGTCTGGGTAAATAGTGATTTCCTGGGATTTTTGAAAATCGAGTTTTTATCAGATTGCAACGTTTTGAGGTCCTACCAAGCTATTCTGCCCTATTTTACAATGATTTTCGTATGGGTGTATGTATGTATGTGTGTGTACGTGTGGCGTCACTAATCCAAACTAGATTACCGGCATTCTTGAAGCTTTGGACAAACTTCGATATTGTTTAATTCGAAACCGGTCCGAATTTCTCGAATTGGAGAATTTTCGAAATTAAAATTTTAATTAATAAAATAATTTTTTCAGCTTAAGGTTTTTTAATACATATGTATGTACATACATATACATACATATATATTGTAAAATATATCGATCAATATCGTTGGAAAAATAAAAATCAGATGAAAATCTATCTTTTTCATATATTAACCAGATCTTAATAATTAAAAGTAAAATAAAGATCTACTAAATAAAAAATAATTGAAATTGTCACCATTCTGACAGAATTCAAAATCTGTTCATCACTAAAACAAATACGTTGAATGATGAAATTTACGTTAAAATATTCATTGCTCTAAAGATCTATAAAATTTCTAGCTCTCTGATCTTAAAGTTAGTGTGAAGCTCTTGAAAAATGTCTGGATTTAGTTCTTCTAATTTTTAAAGCTTTATCATTCAATGTTGTTATTCTTTTATCTCCTAGTGGCCTTGGAATAACATCACGTTTCTAACTTTTGTGTTTTGCGGTAACCAAATAACATGAATTGTTTTTTATTAATAAATTATGTGCATCTAAATGTACAGATGGACAATTGAAATAAATGGCCGGAACCATTGGCGTAGATCAGTGGGTACAAAAAATATCATGTTTTACACATTCGTGGCTAATGCCAATTGGCAACTGAAAATATATGGGGCCTTAACCGAGAAAATATGTAGCTTAAGTGACATGATTTGAAATTTTATTTTTTTAAATTAATTAAGGTGCAACATTTGCATCATATCTATGGCTTCGCTAAAGAAGCGAACTGTCTATTGTATTGATGTGCTTTGTTATTCTTGTTAATTTAATATCAGGTTTTGACAGACCGAATATACATTTTTCTCCAAGGGGGCCTGCGACTGCCCTACTTTAGCCGCTTGTATTTTTCATCTCCCAAAGATGTCAAAACACATTTTTCAGTGGATATTTTTGATATCCATGAAATGCGAGGCATTTTTTAAGACAACTTGGGGTGACGTTGACTTTGTTTTTAATTGAAAATTTACTTCCGACTACTTTTTGTTGATTTGTCTTAAATAATATTTTATTATTATATTTTTTAGTTAAAATTATTTTATGAAACCGTCCGTCTCCACCACCCACAAAAAAATAAAATTAGACCCGCTACTCGTAGTGTTTCAATCATTAAACTTAATTAGTTATGATTTGTTTATATTAATAAAAGTATGTAGTGGTGTGTAAGAAATACTTCTGTATATAATATGTACCCTGTAGGAAATGTTGATAATGAAACTGTACTAGTTAGCTTTGGACCGTGTCAACAGTACTACTCACTAAATACCCCATACTGGTTATATGTTGGAAAAATGCTTTGTGCTGTAGACATTTTGCATATGCTTGTCATTAAGAATATTGAGAAGGTAGTGGGCATGGGACCAAGTGGAGATATTCGAACCAAAAATTTGCTGCTACATTTCTATAATTTAATTCTACAGGGTATGTATGTCTTCGCATGTTTTTTATATGTGTGTGCATATGTATGTATGATTTAATGAAATTTTTGGTTTTGCATAAAAGCTGACTTTTTCGCCAATTTAACCAAATATAATTTACTTACTGTGTTAATATTATAAAAGGTCGATAAACTTTGCAACTACACACACACACACACACACACATACACATTCGAGTATTTAGAAAAAACATCTGGGTTACTAATTTTACTTCTGAAGCTATTTTTTAAGTCAATGAAAGGTTGTCTAATGCTCGTTAGACATTAAAAAACATCTCATCTTTATGTATATGTATGTACATACATAAATAGTAAAATGTAAATATTTGCATAAGTTTATACATATGTATGTATGTATGTGTCTATGGTTGAATCTATAAATATTTGATTAAATTATCATTAATTTAAGAATGGATGTAAACAGAAATTATTGGTAACTAGACATGCCGGACTGGAAATTCCATTCTCAAAAATACGCAATCTAATCCCGGATTTTTTTTTTTTTTTTTTGAATAAAATAAGTGGAACTGAAAATCTGAACTTTAAACAAAAACAACGCTTAAAACTTTAAATAAGAACTGCACTCAAGTTCTACCGCGCCGAGAAAAAGTTCTGATTTTTAAGAACGTCTTGTTGGCTGAAGTGGTTAGCGCGTTGACTTCTAAGCAAACAATGACTTGGGGCCCGGGTTCAAAACCTGGCTAGAGTAGGTCAGTCAAAATTATCATTTTCTCTAATGAACAATTCGTGACACATTGTATTAATTGTTGTCGGACTATTTAATGGATGAAGGCATAACACTGGTCACTAAAAAACTGTTCCGACGGCGATTGATGCTGTTCCAAGCTAATGTACACAACATCACCCTCCTTCGTCGGTTAGCAGAAACATCGGCGAAGTAAAACAATTAATAAAATGCCTGCTAAGGTGCTGTGCACATATTACGAAACGCTACAGGGGGGGTTAACGATTTGTTACGGATTGGAAATAATAAATTATTTTATTAATGATTTCTTATAAAATGAGGACGACGTTCTGGGGTTGTAGTAACCTACCAAATCAAAGGTTTCGACTTTTTCGAAAGTCAGATTTATCGTATCGAATTCGTTAAGACATTTCGGTAGAACTTTTAAAAACAAATTTCTTGTTATGAATTCTTTAAGACATTTCGGTATTATGTCTGAAGTTATATTTGATGTTTACAAGTTTGCATTTTGGTTTACAGTTGCATTTTTTAATTTGAGTGTGTGCAGGGAAAAATTTTTTTAAAAAATTTAATTATTAAATAAGTAAGTAAAATCAGTAAAAATTTGTTAATATTATTTTTTTAGTTCAATAGATAAATATAAATAACAAGACAAAATTAATAAAATTAACAAGTTAAATAGTGTTTAACAATTAAAATTATTTACGAAAATATTAAGAATAGTCTAAACGACATCGCTAAGACATTTCTTTACCAAATCTTTCCTACATTTCTTTACGTTACAAAATCGAAACTTTTTGTTTGGTGCGATGATTTTGTTATGGGTAACTTTTGTTAGTCATAACTTTTAAAGCGATCAGACTGAAAGTTTCAATAAAATCGAGTGGTTTGTTCGATAAATTTTGTTGTCTAAATATGTATATCGAAAAAATTATTGTGTTGTAACTTTCTGTGAATGTTGTTCGATCGAGGACGTTGAACTGGTTCAGGTGTACCAGAGCTGTCACTCTGCAATCTTTTTAGTAGTCCTTTTACTTCAATCTTTCTAGTTTAATCGGTATCTTCTCGAAATCCTTATAACCGTTTAGTTAATTAATCTTATCCACATTTACGCATGTGATCTAAATCAGCATCAAGTCGTCGTTACAAAATCTTTTTTGCTTAAACTAATTTTTAAATGTCTTTGTTCCATTTCAGTGCCTGCAAGTAGCCACAAATGTAACAGAACAGAAACATAATGTTACTCGTGAGGTTCGGGGTAAAAATCTCGGTATATGTCGGGGCTTTCGTGGCTGCACTGTCTGGCTCACCGGACTAAGTGGTGCTGGAAAAACATCAATAGCTTTTGAATTGGAAGCTTATTTAGTGTCTCGTGGTATACCAGCTTATGGTCTAGATGGTGACAATATCAGAACTGGCCTTAATAAGAATTTAGGTTTTACACCCGCGGACCGTGAAGAAAATATTAGACGTGTAGGGGAAGTAGCCAAACTGTTTGCCGATAGTGGTGTTGTATCGATATGCAGTTTCGTTTCGCCATTTGCCGATGATCGTGATATGGCTAGAAAAATACACAAAGATGCAGGCTTAAATTTCTTCGAGGTATTTGTTGATACTCCTCTGTCGGTATGCGAATCACGTGATGTTAAGGGTTTGTACAAGAAGGCTAGAGAGGGTACAATTAAAGGTTTCACTGGCATTACACAAGAATATGACAGACCTGAAAACCCCGAATTAGTGGTTAACACTGATGGTTTTACAATCAAAGAATCTACCCAGCTGGTCATACAGCTTTTAGAACGAGAAGGTATTATACCAAAATCATTAAGAGATGTGGAGAAATTGCTCGAGCTTTATGTGGCGCCCTCTTTAAAAGAAGCCATTTTAAATGAGGTAAAATCCTTACCCTCGATACCAATTACTAAAGTAGAGTTACAATGGGTACAAGTATTAGCCGAAGGTTGGGCATATCCTCTTAAAGGATTTATGCGTGAAGATGAATATCTACAGACTTTGCATTTCAATTCGATTTTAAGTGAAGATGGTGCCTTCAGAGAAAATCAATCGGTACCGATTGTTTTGTCAGTATCTGTAGAAAATAAAGAAAAGCTATGTGATTCTTCGGCCATATGCTTGAAATATAATGATAAACCTGTGGCCATTTTGAGAAAACCTGAATTCTATTATCATCGCAAAGAAGAGCGTCTATCCAGACAGTTTGGCACCTGCAATTCTAACCAGCCTTATGTAAAGGTAACTTTATTGCAATAAAAGTTTGTTTTATTTGAAATAATTTTATTTTTAAGATGGTCTTAGAATCGGGCGATTATTTAGTGGGTGGCAATTTGGATGTTATTGAACGCATACAATGGAATGATGGTTTGGATCAATATCGTCTTACACCCAATGAGCTGAGACAAAAATTTAAAGACCTGAATGCTGATGCAATTTTCGCTTTCCAAGTAAGTTTAGTTATCAAAACTCTTTCAAAAGGTTTTACAAATTGGAAAATTTTCTTATTCTCAGTTACGCAATCCCATTCATAATGGTCATGCTTTATTGATGCAAGATACCAAACGACAATTACTTGAACGTGGCTTTAAAAAGCCAGTTCTTCTTTTACATCCCCTTGGAGGCTGGACCAAAGACGATGATGTTCCTTTGCCTGTGCGTATGGCTCAACATCAAGCTGTACTCGATGCCGGTGTTCTTAATAGAGACGATACCGTTTTGGCCATATTTCCCTCACCTATGATGTATGCTGGTCCTACAGAGGTGCAATGGCATGCTAAGGCACGTATGAATGCTGGTTCCAATTTCTATATTGTTGGCAGAGATCCGGCCGGTATGCCTCATCCCGATAAGGAAATGTATCCAGATGGTAATTTGTATGATGCTACCCATGGTGCTAGAGTTCTAAAAATGGCACAAGGCTTAGATAGCATGGAGGTAAATAATTTGTTGTCGTGTTAATTGCAAATAGTGTTTAAACTCATTAAGATTACATAAATCTTTGGTTACTAATTGACACGTTTAAGTCAGCGATCGATATTCAGCTGATACAAAACAGCATGTGCAGTGTTACCAGCCGTTGATTTTCAGAACGTACAACGCATAAGATGCGGCGCAGTGATAGTTTTCCGAACAGGCCCTAAACCCTATTGCCATTTGCAATCATAATTTTTTTACGCCCCGAACACGAACGTAGAACGTTATCAGTACATCTTGTATTTTTTCTGCGTGTAACCTTCGGCAAGGTTAAGTTGAGATTGATGCCACAATTTAATAAGTGAATCACTTGGGTCCATTAATTTGTGCATCTTTGTGATCTCCTGCAGTAGAAAGGGCGTAACTAACAAACTAATTAATTATTTATAGTTGCTCTGACAGAGTGTCATCCAATCCATTTTGTGTTAAGAAGAGGGATAGATTTACTTTGCTAGATCGTAGTTAGTCTGGCAGTCAAAAAATTGTTCTTCCTACGCTGGCTAGTGCTGGAAATTTGTATAGAAAATGAAGAACCGTATCATGTTCATCATTAGGACTTCTGCAATAGTCGTTGTAAGTTAGACGTATCCTTCTAGCATTTGTCTAAATAATCCAGTGCCCTGTAAGGACTTTTGCTAATAGTATCATCTGACCTTTATCAAGCCTGACCAAGTTGCGTGTCCTGGGCAGGTTATAAAAACGGGGACATGGACCTCGACAGGAACCTACAACCAGCCACCTATATTATACAAGTGAGAGCACTCCGAGTTTCCTGGAAGCCAAACGAGTGTTATCCTCGAATGTCTCGGTATCTCATGTAGATTGCCGCTTTAATGTCGGTGCAAGACGTTGCAGCCATCCACAAACCTAACTGGAACTTTTATATTGAATTTTTGCTCTTTTAAGAGTCATCTGTGAACACTTTGATCATTCCGTTGGGTATAAAAGATGAAATGAGTTATTTCCAGTTGGAAACGAATGCGCACATCCAATAAACAAATTCAAGGATTGTCTGATTCTGCTGCAAAACGTGGTCGGTTGGTTCTCTACGATGAACATATCGAGACTCTGCCGCAATAGTGATGACTCAAAAAAAAAAAAATTTTTGCAAAAAAAAAGAGTACAATTTTGAATTCGCTAACAACTTATGATAAAAAAAATTTAATTTATCTCTAAAAAGTTTAGTATATACAATATTTGGATGAAGGTTTTGCACATTATAAAGGGCGATATTATTTTTTAATTAGGAGAAGCACTCATGCCCCTAGTGTTGAGGCGCCTCCGGTGATAAGTAGACGCATTAACTATGTTAAGCTGTATTAGCAGGCATTTTATTAATTTTTTTATTTCGCCGATGTTTCTGCTAACCAACGATATGACAATTAATGCTGCATAATTAACTTTTTTGAGTTATGACTCTATTGCTGCTAAGGCTCTATTTCTGCGATCAATATGGGAGCTTAAGACTTCAGTTGGTCTTAGCAATATCCACTAATAATTTCAATGACCGTTTGTTGATGCATTTTAAGAATAAAGTATTAGTTGCGTAAAATTTTAACAAACAAAAATTCTTATTTCTTTTTTTTTTAATTTTTGTAGAGTACATTTTAAATTTGTACAATTTTATATTCCATTGTCTCTTTCAGATTTTACCCTTCCGTGTGGCTGCTTACGATAAGAGCGTTTCTCGCATGGCATTTTTCGATCCCAAACGTAAAGATGAATTTGAATTTATTTCTGGCACAAAAATGCGCACATTAGCTAAGACTGGCTCAAATCCTCCAGATGGTTTTATGGAACCTAAAGCTTGGCAGATTTTATCTGAATACTATCAATCCTTATCACAACAATAGTAAATTATTATTCAATTAAAAATTAGATTGTACATCTTAGGTGCAAAACTAACAACACACAAAAAAAAAACACAATAACAATTTGTATTAAAAATTATAAAAAAGAAAACTAGGAAAAATTCCTCGACCTTATATGATACATTACCAATAAGTTTAAGATTTATACTATTTTGATTTTATTTACAGATTTATTTCTTATTAAACTTTAATCGCCATTAAATGCCTGCCAATATTATATTTCCCATATGTATCAACTTTATTTATAAGGGCGTATCTACTTATAAAATTAAAACTTGATAAGTTTTTTAAAACTATTTTACTATTTGTGGAAAATATTTCAATGTTATAAAAATATAAATATTTTTAAAAAAATTCGTAAATGTTATAATGTTATAGTGTCCAATAATTTTAATATATTTTTAACATAAAGTAAATAAAAATCATGTTTTTTTTAATATTTACTAGAAAAATTAACTTTGTTTTTGTTGTAGCCTAAATACACAGAGTTCTTACTTTCGTACAATTAGTTTTAAGAGTAGAAATTAATTTCGGAATTTATTATTATGTTTTATTTGTAATTGTGCGAAAAAAAATCTATCGAGATCGCAGAACAGGCAGTTAAAAATAATGTTTGGCATTGGTAAGGCGAATCAGCTGTACAGCAACTGTTAAGTGAATTCGCCATAGAAATTCTTGTTCTGGCGCTGTTTATGTTAAATTGAAAAAGTTTAAAGAGCGGAAGTTCGTGAAAATTATTGTATTCCCAAGAGAAGGTCGGAAAGAAATCAGGAATACTTTCAGTAACAAGACGATTTCTGCAAGAGCAACCCAGCAAGAAATTGATAATGTGTTGCAATTACCCAACAGCATACATTTCAACCACAAACTACATACCGTCTGAGTTACTTTACGGTAGTTACACAAACTACTTATTTGTAAACAAACATTCCATTGCGAGAGAATACGCAAGCACAGTATTGAAGTTGAAAAGTTCAACTTCTGGCGAAGCAAACTGAATTTTTATTTGTGTGCGAGTTTGTACAAAACTAATTTTAAGCCAGTAAAAAAATAACAAATTGTTGAAAAGTTCAACTTCTGGCGAAGCAAACTGAATTTTTATTTGTGTGCGAGTTTGTACAAAACTAATTTTAAGCCAGTAAAAAAATAACAAATTGTTGTTTGAAAACTTGGAATACTCAGCAGACTTTTTTACATTTTTATTATGTTTTGAATCATGGTAAAATAAAAACAGGTAAAATCGTCCTGCCTGTTTTAGAAGAATATTCTTGTCCTACAAATGTCAAATTGTATGTGCAGAGCAACAAGTTGTAGCGGCGTCTAAGCAAAAAAATTTATTTCAACCCGCCGGTGAAGTATAAAATTTTATATATTAAATAAAAAAAATGCTGTAAAGAAAAGTCTAATATCACATTAAGAAACTTAAACCCAACAATGCATTTTTAACAGCCGAAATTCCTATAAAAGTAGTAAAAACCCGATGTGTTTGGCGGCGGCTCGAATTCACCAAAGCGGCGATGATGACCGGCTTCGAAGCGATCGCCTTGTTTCTCTGATTTTGACACACAGAAAACATTTTACACTAACAAAATGCCTGTTATTTTGTGACGATGTATTTGTTTTAGGGGTAAGCATATCTTATTTATTATAGCATAGTTTTGAATAACTAACAACTTCGAAATATTGAAAATTGTATGTGGTTATTTGTAAGTCAATGTGGCAAGTACTTGGCTCCGATGACATCGTCATGTTAAAGTAATTAGTTAAAATGTAGAAATAGTGAAGGGTATTTTTATTAGGATTTTTTTCTCATTGCTTTTCTATCGAAATTTTTGCTGGGTAGTCAAATATTTTGCTTGTTCATAATTGAAAATAAGTTAAAAAAATTCACAAACGAATTGTTATAGAGGATTGAAAACTTAATAAGAAATATTTGCGCCGGTTTTCTTATACAAAATTCGTACATTAAATCCACATTAACATTAATAATTATTTATGAATATGGGGATTAAAAACTAGGACTTTTAGGATTGCACTGATTTTGTTTCACACCAGGCGCAGATTTCGTGCTCTCAACGAAAGTAATGGTATTCATAACCTTCGTGTTATATGGTGATCATTATGTCCGGTTATGTTTGGACGAAAAAAAATTAAAATTGCTGGTTATATTTTTCATTCTTTTCAAAACGCATTGAGCTCTATGCCACATTTTTGGTTAATAAAACGCATTATTTTGTTTTGTTTTTGAATATTTTTATAAAATTGTATAAGTATAATTATTACAATTATAAATACTAAATAATTAATATCAAATTGTAGATGTTTTTATTATGGTAATACATTATTTGTTTATATTTCTTTTTTTTTTCAAATTATTTGTTGCAAAGTTTGTTTCGTTTTTCTTTTCCAACTTAAGACATTCTTACATAAAACAATGAATTGGATGTTATTATTATTATTGTTGTTTTTGTTTAATTGTGTGTAAATTTTTCATCTTTAAATTAAATATTTATGATAATTTTCCATTAGTATATAGTTGTGTTTTTATTTAAATATAAGATTTAAAAAAACATCAAAAGATATTTAAAGTATACAACAAAATTAAAGACGAAATAATTTAATTAGGTGGCAGCATGGACGAATTAAATTCACCTTGACCAATTGAATGGTGTATGATGAATTTCGAACTCTATAAATGTACATACATATGTATGTATGTTTAGTTAAGTTCATATTTTTGCTACATATGTTATATAAAGTTTGATCAAGACGAATTCGCCTTGAGTTTGATATCTAACGCACGGCACTATTGCAGCGCTGCCACCCTGAGAAATTAACACGGCTTAACAAATATTATTAAAAAAAATGGTAAATAATAATTATTAAGCACTTTAGGGGAAAATAAAAAATTGTAATGATTAAAGAACAAATTTTATTTATTTGTTGCGGGTTAGCAATATCAAAATATATATTTCGTTGGTTGCCATACCAACTCATCAGTATATGTTTACCCTTTATGTTTGAAAAGTTTCAAAGCTGATGTAATTGTAATTCACAAATCTGTTTGTGAGTTTATGTATGTATAAATAGATGAGCTTTGAAACTTTTTAAACATAAAGGGTAAACATCTACTGATGAGTTGGTATGGCAACCAACGATATATATATTTTGATATTGCTAACCCGCAACAAATAAATAAAATTTAAAAACATAAATTCTTGAGTATATGCTCAAATAAATGTAAAATTAGATTAAAGAACAAAATAAAAATACAAAGTTAAAAATAAGTATCTACACAACCCCGATTAAATTAAGAATAAGTGATTTTATTTATTTTTTAACTAAATTAGAAAAAGTGAACACATTTAAAACTGAAGTGATTCAATTCAATACAAAATTAGAGAGAAAAAATAAGACATTAAAATATAGAGAGACTGCGAGAGAAAAAATGAGATGCTGTTTAAATTAAGGTTTAAACAAGTTTTAATTTTTTGTATGAAATTCTTGTGCGTAATCAATTATTTAATTTATTTCAGCAAAACTTTGTCTACAAAATGGCAAAGTTTGAAATTAATTTGGAAATCTTGTATTATTTTCTTAAATTTTAATGCTCTACAATACACAAAATATTGTAAAATTAATTTCTTTTTATTTTTTTATATATAAAAAAATCGCACACATTTTGTAGTATAAAAAAATATAACAAAACCTAGATAAACAACAATTTATTGTTCCACAAAAAATTAACTACATTTCAAACAGAGTTTTCTTTTGCACTTTGTCTAAATATATTATGAAATGTACAAACAAGGCTTACAACAAACAACGCTACAACTTCTTCTTTGGGTCTTCATTTTAATACAAATATTTAATAGTAATTTCTATTGAAACATGTCACATATTTTCTGTTGTGATTTTGAAAGTTTTAAGCTATTATATAGATTTTATCGCGGGCTTTGAGCGCGGCGATCGAATCAAGAAATTCCGTAACGAAAAAACCTAACACATAAAACCTAACACTAAGTTTGTTTCTTAAGTCTTTTGTTTTTTTAAGTATTTGAATCGCCCAATGTATGTTAACCTATTGATTTCATTAACATACAGTACTGCCAGAACTGATTTTTACATGTATTGTCCCCGAGTGCCACACCTACTTTATTATTTAAAATTCAACCTGTTCATAAAATCCCTTACGAAATAAGATAAGAAACGCAACACCATCGCAATACCAATCATGAATGCGTTCAAGAAAACGTAACTATTATTTTGTTTGATTTGAAAAGTATTTCCATACGTTCAAAACTAAAAACAAAAAAAACCTCTAGCTATCTTGATGAAGTTTTAATTTAGCTGGAACAAATAGAGACGGAGAAAGAGAGAGATAGAGAGACAGAAAGAAATACAAATGTCTCTCTTTCTCGAAGATATGGTAAAATCTATGCAAAGAAAATTGTCCAGGTGGGCTACTCTGCAATTCGATTAGAAAAGAAGTGTTCGGATTTGCATCTTATTTACATTGAAATTCGAATACATTTCCTTTCGATTCGAAATATAGAGTATGACCCCCCCTGGCAATGTTCTGAAAAACGCAGCGTTTTCAAATCGCATACTGTTTTAAAAATGCAAAACGTATTTTGTCATGTTCTGAAAACGCTCCGATTTGCTATTTTTCGAAACTGTGTTCGAACAATAAAACATATGTTTTTTCTTAAATAAAATAAAAAAGTAAACCAAATAAATTTCAAATCAAATGCCGACAGCATTCTTACTTTCTATATTGGATTCAAAAAAGCTACAACCAAAAGAAATGTTAATTAAAAGAAAGACACTAAGGGAAAAACACTGAAGCAGACAAGTAACAAACGCAAAGAAAATTTTAAAATTGCAATTTTTTTATTAAAATTGTAAAATTTTATATCGTGTTTCCTTCAAATGAACAGAAAACATATAAAATTTCATCTGCGGATCATTTAATATTCTCTTCAAAGTGCAGTTTATGTAAAATATTCCAGATCGCTTCAGTATACACTGGCGGTTTGAAAACGCCAAATTTCTAGCGCTTTCGTTTGTCAGAAGGACACTTTGGCGTTTTTAAATGGAAAACAGTAATTTGAAGCGATATGCCTTTTTCAGAACATTACCGTATATTTTGTAATTCCAGGAGAAAAAAAAGTATATTCTACCATTTAAGAATATAAATTAATTGCCTTCTGAACTTCAGTTAATGACAATTTTATTTTTTTTTCAAAAGTACCTGAGTGTTTATGAATGGATCGGTTCGGCAGTCCAACTTCCAGGCCGGCGATTTGGAACGATTTTCTGGAATTTTTTTCTATCCCAGCAGTACGAGATTCAAATCAGTGTTAGATTTATATGAAATGAGAATTATGGCGTGTAGGACGCATTCTACTTTGTATCTAGTCATCGGTTTTGTGGCCTGATATAGAACTGAATGTAACTACTTTATCTCGTGCATTTAAAAATTTCTTTAAAATATGGTCGAGTACTTAATTAAGCAGATATGCTCGGCATCTTAAAGAAAGTCAGTAATGAATTTATACAGCACGCTCAAGAATAACATACATACGTTTTAGTGTCCATAGAAGCTTCTAAAGTAGAGTAAAGATCTCAGAAGAGAAAATCTTTACATACATACATTTAAAACCCCGAAGTTATGACAACACTAGAACAAACAGAAAATTGCAGAATTGAGAATTTCAACAAGCTTTTTTATGCAATGTTCTTATGGGAACGGATGTGAAACTAAGGAAGAAGTCATTAGGTAACCATCCGATACTAATTAATATTATAAGGCGGAAGCAGAGCGAATTAAATTCGCCTTGTTGATGGATGTCACACTTTTTTATAAAAGTGAACATTTAAGCTGGAGGTCCATACCACGCGTTTTACGCGTTTCACGCTTCATATGCGTATTTAAATTCAAGTTACATGCAACGCTTTTTACGAGCTAATTGTTTTGTTTTGATCAGCTGTGGTGTAAATATGTATCAAAAAATATTATTATTAGTACAAAAAATAGAAGAAATTAATCCACGAAACAAACATATTTATCGACAACATTGAAAGTATAATATAATTTGTCATCCTTGGCTATCCAAAACAGCTGCAATTTTATCAATGCGCGAGCGACGCGTACAAAAGTTGAAAGTAAACCTACTTTACGCGTCGTACGTGTTTAAGCGTTGTGCTTTGTAACTTGTCACATACAATTACACTGATTCTACTTTTTTGACAGCCGCGTACGAGGCGTGAAACGCGTGGTATGTACCTCCAGCTTTAGTTTTAAAGCAAGGCAAACCGATAAGGTGCTCCCTCAAATTACATTTTTCGGTACAATAGTTTGCTGTCCCATAAGACTTTTTTTAAAGGTGAGTTAAACCCGATATAAATGGTCTCAAAATTTTTTTTAATTGCATTTTATTTGCGCATATAACATTCTAAATGACAATTGTTTGTTTGCAGCGTCAAGTATGGGCGAGACAACCTGGTGTGTAATCTTATAAAAACTTTGTTTTATAGTTTTGGTCATAGTAAAAATAGAAGATTATCAAAAAAGAAAAATTATTTAAAAATGAATACTTACAGTATTTTTGCCTAGAAAACTATGGCTGGATTGTGCAAGCAACCGTTGTCTACCTGTCAGAAACGTTACATTTATTAAATTGATGTATTCTGAGACATTTCTGGTTTTCTGAAATGCTTGTGTCGAACTTTTATATTGTGCTCGAACTATTGGCATCCTATTTAATTTAATTTGCTTTCAGTTCTTTATTGTATAAAATTATATTTGAATAATAGTTTATCACAAAGGCTTTTATCAAATAGATGTTTTTTTAAGTACCCAGCTAAATTGCTACACTAAGTCTCTTTATGTATTTCTTTTTGCAAATAAATTTCTTTTAATTATTATTTTTAAAGTTTTCTCCAACAGTCATTCCATCTGTTGATACAATTCTTGGTGCGGCGCTGCCATATAGTAAAATTAAATTGGTAGGGAAGTGTACCATATTTTATTTGAAAATATTGGTACTTTTTGAATCGTATGGGGCAAAATTGTAACAGCATGAATACTGAAACATTTTGTAATATTGCTTAATGTATGGGGGCCTGAACAATATTTAGTCGTTTCGCTTTTTATGCCATATTTTTAATAGTTGTAATAAAATAGTAATTTAAAAAAAGTCAATGCTATAAAAAAATTGCACTCGCAGAACAGTCTTTAAAGCAATAAATAAATATTTAGTGCCTGTTCGCCGATATCGAAGAAGTTCTTTCTTTCGAACAATTACATTTGAAATAAAAACAAAATTTTTGAATTTGTTTTTGTTTCAAATGTAATTGCTCGAAAGAAAGAACTTCTTCGATATCGGCGAACGGGCACTTAATTAGAAATGATTTAATTCTTGTTTGAAGTAACAACTCGTATGTATTTATAAAATCTTAAGTGATGTTTGTTATTGGATAATTCGTTTCCTTGTATACAAATGGTATGTTGTTATTTTTATTATGTATATCATTTGATCTAATTATTAATTTTTGTATTTTTATTTAATTGCAATTGGTTGTGTGTAATCATAGTTTAAATTATGCAGATTATTTTTGTTTTTCTTTTATATTGATCTCTTTTATTTGTGTTTTATACTAAATTTTCTATGAACTGATTTTTATTAATTTACGTTTTTTGAATAGTCATATTTTTGTATATGTGCTTTTTGTTGTTGTTGTTTGCTTATACTTGTTTTTCATTGTTTATTTAACCTTTTTGTGGTAAATTGCGATAATTTTATTTAAACATCTATATTTAATTAATTATGATTAATTTCTTTTCCGCTTTATTTTTTTCTTTTCGTTATTGTTTTTTTTTATAAATTTTATATTTTTTTTTTTATTATTATAATTATTATTTGTTTTAATATTATTATTAAAATAAAAAAAGTTTAAGTTCTTGTTATGCCTAACAAGATTTTAGAAAACTACATTCATCGTTGTATTTACCTCGTCAAAGCAGACTGCACCTTGACAACCAACTTTCTGCTTTTCTATGATCATTCGATTTCAATTGATGTCCACCTTTGGGGGGATTGTTAGCCTCCTGCAAAATATTATAATAATTTTTAGTGTAATTTCTTATGCAATGTTTTTAGTTTTTGTGATTTTTTTATTTTTTACCATTCGTTTTTCCATTTTTGCTTTTATATCACTAGCTAGGGTAAGGAAAGCATCTTCAACATTAATGCTTGCCTTAGCGGAGGTTTCCATAAATTTAATGCAATATTCAACAGCTAACTGTTCACCACGTTCTCGGGAAACCTATTCATACAAAGATAAGAGTATAAATAAGTTTATTATAAGTTAGAATTCATTTCATACACAGTATAAATATCTTATCACTTAAAGCTAGTTTACATCAGTATAGAAAAGGTACACTTCTGTGTTACAACTCGTGATAATCTGGTTCTAAGAAACGTACGTTTTGTTAAATTATAAATGAATGTCACAAGTTAAAATAAAAGAACATACTTTCAGATCAATTAATAAAATAAGTTTTTCCACGATGGGTAGTGCAAATATGCACACATTTGAACAACACAACAGCAGAATGTACATACTTATTTGCAAATTTGCTTCATTTTACATCAAGGGTAATCACGATGGTGATTGTGCAAATTTTGCATTTTGCAAAATAGTGTACTTCGTGAGCGTACTTTTAAATTTATTGCATTTTTATGAAGAGCATGTAATTTTCTTAACAAAAATTTGGTAGCTCATCAAAAATTCTGGCAACACTGAATTTAAGTGTCAAGTTAGAAATGCATAAAATTACTAGATGATTGTCCGGCTTCGCCCGGAAGCTATTTTCTTCTATGGGGGAACCATGCTCCCCACTCATCAACCCATTTTTCTAATCTTGATAGGCGGACGTAGCACCATCTTTCCTTCAACAAAATAAATAATTTTATTCTGTTTGAAATACGAATATGCATAAAAAATTTAATTAAAATCGGTCGAGCCATTTCGGAGGAGTTCGATAATAAACATCGTGACACGAGATTTATATATATTTGAAGATTATTTATTAATAAATTAAAAAAAAAGACTAAAACTTTGTAAATTAAATTAAAATTAGTTACAAATGTTCTTTTTCCACAAATAAAAATATGACGGTCTGTATCAGCGAGCTGCAGCAAGTGCCTAATTTTCGGGTATACTTAATTATGCACATTGATTTTTATGAGCTATGTAATCGTTTTTGTTCAAAAGCAAAAAACACTTGTTTAGGCAACCGTTCGTTTCAAACATTCAGTTTTATTCACTTGTTTTTTGTGCTAACATGAATGTTCTGACTGTGTCATTGAGAGTATGAAACTCATTTTGAATCGAAGCCGATGTGTTGTTAGCGGAACAAGTGTTTTATTCAGTTGTTAAAGTAATTTCGTACTCGTATTTGAATAAATAATTTTTATTTATATATTTGTCACAGTTTGAAACATGCACACATACATCTTTATACTTTTGACTTCCGAAATCAAATTTTCTATCAACAAAATACATAGAGTTGGTGTTTTTTTTATTTCTGCATGTGCCTTATATTCATTGTATCACGCAATCAGATCATGCACATTCGCATCAAATGATCGAAATGATTTACACTTGTTAATGAATTTTCTGCTTGTGCATAAAAAGCGAACGAGTACAAAATTGAATAATACTTGTTTGTGTTGCTCTTAAAATTCAACGTTAGGGAATAAGTAGGCTCGATCATACTTGTTGCAGATCACTGGTCTGTATGTCACAAGTTGTTGTTTATTTTCGTTTACAATTGATAAAATATGCACCAATATCTTTGCTCATGGTTTTTTTTAGTGCCAACGATAAGGGTAATCACGATGGGTAGTGCAAAGTGTGCAAACGAGGCAAATGTGTGCAAATATACACATTTGCACAACATAACACCAAAATGTACATACAGTGAACTCGCGGTAATGTGAACTTATAAAAACCAAGGTGGTTCACTGTATTGAATATGTTCACATTTTCGACCGTGAAAGAATTACAAAAGTGGAAAAATAACGGTATTTTTTGCTGTCAGTCGCTGTCAAACCTTTTATGAAATACCACTTGATTGAATACGTTTTCGGAGTATGCCTGTAAATTTCTATTACAATAAATATAAAAGCAAGAGCTAATATAATATCTACTGTTTTTATGAATGGGAAAATAGTAGCTATCTTTTATGTAAAAGACACATCATCATCCTTATGTAAATTGTAAATGAGTCAGCTGAGTTTGACATTTTTATACATTACTTTGTAAAGGCAATCTGCCTTGGAAATATATTTTTAAATATTTGCGAAAAAATACGGTTTAAAAAATTTAATACCTTAGAAAATAATTAAATTAGTTACTTGTTGTTAATTATAAAAGGTCAAGCAATTATTTAGCGCAAAACAAATAACACTCCTTTAAACTGAATTACTTGCAATTATAAGTAAATGCCAGCATTAATTTGCATATTAAGTAATTTTAAACCTCTCCACAAATTGAACAGCTATAAATGGAAAATATTACGTCATAATAATAATTCATATCCTTTTGATTATTCATACCAGAACGGATTTACTTAAGCAAAATATAGTTTAAAACAAAAAAGACACAAATTTAAATGTTTTGTATGAAATGAAAATACTTATATAGTTACATGTTTGACTTTTATAAATTGATCTTATTACTTTCGTCGGTATGGAGTTATTTTATGAATTACCAGCAGTTCACAATTATACACAATTAAATAATATTAATAATTATTTACTGCAATTTTGGATTCCTCTTAACCCGGAGCAAAATCATTTATTTTGATCGCAATTAGATTTCCATTTTCCTTGCATATTTCATTTATGAAAATATCAGTTAAGGGTCCTTATCTCAGCAATGCCGATCTAATAAACTATTTACCAAAGCAAAAAGCTACTTTTGTTTGAAAAATATGCAAAACTTTCGTACATACCAAAAATTTCACAAACATTTGACACACAATGAGTGAAATGAGTTTAAAACGGAATATGCTGAAGAAATGTATATGTTTACGGTCTTATTCATAATACTTAGCACAGGTTTATAAGAATGTTTTATAATTATATTTTTAATTTTGATGATTTTTTTTCCCGATTTCGATATTCTCTTAAGAGATTTTTATTTATTTTGTAAAATTTTCCATGACATGTTTTTTTTTTGTCATTTTAAAGATTTATATACTTAGCTTTGACGATTTTTCTGTTTCAAAAACTTTTTTTCGTTCTTATAATTTTCCCTTTTCGGTAATATTTTTCAATTTATAGTTTTTACAAGTTTTGGAGACTTTTTACTCTGATGATTACTATTATATTTTGGTGATTTTTTTCTTTTTGGAAATTTTTAAAATTAGGGGTTTTTCGTTTTTACGAATTTTTTAGTTACGGTTTAGAAGTTTGGATAAATTTTCCTTTTTAGAGAATTTGTTTTTGGTGATTTTTTTCCTCTTAATATTTGGTAACAACTAATGATTTATGAAGTAAAACCGATTCCCATTGCAAAAGAATAGAAAAGCAAAATTGAAAAAAATTTTAAATTGCAAAAAATGGCAAAAATCCAATTTTATCGATTTTTTAGCTGAAAAAAGGTCATAGAGCTTTAATAACTGTTTTTTCCCCATCTTTACGATTTTTCTACCTTTTAGCGATTATTATTCTATAGTCACGAATTTTTTCAGTTTTTTGACAATACAGATATAGCATTTCCCAATTTTTTTCGATTAGATTGTCTTGATTTTTCCCGTTTTAATCAGGGTTGTTATGGAATCTGATTGCTGTCAGAATCAGAATTGAAATCAACAATAAATTGGTTTTGGTGTTACAGAAATCGATATTATTAATAAATATTTCCATAAAAATTGTTTTGTTTTATATTTATTTTTGCTTAAAGCTGTTAAAGATTGGTATACAATGAAATATACATATACATACATTTATGTATATGCATACATGTAGATACGTACATACATATATACATACATATAAACATTCATTTGTATGAAAACAAAATAAAAAACTATTTACATAAAATAAACTAATTTTACACCAACCAGGGGTAAACATAGAAACCGAAATATAGAAATATAACGCGGCTCCTGATCTAATATATTTCATCTACTAACTTCATTATCATCTTTACTTATTATTATTTGTTTTAAGAATTATGTTTTCAATAAAAATAATTACATATTATAAACTAACTCACCTGTCTCTTTTCATTCAGTTCGCATTTATTGCCCAATAACATTTTTTCAACATCGGCCGATGCATTCTCCTCTATGTTACGTATCCAATTTTTAATATTCTCAAATGATTTCTCTTGAGTTATATCATACACTAACATAATACCCATTGCGCCTCTATAATATGCGGTGGTAATTGTTCTAAAACGTTCTTGCCCAGCAGTATCCCTAGAAGAAGAGATTCTTATTGAAATTGTTATTGAATAATTTCGTTAAATTATTTGCATACCATATTTGTAATTTAATTTTTTTGCCATCCAACTCAATAGTTCTAATTTTAAAATCTATACCTATAAATTAAAGAATTAAAATAAAACGTTATTAGGGATAGAACAAATTTTCAATTTCAATTGGAATTTTTCATTATATTTTAAATAATTTTACGCTCGAGTCGTCGAAATAATTAATAGAACCCCGTCGATAACATATCTCGAACCTCTTAAACGAATTACATTGAATAAATAGAAAAACGATTTCAAACTTTATTTTTTTGGTAACGACACAAAACGAGTTATATAACATTCTAAGCGATTATTAAAATTGTTAATTATATATACCTACTAGATGACCCGGCAAACGTTGTTTTGCCATACAAAATATTTCTAGTGCATATTTTGGGTGTTATATAAAAAATAGCGAATGTATTGTAGGTGTGTGACGATGACCGCCGATGAAAAAAATACCAAACAATAATTTTTTTCTGTTTGAAATACGAACAACGACGATTCTCCTGCATGAGGCGGACGTAGCACCATCTGTCATTCAACAACAAAAATAATTATGGGGCGGACATAGCGGCATCTGTTGGGTTATTAGTTTCGGAAATACATAAATTGCCCCCTCCCTCCCGACCACATGCCCCTGGCAGTTTGAAAAATAGATAGTAGCCGATTCTCAGACTTACTGATTATGCATAAAAATTTCATAAGAATCGGTCAAGCCGTTTCGGAAATACAGAAATTGCCCCCTCCCTCCCCCGATAAAAAGAAAAGCATACTATTTATTTTTGCATTTCGCTCGATTTAGAATACTTTTATATCCTACACATTTTTCTCTAAGGAAATTGATAATAAAATTTAGAATTTCATGAAAATTAAGTGGATTTAATACTTTTTTGATACAAATACGTTCGGCGAATCTTCAATCAAAGGCACATTTCTTTTTGGACAAAAGTATGAGGCACTGTTGATTCTGTAGTTAAAAAAAATATATATTTTATTGTCAACATTACTTGCGTGTGCAACAGGGGTTTGGTGACCTTTTTATAAAGTATTGTTTCATTTTTTCAGAACAGCAATTTTAAAATATTAAAAATTGTGGTTTGGTTACTTTTTACGTTCCCCTGTCACAGCTTTCATTATAATATTCCTTTCTTCTCGTGAAAAACGCTCCCAACATCTGCACAAATTGCAAACAGTAAGATTTTATTAATTTAATTTACAAAGCAAGTAATTATTAGTGCAATAGTAAAATTGGATACATTTTCAACGTTTATACATAAATCCCAGATAAACTGATACAATTTTTTATAATATATCGATTGTGTACCTCTATAAATAAATATGTATGTATGTATGTATGTATGACCAAAATCGATATATCTTCTATTCTATTATTCTATTCTATTATTTTAACACAGAAAATTTTTAATCCTAATCAAGAATAAGAATTGTTAAGAATATTTTTGTTTTTTCTTCTGAAAGTATGCTACCAATTATGTATTATTAATTCTATTTTTAAATTATTTAACATTCACGTGAGCAGGTGTTTATTTGTAAAATAATAATAATAAAATGTAAGAAACCGCAATTTATTCTGGGTAAATGCCAAATAAATGCAATAATGTAAACATTAAAGTAAAAGATCACAACGAAAGTAAACTCTAGCCTAAAGTTTTCTTATAGTGTATGATCTCTTTTGCAACATGCTCTCGCATATGTACATACATACAAATTGGCAAACGACGAAAAACAAATATAAACACAAATGAACAATAAAGGGAAATGCATTCAAGCTATCTATCACACACACTCACATGTCTGTAGTGATGTACATTTAAATACTTATATACACATTCATTCATGCAATAATAAAATGCATCATACACTTTTGATCAATTAATGGAGAACACAACAAATGGATAACACAATGACGTTCTTCTATGCAAAATTGTAAAGAAAATAAATAACGCATCGCAATTTAAAAAAACATAAAGAAAGATTGCACTTTTCTTTCAAATTCTGTTTATTTAATAGAAATGAAGAGTTAATTTTTTAATTATAACAACTCCATAACAACAACAATCACACAAAAAAACATCTCCAACAATGTCATGATGAGGACGGGGAGATGAAAAATGTGAGTCATTTTTAATGTGTTCAATTTTATTTAGAAGAAAGGGAAATAAGAGAAGATATAAAGAAATAAATTAATAAGGAGCTTCTTTAGGTTTTTTTTTTTTTTTTTTTTTTTGAAAGAAGGGAATATATATATTACATATATAAATACATATGTAAATAATTATCATCGAGACCTCAAAAAAAAAAAAATTAATGAATACATGAACATACCAACACCCCAAAACAACATAAAATTTTATCTTTGAACATAAGAAAATGTAAAATACAGCATTAAAGTAACTTAAAAATACCTTTGTTTGGAACACAATGACATTTATAACAACCTAGGGAAATGGCAACCCAAATAAAAATCTGTTTGTAAATGCAAGGTGTCCTAAATACATGGAAAAAAATTTATTTTTAGAAACATTACATTTAATTCCTTGAGTTGAAGTAGGAATGTTTTTTATAACAAACAGCCACCACAACAACATATCATAAAAACTGAACGACCCCTCCTTTCTCATTTTATTATGACCAACAAAAAAGCCACACTTTAATATTTTATTTCTTTTTTTTTTTTTAATTTGTACATTTTTTCAAATTTCTGAAGTTTTCACATTTCATCGCACCGCTAGTAGACAAAAGAACTTACCTATTGTCGATATAAATGTTGTATTGAAGGCATCCTCCGAAAAACGAAATAATATGCAAGTTTTTCCTACGCCAGAATCTCCAATTAGCAATAATTTGAATAAATAATCGTACGTCTTGGCCATGGTTATTTTTTTTTGCTTTTTTTAATATAAATTTCTTTCGATATTAATTTTTTCTGTATGGAAAACTATTTTATACTTTTTGCAGCTAAAAAATCAAATTTTATTACAAGTTTTCTTTCTTCTTTTCTGCTTTTGCTACGATTGTCGTATATAAAATAAAAAAAACCTAAAATCGTTGATGACAAAATCTACTGCATGCAGAAGTCTACAAAACGGAGCTACCAGATGATTTTTATTTGTCAGAACAAATGCATAATACATATATGTAGATGCTATTGTATCAATGCTAGACGTTCAATATTATGAACGCGATCCACTATCGCGATATTTATTGAACGTGTTGCATGCAACTATAGTACAATTTATCAATCGAACAAATATTTGTAGTAAGTTTCTAGATTCCTAATTTATATATTTCTTGTGGGTGTCTGGTAGCTCCATCTTCAACATAAATTTCGATAAATCAGAGATGTACGTTTGCTGATAATTTTTAAGTTTATTGTATATAAGGGATGCCATACTTTTTATATACTTCTCTTTTTGGCTTGACTGCGTTGACAAAGATACCTGTAACTGTGGCGTTGCTATTTTAAAACATTTACAGATCAAGTTATCAACCGTTATAAAATTGAATATATTATTTAATTTGTTTGGTCATAAAAAACTAAAAACTACAATATTTCCTAACAACCTGAGATTTACTGTTAACCACAAATAACTAGCCACAAATTCATTATGGAAGTCAAGAGATCTAATTTTAACCTACTCATTTTTAACATAAGAAATATTTCCAATAATAAAAAACGGTGAAAAAATACAAGATAGTACACAGACGTAAAAACAACACAAAAATTGGCAATCAAAATTTTATGTAGAGTAAACACATTTAACGTAAACTATTATTCCCGAGAACCACTCTTATTTCTACGTTCTTCAATGGGTACACTACTCTTAATTTTTAATGAACATGATTAAACGAATTCTCCAAATGCATGTATGTAGTGCCAAAGTATTAAAATTTTCATAATCATTGCATTTTATCAAAATTGCAGTGCTATGGAGTAAAAACAAACATATCGTTTGCAGAAAAAATAATTTATTAAAATGTTAAGTCCAATAATATTAAAGAAAAAGTGCTAAAAACCGTTTGCACTATTAAAATTTGTAAGAAAATCTAACTAATATATTATGAATTTCTGTAGCATGCAACTCTCTTTTTTCAGTGAGAAAGAGAAAGCGAAATATAAATTATTGCGACTCTAAAAAAAAACGAGTCAACAATAAAACAAAAATTCATATCCAAATTTAGAAAATATTGAGAATTAAAGGTTTTATCAAAAAAGAATATTTCTTTCGTATAATGTTATATTTTAAGAAAATATAAAAAGTAAGCCATTCCAACGTAAAATCAAAACATTTAGTTAATCATTAATTCCAACACTTTATTACATTTATATACATATAACATATGTATGTATGTATATCCATACTAACGGATTGTATAAATTTTAAGCCTGTACAAATATTAACAAAGTAGAAATTTTAAATTTTTTACGTACATACACACAAATGAACACAACAGTTTACTAAAAAAATAGATACATAATAACGTTTAACATAATTAGATTGATAAGATTATGCATGTAGTACATTGTAAATATATCACACATATTAATTGTTTTCTACTTTGCGTTATTAACAAAATTTCAATTTTTATTATACTTCTGCTGCTAATAACAGCATACTTTAGATCAAAAGTTTTTTATATTATTTTTTTACTATTATTTAAAGTTATCAATACAAATACATACTCGTACATACCACAGTTACTCAATTTTTAAATTATGCTGGCTGTACCTGAATATGAATTTTTATGGCACATGCCACTAATAATTATTATCATACACTTTTCCTTTGAATATGTTGTTTTGCTATTTTAAAACATAGTAAGTGCTTTCAAACTATATCATTGAAGATAAGAAATTGATAAGATTTAATATATCTGTGGCAAAAAGGGATAAGTGATTAAGTCGAATTAAGCAAAGAAGTTTCCGAAAGTTTTAAGGCTATTTTCCCTGTTAGACCCACAAGTATGATTATTGCATAGTGTAGATATGTTAAAAATTAAGAGTAAGATTTTTGCAGTAATTGAAAAACTCCACAGAATATACCGCAATACAGTGAGGTAAAATATCTATGCTTTCATTTATCGCCGTTTAACATGCAAATCGCACATAGGACTCAAAACTGATCCAACTGAAATTAAAATCAGCTCAAATGAATTGGCTTATTAGAAGAAACTCAATACTAATAATTGATTGGAAACTAAAGGTGACACAACAGAATTCTCAATACAATTACAGCAACCCCTGCTATGCCAGAAAAGATCGAATTTATAAATTTTGTTTAGCATATAATTAACATTTTTAGCTTTAAGATTATAATACTTACTGATATTCACTTTGTAATTGAAAATTCAATAAATACCAAAACTAAAAATTCAGGCAAAAGTCACTCCTATCCTTTAAGGCCGTGTCAGATAAAACTTTGGCGCGTTTCTAACTTTGATGAAAAAGCGTAAAGCAAAAGGTATGTGACGCAATAAAAAATTTGATAACGCTCAGGCATTGTTGGTTTACTTATAAAAGCGGTTGGTAGTTTTTACATTTAATTGTCAAAGCGCGCAAAAAGACGAGAGTGGCTTATTACCGCTAAATTCGACTTAAGTTTATTGCCAGATATTTAAGCAATAAACGGTAGACCATTTTCAAATTCTCAAGTGCAATCAAATGTCTAGAAATTGTGTGGCAGCACTTATCTTGTAAATCAATTATTTTTTCTTAAAAGCTGGCATCATTGTCCAATTGTTATTCTATTTCTTTTTGTGCAGTGGAAAAAGTCATAAGATTTACAGAATTTTCAGAATTTTCTCTAGTTTGAATAAAATAAATGCAATAAATTTTGTGAATCTACGCAAATTTATGACGAAAGAGTGATATTTGTAACTATGAAGTACCGTGAATAAAATGAGTATAAAATTCAATAAGAAAATTAATTAAAGAGTGCTTGATTGAAACAAGAAAATTTATGAAAAACAGAAACAGACGTCGTAGTATTGTATGTAATACCTTTTTGTAAAATGCACATAAAGCAGTTTAAATACTGCATGTGAAAGTGTGTGTAGCAGCTAGTTAATAAAGTGTAAAAATAAGTGTCTGTGGTGGTGTCGCTTTTGGAATTCCATTGCATTTTGCTGGTGGAGGCAGCCAGACACCCCACCTGTGAAATCCCCATTTGGAGTAATAATCATTATGGGTGCCAAAGAATCCAAACAATGTTGCATTAATTACGAAGATGCAGTCAAACGTGGTAAGTTGGTAGCTCATAATACGTTTTAGAATTTTGTAACTACATATGTATTAGATAAATTAATTAAAAAATTCTTATAATTTACAATGGGCAACGGCTGAGAGTTTTTAGGCTACATGTATTGTGTTGCTGTTTTCGAAAGGGGATGGGCACTGCTAGAGGGGTTAATGAAATAGGTTATTTAGCCATAAAAAGAGTTTTGTCTTTTTATCGATTGTTTTCTTTTTTATGATAATTTTTCGTTGTCCGAGTTTGTGTTTTTCTTATTTTTGTTTTCTTTTTATTTAATCTTTTTAATGATTCGTTATGAAAAAGTTTATAAAATTAAAGTTTCTAAAACGATGCAATGAAAAATTTTGTTTGTTTTTATTATTGTTTTTTTTGCTTTCTTTTATAGAAAATTTTACCTTATTCTCTCTTCTTTTGATGGGCGATATTTTTTGTGACGTCACAGAAGAAATGTGTACCGTTAATTATTTTAAAGATGTGAGAAAATTTTTAGTTACATACTATAACTAACTCATACCAATAATTAACAGATAAAAGTAAATGTTTTATCTTAGCTTTTCCTTTTTCTTTATTTATTCATGTGCAATACATACATATGTATCTACTTACAGCCTATAGGCCAAATTCATTAGCATTACATACTAGTAAAAGTTTTACATTATGGAGATTAAACATACCTCCCGTCAAAATCCCGTATAATCGTGCCCATACCCGCTTAAATTAAAAAAATTTAAATAATAGAGAAAGGTGCCTCTAAAAGTACCCATATTATTATTAGGTCCGTTTGTTTACTTTTAGAGTAAAATGCAGTAAACAAGGCGAATTCATAACAGGTGAAGATGAAAACACAGCTGATCTACTTATTTCTTGCATAATGGAGACTCGTATGTCAAAATTTGTACATGCAAGCATAGGGGCTCATATGTCAAATGTTGTTGTAATGTTGTACTTGTAGTATTAACACTACCTGTTATGAATTTGCCTTGGCAGTAAATGAGTAAACTGCAGAATTTACTCTCCAAAAAAGTGTTTGCCCAAAAAAGTACGCGAAAGGAAAAATTCTAAAAATTCGTAAGATTTAGGCAACAGCTGATGGAAAATAAATGTAGTGTTGAAAAATTTTTATATTATTGGATATTTGAACAATTTAGTCATCGGTACTGGATTAAATACTTTTTATAATACAAATATTTTAATAAAATATAATCAATTTAATTTATGTAATCTTTCCCATTTCTTCTTTTTTTATTTTATTTGATTTTCCTTATTTGTGAGTGGTTAAATTTATTCAAAGTACATGAATATTTGTTTTTGCTACTGACTGTCGTAAAAAGAAGTGCAGTACTAAGTACCGAAGTACTTTAGAATTTCACAACTCCAAAAAATTAATATAACAACTCCACAAAACTATGTATGTACATACATATGTATGTAACCAACTGATATCAACCAAAGTCTGAAACTGCATCAGATAACCAAGCGAAATAACTATCCATTCAAGACATTTTTGCTCATTGTCAGAGAGGAAAAAATTGGGATTCGGCATCTCTGCCTTCAAGCGTAAACAACCTGTAAATTTTCAGCGGGAGTTTGCAAAATAATTTAATATAAAAAGATAAAAGAAAAAGTAAAAAACGAATATAAAACTTGGAATACGTTTTTCCAATGTCTACAACAAAGAGAAAGAAGGATTGGGGTAATAAACCCAAATTTAAAGTTGCAAAAACCTTGGATGCACCCAACACGAGTGCAAATAGATTCGATCTACTAGTGACTGATGACGATGATGACGATATTGTCATAAAAGAAAAAGTACCACCTATAATTGTGGACTCTGCCCATAAATTTTGGGACGTAATCGGGCTTTTAGGCGAGGAATACACCTTCAAGCGAATGTCTGTGGGGATAAAGATACTGTCCATTACGATGAAGCTGTATGAAGACGCAATAAAAATTCTTCAAAAGAATGATTACAAATTCTACACACACGAGGTTAAAAATGTCAAAAATTTTAAAATGGTTCTATTCGGTCTGCCTCAATTTACCGTAGATGTAATTAAAAAGGAATTTATAGAAGGGCACAATATAACACCTGTCAGTGTTACAGAAATAAAAACCAAAAGGTCGACTGTGGACGATGCTATATATATGATAGAATTCAACCGTGAACACGTATCTAAAAGAGAAATCTTGCAAGTAAGATGGTTTAGTAACATCTCGGTGTACTGGAGAAGGCCCCTCAAAAGCAACAGGGGACCGACTCAATGTGTCAAATGCTCCATGTATGGTCATGGTGCTAAAAACTGCCACAGATTGACAGTGTGCTCAGTCTGCGCGGGTAATCATGAAGTTGTTGATTGCAAATTAAATAAAACAACCCAAGGTACCGGAGTAGTTTACAAATGTTTCAACTGTGCCACGAAAGGCCTCAAACAGGTCAATCACAAAGCTGACGATCCCAAATGCCCATGTCGACAGGAATATTTAAATATTCGGCAACGAATAAACTCTAAGCCGAAAATGCAAAACAAACGTCCCAATGTGTCGTATTTCAACGCCACAGAAGCCAAATTTCCACAATTGCCTAGTCAGCCACGTGTAACTAAAGCTCGTGATGCTCGCCCTTACGGTGATTCCCAGTATTCAGAGGTTATTAAAAACAACAACCTTGACAGCTCTAATGATATATCGAATGAGACACTGCTGCAAATATTTTTTGATGCAGTCGACGCCCTGCAAAGATGTCAGAATAAGTATGACAAATTGCGAGTGCTAGGTAATATGCTTAGACATGCCATATAATACCACTAGTATACACAATGTTCAGGTTATGCACTGGAATGCCCAAGGCATAACAAATGTTTCAGCAGCTTCTCAGCTCGAGCAAGTTCTTCGCGATAAAAAGATTGATATCCTTTTACTAAACGAGACGTTCTTAAAACCCCATCACAAACTCCAATTTGGTGGATACAAAGTATATCGAGAAGATCGTCAATCCCATGGTGGTGGAGTATTAATAGCGGTAAAAATTAATTTAGTTCATAAGTTATTACCTAAAATTAAAACGCAGTGTATTGAGAATATCTCTATACAGGTCATGATTAATAGACGCCCGGTAACCTTTATATCTGCGTACAACCCTGGTTACAGTTCGTGCTTTAAAACGGACCTAGATAGGCTTACTCAATTTTCAGAAGACTTCTTTTTATTTGGGGATCTGAACGCTCTTCATACTTATTGGAACTGTGTATCTAAAAACTCTGCTGGTAAAGAGCTGTATACGCATAGCCTCTCAAATAATTATTATATTTACTATCCAAATTCATTTACTCGGTTTGGTCAGAACTTAATCCCGGTACAACCGTCCACAGTAGACATTCTGTTATCTAACTCTAGTATTTCTTTTTCGACATTGGAATCTCATGAGGGTATATTACGGTCAGACCATGCCCCAATTTCGTGTACTATTTATGGTCAATGCCATGCAAGATTGGATCTGGTTCCGCTTTACAACCGTGCAAACTGGCCTGCAATAAGAGACTGGGCTGACAACGAAATCAGGTACCATGGCATTGGGCAAATAGAGAGTACCCCCAACGACGTCGATTTGTCTCTTAATAAATTGACGGCTATTGTTACTGAGGCTTTCAATAAAATACCGTCTGTACAAAGAGAAGTCTGGCAGAGAGAAATCTCGAACACATCAAAAATGCTAATTGCTCAGAGAAATAAATACAAGCGCAAATTTCAGAGGTGTAGGGATCAAAATCTTAGATTACAGTATAACTGTATCTTAAAGCAGCTAAACAGGCTAATTGAGATTCACTTGAATAAAGATAGGAATGAAGCTTGGTCAAAATTTTTATATAAACTACCCTCTGGCTCGAAAAAGTTCTGGAAACTTACAAGGGCATTGAAGGGTAAGAATACAACTATCTCAGATTTACTCGTAAATGACGATGTGTTGAAAACCGTTGAAGAAAAAGCAAATGCTCTTGCTGACGCATTTGGTAATGCGCATACTATTACGATCAATAATACGTCACCTTTTAATGCTAGGGTAACAAATTTTGTTGAAAGCCTAGACGAAACTCACCAGGACAGTAGCATTGAACTTACAGACATCGAAGAGGTAAAATCGTTTGTTTTCTTATTGAAAAACGGAAAAGCTCCGGGTCTGGATGGAATAAACAGTGTTATCCTTAAAAACATGTCAGATTTCTTTTATGAAACACTAAGTAAATTATTCAATTTTTGTATGAATAATTTTCACTTTCCGTCTAGTTTTAAAAAAGCAAAAGTAGTTCCAATCCCTAAAACTGGAAAGGATCCAAAATTTCCTTCCAGTTATAGACCAATCAGTATTTTAAGTATTTTGGCTAAGATCTTTGAAAAGATTATCCACAATAGAATAGTCAATGTCGCCAATCAGAAAAATCTCATTATCGACCAACAGTTTGGGTTTCGAAAAGAACACTCCACCGTACACCAACTAAAACGGGTTGTTAACTTTATCGAAAACAACAAAAGCAATCGTAAAAGCACCGGCGTTATATTTCTCGACATAGAAAAAGCATTCGATACCATTTGGCATGATGGATTATTGTTCAAACTCAGCTTGTTTGACTTTCCAATGTATTTAATAAAAATTATTAAATGTTTTTTATATAATCGTACATTTGTCGTTTGCGTTGACAACAGATTATCTACTGAAAAAAGTATACCTGCAGGTTTACCCCAGGGGTCGGTTTTGTCGCCTACACTCTATTCTTTATATACCTCGGATATTACAGTCGGCAGAAATCAAGAAGCGGCATTTTATGCTGATGATAGCGCATTTATATGTTGCGGCAAAGTTTCTAACGCAATAGTGAAGCGAATGCAAAGTATCCTTCTTTCAACCCAAAAGTACTTTGACAAATGGAAAATTAAGGTCAACGACGCAAAAACTAAAGCTATTATATTCCCATATAATAAGTCTCCTAAACGTGTCCCATCTAAAATTCTGCATTGCGGTGGAAATATTATACATATAGAGAATCAGATTAAATATTTAGGGATTATTCTAGATAAAAAGCTAAATTTCAAACAACACGTTGAATACGCTTGTAATAAAGCAATAAGATGTGGCCGTGCTCTGTTTCCTGTCCTTAACCGTAGATCAAAGCTTAATGTTAAGAACAAGATTCTATTATACAAAATGTGCATTAGACCAATAATGACCTACGGTTGCCAAGTATGGTATCACAAAACTGCTAAGACACATACAAAAAAGCTCCAAATTATTCAGAACAAAAATCTGAAAATAATACACAATCTACCTCGTAGATACCCCACCGAATTACTACATAACAATTTCAGATACAAAATGATAAGTACGTTTAACAGGGATCTGACGCTTTCATTTAATGAAAAATGCAGGTCGTCTAATTACGAAACAATAAGAAATTTAATAAGACATCACTGAGATTCCTTTTTAAACAAAAGAATACATTCAGTGATGGCTTTACAAATTTTATTATACATCTCTAATGAACGCATGAGGTTTTTGAACAATTTTCCTTTACACTGTGCTTTATTATTAGTTCTTATATTCAATTGATAGACTCTAAGTGTTGTAGTACTTTTAAGTAAAATCTCATACATTGTACCTAATAAATTTAAGAAGATTTTTAAACAAATAAATTAATAATAAAAATTAATAAAAAAAAAAAAAAAAAAAAAAAAAAAATTGGGATTCTATCAGACATGTCACAGAGATCTATTCCGATCGAAAACGGAATTCAATTAGTATTTTGTTTCTTCAAAAAGCGAATAACGAAAATAGATTTATTTTATTTAATAGATGAAACCTTTATAAAATATGTTTTGTAGAATAGCAATTGTCTACACCTTCTGGTTTAGTTTAGGTATCTTATTGATCACAGCTCTAATATAAATTCTATACTCTTCTCTGACCTCTCACTGATGAATATGTACCTGGTATGCGTTGAAAATATAAAAATTATCATTCGCAGTAATGTTGCGATCATTCAACCTAATATATATTATAACATGACGGGAACTGCCTTTTACGAAGTCATTCAAGGAGGTTAAATCCAACTGATTTTGTGAGTTTCAATCCAAAGTGATATTCACCGCAACATGACCTGACAAGATCATCTGTTCGATTTCACAATTAACTTGGGTTCGGAAACACCGCGAACTGTCTTATACACAGATTCCGTTCGGAATACTGTCAATTCCTTATTTGTCATTCCGTTCGAAATCATTTTTGGCGCTTTAGATTCCAATCGTTTTCAATCCGAAAAATTTTGCTTAACCGTTTTTTATGTAATCAAATTGGCAACATCAGGATTTTTACTGTATAATATGGCAACAAAAATCGCTTAGATATGGCAATGCTTCACAAATCAATTACGAAAATTTAGTTTTAATTCAGTTTTAAATATTTTTAAAATAAAGGGTTAGCAATTATTTAAAATATACTTTTTTTTTAAACAATATCAAAAACATATTGCTTTATTGAAAGAAAGTATATTTTGATAGTTATTTCTCCTTCTTGCTGCCACGTTTGACAAATGTTTGAAATCAATCACCCTCGTATAATGCCTACTTTTTTCCTAAAACCGTCTACCATAGATATATTAATAAAACAATTAATAACTACTACCTGAAGTGTTTCAGCAAACATACAGTAAAATATTACAAATGTGCAAAACGAATAGAAAACAGATTTATGTAGATAGAAATAAAACAATAAATAAATTAAAACATTTTATAAATATAATTTCTAGATAAGATTCAATAAATGAATCAGTAAATTTTGTACTTTAATTGTTTGTTAATTAAAAAAGAACACAAAATCATTTTTTCCAACAGTATCGGAAACAGAATTAAGACGTCTTAAGGAAGCTTTTAAAAAAGCGGCGGGAGTAGGTCGAATATATCTAAGTCGTAATGCATTTCAGCAAGATGTTCTGTGTGAAGGTGTGCCGCCAAATGTTACCGATTTATTATATACCGCTTGTGGTGGTACAATCAAGGGTATTTCTTTCAAGGATCTTTTATGTGGTTTGGTTTTAATAACACGTGGCACAGCGGACGAGAAAACTAAGTATGAATTTATTTTTTTTTGATAAATTTTTTTAACCATTTTTATATACTTATGTATGTATGTATGTATCTATTTTTGTTATATATTCTAATACAGATTTCTTTGGAATTTATATTGCAATGATAATGGCACATACATTTTGAAAGCTGATTTCACCAAAGCCATAAATTTGCATCCTTATGAAAGTATTTCTTTGTTTTCGCAAACCGATCGCATAAATTTTGAACAATTTCAAGCTTGGATATTGAAAAATAGAACTTCTACAGTACTCTCAAAATGGCTATTATCTGATAATTGTATAAGTTTAACTTCAGAGCTAGAAACTCCAACATTTTATCAAAGTTTGGCGGGTGTAACACATTTGGAAGAGAAAGTACATTTAAAGAAATTAAACTTTCATTTTATTTTGTCATATAAATATCAATGTTCCTTTTTCAACTGTTAATTAGGATATTGGCGATTTGGAGAAAGAGTTTTGGCGTTTGAAAAATTCTTCGCCTAATGGTCAATTGGATTTACAATTGCTGGGTCCCTTATTGAGTCCACCCATACCGAAAAATGCCTTACAAGGACTTTTCAATGCCTTTGATGAAAATCGTGATGGTCACATCGATTTTAAGGAACTCTGCTGTGGTGTTAGTGCTGCTTGTAGAGGACCAAGTGTGGAGAGAACGAGATGTATGCGATTGAAAATTTTAATCTAACTTTACATAAAGTTTGCTAATTTTAATACTTTTAGTTTGTTTCAAAATCTTCGATGTTGATCGTGATGGTATTTTGAATCATTTCGAAACTTTACAAATGATAAATGTTTTATTATTTGTTGCCAAAGAAAATCGTAATGCTAATATATACAAAGATTTAACGAAACAAGAAGCTTTAAAAGATATTGTCAATGTTACCAGTTTAAAAGCGACACAAAGCCAAAAAATTGTAAGTTTTATAAATGTGTTTTTTTTTTTCTTATATAAATGAATCAAACTTTTTTATCAATATATTAGGATTCTTCAAAATTAGAAGCTTTAAATGTCAACTTGAGAGCCGAAGATTTCATGATGTGGAATGTAAAAAGCAATTTAAAACTATTACAACCGTTTTTGGATTTGATATTTGAAGTTTGTCATGTGGTGTTTGGTCTATGGCCTCAATGTCGCCACATGGAATATGATATAGGTAAGTTGAACACAAAATATTCGTAAGTAATTATAATAAAAACTTGTTTTATTTTTATTTTCCAGTTAGAGGCTGGTTAGATCGTGAGGAAAGACGAAAATATCGTGTAGGGCAGTTTTGGTATTTGATATCACGAGACTGGTGGATTACCTGGTTACAGTATGTGAATAGTAACGCTGCTGTATGTGAATATTGCAGACATACTGCCGTCAATCAACAACGGCAAACAAATTCTAATTGTTGCATAGATGAGGCATTGGTTTGCGATGAAAGTTTTAATACGAACTCATTGGATTCAGTAGGAATAGATGTCTGCATAACAAATGATAATTGTAGTATGGGTAAAGTTTATTTTCTATAAGAAGTGTCAAAAAATTTATGAAAACATACAAATTTGCATTTTATTTGCAGGGTCTGCTAGCAGCGGTATATCAACTGGTCGTAATTTGGGCTGCAGACCTGGACCCATAGACAATACCAGTCTGGTAACACCAAATCCGTTTAAAAATGTACGCACCTTAACAGGGGAAGGTGGTCATTTGAAACGCGATACACCTTTAGTACAAAATCATGATTTTGAATTGGTTCCAAAATCGTTGTGGAAGGCACTAAATCGTTGGTATGGTGATAATTTGCCATTGCCGCGACAGGTTATACAACCGCCTAACGTCACAGATGTGGAACTAGAATTATATCCTTTAAATTTACGTATTTTGCTACACCAAAGTGTGCCACAGAATCAGTCAGTTAATAATTGGGGTGCAGTTTCAGGTAAGAGTTCTTAAAATTTACATGATACATCTCAAAATTTGTTGGGAACTAACTTAGAAGATTATAAAAGTACTCTTTGCTTGATTTTTTTAACTTGTTTTTTTTTTGGAAATTTGTGTTTTGTAGTGCCGCAAATAGTAATCAATGAAATTTCATACAGTATTTAGAGAGCGATATGAGCTTTAAGCTTCCGTCAGGACCCCAAAGTTTGTTACCTCGATATTATGAACAATTCGAACACATGCCAACCTAATAAAAAAGAAAAAAGTGTACGACATTATAGATTTACGCTTACGGTTTAGGCGATATTCGACAAAAAGTATTTAACTTTATTTTACTTTAATTTTGTACACTGTTTTGCTAAAGAGAAAGCCAAATCTTGTCCGACTTAAAAAAAATTCTTTTATAACATAAGAGCACCAGAAATCGCTAGTTTAATTAAAAATTTTATTGTTTATTTTAGCATTAGAATTGTGTTATTTATTTGGAAATTATAAAAAAATTGAACAAATACCTACTCCATATTTATACTTCTTTCATAATGTTCTTTCGTAATGTTATTCGATACGATAGTTAATATGATGTCGATGTGCTTTAGTGTGGCATTGTATTAATTGTTGCTGGACTGTTTAATTTATGAAGGCAAAGCACTGGGGTGTAATCACCTCTTACGATATCGAATTAACTATCGAATAACATTACGATACGTGTCGAATAAGCAAATTATGGCATACGATGCGTAAAATTATGATACAATTCATTCGATATCGTATGCGATAATACCAAAATGAAAAATTTCGATAAATTTTGATCGATATCGTATGCGGTGATTTGGCCCCTGGTCACTAAAAAACTGATGCGACAGCAATTGATACTGTTCCAAGCTACCGTAATTCTGGCTGATATTTGGAACACCCTTGAATTTTTTTTCTAAGAAAATTGTACCGTATAATAGAAGGAATTGGGAAAAAATTCTTGGCGAACAGTTACATATGTACTTCTAATTGAGCATTTGAAATGCTTCTATTTGTTTCTTTAAAACAGCAAAACCAAAAACTTAAAAAAAAAAAAATAGTTTCTTAAAACTTCATATAATATTTTTGTAGGAGGTTACGGTGTTATGGCTACTGGTGGTGGATTTGCTGCCATTACTGCTTCCAGTGTGCTGCAGCCCCCAAAACGTTATTTGGCTTATACGGCCGCCTTCAGTCGTTTAGCTACGGTACAACAAATCGGCAATTTTCTCTGTGAACAATTACGTTTGCGTGCAGAAGACATTCGTTTGTGGCATATACCAGCTGGGTCTTTAGACAACAGTGCCATTCTATTGGAAGAAGATAATATGACATTGAAAGAGCTAATGATCAAAGATAATGATCAAATTTTGTTGGAAATACGAAACAAAGATCAAACTTGGCCTGAAGAATTGGGATCGCTTACTTTGACACAGACAGGAGGTTCATCGCTTAATGATCGTCGGCTGACTCGTTCTTCCATAATGTCTGTGCAAGCTCCTGGTGCCACTGGCTTACATAATCTGGGCAATACCTGCTTTATGAATGCCGCTTTACAGGTACTATTCAATACACAGCCATTGGCTCAGTATTTCCGACAAAACATGCATATGTTTGAATTAAATACCACCAATAAATTGGGTACTAGAGGCCATTTAGCCACCAGATATGGTGAGTTATTAAAAGAAGTGTGGAGTGCTACTACTAGATCGGTGGCCCCTTTAAAATTACGTTTTTGTGTGACAAAACATGCTCCACAATTTGCTGGCGGTGGTCAACACGATTCGCAAGAGTTGCTAGAATGGTTTTTAGATGCTTTACATGAAGATCTAAATCGGGTAATGGAGAAACCTTACAGTGAATTGAAAGACTCTAATGGCCGTCCGGATAAAATAGTGGCTACTGAGGCTTGGCAACAGCATCATGCACGCAATCAATCTATTATTATTGATTTATTTTATGGTCAACTAAAGTCAAAAGTCAGTTGTATGTGTTGTGGTCGGGAATCGGTACGTTTTGATCCCTTCAGTTTATTGAGTTTACCGTTGCCGGTGGAAAACTTCATTTATTTTGAGGTTTTAGGTAAGTTAGCAACGTTTGTTATTGAAATTGTGAACAACAATCAACATCTATTCTTATAGTGGTATTATTGGATGGTTCGGTGCCTATAAAATATGGTCTGCGCTTAAATTCGGAATCAAAATATTTCGATTTAAAACGTAAATTAGCCTCTTTATGTTATTTAAATCCCAATTTTATGTTAATTTGTGAAGTTTGGAATTCACAAATACGCCATTCATTTGCCGATGAGGATAAAATCAAACCTTCTACCGCCAAAGAATTGTATGTTTATCAATTACCCGAAGAGAGTGCGGATCGATCAAGATCTAGCTCTACACTGGCCATAAATATCGAAAAAGGCTTGAAAGATATACAAAGAAGTTCAGGTAAAAGAGTCTACCGAAAATTTAGATATAATTTCCAAACTTACAATTTTTATATGTTTTATACGTTTTCTAGCCATGTTAACAGCTTACGATTCGTATTCTTCCTTAACTTTGTTAAATAATTCTACTAATAATCAAACAAATTCCATTAATAACCTTAACAATGATGGCCAACAACAATTACAGTTTTATGCTGAACATCAAAATCAACATTCTTTCGATGATACACTGCCAATGCAACCAAAAAATACGATAACAAATGTTGCATCATCTTCTACTATGGCTTCTTCGAGTAGGCTGAAAAATAACTTTGATAATGTTCGTTGCAATATGACTCTGGCCGATGACGATGGTGATGAAACTGAAGATGATGATGTACATGTATCAACGAAGGTAAGGCGGTGCTTTGGAAACACCATGTGCATGCCCCAGAATTTATTATGCTTCAAGGTATGGCTACTAGTTTAAGGCAACACAATTGTGTATTTAATATTGTATAAGAATATAAAATTTACTTTTACTCTTGTTCATTTTTTTTTCTCTTACTTCTCAAAAAAAGAATGAAAGAAAAAAGGAAATTAAAAAAAAATTTCTTTGTATTGAATATTAATGATGCAAAAATGTAAAATTTTAGACAAATTCGAGATATAGTGCACATGAGATTATATTAGATAAGTTTGATTTGGAGAAAAGAAAGAGAGAGACAGAATAGAAAAAAAAGGGAAACAGCAGAGATTTAATATAAAACAGACAGATTTTCTTACTCAACCCCGGCAAACACTACTGCTTCGGCCGAAGTACGCTTATAAGGGAGAGGTGCTTGTTGTTGTTGTGTGTCCTGCTTCGAAAAGCGCTTCGAACAAGTATGATTTTTTATGAAAAGTAATATTATGAGGCTTAAGTTCAGTTTTATTGAATTAATGAAAATTCAAAATTACTAAGAGTTTTTTTATGTTGAAAAATATTATTATTTATATCCAATCAGTTTTTAGCAGAACGTATCAGCATACCGATTTTAAGGCCGCTACACCTCTCATCAGCGTTTGTTTGTCCATTTTTACATTTAATATAAAGTGGATACTACTAATTGGGAAAGAATATCAACTATGTATTTAACCAAGTTTTCAACACAAATACAATACGAGAATTGATATAATAACATTTTATTCCATTGTTACATATTGAAACAATTTGTGATTAGTACGAAATTCCCCATATCTGATTGTTTTACAAAATTTTATAAAATTTTGTTTGGTTTCAAATGTAGTCATATGAATGAAAAAAATCCTTCGACATCGTAAAATAGGCAACTTACATTTTTAATTTAGGAACAGTGAAACTGTACTAATTTAGTATTGCTTAAACAAAATTCAAATTAGCTTTTTATATTTTTATATTATTTTTATTACGAATAAACGTAATTATTATTCGAACTTATATTGATGTACATATGAAAAGTAATATTATCAGGCTCAAGTTCAGTTTTATTGAATTAATGAAAATTCAAAATTACTAAGAGTTTTTTTGTGTTGAAAAATATTATTATTTATATCCAATCAGTTTTTAGCAAAACGTATCAGTACTGATTTCAAGGATGCAACACCTCTCATCAGCGTTCAATTGTCCATCTTTACAATTTTGAGAAGAATATCAACTATTTAACCAGTTTTCAACAGAAATAGAATACGAGAATTAATTTTTAATTTATTTTTTATTCTACATTGAAACAGTGCTGGTTCATATGTACATTAGCTTTTTATTTAATGCATCATTAATATTTTTTACATTTATTTCATATTTTATGTTAACGCAATTTTGTATAGGCTTTGCTGTCTGTTGATGTGTGAATTTAAAAAACAAAAATTACATACATAATTTTGTTATGCCAGAAAATTGTTGTTTTGCAAATAGCAACAACTGCCATAAATAAATATGGAAGTATTCATACCTTTTCTCCAAAACACGAAACACACATACACGCATTTTTTGGTAAAGAATGTGTCTCTTTTTTTTCTTTGACGTATTAAATACAAAATCTGTTTAATGTAGCAATATTTTTTCGTTATTTAATTTGTAGTGGTTTTGGCTGTAAAAATTTTAGAACTTTAGTTTTGGATTTATATTTTACAATTACAATTTTTTTTATTAATCAATGATGCACAAATTTAAAGGAAGTAATTTTATCAGCTAATTACTCTTCTTCTGCAACTACTTGCCAAAGACATGTACATAAATTCGCAACAAAAAAAATTGCTTTTAGAGGCTGGCGAAAAAACTCGTTTCATTTCTGCCTTGAACATGGCCAAATAGTTTTTCAAGTCGCCACTTAGTTGCCTTTGTGGTCTATTGTGAACCATCATGGTCTTGTTAAGCCATGCCACTCTAGAAATCACTTAATTCGCACCGTTGCGCGAATTTCGTTCAGCATCTCCAAAAAAATCCTCATTGTCTTCTTTCTTGCTATATTTTTTACTTGCAGCACACCATCAAGAATTCAATTCCGGAGATGAGTTTTAGTAATGCTGTTGTAATAACATAGCCTTAACCACAAATATTCTTAATACACCATCTTCACGATCTACCAATTTGTTTGCATTTTTATACATCAAAACTCCAAAATAAAAAAATTTAATTTATTGACGATAACCTTTCTCAAAATAAATTTATCACACATTAAAAATAGACAACAGAATCGCCAATTGGTTTATAAATCGCAGCATCACCAAATTGAAAATTTTGTTGCAAAACTATTTTTAAAATTGACACGTTTGGCGAAACTCGGTCGAATCTGACAGCTCTGCATAGAATGTTAGTATTGAGTAGAAGATTGTGGAAGAGTGATGGAATATATCTTTAGGTGTTTCTGACTTCTTTTTTTTCACATTTCATGTTGTAAATTAATTTAGTCCTCGTCCAGCATATGGAACATTTTGAGTTAAATGCAAGTGCAAAGACGAAAAGGAAAGGGTTACTTTGTTTCATGTACGTCATTCTCACTAGAAGAAGTAGAATGGGATGAGTATAAAAACTGGGAAAGAAAAGTTTCATTGTATGGACACGAATGTAGTTTTAAAAGAGAATTAAAAAAAGGTTTGGCATCAAAACTTTCAATTTATAGATTTGAACTTTGTATTATGCACGCCACACACTATGCGACCGTTAGTAAAACACGTTGGTTCACTGGGTTGTGTGTTTTGTGCAAAAACTATACAAAACTCTGTACAACATTTGTGCACAACTTCATTTAAAATAAAATAATTTTGGTGTAAATATGACACCGGAAATTATTTATTAGGGCTGTTCTGTATTCCACGCGCAATTAGAATGTGAGGAATCGTCTAGACATTGTTGTTATAAATATTCGTACGAAAATTCCTCTTAAACTATAGAATAGCCAGCCCTTTATTGTTTTTTAAATTCTTTTGTGTTGTACTCGAAAGAAAAGAGAACTTCACATGTACCAGAAAAACTTACTCGTTGCAGACCTCTATCAGGTATAGACCTTACTTGAAGCACTATATGATGATTAATTAAATCAATAATGTTCCTTTTTTGTATTATAGTAGCGGTCATTCGAACAACAATATTCTTTCGTTGTTCATCATTGATTTGTAATAAACTTGTAATTGTATTCTATTAATTTCTTATTAGAATTTGATTTTGACTTAATTTTTTTGATTTTAATTCAGTTTGTGTTTCTTTATTTGCAAACAATCAATATAACTAAAGCTTAAATTGTACAGTTCCTTGTTCTTTTTTTTTTTGTAACAGTAATTAATTGTTCTTTAGTTTTAATATAGAGCACCCCTTATATTTAGTTAACATTTTTTTAAAGTTTTTTTTCGAAAGATTTCTTCTATTGTAATTTTTTCCAATGCAATTCAGTCCTTTTAGTTAACTTTCTTTCTAATGCTATTTTCTTTTTTCTTTCCTTTCCTATATAATTTTTTTTCGTAGGTTGTGGTTCTAGCAAATGTGCTTTTGGTGTTTTAGTTTTTTTTTTAATAAATTCTAATATTTAATGCTTAAAGCACCTATAAAGCTTAATAAAATCTTAATATTCGTTTCGTTTTGTATCCTTAATATAAATAATGCTGCCTAAATATCTGTATGAATAACCAAAGCACACTTGCTAACTTTTTTTTTGCTAATTAATAAATATTAATCCCCTACACTAAACGTGTAATTTTATAAATAAAATGTAATATATTGTTTTATAAATAATTGTGTATTTTAAAAACCAACAAATATGCTGTTTAGCAAACACCTAATATAAGTTGTAGTCCTGAAAATACATTCGTTAATGGTGGCACTTTGCAGAAGCGTATTTCCACCTCTAAGCTATTACATGCCATCGAAGCAAACACTTGTTCCTCTTCATCTGTTACTGCTACACATTCTGGTGAAAATTCCATGGAAAGTTCAACATGTGATCCTTTAACAAATTTAAATACCGCTACTTCCTCCGAACCCGCATCAGTATGTGAAGATATACGACGCATGAGCGATTGTCCTTGTCGCCTTAATGCCTCGGCCGATGAGAACAATGCTCAACGTTTAAGAGAAGCCGAAATTAATCGTCAAAATTTTATGCAACAAGAACTAAGAGAATCGTTAGGGGCTGCATCTACCATGGCTATAATGCCTGGTATAGGAATCGGTACAGGAGATGGAATTTCAAGTACTGATGCAGCTGCTTTGGGCAATGGTTTGTTTTCAAGAGTTCCTTCTCAACATTATAAAGTTGGGAAATTTTTGATGGCGGTACATCGAAAAATAACACGTCAGGATAGTTATTTTTTATCGCATCATAAAACACGGCCCAGCATATTTGGTGTGCCTTTGATAATACCAAATTTAGAGAGCGGTACAAATAAGGATTTATATTGTGCAGTGTGGTTACAAGTTAGCCGTTTACTAAGTCCACTACCAGCGTCAACGGATCAAGCCAATCATGCAGCGGATTGGTAAGTATATATTTTGGTTTTGTTTGTTTTTTTCTTCAAATATTTTGGTTTTATGTACGACTGACACTTCTAGGCCATCTCTAGAGCTTTCCGCTGATTTCGATCGCGGATCCTAGGTTGTTTTTTTTTTTTTCTTATTTAAATTTCGATAACACTTAAACGAGCAATAGAACATTAAAGTTCGATTTGGCAACAGTTGTTCTTTTCGAAATTTCATAAACCGATTCACCGATTTTGTTGAAATTTACAACATAAATTAATACTAAAAACATAAATGAATTTTTAAAATCTATTTGAGGAGCGCTTAGAAATTATGACTCTAACATGTCTTTTTCGAAAATTTTTCTATAACGATATCTGTCGAACGAATCGATTGATTTTAATAAACAAATTTTTGCACTCAACACTGGTTTTTGAGTTTAAGAGTTGATTACATATAAATTCGTTTCTATTCAGCCAGTGCTGTTGAAAAATCTAAAAAAGGGATATATAAATATTAAATTTTTACTTTGTTGCTCGAAATATGTTAACAATGTCTACCTAATATTTCTCTGATTATAAACATTTACGAACTTTAGCCTATACAAATATTAACAAATATTAATAATAAACAGTTCGCAGTAATTTAAAAAATTACAATTAATATATATATAATATTTTTGTTTTTTAATTTTCTAGTGACGATAGTTTGGGCTATGATTTTCCATTTTCATTGCGTGCAGTTAAAAATGATGGTCTGACATGTGCTTTATGCCCATGGTCAAGTTTTTGTCGTGGTTGTGAAATACCCTGCAATAATGAATACGTATTACAAGGTAATTTATTTACCAGGAGCGTGAGTACAAGTAAGTTTATTTTCTTCTTGAATTATACAAATATATTATTATTATTGTAATAAACTATACGAAAAGGTAATGCCTCAACGCCTAAAATGATGCCAAAATATACAACAAACTCTTTGCCTAACATAGAGAATAAGAAGCCCCTTACAACCAATTCATTAGATAGAGACTCATTGCAATCGCAGCAATCAAATACACAAGTAATAACGAGAAATTGTAGTGATCTATTTACCATAGCAATTGATTGGGATCCCACAGCATTACATTTGCGCTACCAGAGTACTTTGGAAAGGGTAGGAGGAGTATTAAAGAACTCCATTAAAAATAAGAAATAATTGACAATTTATTTGACTTCATTACAGCTTTGGGTAGATCACGATACAGTGGCAGTATGCCGTAAAGAACAAATTGAACCGGTAGACTTGAATCATTGTTTAAAAGCTTTTACCTCCGAAGAGAAACTGGAGCAATGGTATCATTGCAGCCATTGTAAGGGTAAAAAGCCAGCCACCAAGAAATTACAAATTTGGAAACTACCACCCATATTAGTAAGATAAACTTTGCCAACATTTTCTTTTTAATAAAACAATATTGAATTTATTTTTTTTTTCTTGCTATTAATTGCAGATTATACATTTAAAGCGTTTCAATTGCGTCAACAACAAATGGGTCAAATCACAAAAAGTAGTACACTTTCCATTTGATAATTTTGATCCGACGCCTTATTTGGCTGCCGTACCTCAAGAAACGATATTGCGACACAAAGAACTACTCGAAATGAATGAAAATTTTCTAACTCTTGCGGAAATTTCAGAAAAAGATGATGTTTCAATATTAAATAATAAAGCGATAGAAACTCAAATTACCGCACGAACTACAACTTCTCCAAATAATGGTAACACTAATACCAGCCCCACCCCCACCAAAAACTCTACAAATACTATAAAAATTTCTAACAACAAACCTCTGAATGGTCTAAACAAAGATGCACAATTATCTTTAAACGATCAAGTTAATAATTTGCTGAATTTACAAAATCATACTCAAATTTTAGATAAATGTAGTAATATTGTTGTCAATACTACAACCACAACTACTACAACAGCCAACTCAAGCAACAAATATACCAACAATGATAATTTAAAACAAATCGATCATTTAGATAATAATGATGATGATGATGATGACGACGAGAGTTCAGATAAAATACTAGATAATGATTCAATAATGGAGAATACGCTGCGTAAGAATGAAGGTGATCGTACAATGACTAGACGAAAACGTTTAATATCGACTAGTTTAACAAAAACGCCCATTATCGATGGCGAATTTGAAGATTATCATCAACATAAGCTAAAAAATAGCGCAGATAAGTTTGATCCAAAGTATAAACTTTATGCTGTTGTGGTAAGTTTGACAAACAAAAAATTTATTTGAAATTAAAAACTCCCAAGGTTTTTTTTTTTTTGAAAAATATTGCATGGATTATTTTTCTGTGGCGTAACAATATAAAATTCTACACTGAACTTAATGCCGGGGCACATAGAATCCGTCATACGTTATACGTCTCCTTTTTCAACTGACATTAACGCAATGACGGATAATGTTGGCACAATGAGTACTTTGTTAACGAAGAGAAAATCATTGAAAATTTATTTAATTATACACTTTTTCTTTCTTTTTTTTTATATCACACCACCAAAACTTTATCAAATCGAATAAATTTTAATTTAAATTATTTTATTTTTGATATAATAGTTGTCAAAGTACTCAACGTACGTTAAAAGTTGCCCAACTTTGTACTTTGCGTTGACGGAGAAGTACTGTATGTAATCAAGTTCATAAGAAAATGGTGAATATTTCAGCATTGCATTACATACGTACCTAATTTTATTTTAACGAAAAATGAAAAATTAACCCAAACTTTTTTACATTCGAAACAAAATTTTTTGGGACCATTTTTCTTATTTTGGGGCCATTTATAATTTTTCAGTTTGGGGCCAGTTTTTATTTTTTTAGTTTAAGGCCATTTTTCCTTGGGGTAATTTTTCATGGAGCCAAAGTTTTGGGCTCATTTTTCAAATTTTTAGGGTTATTTTTTATTTAGGAAAAATAGCATCAATTTAAAAAATTAAAAATGGTAAAAAAAAAAAAGTTAAAATGACAATACAACACTTTTGGGACATTTTTCAATTTTGATTTGTGGCCACTTTTTATGGAGCCGAAATTAAACCTACAAATAATCAGCTGTTGAACTAATTTTAAGTGATAAATAAATGCATGTACGAGTACATACCTTTTGACAAATCCTCTTTAATTATTATTATACTGATTTTTTTCCCCTTATTTATTGTAGTCACATTCTGGCATGTTAAATGGCGGCCATTATGTTTCCTATGCCTCTAATCCAAATGGTTCGTGGTATTGTTATAATGATAGTTCATGTCGTGAAATATCCAGTCAACCAAATATCGATCCTAGCTCAGCATATTTACTATTCTATGAACGTAAAGGTTTGGACTATGAACCGTATTTGCCAAATATTGAAGGTAGAACCATACCAAATGGTGGTCTAGGGGTTTTGGAGAACGACGAAACTGAAAGTGACCTAAAGAAAATGTGCACAATATCATAAAACAAAAATAGAAACGCAGATAAACTTACAACTAGCGTTAAAATATTAAGAAAACAATTTAAATCCACTAAAGACGCTGAGCGTATAATTAAAATTGTGATTATTATATAATTTATAGGTATGTTATTTTAATTTTTATTGTGTTTTGTTAAAGAAAAATCAAATTAAGAAACTTTAAATGATATATAGGGAACGAAAGTAACAGCTCAACCTGAATCATCTAAATCGTTGAGCGGCGCATTGTCAGCACATGTTTTTGTTTTTCTATTACAAAAAGAAACTTATCTTGAATGTACTGTCACGGTGTACATCATTGTGTTGCTGACCGAACGATCTGATTTAGATTTCGCTATAAACGCAATCAAATATATAACAGACGGTTTTTTTTTTAATTTTTGTTATTTATATATTATTCTTATAATTATTTTATGTAATTAATATGTTATAAATAAATTATATTAGTCGAATTTAGGTTTTTTGCTTTGTTTATTTTTTTCTTCTTTATTTAGTTAAGGTGTTATTTTGTTATACAAAAAATAATAATGTTTTTCCCAAATATTTTTTAAGATATTTTGTTTGCTTGAGGGCAATCAATATATGTATTAGATTTTTTTTATTACATTACATATTAACAATAAAAAAAAAATAAACATGATTCTAATTAAGAAAAGAAATGTTTAAACTAAAACAGAGACTAAAGATATTGATACCTTATTAAATACTTTGTACATTCTAATACATAAAATTTTATTTTTCTAAGAATTCCAATGAGGTTCATAAATTATTTGGAAAATTTAAGAGATCAGACAAAAGTCACGGTAGAACACCCCCATTATTTTGTAAATTTTATCAAGTTTCTTTAGTTTTCAAATTTTCATTATAATCATGTCCTGTGATTTTTTTCATTGGCATTGCATTTTCATTGGCATTACTTTGAACAATTATAAGTGAAAACAGCTTCTTTGACTAGCAATACATTTCAATGCCTTTAATTTAATTATAATTTTTCTATCTACTAATTGTAATAAAAAAAAAAACCACAACGACACCTAATTATAATTAAAGAAATGCATGCCATTTTTATTTTAAGTGAGAGTGTGAAAAAGAAATGTATACATTTTATATTTCTTCTCTCTCTCTCTCCCTCTTGCGCAGTGAAAAAAGGGAGTTGCAAGCAATACAGTTGCGTAGCGTAGTAAGATCTAATTTACACAGGCAAAGTTTACTTTGACAAATGTTTTATAATTTTCTTTTAAACTTTGTTTGGTGTTTAGACACACACAGTTTTGTTTTACAAATTCTATTTCCTTCTTTGTTCTTTATTAATTTTTTCCATTTTTTTTGGTGTTTTATGATTTCTCTATACTTACGTATATGTATACGTACACACATATACAACTATTTATACGACGAAAGAGAAACAATACGACTTCTAAAGGTGGTGGTACATAATACGCGTTTTAGCGTCAACGCATTCTACGCGTTATACGCTTTTCTTAATGTCAAGTTACATAGGAAGCGTTTTGTGCAACAAAATAACCATCAAAACGGCTATCAAAAACAGCTGATCGGTTTGAGTGACGCGTAGGGTGTTTACAAAAGTAGAAAGTAGATCTACTTCGACGCCTTATATGCGTTTAAGCCATCTATGCTGTGTGTTGCGTAACTTGTCATATACAATTACACTAATTCAACTTTTTTTATAGCCGCGTGAAAAGCGGCGGCGCATAGAACGCTATTTCACCCTCGCGACAATAAACTCAAGACTGCAAAGTCAACTTCGCCTGTCTAAATGCCGTTTAAATACCGCATTAGTAAGAAACAAATGAGAATAAATATTATCAAGCAAAAAAATTAAATTTGACAGCTGAAGGCAGTGCTGCAAGATTTAATAAATAAAATTAGATGCTCTTCACAAAAATGCAATATACATACTTACGTATATCTGTGATCACGAGCAATAATCGGCTAAGTCGACTTGAAAAAGAATTGTTCGCATAACTATATGTTTCAACTGAAATTCATACCTTCCTAACATTATATTCGCTTAAAAGAAAACTCGCTTAATTTAAACATATTTTGTTTAAAAATACGCTAATTTATATAAAACAAACATCGCATTAAAGAAAATATTTTAATTTACTGGCCATCGCTAAGGCTTATTAATAGTTATTTTTAAGTACAGTTCACTCGCGAAAATATGAACACCTCAAAATATGAACATTTTTATTCTTCTATTGGCTACTGTAAAATATGAACTTAGTGCGAAAGCTTAAAATGAGAACAACTTATTTTTTAATTTTTTAACGGATTTTTATCGAAACAGTGATAAAGTCTTTGTAAAGAGGGTTTTAGATAAATTCTGCTTCAACTGCCTAATAATTTTGGGATTTCCCTGTTTTTTTCTTTTTGAATTGCTTTCAGATGTCAATCAAAATTTCATAGAAATTAGATGCCATTCGCGAATATGACCAATATTGCAAAAAGTGAACTGGCTTGATTTTAATTAGTTCATATTATCGCGAGCGCAAGTTTATATTTCAGTTTGTAAAATGAATCTGAAATAGAAATCAACTCACATATGTTTTGCTTGTAATGCCATATCTTCGTTTTAATAGAGCAATTTTAAAGTGAGTTCGTTTAACCGAAACGTTTTTCACTTATCCGAATTTCTTTTTATCGAAAATCTCGCATAAACGAAACAAAGTATCTACTTGTAATTGTAAATTTTCCCTTAATCGAATTCGACTGTACATACATACATATGCATACTATGCATACTCGTATGTACATGTGCATATGCATGTATGTGCTCATTTGGATCTCTTTTTTTTTCCAAAAAGCTTATGAACCAAATACTCTAAATGTTGATTTATGAAATAAAAATGTTACTTTTTAATATTAGTTTTAATTTCAAATTATAAAATTAAATAGAAAAAAAATTTCCATAAAAGCAGTTTATAAAAAATTACAATTGCTTTCAGTTAATTTTGTAATTAAATCAATTATCAATTAAATTATTAAAATTATTTGAATAAAAAATTTTCAATGGCAATTGAATAGGAACTATCAGCAATTGAAATTATATATTTAAAATTTTTCTGTGTACAAACATACATACATATGTACACACATATAGTATACTTACTAACATATAATGATATTAATTTATTATGGCTGCTTAAATTTTTTTTTTTTTTGGAAAATAAATAATGAAAAGAATTTATAACCGATAATTAAGAAACGAAACTAAAGCAATTTATAATTATTTTTCATGACTTTGCGGGTAAAGTTATAAATTAGTTGCACTTTTTAAAAACAAAAAATTATTTTGCTTTAATTGTTTATTTAAAAGCTCACGCTAATTATTTTATATTACACAATTTCCTTTTTGTATATTTTGCTATTGCCAAACATACATATATTTTAATTAGCCAAAGCATTATTTTCTTACACTAATAACAATGGCATAATTAATTTCTTAAAATATATTTAGCTGCATAAAAATACACAAGAAAAAATTTTTACTTTATTTACATTTATATGCGTATATTAAACATTTATAAATCTAGGGACTTATAAAATACACAAAATTTGAAAATGGGTAAAAAAACATAAAAATTAAGTATCATAAATTCCTTAAAATTTATAAAAAAAGACATTGAAAATATTTAAATTTTTGCCGTTTATTAATAAGAGAAATAATAAACAATTAATAAAAACGCTTTACAGTATTGAAAGATAAATTCTACAACAAAAAAAAAACAAAAAAAAAAAATAAATAATAATTATTTGTTATATGTACTGCCTTATTACGGGTGTCGTTGTCGTAGTCGAGATTTAACAACTCCAATGTAAAACATAGCAGTGAACTGCAACAAGTATGATCGAGCCTACTTATTCGCTAACGTTAAAGGCCTCATTAGTCTTGACTTTTACTTTCTGTTCTGTTCTGTGCCGTTCTGTTGTTGAATTTTTCTAGTTAGAAGTTCTGTAAAAACGTATCAGCTGTTTCTTGCAGAATATACATAGCCGAATATACATATGTATATTATCGGCGGCGGCGGTGTTCACAAATTTAAAACGGCGCTTCATCTTAATTAACAGGTTGAGTAATTTTAAAGAAAATAAGTTAAAAACGTTATTTAATTAAAAAAAACTCTACTCACTATGAATTTTTCATGAATATAATTTTTTTATATAAGAAATCGTTTTGTTTTTAATGTGCTTTAGGTCGATGGTGGAGGTTATAATAAAAATTTATCAGCGTTACGCGGCAATTTTGGACTGATCGGCTTGGTTCGCTAAAACAAGCAGCTGTCTCTTGCTGTCACTTAGAACTGTAAGTTAAACAGAACGGAACAACTAATTGAAAATACATGCTTTCTATAACCAAAAAACGAACAGCTGATACGGAACAGAACAGAAAGTCAAAACTAATTCTACCTTAAATTTTAAGAACAACTCAAACAAGTATTATTCAATTTTAAACTCGTTCGCTTTTTATGCACAAGCAGAAAATTCATTAACAAGTTTAAATCATTTCGATCATTTGATGCGAATGTGCATGATCTGAATGCGTGATACAATGAATGTAAGACATGTCCAGAAATTCAAAAAACACCAACTATATGTATTTTGTTGGTGGAAAATTTGATTTCGGAAGTCAAAAGTATAAAGATGAATGTGTGCATGTTTCAAACTGTGACAAATATATAAATAAAAATTATTTATTCAAATACCGAGTACAAAATTACTTTAACAACTAAATAAAACACTTGTTCCGCTAACAACACGTTGGCTTCGATTCAAAATGAGTTTCATACTCTTCACGACACAGTCAGAACATTCATGTTAGCACAAAACAACAAGTGAATAAAACTGAATGTTTGAAACGAACAAGTGTTCGTAAGCAAGCGTAAACAAGTGTTGTTTGCTTTTGAACAAAAACCATTAGATTATAAAAATCAATGTGCATAATTAAGTATATCCGAAAATTAAGCACTTGATGCAACTCACTGAAACATGGCAAATGTTGGTACATTTTAGAGATTTCGTCACGACAACCGACACTCGCAACAAGGCCGATAATCTACCTAAGAATTTTGTCGGGTAAGTATGATTTATAGTCGTCGACAACATGTAAGGATATTAGTGTCCAAACGAATATTCGATGTCGATTTCGGATTAGCCAAAATTTTTTTCAACTTTTTTTCCGAATACCGAAACTTCTCATTGCATATAAATCTGTAGATTTGAGCAAAAATATTAGGAAGTATGTGGACAAAAAATATTATATTTTGTAACTCGGAAATTTTCATTTTGAAAACGTTCGGAACTTAGGACAGACATGATAATAAAAATTTTTTTTTCAGAATTTTTTGATACAAAATGATAAATTTACTCCAATTTTTTTTTAAAAACACCGCCTTTTAAAAAGCAATTACATATTTTTGTGTAAAGCAAAAAAGCATTAAGCTTAAATAGTATTTATGAAATCATACAGGTATGTGATAGAAATCGATACGATTTGAAATTAAATCGAAGACTTATTAAATCGTATCAAATACTTTTTAGGTGTGATGGAAATCGGATCGATTTCAATATTAATTTTTGTTTCAATACCTCACGTCTCTAAGAAAAACTTACTTTTTCTCTTTTTTTACAAAATAAATAAATATTTGACGGAAAATTATTAATTTTTTGCAGTTTTAAAATGTATCTAACGCTGTTGCAGGAATCTATTTACATAAATATTGGAAGATTCTTGCTAATTTCAGTTTTTTTTTGCGACTAGAGTAATTTTTTCAAAGATTTTACTTTCTTCAATTTGCTCTCAAATGTTTTAAATTTAAACAAGTTTTTCCATTTTGGTGATTTTCAATGCCTTTTTTTTGCATTTGTCAAATTTTTTTGGCAATTTTTAATAAAAATTATGGTGAATGGTGTAATTTTGCCGAAGTTTTTGGTTTTTTTTTAATTTTTCGGAACTTTAAATCAGTAGTGCGTTCTATAATATTTTACTGCCTGTTCGCCGATATCGAAGAAGTTCTTTCTTTCGAACAATTACATTTGAAACAAAAACAGAATTTTTGAATTTGTTTTTCTTTCAAATGTAATCGCTCGAAAGAAAGAACTTCTTCGATATCGGCGAACAGGCACTTAATTTTTTTTTACGTGATTTCTACAATTTGTTTTATATTCGTTAAAGTTTTAGCGATTTTTATTCATAATTATGATATCTTTTAAATTTTTGCAGTTTTTTGCAATGTCCGTAATTTTTGCAAAGTTTTTGGCAGTCTTACATCTTTAGGGACTTTTAATCAAATATAAATTAAAATTTTAGCAAGATTTTGCACTCTCATAAATTCTGCGATTTTTTCCGAAAGCTATAAATTTTAGCCATTTTTAACTAATGTTTTGCATTAGTTCATATTTTGCAGATTTGAAATAAAAATTTTGGGTTGTATAAAAATTTGCAATTTTTAGGGAATTCTCGTGACAGCGTAAATTTTTTTTCTTTGTGCCATTTTCACTTGTTTTGGATGTTTTGCACATATTATTTATCTATTTTTGATCGAGATTATGGCTTATTTAAAATATTGCAATTTTTGCAGATTTTCATTTTTGCGATGTATGTATGTAGTTTTTTAGTTAAAATTGTTAAAAACACGCATACACTTGAACATTTTATCGAAAAAGGAAAACATTTTTTATGACATGAATGGATTTTACTTACATTTTAACGCAATTTATTGCGAACAAAAAATAAATACTTAAAAAGTTTTTAAATCGGCAGCTATAATACGCTCGATTTGAAATAGTAAAAAAATTCAAATTTCGTTTTCCATCACACCTTTTTTTGTTGAAGTTTTCATAGAACAAAATGAAAAATGAAATCGAATACCGATTTAAATTCGAAAACGATTTTCATCACACACCTGATAATTTTTAATAATTTCACGAATACTTGATGTTCAAATATTGCACTTTTGAAGCACTCTTTCTTTCTATTCTTTTCAAAGTGAAAATAAAGAAAAAAAAAATTATAATTCCTTTTGAAACAAAAACCACATTTAATTAAAATTTTGGATTTTTAATTCTTTATTTAATTTGTATTTATAAAACTATATTTAAACCAAAGAATATTATATGTATCAAAGATGAATTAATTTTCAAGGTGGCAGGCAGCAGCACTGTGTCAGCTAATCATATCGATCGCTGTCAAAATCCATACCTGATAATGGCATTACATACATATTTGATATGATCTTTCACAGCTTTTTATTTTGGTATTGATGTATTTATTGCTGCCGCGCTGTTATTTTATAAAATAAATCCGCCTTTTATGAGTACACACATACATACTTTAATTTGATTTACTTTCTAAAAACGTATTTGACTTTAACCAAACAGACAGCCATCAATAATATTTTTGCAGTTGCAAACCGGGTTGAAAATACTCGAAGTGAATATATAAAATCGAAACGAAACTTTTTAAAAGACATTACGACAAATCGGACAAGTTGATTTTGAGCTGGTCGTGAACCATTTGTACTGGAAAATAAATTTTAATTAAATAAATAAGAAAACGAAGAAGTAGAAAATTTTAAAAATTAATTACCAAACAAGGTCCATGGAACTTCTTTTTACACGTTTTACAAGTTAACTTTGGCAATTGACATGTATCTTGATGTATAACCGTATAACAAACATAACATTCTTCAACGCCTTCGAATTTCTTATCTAGATTATTTTTCCACAACGCCAAACCGTCGAATATGGTGCCATTCTAAAAAAAAAAAAAATTATTTAAAAAAATTGTGTGTATAAAAATTAAAATAATAACAGTGTCATCTTTAAAAGAAAAGCGTTGTTGTTAATACCTGATGTGTTAGAAAAATTGTTAATTGCATGGCAACATTGCGAGATGTAGACCGTCCACCAATTTGTTTATTACAATCTACCTTTACCGATCCCAAAGGATAGTTGGGCGCCAATGTTATTACCAATTCCATGCGAGCTTCATCGATGGAATATACAGCTAAAACTTCGCGAGTCGATATGTGTACTGTAACCTAGTAATGGAAATAATCAAATTGAAGACGTTAAAAATTATTCAATATTTATTAAAATCTTTATTTACATATGTATGTATGTGTAGACCTTTTTAAAATTATTTATGTAAGTTGTAAGTATAAAAAATTAATTAAATAAAGAAAAAATTAAAGCATATTGGATTGATTGACATTAATACGAAAAATTCCCGTCCTATCAAAAAAATCTGTTGCGGCAACACCGAACGCTGATTTATAATTTTTACCTAATTTACAAACGCAAGTAAAATACCAGGAGCCCAGAACTTAAAGAAAATAGCAAGTAACTGTTCCAACTTTATTTTATTTGAATCACCCGGTTTGTATTACCTGACAGCCTAAAACTATCCTGTAAATTTCGTTTTCCTTTCTGTGACGATACAGTGTTGCCATAATAATATTTTTAATCGTATAGTATATTGATGTTACGAATACTCGTATTCGTATTCGATTATTCGTCTATTTTAAGATATTCGTATTCGCCAAATTCAAACGATAATTTCTCGAATAATTTGCACATACACAAAAAAAAAAAAAAAAAAAATCATGGCATGAAGGACAGCACAAAAAAAGCAATAGTCTATTAATTGTATAGATTATCTGTAATGTTGAATCAGAGCATAAATGCTCTTATTGGAAGTACTTCAATACTTTTTGCCACAATTTGTTTTGCCCCTTTTGACATATGTATGTACTCGTAAATGTATATCCACACAAAAACATAAATGTGAAAATAAGGCCAAGTTCGTATCCAAAAAGTTTCGGCCGTAAAAAGTACTGAGATCAAAATAAGGACCAAGTTCTTGATAGGTACAATTCCATTTCATATCTAGGCAACCTGTAAGCTTAAGCATTTTAAACGATATTTTTAATTTTAATTAAATTTAAAAAATTTTTCACGCGTTTTTTTCAGTTTCTTAAATTTTAATTAATTAGAAAAAAAATGTCACAATATTTTTATAAAAACTAGAGATGTGAAAATGTCGTGAATTTTTGGTGTCACGCGTGACTCACACATGAATCACGTGATTACAAATTGATAAAATTATGCGTGCGTGCGTGATCGTGATTCAAAAATATAATACCGTGCGTGATTTTTTAATACAATTTTCATTCACTTAAAACAGTTCTCTATGTTAAGCTTTTTCTTCTTTTGAATTTTTTGATTTTTGCTAAAACTACATCCATTCATACATACATATGTATGTAAAATTTGGTGAAAATCCATTTTGTTTTCAGATAATGAAAATATGTAATGTGATATTTTATCTCATTGGTGTTATAAAATGTATGTATGTACATATTTATAAAACCCTATCTACATAGTAGAACCATAGTACAAAAGTATGTATAAAATGTAAATATGAAAAGTTATTCAAATGTATGTATGTATGTAGTATCTACATTTTCTTTCTGGCCATAACCTTTAAGATTCACCAACTACATATGTGCGAAAGCTTCTCACAAGTTAGCGAACATGAATAGAAAAAGCTCATAAAATATCATACCTGCATATTTTCATGTTTCTCCTTTTTACTAGCGATGGCCATTAGTTCCTCGTGGCATATTATCGTTGAAACGAAATTCGTGGTTAAAGTATCAACAAAAGTCTTTTGTCTAGACGGACTTGAATTCCACCATTTTCGTACAACAGCTGGCAATTTACTTAAAACTTCGGTATACATGTGACACGCATACTTTTCCAGAGATAAATTTGAATCTAAAAATAAATTAGAAAATAAAAGAAAATTTAAAGATTTAAAGGTATTGCTGATGTTTTGCACAATTTTTGTTGGCAGTGTGCATTTGGCAACGCATTAGTACAGATACAGAGAACATATTCTGTGTAAAAAAGAAAGGAAGCTTAACTAATTACTAAGATTTTTTAAAAAAACTGGCCGCTTTGTTAATTGTTTTTAGAGCAGTGTTGCAGCGCCTCTATTGATTATTTTATTTCGCCCGACTATTTTGCTACAATGCCGACAAAGGACGGTGGTATGATGTACATACGTTAGTATACTTATGAACGTCTTTTACTTCGCCATTTGAGAACAGGGGGTTTACTCTGTATTGCGATACGAAAGCAAATGAGATGCGAAAACAATGTAAATAAGATTTCTTTCGCATCGCATTTGCTATCGCATCACAATGCAGAGTAACCCCCCAGATCTGCTTAAGATTAACGTTAAACTGACGGTGATCTTAACACTTAGTGGACTTTTGTGTTCACCACTACCACCGAGTTTCCTTCAAGGTACACCAGTGTGACTTAACGAGCACACAAGTGGCAGATTATTATGCTCGGACCATCCACCATGCAGAAACACCTTGCTTAAGTGTTTAAGGTACCTTAATCTCATGCTTCCGGCAGAGTTTCTGTTGCTTATCCTACGTCTTTACGTGTCATCGACTTGATCATGACATGAACGTAACGTCGTTCCATGTCCATGTCCATTTTCTAGTATATCCCCGTCCACACTTGCTACTTTATTGTCTGCAATTCTTCAAAATTCTGTCTTGAAATTTCATTAGTGTTCACATTAAAAATATCTAATTTTGCAATTTTTGTATTTACACCACCACAGAATAATTTATTTTCAATATTTTTAACTTAAAAAATTGTAATGCATCACATATTAATTTAACTTTCGTTTTATTTTGTTTTTCATATAATTGAAGAGATATAATAAAACGTCAAATACACACAGAACCCAGTGCGAGTTGCAAGGCAAAAGAGAATTGCCGAGCACATAAAACACTGTACTCCTCCTCAAGCTTCTTAACTCTATCACCTAAAAAACCAAGAATTGCAGCCAATAAAATTGCAAGTCTGAAAGGGGACTATGTGGCGAATACTTATAGAAGTTCATGTGCTGACTAACCATAATTTTTCGCTTGTCGAAGCGTTCAAATAGTTCATGTAATCATTGTATTTAAAAGCGTTATTTTGTGGTTTTCGCTGTTTTTGTGCAGTATTATTGCAAAATAATATTTGATTGAAAATAAGCTGGCGTATCCTAAAAAAAAAAAAAACCGTCAAATAGCAAATAACATTTAATGGCTAAAATCATGGCGAACATTGTTGCTCAGCCATATGTTCGGTTATTGATGTCAGAGCATGGATGAAACATGGATATGTTCGATCTACATTAGCCATATGCTTCATGCATTAGACATTAGGCATTCATCTGTGCAGTTTACCGGCTTCGTAAGTCAAATGTATTGGCAATGATCGAGTCTCCAAGAGATTAACTTTTTATGAATTTCGACATTCTAGCAGACTGCCATAGGTTACCCTACTCCCTTCTATCTCATATGCACGCTCGTTGCTCGTTTAGTTTTTTAGAGATACTAATGTTTCGATTATCGATAGCAACCGAACTTCAGTTGCATTACCAGCTCTTTTATCTGTTGTTTCGCAACAGCACATAGAGACTCCAACCAGCCACTAGCACTGTTCGAGCGTCAGTCTTTAAACCAATACCTCTCCCAGCTTTTAGTAGCAACCACAGCCACACCGTGTACTCGCGAAAGAATAATGATGAATAACAGCACCAAATTGAGATTATTTACCTAGTCACCGGTTCATCCCACAGCACCGTCAAATACGAACGTATGTTTAATTATGTATATAATCCCGCTACTAAATCTTACGTTTTGAATTTTAGCATCAATTCTGGCATTAACACAGCTAATCTACTTTTTTCTTGCATAATTGAGAAAGAAATGTCAAAATTTGTATATGTACACACGGGGTACTTATTGAAGAATTAACACTTTTGTCACTACCAGCGTTTATTCAAAATTTTCTGGATAATAAAAAAGCGGTTCGAGAGCACAGATGTCAAAAAAAAATTTTTTTGGACATCCCAAGGAGGCTCTTTATGGAGGCTAATTCTATAAATTCGCCTTGGATAGTTATAACTTGAAATGCATTCACATTCACCTAATAAGCAATAAATTTCTATCAAAAGTTTACTGGATATTTATAACTGGGATAATAAGCAAACAAACCTCATATTTTATTTAAACGTCAAATTATTATTTTTTTATATTTTTTTTTTGTGCATTACGAATAATATACACAAACTTATTTGTAATGGCTATAAATTTTGAAGAAATTCCCAGTGAAATTGATGTGCCTGTAGAACCTTTGCCGCAAACTAGAACTGTTTTGGAAGAACTTAATGCCCGTCAATATTTGCTAAATGAACGCACGATAAAGTGTGCCGACATAAAACCATTTTACACGAAAGGTAATAAAACCCAGCATCGTTATAGCTACAAATATTATTGTATTTGTCCACGCTATAATCCCAAATACGACTGCAAGCATTCGGGCAATATAATAATCGATCGTGATGTGTTGACCCAGGAAGAACATACGGTTCATTTGGCCACACCAAAGCCAAATTTTGCTGCACCCCGACTTATGCCACGTTATATTCTAAAGAAATCCATTATAGCTAATTGTACGCCACGTATTATACGCCTGGCTAAGCCTGATAAGAAACAAGTTACACGCACTTTAAACAGTTTCAGTAACATTATATCAAGACAACGCAAAAACACGCTAAAGAAGTTATTGGAAAAATCTAAAAATGTTGACTATACCAGTGTAATGAACGCTGTGAATTTGCTAAGGGAGGAAAAACGCTTAAATAGAGTGGCCGCAAGAAAGGAAAAATTACACTGTCAAAAGTTAATGCGTAAAATTGTTTATAAGCAGAGGCGTCAAATTAAAAAGATCATTTGCATTTTGTTTGAGGAAATGAAAGAATTTCTATTAAATGATCAATTCATCATGAATGAAAATTCGCCTTTGGGTATAGTGATATTGGAGGCATTGAGAGAATTTACAGGTACGTATGTAAAATATATAAACTCATATGGAAATTATTTTGTTTTTTGAGGAAAAGTCTTCTTTGGTTATCATTCTATAATGTATGTATGGATGTGTATTTTTAAAATACGTTTGGCAATGCCAAGTTAAGCCATCACAAATCTTTTTAATATTTAACACCCTTTTTTGAAAATTACCGTTATATTAAAACATATGAGAAATTCATCACCAATACGATGCTGCCATATCGTTCCCTTTTTGGGATTGGCCGTTGTATTAATAAACTTACAAAGTTCGACATCTTGATCTAAATTGATCTTCTGCAACTATTTGGTATTTTAGTTTTCTACGTCTTAGAGAATAGTAAAGAGCAGCCAATAGTTGACCACGAAGTAGAAAAGTACTTAGGGGCTGTGCACATATTACGTAACGCTGTTTTCAACACCAACAACATGAAGTTTTGACATTTAGTTTTTTGACGTATTCGCAGTAGATGTATTGGTAATTGTTACAATGAATTAAATTTTGCTCTAAAATCGCAATAAAATAATTAAAATCCACTATAAAAATTGTGGTTCTGTTAAAGTTACATTTCGTAAAATTCGTGATATTTTCGGACAACATAATCCTTCTGAGACCGCTGTTAAGAATTTCGTCGGTAAATTTGAGTCGATACAAAATGTGCCAACACCAACGCGTGTTCGACCTGGAAAACATGCAGCCGTGAGCCACAGTGTTGAAGCAGATCAAAATTTGTCAATTCCTCGACGTTCTAACAATTAGGGAAATCCAAAACCACCAATGGCGAATTTTGCGTAAGGATTTGGAATTGAAGCCTTACAAGGTTCAACTGGTGCAAAAATTGAAGCCCACCGACCATTCACATCGCCGTAGACGGTGCCACATGTCACACAGCCAATGCAACGATCAATTTATAGCAAACCAAATTTCACGAAAATCAGCTGTTAATCGTGTGATTTAACACCACTGGATTATTTTTTGTGGGGCTAAGTTAAGGACAGAGTCTATATGGAGCCAATCGAATCGATTGCATGATTAACGGTTGTGATTAACGAAACAGACCCGGCATTTTGCCAAAAAGTGATTAAAGACTTTGATGAAAGAATCGACATCTGTCAGCGTGCTCGTGGTGGTTGTGGCAGACGTCATTTTTCATTCATAATTGCCGAACTTTTCTCTTAGTAATACAATAAAACTTTGAATCATCTTCACATAATTTTTTTTTTTGCTTTATTTTGTTTTAAAAAACAAAGTTCTTGTTGAAAAACCCTTTATAATAGGTGCATGAAGGGCAGCACCAAAAAGCAATTGTCTATTAATTATATAGATTAGCGAACCACTACTTTTGATTCTCTTGACAGAAAAATACATTGTGACGTTTGATAAATTTTTTCAAAAGGAATTTTCAAGAACAATGTACTTAATTATTTCTAATTTCAGATAAAGAATTCCCTATAACAAATAATTTACGTGAATATCAAAAAACTTTGGCCTTCAACTTGGCCGTATGGATAAATAAATTCATTTCAAACTTAAATATTCATATCGCCGAAACTGCTCCTCAACACTATTCACCAATGAATCAAATGGAAAAGGAGAAACCCACACAAGAACTGACATCATTTTTGCCGGTAGGCGATTATATTTCACAGTCCAGTGATTCGGATGAAGTGTACTATGATGGAGAAAATGGCGAATATAATATTTCTAATCCGGTAACGAGTGAAAGGACACTAATAGCTAATAATACACCAGCTGATGATGTATAAGAGCATAACGAGATTTATTATGTATTTACCTTTTATTTGTGACCAAGAAAGTCCTTTAAAAATTTCATTATTTAATTGTTTTGTACTGTGATTTTTCAAAATTTCAGTTGGCATAGAACGGAACAAAAAGTGCAGCAAATTCTGAAAGTAAATTATTAAAATTAAAATTAATAAAAAATTAGATGAATATTAAAGCAAAATTGTATATGCAAATAGACGTATGTTATAAAAATCAGCATATTTTAAAACGTTACATTTGGAAAGTAGTATTTCTTATTCTGTAACTATTCGTCAGTGGTATGACGATGTGACACAAGATGTGAAAATTGCACTTGTCAGCCCTATTAGACAATACTGAGAGGATCCCAATAGTTAACATTGAGTAGAAGAGTGACGAATTGTTAATATCGGGTTGACGTAACATTTACATATATTTATTTACAACACATAATAAGTGAGATTAAATCAAAGTCTAAATAAACTATACAGAAAACATAAATAATGAGCTCATTACGATCTTTTCATTTCTAAACTCAATTGTTGCTCACTCCATAAGGGATAACGTATCCCTATCATAGAATGATGAGCGTCGCACTGGTAAAGCAGTTACCAATATCGATTAAGACTAAAACGCGAACCACAAGAAAAGGTAAACGGCTATTTCTCTACTTCTTTTTCAAAAGAAAATTTAAATATGTTACAATGGCACTTTGATATTTCGGTGACTTTTTATATTTCCAAAGCAGGAAGAACTTCATGTCCAACACAAACTCTTTTGAATTTGAATGAAAGTGGAAAAAGTGAAAAGGATGCATCGTTTAAACGTTGGACGCTGTTTGTAAATTAATCACTGCAGTACATCATATGAACAAACTTGTATTCGATTGCATTCTATGCATGTTGCAAGAGTACTCATTTTTATACTCCGGATCTCTGCATCACCAATTCCCCGAGTATTCTGATCAAGGGACATTGTATTGAATATGTTGATTCGTTAAAGTGTCTCGGCGTGACTTTGGATTCGTTTCTAAATTTCGATTCTCACATCAACACTCTCGCTATCAAGGTCTGTCTGACCTTGCGTAGGCTATATGTAAGGAAACGGTTAGCAATATCTCTTATAATATCCCAGATAAAGTACGGTCTTGAAGTTTTTTCGGGAACTCATTTTTACAATATTAATAAGGTCGAAAAAATAAATTAGAAAAGTTGTCCGTTACGTTTATAATATCAAAGTTTCTGAACATGATACTGTTTCTGAGTTGGTACCCATGTTTTTGGGATGTAATTTTCATAATTACTTAACTTGGAGAATTCTATTACATTTTTATAAGATTATGAAAGTCAGGCAACCACCAGTTCTTGTAAATGAATTTTCATTTACAGGCTCTACACGGAATGTCCAAATTATTGTACCCCGTGGTCATCTTTCTGTGTTTTGTCGTTCGTTCTTAGTTGGTGTCTATCGAGTTTGGAATCATCTACCGAATCATCTCAAAATTTTTTCCTTTTCTTATTTAACGTATAGGAATAAGATCCTCGAGTATCTTACAACTGAATAATTTACATTGATTTGCCTACAGGATGTAGCGAGCATATTTGATCTCATTTTTTCTTTATTTTGTGTTTTTTTTAGGCAATGTTTATATGGCTGGGGGGCCACATATTACGATAATGGCTAGCTAGTTTTCCTTTATTGTAGGAATGATTATTTTTAATATTCTAGATACATAGATATTTTTTTCTATACAATACATATATAATTGGCCATAAGGCTTCCATTTGTATTGATATTGTTGAATAAATAAATAATTTTGATTGGTTTTATTAAGTTTCATTGTTTTTGCGACGCTTTGTAAATGTGAACGAAACATCGATCTACCAGAGTATACCAGACCAAAAAGCATTTAAAACAGTGGAATTCGTTGGATGAACGTGCACGAAAGAAGGCTAAGGTGTGTGTCTCGGCTTAGAAGGCTACGCATACAGTCTTTTGTGATGTACGGACCGCGATTCACATTTATTGCCTTCAAAAGGGTAAAATGATTACCCGAAAATATTACTGAGAGCTTTTGGACAGATTCATATGCGTACTTTCATTTATGATAAAAATCCATGAATTGGGAAAACTTGAGGAGTAAATTTCCACAACTCCAGACTCAAGCTTAGAAAAGTTGTGGGGTAGCTCCACTTTGGTGATCATAAGATTTTGAGGGTGCTGTTGGCAGAAGTGGTTAGCGCGTTAACTACTAAGCAAACTATAAGTGGGATAAGCTAATGTACAACATAGTGCCCTTCTTCGTCGGTTAGCAGAACCGCCGGCGAAAAGCATTGTATCAGTAGGGGTCATCAATTGAATACTAATCCCATAAAACAAAAACAAAAACGTATTTTTTACCACGAACTTCGGAAGGCTGAAACATCAGCCAGTGAATATTTCCGAATACGTAAAGTTGCGAATAAGTACAAGAATGTACTCAGACTTGCGCTTTAATTATCACTAGTGTGTACCAACAGTAGACGCAATCGACCATGTTCTAGTCATACAAAATCTCTTATAAAACAGTCATACAACAACCAAAACTACAATTATTTAATGATACATTTGTACGAATTCCCAAAAATTACAAATAAAAAAAAAGAACGGTTAAATGCAAAAACAAAATACCTTCCATTGCGCTAAATCAATTTACTCAACTCTCTCGTCTTTTTTCCTACAATTCTTCCACATCTTAGTATGTACAGATGTAGATGATGTTACTTTTCGCTTTCCACCCACCCGGTGGCGTTTTTTTTGAACGACTTTGTCATATTGATTTTTTCATGTATGATTCGCTGTTATAAAGTAGATTTCGAGGCGCAATTTGTATGACATATTCGCTATAGATTCACCGTATGTATAAAAGGAATTTGAAAGTGATCGACATTGTCTGTTATTATGTTATATTGTCTGTCATTGATGGCTGCGAATTACACATTAATTCATATTGAATATCGATGATATTGTCTATTAGGACTCACTAATACACGGACGCTTACGGAACAAAATCAATTCGGATCATCTGTGATGTTTTGGACAATTGCTTAAAAATTTCATGTATGACGCCAAAGAAAATTCAGCATCGATCATTGATGATTTAACATTGTCAGTATTTTTCACGATGAATCATCATGACATTCGCCACTGGGCAAATGTGTAAAATACATGGGTGTGTTTTTTTGTTTGGCTTTAACTTACATGCATGACAATCACGTGTGAATGTGGTATTAGCAACTTTAAAAGGTTATAGCTCCCAAAATACTGAACCCACAAAAACCCACAATAACTCGTTTACTTATGTGAAAAAATATCTTTAATTTGGTAGAAGTCTGGTAAAAATCGGTTATCTAATAGATGCATGAAGGGCAGCACAAAAACAAGCAATTGTCTATAAATTATATAGATTTCAACTTATCACGTGTTCAATTAGTTAGCTTACGGTTTGTTTTAACACTCCGTGCAATTATTTCAGTGGAATTAACGGCTGAAGATCATGCCAAAATTTTTAAAGATAAGCAATTGCTTGATATGTACTCACAGACAAACTTGACTATTCCCCCCGCACATCTGATATTACTTCTTTCCTTCTTCTATCTATGCGGAAAATATCGTACATTTATCTGACATTCACACGGAGGTAAAATCCAATTCCTCCTAATTTGACATCATTATTTTAAGAACTTACCTCTTCATATTTATTTTCATGTAACCAAGAGGTATATACAGAACGTAGAGCTACTGGCGATTTGGCACACGCATAAACGATACAATCCCATAACATTAAATAGCTTAAAGCTGGATGTCTTTCAATTGTTTCCATTTGAGCTATTTCAGTCAGTTTAAAACTAATAAGAAGAAATTAAAGCAAATAATATTCATTACCAGATATTTGTGTTCCTTACCTAAATTCTTTGATATATTTCTGTATTGGCAGATCATAACGTCCTATATAGTCTTCAAAACGATTCAAGAAATGCCATTTTAATAATTTATTTTCATCTTTGTCGATATATTCCGATTTCTTGTCATACACCTCAATATCATCGGCCACAAAGTATGGTGTTAGCTGGCGCATCATAAAAATACTTAAAGTACGCAGAGAATGTACGGGACTGGAGAGATTTTTCAATAGGAAATTACAAACATGATCTAAAGAAATTTGATTGGAGTTCTTGCAAAACTAAAAACAAAAAGAAAAATACTTTGTTATAATTTCGTTAAGGAAAAGTATCTTCATTTAAATCTTACCGAATAAACAATTCCATAATCCATATTTTCCATAGTTGAGGTGAGTTCATTTAGAAATATTTCCCAGCAATCAGAAAAATTGGAGGAAATATCTTGAAAAGGAAAAATAACTATTAGTGATTTACATTAAAAAAAAAAACTCTACATTTCGATTCCAAAAGGAGCCAGATCTCGATTTGTTTATTATTTACATTGCAATTGTGCATTATAACTTTCACATTAAATTGAAATTGCAAACTCTATAGAAAATCGAATACCGTTCAAAACGTTTTGTAGCCATTTTTAAAAGTGACGAATTTATTGCATGTTATTTTGTATCTTACCTTGACATTGACAAATACGATAAAATGATTTAAATACTGTTAAATAAACTTCACGCGAAAATACTTGTATCCATTCATCGTATACATTTTGAATAAGTTCTGTAGAACTTTTGTGTTTTTCTTCAGCAAAGAACGAGGTTAGAGCAGCAAATAGTTTGAACACATGTAGACTGAAGTATAAACACTAAAAAGAAATTTTGAAAAAAAAAAAAAACAAAATTAACTAATTAGAATGTTGAGATTTATGAAAGAACATCAAATAAGATGTGATAATCTTTTTATTTGTTAAAATTAAGCTGAAAAACTTGTACATAAAGTATGGAAATTTGTTGCCATTATTTGGTGGTAATTATGAATAGGAATTTTTGTTATTTTATTATTTATTTTCAATTTGTTGCTCGATTCAATAATTTTTAATAAAAAAATATCGAATGAGAAATTATTTGTTTTGTTGTTTTTAAAGTTTTTTAAAAGCTATTTTTGTTGTGCTTTAGTAATTCTCAGATATTATTTGCGAGTTCATGTATGAGTAAATGAATTTTAAAACTTTTAAAACATGATGGTAAAGATCTACTGATGAATTGGTATTTAGCTTTAAAATTCTTAGGAATTGTAATACTTTTTAATTATTTATGCCTTTAATTTTTTTTTTTGTTTGCGATTCTCTTACTTACCTTTTGATCCTCATTTTCTAAAGCATAATTCAATGACTTTGTGATGCTAAGAATCCAATGTCCCAAGCCAATACGTATAACGTCCCAATTTTTTATGGTCAATTGATATGGAGCCTTGCGCAATACTTCGATTAATAAATTTATATATTCCACAGCATTTAAAACACTTGTCATGTCATGTTTAAATATTTCTCTGAGAAGAAAGAAAAAAACAATTTAAAAGTCTTCTTCTAGGTTTATACAAAACATCAAATATCTTACGTTTGATAGAGCAATAAATCCTTTTGGGTATGCAATTTATCTGCATGGTGTGTTATAAACTGCACTGCGGACATAATTATGTTCTGATCAGATTTATCATTATATGACGAAGAAAAGTTATTCTTAATTAAACAACGAAAAACTGCTGCATTTATCCATATTGATGAGGGCTCACAACGCATAATTGGACACTGTAGACTAATAGTTTTCTCTTCTAGTTTCGGCAATAAATATTGCAGAGTATTGATGTAAGCTTTTAAGGCTTTCTGTGCCACAAAGTATTCTTGCAAATCTTCTGCCAACAACAAAGTAGCACTCTCTTCGAATTGTGCATATTGTTCAATATTCACGAGATAGGGAAGAGAACGGCAATAAATAATATTTTCCTCTTTCGCCGTTTCTTCTAGAAGTCTCTCCTTCAGAGTAACACTAAGTTCACCCGACTGACGTAAAAGCAGTTGGACTTTTTCAGAGAGTTCCAAGCACAAATTTTCTACAAATTTTTCCAATTTATCTGTATGCGTTATTAGGGCATCACCACACGCAGCTACATTAATGTATTGCAGTAACTGTGTTTGCAAAAATTCTGACCAAATTTTTAACAAATTTTCATTAGGATCACAATAGTCTTCGGTAATTTCATCGCCATTAATTTCAGTGTTTTCCAATAAACCTGATGGTTTAGCTGATTTACACACCAGCTTGCACAGGGTAGAAAAATTAAGTAATGATCTTTGTAATACCAATTTCAAATCTGAGAATTTCTTTATATTGTTGGTAAAATCATTAGATGGAGATGATGCACTTCTCAAGGATTCAATAAATGAACAAACATTAAAAAGATCTTGTATGTCGTTTGTATTGTTCTTCAATAAGGACTTTAAGATCTCATCAATTTTCAAAGAACGTTGACTTTCCAGTTCAATATTTTCGGTAGAGCAGGTAACAAATTTGGCCACAGCTTCAGCAATAGAATCTAAACAAGTTATAGTTAAATTCTCCTTTACAGCCTGTTGATCTACTATTTCAGCACATTGATGCAACAATTGGTCATCTATAACAATATCTTCACTGGATAAAGCATCCTGCCAGCAGGTTGTTATCTCCCACATAGTATCCTCTGATATATAATCATTGACTGATTTCTCTATACTAAATCTAAATAGCCTTAAAAATACTTTATGTTGCATTGAACACGTTGAATTTTCATTGGAACATACTACTGGCATAATTTGTGCTATAAAACTGCCACAGGCATCCACATCTGTATTTATGTTTTCATTATGGTCATCGGCTGTCAAAGGTTCGGAGATAATATTGAGTATTGTATCTACTGCTTTAGAGGATATTAAAATTTCACCGGAATCCGTTTGAAAGAAACACTTGTGTAACAAATTAAATAGATCCTTGGAATTGTTAGTAACTACATCTAAAGCGATTTCGCCAATGATTTCTGTAGTTTCGTTTTGTGAGAGAATATCACGTACTTCGGGTTCTATACACATGGGATGCGATAGTAAGCGTTGCAATATTAATGTTTGAGTTAAATGGTGTTGAATCTGTAATGAAAAATAAATTTTTAGTTGTGATTTACAATCATAATTTGAAATAATAACGTCTTACTTTCATCAATTCCTTGTCTATAACTGCAAATCTTTGTTGTTTTTCGAAATTTAGCAAAATTTCAAATATTACATCGACTACAATTTCACAGGCTTCATTGTCCAATATCATCGATTTCAATAAACAGACAAATGAGTCTAATGTGGTCTCCAATTTGCCATCTTCACTAATTTTGGCGTAAAAGTCCTTCTCATTAAACATATTGCACAGTAAACGTACTTGCTTGATATATTTAGAAGTTTTTAATGAAATAGTTTTAGCCAAGCAAATACGCAATAATTGTAAAACCAATTGTTTAAGCTCCTTCTGTATAAAAGCAGCCGTTGTATGTTGCTCTTTAGGTGTTGACGGACTTTCGGATTTTTCTACATCTTTCGCCGGGGCTTCAGCAAATTTAACTTTATGTTCTTCCAAGCTAGGATTTGCTGTATATAAATCATTTATTAGCTCAATAACACGCTCTAAGTACAATTCACCAACATCCCGGTTATTCAGCTCGTCCGGTATTATCGCAAATAATAAAGACCAAAATTTATCCAATAATTGTTGATATAATGAAAATATTAAAGATTGTTTGTCAAAGAAAGCCGCCAAAGTAGAAGTATGTTGGAAGAAATTTTTCACTACGAACGCATCTGTACTAGTGAGACACCATTTTAGGGGCGCAACAATATTTTCCTCCAACAAATTAAAAACAAACGATTTTTCTTCATCTCGCATAATATTTTCATTTTTAGTGTGAATATTTTGTATTATATAACGTAAACATTCAAAGTAGGTTTTAATAATGATCTTAGTATCCTGTTTTGATGTGCTTAGGGTGGGATTTTGCTCAATTATAACCTCTTTAATGTTATCGAAAAATTGCTTTGCTAATCTGTGATATTCATTTCTATCCGGAGTAACTTGTGAAAGTTGCGAGAAAAATGGCAGAATATTGGGACAAATTGCTTGAGCATTTCGACTGAAAGCATTACGTAGTAATTTGTTTAGTTTGGGCCAAACAGTTTTTTGAAAATCAATTATCTCATACCTACAAATAATGTATAGTATTTATTTAGTATATAAAGGTGTTATGTTTTATTGATATATTTACCAGTCCTTGTAATTTGTTTGTATAAGCAATATGCAGCCCCATATATGAGGTGCTACAAGAGGTTCGGATTCATCTATATTTTTAAATGCTATCGTTATCAATTGAGATTTTTGAGTAGTAAAAATAGCATCTTGTTGGGGACATTGCAGCAAATGCCAGATTAATTCAAACCAAGCAGCTCTTGGAAAAAAAAAAAAAAAATAGAAAAAAATACAAAATATTCTTCATTAATACGAGTGATCTTATGTGTTAAATGGTTCATGGTTTTGAAAACGGTTTTGTATTTTTAAAGCCAATTGTTGCTTTATGGTATAATAAATAATAACATTATTGAATTTGGGGCCTAGATTATTATTAAAAAATTTAACCTGTGAAGTCACCTCTGTAAGGAGACCTTATGTTTCGTTTGATTATATTATTACCAAGAGGAGCAAAGGTATGAGGGGGTTAAAAACAGCTCGTATGGTTTCGTGTAAATATACACACTGTATGTGGCCGGAACTTGTTGACCTTATTAAAAATCGCTAAAACTTTAACGGTTATAAAACATATTTTAGAAATAACTAAAATGGCGGAAAATCGCGAAAAAACTTCGATAAATGTAAAAGATTATAGAACGCAATACTTAATAAAAATTCCTAAAAATGCGTATATCCAATAAAAAAAATAGGTATAATTCGAAACGGTTTCGCTTTTTCAATTGAAAAAATTGTGAAATAAAAATTTGTTGTAACATACTTGATAGTACTCACTTTTAAATAGGTATAAAAGTGTGGAAGCTACTCTTGCAAACAAATTTTGTAACATCCAAATAATACAAGCAGTTTTTGAAGCAAAAAACGGCCAAAAATCTACTTTTTTAAGTTAGGTTAGGTTAGCAGGCTGCTAGTAATAGGAAGATTAGATTCCAGCCCTGATGTGGTCCCATTATGTTTTTTTTTTTCAATTAGACTGCGTATAAATTTTCACGGAGTGGAAAAAAAGGTATTAAAATATTGTTTTTGTTTTTGCAAATCGGCCTAGATTTGACTACCCCATTAGCAAAACAATGGACCAAGGAAGGTAAAAGAGATACAATTTTAGTTATTTAGTCAAATATCACCTGCATAAAACCATTAATGTCATACAATTTTGTTCGCTTTTAGATAGAAAAATCTACATGCTAAATTTATTTCTATTATCAAAAAGTTAGCTTAGCATAGGTTCGAAATTTCCATAACCTCAAGGTTACCCACTTTGGGGTGTTGGGGCTATGTCCCCTTTTAAGATATAACATCCCAAATTCCAACTTAAACTCAAAAACACCTGCATAAATGCCGTTTTAAATTTTATTATAAGCAGACTGCCCGTTTAGAAATTGCTGATTTATTTCCATTTTTTTTCTTTAAAAATCAACCACTCTGCGACGTTTTGTGTTGATAAGTGCATAATTTTAATCGATCAAGAATTAGATTTAGAATTTTTTTCTTTAAACCGCTTTTTTGAACGTTAGAACATTTAAAAAATAACTTTTTTAAAGATCTTTTGAACGTGATCGATTGAAATGTGAGTATAACTATATGTATTTTTCTGAACTATTTAATGTTCAAGAAAAAGGAATAGTCTACTTTAGTTTTTTCTAATTTAAGCTTGTTTTGATTTTATTAAACATATTTTGCCTACCTTATCGCATTGTTTTTGTTCTTAGCAAAACTCCAAAATTTTTGATGTTCTACCAACTTTTTTAAGCCGTCTTGTATTTGGGTCTGATCCTCGGCAAGCGATGTTTTTTCAACGAAAAATGAGAGCTCTTTCAAACTGCACACAACTATACGTTGATATTTTTGTTCAGCTTCTTCAGGTTTTAAGTTTTTCCCTGTTGACAACGTCGACGCTGAGTGGAACGTTAAATTACGTGTAGCATATTCAAGTATCTCACTTTGGCAATGCAGACAAACTTCACGCGTGCGATTAGAATTACCAGCGAAAGTCTCACTAAAAGAACTACTAGCTATACTAGCGGCGGGTGCATAGTTATCAAAATGACTGGCCAACCACACAGGAACTAACTGCTTCAAATACGGAGCCACCGCCTTTTTACACTTGTACAATAAAAGCTGCAGAACTGTTTGCGACAACTCACGCACATTATGTTCCGGATCGGTAGCTAAATTATGATAGAATTTAGGCCATAGAGGCAATATCATTTTAAGTTCATTCATTTCAGTGTTGTTAATCAAATCGATAAATTCTTGTAGGGCTTTTTTCTTAGTCATCGGATCTTTTTTAGAAAGTTTTTTCATGGTCAATTGATACTGCGGACTAATGCTGGCATCAAAAGTATCCGATAGTTGCTCGACTGTTGTAAAGCCAGGTGCAAATGGTATAATACCCAAATCCGAATGTGCGGAAAATCCCACAAATGTGGGTGCAGTACCCAACAATTCTGCACTGCGTGCACTACTCGACGGCTGTAAAATTAAACAGCATGTTAGATGTAATTAATATAATTTTCATAATGGTACGCACTTACCTTTGCATTATTTTTAGTGCGTTGAGTGTGCTTCGGTTTACCTCCCATTATCTGATCAAAAATTTGTGAATTTTTCTGCTAAAATTTGTCTTTACCAAAAATACTATAGACTATTTGGAGAATTATGAAAACAATGTAGAAGAGTTGCCACACTATAAATTATTATAAGTATGTACAGTTTAGGTACAAGCCAAGGCGAATTCATAACAGTTACTGTTAATACTACAACAAGTACAACACTACAACAACTTTCGACTTATGAGCCCCTATGCTTGCAAATACAAATTTTGATATGCGAGCCTCCATTATGCTAGAAAAAGTAGATCAGCTGTGTTTTCAGCTTCACCTTTTATGAATTCGCCTTGGTTCTTAACATAAATTTTGTTCAGTGTTCTTTGTGTAGAAACGTCCTTTAACAGCTGTAATAAATACAACATTGCTTAAAAAAAGTAAATACCCCTTTTGACAACACGTGCGAATATATTTACATATAGTTTCTGTGAATTATTTCCAACAAAAAATAATTATTTATAAAACATTGCTGAAAAATGACAGAATTTTTAACATATTACAATCTATGCCCTATACCCGAACCCAAGGATTTTCTGGGTATATCACCAGATAAGGACGAGGGCAATATTATAACTACACTAGCAAAAAACATCGTAATAATAATTAAGGTGTGATAGAATTGAAATTCTAAAAATACGTACTACATATATAAAGTATATGTAATTATTTCTTTGTAAACATTTTTCGCCCGGCAGATTTCAACTCAAAAGCAAATTAAAAGCTGGTCCGTGCTTGAGAAATTATCTTCCAAAGTGGTTTATGATAGAAAAACTGAGAAATATGTTGGCGTATTTGCAAATAAATCGATTAGACTTTGGGATGAATACACAACGGATGTTAATAAATGTAAAAAACTAAAGGTATAACTTAAGCAAATTTAAAAGTACATATTTTATATAATATTTAAAAGATAACCTGTTTAAATACGTAGTTCCACAAAAGTATAGCTGAATTAGTTAGCGACGAAGGTGAGACGTTAGTATTGTATTCGGATGGCTCCTGTGAACTATTGAACGCTGCTATTGAATCACGTAAAAATGATAGTGGAATAAACAACTCTCAACAGTTGGATTTATTTTCCAACCTGTTATTCTCCAATGCCAGTGTCGAACATATGTCTAATGGCAATCGATTTCTTAATTATTTTGAACGTAATACTAAAACTGGTGATCATTATTTAGTCAGAATTCCTATGCAAGGAGACGAAGGTAAACCAAAACGCTTCAGTTTAAAAAGAGATCTTTTAGGCGTTCATGTTGCTGGTGCTGCTGTTATTGAAGGAGATGGATCTTCAGTACTATTAACGATATGTGAGTTTATTTTTCTTTCAACTACTCGTAATAATTTCAACTCATAATAATATCATCATCTACTTTTATGCAATATTATTTTATTTATTCTGTTTTGTTTCGAAAATTTTATATAGGGTTATATTTTTTGTGTATTTATAACTATGCCTGAATCTTTTTGCATTTTAGTTATTTCTGTTAAACCAATTGCATAACATTTATTAAAATCTAACTTGCAAAGGATCAAAGTACCTATATCAATATCAAGTATATGCATCTCGGCAGCAACATAAAAAACAACTAGCTTTTTGTTTGCGTAAAATAAATTTACAATTTTCCAAAATAGCTCAGTAGCAGAGCTGTAAAGGAATGATTTATTTTTGAAAGAATCTACGAATCATAAACGCTTTTGAAATTTTTGTTAAAACAACAGTTTTTTTAATAATGATCCTAATCCTAGTGAAAACAGTGAATTAAAAAATTGCTTTTCTTTAAATCACCAAAGAATTCACTCGAACTTTAATTCAATTAATTTTTTAGTGATCTGTATGCATGCGGGAAATTTTAATTAATGAGAAATGCCCGAAAAAAAATTTTAATCATTCTTTTACAGCTCTGCTCAGCAGAACTTAAAGAAAATTGTGTAGAAAGAAAAATGGAAAAATTTTGACAATAGTCAATGAAAATATGTATAAAAAACGCGATCAGCTGTGCTCTTGCATTTAATTGTATAAATATACTTTACAAAGTATATACCCATTATTTTTGAAAATTTACTGATGTTTAAACTTCCATATAATTTTAGTTTTGGTCTTCTTTATTAGAGTCCCGGATTGATTACCGGTTAGAAGCTTAGAATTTACCATACGTACATATGTATGTACATATGTATATCTCTAAATAACATCTATTCATATAAAATTAAAGCTTAACATATTTTGTACATTTCAAATGTACATATGTTTGTATTGAGAACAAAAGTAAATTGTTTGAACAGCCACTTACTTATATCGGAAGTAAAGAAGGATAAACATGACAAATTACATAGTTGGATCACCAATTTTTATTAAATATTTATATTTAAAACTTCGTACACTGATGTCTTAACATTTTTATTTTTATTATATATAATATGTAACACTCACTATAAACTGATATCCATTTCAGGTATGGAAAGTTGAATTCTTGATAATTTTTATTGTTTTAATCATGGTATGTATAATAAAAACAGGTTAAATCGCCCTGCCTGCTGTAGAGCAACAACCGTCGCACAGAGGGGTAAAATCGCAAAAAATGGAGATTAATTAAACTACTTATCCGATTTTAAAAATTCTTTCACTATTAGAATGCTACGTTATGACTGAGTGACATAGGCTACACATCTTTTGGAAAAGTGGGCGGTGCCACTCCCCCTATTAAAAATTGCTCTAGCGGCCATAGTAATAGACCGACTGTCATGAAACTTTCCGAATATTGTACTGTTGACCTGCTTATAGTCCTTGGCTATACTTGGTTATGACTGGATAAAGGGGCGTGGCACCGTACGGATGTGTCTGGTGAGCGTTTTGTTCAAAAATTTAAATAGCTTTTTCCTTCATGTCTACAAAATAGGAAAAAAAATGTATATATAAGTATTTATATATATGGATATATTTATTATAAGATATGTGTTTCTGACGTGCTATTTTAAAAAATATGCCCAAAGTCATCATACTCCAATGCATCGCCCTCGTTATAATCATCATCGTCATCTGTATCATGATTTGTGCCTTCTGGTGCCACGTTCGTCAAAACTGAAGGCGAAACTAGTAGATCTACTACTGATTTTGGAAGTTGGTGGAATTTTTTTTTTTGGCATTTTTGTTTTACAAGATAGGATTGGATCTGAACTTAGGAACCTATTTAATATGTCTCGATTGCAATCCCCCCGACTACATTTGCGAGAAAAATGTTCTCTGTAGTTATTAAAATCTTTGTTTCGGGCTTCCTGGGCTTCCTCAGACAATTCACCGATCGGTAATAGCGCGTGCGAAATGATTTCTGGGCCATGTATTAAAAACTTATGTAAGGTTGGAGGCATGTAAAACCACTTATACTTTTTAGCAAAAAGTCGAGCTGTATTCTGAGCAAATACTCTAAATTTTTCTACATTGATGTCATGACCACAAGATACGGCAATTAATATTGTGTGCATGTCCTTAATCAGCTCCAGATCTAGTTTCGTAATATCTGCTGTGATTTCAGCGTTTCGCACAAATACAACACATAACGCACAAGTACAATTAAGTTTCACGTTTCAATACACAACAAAATATCACGTTTCATTGTAACACTCTTGTCATTGTAACACACAGTTGCAAACGATATACAAAAACAACAATTATAACAACGAAAACGAAGACAAAGCAAACAAAAGACAAGAACTGGTGTTCTTTGCTAGAGTGACTATTTTCACAATTAAATTAATAAAAAAAATTCGCGCAAAAACGCGCAAAATGTTATTACTGAATATGAAAGCCTAAAAACTGTAGTTTCTTAAAAAATTAATATTCTAACCTCAACTTACCCCATTCATATTTAAATATCCACGAATATTTTTAAAATAGCCAAAATTTAGACATATTTTAAAAATTTTTTTAAAAATATTTCTACACAACTTTTGTTAACACAATTATTTTTAGAACAACGCTAAAATACCTGAGGTTGAAGATTCCATAGTAAAAGTATTACTTTTGACTTGCGAAAAACTATATATTAAGCGTCGAAATATACCGAATTTCAATTAACACTATCGTACGCGAATCGCTCAAAAATTACTTAACTTTAATATAATGCAGCTTGACAAGTAAACAACATATGACATTGAAATTTTCAGTAGTGATGTAGAATTTTATATGCTTTAATCGGTTACTAAATATTTTTCAAAAAAACAAATTTTCATTTTTCAATTAATATCCATTTTTGCGATTTCACCCCTCTGTGCGTCGGTGAAATATACAATTTTATTTGGAAATTTTATGTAAAAAATAAAAATATCTGCTGTAAAGAAAACTTTAATACCACATAAAGAAACTTAAACCTAAAAATGCATTTTTAACAGCCGAACTACCTGTAAAAGCAGTAAAAAACCGATGTGTTTGGCAGCGGCTACAATTTACAAGAGCGACAATGATGGCCGGCTTCGAAGCGATCGGCTTTTTTTTTCTGTTTTTGACACTTTGAAATCATTTTACACTAACAAAATACCTGTTGTTTTTGTGACGTTGTATTTCTTTTAGGGGCAAGACTACCTTATTTATTATACCATGATTTAAATGAATTAATTATCTTGAAAATAAAATGTATATTTTATTTAATTCTATTTAAATATATTTTCTGAAAGTACTATATTTGCAAATCGCACACATTTTTCAATAAAAACTATCACAGATATTCATATTTCTTACTATCACTCTTTTTGAGTTTTATTTAGGCAGATCCAACTTCCGTCTTAAAAGCGAATTATCACCTTTACTAAAATTGATACATAAGTAATTTCTTTTATAGTTTTGGCGGTGTTTGATTATCAAAATCATTAATTTTAGTTTGTCATATATTTTGGTACGTATTAACAAAACTAATTTTATATGTTCCTTACTTTTCATTTAGGGTCGGATAAGCGCATTTTTCTTCTGAATCTTACCGATGATATCGAGCCAGAACGTTCACCTGGCAGTTTTGTATCAATGCTAACGCAACTAAAAGTCGATGCACCGCTTTCGATTTTAGGTTTATCGAAACATTTTGTGGCAATCTATGGTGCTAATCATGGCCAAGAAGGGGCGTATCTCATATTATACAACACACAATATAAAGTTATTAAAACGAAACAATTCTTCAAAGTCTATTTTAACTATTCGCAATTGTGGTCTGTTGATGAATATATACTTTTAGCCATGGGACAAAATCTATCCGTAGTGAAATATAGGGTATTGAAAGAGGTACTTTCGGATTTAGTGGGAACACAAGTAGGTCATGATTACCAATCAGTGCTTGAAGATTTACATATCAATGAAGAAGATCATTTGGAGGAATATTTACAATATTGTGCGGAAACTGATCCAACAGTACCAGATGAAAAACAATTACATTTTAAGACGAATTTCAAGGAAGCTGAAGGCAATATTTTAACTTTTATAAATTCCAAAAATTTCGATAAAGAATTAAACGCTTTAAAGCAGCTGAATTTACATGTTGAAGTAGTGCAGGTTGAACAACCATACGATGATGATCAAATTTTGTTAATGTCCAACTATAACGACAACGGTTTTATTTGCCCTGAAATACAAATTATAGCCGCACAACTGGAAAAGGCAGGAGCTAGTGAACACGAAATTACAGAAAAATTATTGACAGTGTTAATGAAGGCGAATCTACTACAAGATATTGGCATTTGTCTTAGACGTTACAATAATGTATCCGAAAAAATTCTGTCAAAAACTTTAAATTATTTATTACAAAATTTAAAGACAAATGGTGATGAAAACGTAATGCCTTCTTTAACAAATGGCGCCAACGAAAGCCCTGAACATATGGAAGTTGACTTTCAACTAGAAAATGAGAAGAAAACAAAAAATTTTCCAAATATAGACTTGTTGGCAGAAAAATATTCTAATACTAATTCTCCCACTGAAGTGAAAGATATTTTAAATATTTTGTTGTCATGTTCCTTTGATACAAAAGCTATTTCAGTGCATATAAGAAACGACATAAAATACCAGCACATTTTATTATTATTGCAATATTTATACAATATGCTGAAAGGATCTCAATTCTTGCTGCTTGAAGAACGTCCTTCAGTTGATCACTGTAGCACTGATAATGAAATGCAACTTTTCCGTTGGTTTGGTGTTTTCCTGAACTCACATTTTCAAAAATTAGCTCTATCCAAAGATGTAGAATTAATTGAAATTTTATTTAAATGGCATGAGCTCTTTCAAGACTATAAACGAGAAATTATTGAACTTGAAACGGTTGCGGCCTTATTATATGATGTAGTAAAAATGAAAAAGAAAGCAACTGTGGGAAATAAAACTTCCACAAATTGGTATTCAATTGAGGAAGTCTATTTGTTTTAATATACCTTTTTGTTTTTTTCTTTTTTGAAGAACGAATATAAATGTATGTATGTATCTATTTTTAATAAAGATAAAATTTATATAAATTTAATTCTTAACCAATGTTTTAATAAGGATTTGAATTCTTTCTATAATCTTGAAATCGAAAATAAAATGCCAAGTTTCTGTAAAGCCTCAGAAAAGTGGCAAAAAATTATGTATGTATCTAAAGCAGTGTCGGGCACACACATACTCTCTCATATGTTTTGGTATGGGAAGCAGCAAAAAAACGAACGAACGTCAATAATTGTACACTCGAAAAATTTTTCTGTTGCCTAAAGTAAAATACATTTCTTGCCTTTTAGTATTTTTATTTGATTTGAATTTTTTTTCAATAATACTTTTTATGTTAATATAATAGTAACGAAAACAATATTCATTTAATAATAAACTAGTTACACAACGAATGAAATAAAATATAATATTTAATAAGTAAAGAAATATCTAGAAAACATAATAAATAAAAATAAAATTTATTAAAAACGAAGCCCTCAAGCTTGATAATTTATTAAATTCGATAATTAAAATAAAAAGTTCGAATAAAAACAAAATTATAAAAAAAAAATCATCTTCCCATTCTTCATTGAACATTTTGCTTTGAGTGTAAACAAAAAATTATAAGCGAGGTCTTCCTCAAACAAGTGCTGATCAGCGACTGGTTTGATTTACTTTGACGAAATGATAACAAAGCAACAACCGAACGTTAATTCTCATAAGCTACACGAAGATGCTTATAGTATACGTGTGTCGACGTCGCGCAAACAGAATTTTCTTGCTAAGCACGCGTGCTTAGCATTTCAAAAATCGCCCGACACTGATCTAAAGCGAATAATTTATTGTGTAGAGGACCAATAACTCCCCTGAATGCTGGTCCTAATTAAAAAAAAAAAAAAAAAAAAAAATGTAAACACTGATGTTGTATACGAAGTAGTGTTGAAGTTCGAAGGACCATATATACATAAGTTGTAGTCTCAGTTTGCAAATGCCATCTCTGTCTGAGAATAATATACATTTAAACAGCAACAAGTACGCGAATTGCGAATCGCAGTGGCCACATAAAAAGTTTATGATCACTTGGAAAATCTAACGTGGATGAATGTGTTGCTTCAATGCCTGAACACAGAATTCGGCAATAAGTAGGGAACAAATTCAAGCTGTAATCGATAATTTTTATTGCTGCCTTTGCTTAACTGTACGAAAACAAACTATCAGCCATATGTCACAGAGATCTATTCCGTTCGGAAACGGAATTCAATCTGAATTTTGATTCTTAAAAAAAAATGAAAAAAGAAATGATTTTTCAAAATCAAACCACTTTTAGATAAATAAAATTTTCCTGTTTGTAAATTTAAAAATGGTTTCATTTGGAAAAATCATTTCATTTTCGTTTTTTTTAAGAATCAAAATACGGATTGAATTATTTTTCCTAACGGAATATATCGCTGTGAAATGGCTGTATGTGGACTAGGTTAGGTTAGGTTAGGTTAGGAGGGGTAGTGTGAAATACACATCCACTCGGAGACCCAATTGGATCCATTGTGATTCCCTTCATTTATAATTTATTGACTAATTAGTCTCCTTACTGTCCAAGGAGAAACAAAGAGCCGTTATCATCCATCATTCAGCCATTTAATTCCCATGATAAAGCCCCTGATATCCTCAAGTTTGTACTTCGCGATATCACTAATGCCCTCATGGAAACGTCTGCTCAGCCATCTTTGCCTATGGCGTTGCAGCCTTGGGCAATGACAGATGATATGCTCTATAGTTTCTGGCTCCTCTTCCTACAGAAATCCGGAGTGCCATTTTCCCATATGCTGGTCCTCGCTCTAACCGAGCAATGGCCAGTCAAGGCGCCTACTAAGACTCTCAAAACCTTTCTATTCATACCCAGCAGTAGATGTGGACTATGATCACCTAAATTCTCGGTGTCGTATTCTTTTTGTGTTTCATTAAAACCTACACTACGTCCAGTATTCAATTCATTGTGAATTGTATCACTTCAGATTCAATATACGCATGTCTCTGAACTGATCTGCTTTTTTTGAGGATTAGCACTCAGGAATAAGCCCAATGCAATGCATTGTGCCATAACTACTAATAGGTTAGAAAAGATAGATGGTGAAAAGTGTAGTTCTTTTTCAACTCTGCAATTGCGCATTTTTTTTTTTTTTTGTTAATTTTAGAGCTGTTTTGCAGCGCATCTGGAGCATAAACTTTCTTAAGCTCTGTATGTGCACGCATTTTATTAATTGTTTTACTTCGCCGACGATTCTTTTAACTGACGAAGGAGGGGGATGTTGTGTACATTAGCTTGGAACAGTATGAATCGTCACTTAAAAAAGAGTACCACAATAATGCACATTTGTAGCGTGGTCAAACTGTCTCTATAACCAACACTAACATTGCCGCATACATGTAGTGTCTGCAAACACACAAGCGTGTAAAATTGCATTGACAAACTACAACCAAAATAAAACGATGTAATAATAGTTTTTTATTTATATTAGTTTGAACATAAAAATTACCTTGAAAGCCTGTATAGTTTAATCTATTACTTAACAAACAAAGAGATAAGGTCGAATAGAAATATAAACATACAACCAAAATATTTTGTCGGTCACCCGACACCCTTGAGTTTGATCAAACGGCCGACGCATAAGTCCTTGAATTAGTACCGCATGCTTTTGTGCATTTGTTTATAAATATCAACATTATGAAATGTCTGTTGAATACATGTATGCGCTGGTTTATTTTTATCTATTACTGTTGGGACACACGCCGCATGTCCACCATGAGAAACCAAAAGGAATGTTTCTTTATAATAAATAATGTTTCTTTATAATAAGGTAACCCTAAGAATTCTTCTCATAATTAGTATATAAGACGATGTAATTTAGTTTAAGAAAAGCATTAATAAATCTGACTTAGGAGCTCCGCCTTACAAGCTCTAAGTAAAAACAAAAATAATAAGAACAAAACTCTTTTATTACATGGCGATCCTGCCAGTTTTCTTAGAGTGCTACTAGATTTGCACCCAGAAAAAAGAGCAGAAGAAGGAGAGGGTCCGCCTAGCCAAAAGGCACCCCAACATAGCATAGTGGTAGAATAAAGCTCCGCCTAGCCAAGAGGCACCAAAAACATAAGAAGGAAGACCGCCAGCCCATATGATCTGACAAAAAGAGCCCAACAACAACAATATTATTTTTATTATATTATATGTATTTATAATATTATATATATTTTAAAAGTGGTGCGCCAAGTCGCACACTAGGGCCAGTAAGCGTTAACCGCTCGTGGCAACTATTTTTTTTTGTTTGTTTGTTGGCTAAAATATCTAAAGAATTTTTTTTTTTTTTTCAAACAAAAAGAGATTATCTCAAAATTTTTATTATGCCGTCAGTGGGATCAAGCCCACTGACAATCGAAGAATATAAGAAAAGAAAATTACAAAAGAAAGAAGAAGTAGCCACAGCAATAGGCAAAATAAAAAAGCCAAAGCGTAGACTATGTAAGTCCGATTTCTCAATTGTATTTGAGAATTTTTCTATAAAGTTTTAAAGATTAAAATTGTGTAAATTTTGTTCACCTCTACGGGAATTTGGCTATTTGTGGGCACATTTATGTTTGTCGCTCATTTGGACCAATGGGAAATTAAAGCCAAGGATCCATACTTATAGACTATGTAAGTCCGATTTCTCAATTGTATTTGAGAATTTTTCTATAACATTTGTTTGTCACTCATTTAGACCAATGGGAAGTTAAAGCCAAGAATCCATACTTATTGACTACGAAAGTCCAATTTCTCAATTCTATTTGAGAATTTTTCTTTAAAATTTTAAGGATTAAAATTGTGTAAATTTTGTTCAGCTCTACGGGAATTTGGCTATTTGTGGGCACATTTATGTTTGTCGCTCATTTGGACCAATGGGAAATTAAAGCCAAGGATCCATACTTATAGACTATGTAAGTCCGATTTCTCAATTGTATTTGAGAATTTTTCTTTAAAATTTTAAGGATTAAAATTGTGTAAATTTTAATCAGCTCTACGGGTATTTGGCTATTTGTGGGCACATTTATGTTTGTCGCTCATTTGGACCAATGGGAAATTAAAGCCAAGGATCCATACTTATAGACTATGTAAGTCCGATTTCTCAATTGTATTTGAGAATTTTTCTATAACATTTGTTTGTCACTCATTTAGACCAATGGGAAGTTAAAGCCAAGAATCCATACTTATTGACTACGAAAGTCCGATTTCTCAATTGTATTTGAGAATTTTTCTATAACATTTGTTTGTCACTCATTTAGACCAATGGGAAATTAAAGCCAAGAATCCATACTTATTGACTATGTAAGTCCGATTTCTCAATTGTATTTGAGAATTTTTCTATAACATTTGTTTGTCACTCATTTAGACCAATGGGAAATTAAAGCCAAGAATCCATACTTATAGACTATGTAAGTCCGATTTCTCAATTGTATTTGAGAATTTTTCTATAACATTTGTTTGTCACTCATTTAGACCAATGGGAAGTTAAAGCCAAGAATCCATACTTATTGACTACGAAAGTCCGATTTCTCAATTGTATTTGAGAATTTTTCTATAACATTTGTTTGTCACTCATTTAGACCAATGGGAAATTAAAGCCAAGAATCCATACTTATTGACTATGTAAGTCCGATTTCTCAATTGTATTTGAGAATTTTTCTATAACATTTGTTTGTCACTCATTTAGACCAATGGGAAATTAAAGCCAAGAATCCATACTTATTGACTATGTAAGTCCGATTTCTCAATTGTATTTGAGAATTTTTCTATAACATTTGTTTGTCACTCATTTAGACCAATGGGAAATTAAAGCCAAGGATCCATACTTATAGACTATGTAAGTCCGATTTCTCAATTGTATTTGAGAATTTTTCTATAAAATTTTAAGGATTAAAATTGTGTAAATTTTGTTCAGCTCTACGGGAATTTGGCTATTTGTGGGCACATTTATGTCTGTCGCTCATTTGGACCAATGGGAAATTAAAGCCAAGGATCCATACTTATTGACTATGTAAGTCCGATTTCTCAATTGTATTTGAGAATTTTTCTTTAAAATTTTAAGGATTAAAATTGTGTAAATTTTGTTCAGCTCTACGGGAATTTGGCTATTTGTGGGCACATTTATGTTTGTCGCTCATTTGGACCAATGGGAAATTAAAGCCAAGGATCCATACTTATTGACTATGTAAGTCCGATTTCTCAATTGTATTTGAGAATTTTTCTTTAAAATTTTAAGGATTAAAATTGTGTAAATTTTGTTCACCTCTACGGGAATTTGGCTATTTGTGGGCACATTTATGTTTGTCGCTCCTTTGGAGCAATGGGAAATTAAAGCCAAGGATCCATACTTATAGACTATGTAAGTCCGATTTCTCAATTGTATTTGAGAATTTTTCTTTAAAATTTTAAGGATTAAAATTGTGTAAATTTTAATCAGCTCTACGGGTATTTGGCTATTTGTGGGCACATTTATGTTTGTCGCTCATTTGGACCAATGGGAAATTAAAGCCAAGGAACCATACTTATAGACTATGTAAGTCCGATTTCTCAATTGTATTTGAGAATTTTTCTATAAAATTTGTTTGTCAGTCATTTAGACCAATGGGAAGTTAAAGCCAAGAATCCATACTTATTGACTACGAAAGTCCGATTTCTCAATTGTATTTGAGAATTTTTCTATAACATTTGTTTGTCACTCATTTAGACCAATGGGAAATTAAAGCCAAGAATCCATACTTATTGACTATGTAAGTCCGATTTCTCAATTGTATTTGAGAATTTTTCTATAACATTTGTTTGTCGCTCATTTGGACCAATGGGAAATTAAAGCCAAGGAACCATACTTATAGACTATGTAAGTCCGATTTCTCAATTGTATTTGAGAATTTTTCTATAAAATTTGTTTGTCAGTCATTTAGACCAATGGGAAGTTAAAGCCAAGAATCCATACTTATTGACTACGAAAGTCCGATTTCTCAATTGTATTTGAGAATTTTTCTATAACATTTGTTTGTCACTCATTTAGACCAATGGGAAATTAAAGCCAAGAATCCATACTTATTGACTATGTAAGTCCGATTTCTCAATTGTATTTGAGAATTTTTCTATAACATTTGTTTGTCACTCATTTAGACCAATGGGAAATTAAAGCCAAGAATCCATACTTATAGACTATGTAAGTCCGATTTCTCAATTGTATTTGAGAATTTTTCTATAACATTTGTTTGTCACTCATTTAGACCAATGGGAAATTAAAGCCAAGAATCCATACTTATTGACTATGTAAGTCCGATTTCTCAATTGTATTTGAGAATTTTTCTATAACATTTGTTTGTCACTCATTTAGACCAATGGGAAATTAAAGCCAAGGATCCATACTTATAGACTATGTAAGTCCGATTTCTCAATTGTATTTGAGAATTTTTCTATAAAATTTTAAGGATTAAAATTGTGTAAATTTTGTTCAGCTCTACGGGAATTTGGCTATTTGTGGGCACATTTATGTCTGTCGCTCATTTGGACCAATGGGAAATTAAAGCCAAGGATCCATACTTATTGACTATGTAAGTCCGATTTCTCAATTGTATTTGAGAATTTTTCTTTAAAATTTTAAGGATTAAAATTGTGTAAATTTTGTTCAGCTCTACGGGAATTTGGCTATTTGTGGGCACATTTATGTTTGTCGCTCATTTGGACCAATGGGAAATTAAAGCCAAGGATCCATACTTATTGACTATGTAAGTCCGATTTCTCAATTGTATTTGAGAATTTTTCTTTAAAATTTTAAGGATTAAAATTGTGTAAATTTTGTTCACCTCTACGGGAATTTGGCTATTTGTGGGCACATTTATGTTTGTCGCTCCTTTGGACCAATGGGAAATTAAAGCCAAGGATCCATACTTATAGACTATGTAAGTCCGATTTCTCAATTGTATTTGAGAATTTTTCTATAACATTTGTTTGTCACTCATTTAGACCAATGGGAAATTAAAGCCAAGAATCCATACTTATTGACTATGTAAGTCCGATTTCTCAATTGTATTTGAGAATTTTTCTATAACATTTGTTTGTCGCTCATTTGGACCAATGGGAAATTAAAGCCAAGGATCCATACTTATTGACTATGTAAGTCCGATTTCTCAATTGTATTTGAGAATTTTTCTTTAAAATTTTAAGGATTAAAATTGTGTAAATTTTGTTCAGCTCTACGGGAATTTGGCTATTTGTGGGCACATTTATGTTTGTCACTCATTTGGACCAATGGGTAATTAAAGCCAAGGATCCATACTTATAGACTATGTAAGTCTGATTTCTCAATTGTATTTGAGAATTTTTCTATAACATTTGTTTGTCACTCATTTAGACCAATGGGAAATTAAAGCCAAGAATCCATACTTATTGACTATGTAAGTCCGATTTCTCAATTGTATTTGAGAATTTTTCTATAACATTTGTTTGTCGCTCCTTTGGACCAATGGGAAATTAAAGCCAAGGATCCATACTTATAGACTATGTAAGTCCGATTTCTCAATTGTATTTGAGAATTTTTCTATAACATTTGTTTGTCACTCATTTAGACCAATGGCAAATTAAAGCCAAGAATCCATACTTATTGACTATGTAAGTCCGATTTCTCAATTGTATTTGAGAATTTTTCTATAACATTTGTTTGTCGCTCATTTGGACCAATGGGAAATTAAAGCCAAGGATCCATACTTATTGACTATGTAAGTCCGATTTCTCAATTGTATTTGAGAATTTTTCTTTAAAATTTTAAGGATTAAAATTGTGTAAATTTTGTTCAGCTCTACGGGAATTTGGCTATTTGTGGGCACATTTATGTTTGTCACTCATTTGGACCAATGGGTAATTAAAGCCAAGGATCCATACTTATAGACTATGTAAGTCCGATTTCTCAATTGTATTTGAGAATTTTTCTATAACATTTGTTTGTCACTCATTTAGACCAATGGGAAATTAAAGCCAAGGATCTATACTTATTGACTATGTAAGTCCGATTTCTCAATTGTATTTGAGAATTTTTCTATAAAATTTTAAGGATTAAAATTGTGTAAATTTTGTTCAGCTCTACGGGAATTTGGCTATTTGTGGGCACATTTATGTCTGTCGCTCATTTGGACCAATGGGAAATTAAAGCCAAGGATCCATACTTATTGACTATGTAAGTCCGATTTCTCAATTGTATTTGAGAATTTTTCTTTAAAATTTTAAGGATTAAAATTGTGTAAATTTTGTTCAGCTCTACGGGAATTTGGCTATTTGTGGGCACATTTATGTTTGTCGCTCATTTGGACCAATGGGAAATTAAAGCCAAGGATCCATACTTATTGACTATGTAAGTCCGATTTCTCAATTGTATTTGAGAATTTTTCTTTAAAATTTTAAGGATTAAAATTGTGTAAATTTTGTTCACCTCTACGGGAATTTGGCTATTTGTGGGCACATTTATGTTTGTCGCTCCTTTGGACCAATGGGAAATTAAAGCCAAGGATCCATACTTATAGACTATGTAAGTCCGATTTCTCAATTGTATTTGAGAATTTTTCTATAACATTTGTTTGTCACTCATTTAGACCAATGGGAAATTAAAGCCAAGAATCCATACTTATTGACTATGTAAGTCCGATTTCTCAATTGTATTTGAGAATTTTTCTATAAAATTTTAAGGATTAAAATTGTGTAAATTTTGTTCAGCTCTACGGGAATTTGGCTATTTGTGGGCACATTTATGTCTGTCGCTCATTTGGACCAATGGGAAATTAAAGCCAAGGATCCATACTTATTGACTATGTAAGTCCGATTTCTCAATTGTATTTGAGAATTTTTCTTTAAAATTTTAAGGATTAAAATTGTGTAAATTTTGTTCAGCTCTACGGGAATTTGGCTATTTGTGGGCACATTTATGTTTGTCGCTCATTTGGACCAATGGGAAATTAAAGCCAAGGATCCATACTTATTGACTATGTAAGTCCGATTTCTCAATTGTATTTGAGAATTTTTCTTTAAAATTTTAAGGATTAAAATTGTGTAAATTTTGTTCACCTCTACGGGAATTTGGCTATTTGTGGGCACATTTATGTTTGTCGCTCCTTTGGAGCAATGGGAAATTAAAGCCAAGGATCCATACTTATAGACTATGTAAGTCCGATTTCTCAATTGTATTTGAGAATTTTTCTTTAAAATTTTAAGGATTAAAATTGTGTAAATTTTAATCAGCTCTACGGGTATTTGGCTATTTGTGGGCACATTTATGTTTGTCGCTCATTTGGACCAATGGGAAATTAAAGCCAAGGAACCATACTTATAGACTATGTAAGTCCGATTTCTCAATTGTATTTGAGAATTTTTCTATAAAATTTGTTTGTCAGTCATTTAGACCAATGGGAAGTTAAAGCCAAGAATCCATACTTATTGACTACGAAAGTCCGATTTCTCAATTGTATTTGAGAATTTTTCTATAACATTTGTTTGTCACTCATTTAGACCAATGGGAAATTAAAGCCAAGAATCCATACTTATTGACTATGTAAGTCCGATTTCTCAATTGTATTTGAGAATTTTTCTATAACATTTGTTTGTCGCTCATTTGGACCAATGGGAAATTAAAGCCAAGGAACCATACTTATAGACTATGTAAGTCCGATTTCTCAATTGTATTTGAGAATTTTTCTATAAAATTTGTTTGTCAGTCATTTAGACCAATGGGAAGTTAAAGCCAAGAATCCATACTTATTGACTACGAAAGTCCGATTTCTCAATTGTATTTGAGAATTTTTCTATAACATTTGTTTGTCACTCATTTAGACCAATGGGAAATTAAAGCCAAGAATCCATACTTATTGACTATGTAAGTCCGATTTCTCAATTGTATTTGAGAATTTTTCTATAACATTTGTTTGTCACTCATTTAGACCAATGGGAAATTAAAGCCAAGAATCCATACTTATAGACTATGTAAGTCCGATTTCTCAATTGTATTTGAGAATTTTTCTATAACATTTGTTTGTCACTCATTTAGACCAATGGGAAATTAAAGCCAAGAATCCATACTTATTGACTATGTAAGTCCGATTTCTCAATTGTATTTGAGAATTTTTCTATAACATTTGTTTGTCACTCATTTAGACCAATGGGAAATTAAAGCCAAGGATCCATACTTATAGACTATGTAAGTCCGATTTCTCAATTGTATTTGAGAATTTTTCTATAAAATTTTAAGGATTAAAATTGTGTAAATTTTGTTCAGCTCTACGGGAATTTGGCTATTTGTGGGGACATTTATGTCTGTCGCTCATTTGGACCAATGGGAAATTAAAGCCAAGGATCCATACTTATTGACTATGTAAGTCCGATTTCTCAATTGTATTTGAGAATTTTTCTTTAAAATTTTAAGGATTAAAATTGTGTAAATTTTGTTCAGCTCTACGGGAATTTGGCTATTTGTGGGCACATTTATGTTTGTCGCTCATTTGGACCAATGGGAAATTAAAGCCAAGGATCCATACTTATTGACTATGTAAGTCCGATTTCTCAATTGTATTTGAGAATTTTTCTTTAAAATTTTAAGGATTAAAATTGTGTAAATTTTGTTCACCTCTACGGGAATTTGGCTATTTGTGGGCACATTTATGTTTGTCGCTCCTTTGGACCAATGGGAAATTAAAGCCAAGGATCCATACTTATAGACTATGTAAGTCCGATTTCTCAATTGTATTTGAGAATTTTTCTATAACATTTGTTTGTCACTCATTTAGACCAATGGGAAATTAAAGCCAAGAATCCATACTTATTGACTATGTAAGTCCGATTTCTCAATTGTATTTGAGAATTTTTCTATAACATTTGTTTGTCGCTCATTTGGACCAATGGGAAATTAAAGCCAAGGATCCATACTTATTGACTATGTAAGTCCGATTTCTCAATTGTATTTGAGAATTTTTCTTTAAAATTTTAAGGATTAAAATTGTGTAAATTTTGTTCAGCTCTACGGGAATTTGGCTATTTGTGGGCACATTTATGTTTGTCACTCATTTGGACCAATGGGTAATTAAAGCCAAGGATCCATACTTATAGACTATGTAAGTCTGATTTCTCAATTGTATTTGAGAATTTTTCTATAACATTTGTTTGTCACTCATTTAGACCAATGGGAAATTAAAGCCAAGAATCCATACTTATTGACTATGTAAGTCCGATTTCTCAATTGTATTTGAGAATTTTTCTATAACATTTGTTTGTCGCTCCTTTGGACCAATGGGAAATTAAAGCCAAGAATCCATACTTATTGACTATGTAAGTCCGATTTCTCAATTGTATTTGAGAATTTTTCTATAACATTTGTTTGTCGCTCATTTGGACCAATGGGAAATTAAAGCCAAGGATCCATACTTATTGACTATGTAAGTCCGATTTCTCAATTGTATTTGAGAATTTTTCTTTAAAATTTTAAGGATTAAAATTGTGTAAATTTTGTTCAGCTCTACGGGAATTTGGCTATTTGTGGGCACATTTATGTTTGTCACTCATTTGGACCAATGGGTAATTAAAGCCAAGGATCCATACTTATAGACTATGTAAGTCCGATTTCTCAATTGTATTTGAGAATTTTTCTATAACATTTTAAGGATTAAAATTGTGTAAATTTTGTTCACCTCTACGGGAATTTGGCTATTTGTGGGCACATTTATGTTTGTCGCTCATTTGGACCAATGGGAAATTAAAGCCAAGAATCCATACTTATAGACTATGTAAGTCCGATTTCTCAATTGTATTTGAGAATTTTTCTATAACATTTGTTTGTCACTCATTTAGACCAATGGGAAATTAAAGCCAAGGATCCATACTTATTGACTATGTAAGTCCGATTTCTCAATTGTATTTGAGAATTTTTCTTTAAAATTTTAAGGATTAAAATTGTGTAAATTTTGTTCACCTCTACGGGAATTTGGCTATTTGTGGGCACATTTATGTTTGTCGCTCCTTTGGACCAATGGGAAATTAAAGCCAAGGATCCATACTTATAGACTATGTAAGTCCGATTTCTCAATTGTATTTGAGAATTTTTCTATAACATTTGTTTGTCACTCATTTAGACCAATGGGAAATTAAAGCCAAGGATCCATACTTATTGACTATGTAAGTCCGATTTCTCAATTGTATTTGAGAATTTTTCTTTAAAATTTTAAGGATTAAAATTGTGTAAATTTTGTTCACCTCTACGGGAATTTGGCTATTTGAGGGCACATTTATGTTTGTCGCTCACTTGGACCAATGGGAAATTAAAGCCAAGGATCCATACTTATTGACTATGTAAGTCCGATTTCTCAATTGTATTTGAGAATTTTTCTATAACATTTGTTTGTCACTCATTTAGACCAATGGGAAATTAAAGCCAAGAATCCATTCTTATGGACTATGTAAGTCCGATTTCTCAATTGTATTTGAGAATTTTTCTATAACATTTGTTTGTCGCTCATTTGGACCAATGGGAAATTAAAGCCAAGGATCCATACTTATTGACTATGTAAGTCCGATTTCTCAATTGTATTTGAGAATTTTTCTATAAAATTTGTTTGTCAGTCATTTGGACCAATGGGAAATTAAAGCCAAGAATCCATTCTTATTGACTATGTAAGTCCGATTTCTCAATTGTATTTGAGAATTTTTCTTTAAAATTTTAAGGATTAAAATTGTGTAAATTTTGTTCACCTCTACGGGAATTTGGCTATTTGAGGGCACATTTATGTTTGTCGCTCACTTGGACCAATGGGAAATTAAAGCCAAGGATCCATACTTATTGACTATGTAAGTCCGATTTCTCAATTGTATTTGAGAATTTTTCTTTAAAATTTTAAGGATTAAAATTGTGTAAATTTTGTTCACCTCTACGGGAATTTGGCTATTTGAGGGCACATTTATGTTTGTCGCTCACTTGGACCAATGGGAAATTAAAGCCAAGGATCCATACTTATTGACTATGTAAGTCCGATTTCTCAATTGTATTTGAGAATTTTTCTATAACATTTGTTTGTCACTCATTTAGACCAATGGGAAATTAAAGCCAAGAATCCATTCTTATTGACTATGTAAGTCCGATTTCTCAATTGTATTTGAGAATTTTTCTATAACATTTGTTTGTCGCTCATTTGGACCAATGGGAAATTAAAGCCAAGGATCCATACTTATTGACTATGTAAGTCCGATTTCTCAATTGTATTTGAGAATTTTTCTATAAAATTTGTTTGTCAGTCATTTGGACCAATGGGAAATTAAAGCCAAGAATCCATTCTTATTGACTATGTAAGTCCGATTTCTCAATTGTATTTGAGAATTTTTCTTTAAAATTTTAAGGATTAAAATTGTGTAAATTTTGTTCACCTCTACGGGAATTTGGCTATTTGAGGGCACATTTATGTTTGTCGCTCACTTGGACCAATGGGAAATTAAAGCCAAGGATCCATACTTATTGACTATGTAAGTCCGATTTCTCAATTGTATTTGAGAATTTTTCTATAACATTTGTTTGTCACTCATTTAGACCAATGGGAAATTAAAGCCAAGAATCCATTCTTATTGACTATGTAAGTCCGATTTCTCAATTGTATTTGAGAATTTTTCTATAACATTTGTTTGTCGCTCATTTGGACCAATGGGAAATTAAAGCCAAGGATCCATACTTATTGACTATGTAAGTCCGATTTCTCAATTGTATTTGAGAATTTTTCTATAAAATTTGTTTGTCAGTCATTTGGACCAATGGGAAATTAAAGCCAAGAATCCATTCTTATTGACTATGTAAGTCCGATTTCTCAATTGTATTTGAGAATTTTTCTTTAAAATTTTAAGGATTAAAATTGTGTAAATTTTGTTCACCTCTACGGGAATTTGGCTATTTGAGGGCACATTTATGTTTGTCGCTCACTTGGACCAATGGGAAATTAAAGCCAAGGATCCATACTTATTGACTATGTAAGTCCGATTTCTCAATTGTATTTGAGAATTTTTCTTTAAAATTTTAAGGATTAAAATTGTGTAAATTTTGTTCACCTCTACGGGAATTTGGCTATTTGAGGGCACATTTATGTTTGTCGCTCACTTGGACCAATGGGAAATTAAAGCCAAGGATCCATACTTATTGACTATGTAAGTCCGATTTCTCAATTGTATTTGAGAATTTTTCTATAACATTTGTTTGTCACTCATTTAGACCAATGGGAAATTAAAGCCAAGAATCCATTCTTATTGACTATGTAAGTCCGATTTCTCAATTTTATTTGAGAATTTTTCTATAACATTTGTTTGTCGCTCATTTGGACCAATGGGAAATTAAAGCCAAGGATCCATACTTATTGACTATGTAAGTCCGATTTCTCAATTGTATTTGAGAATTTTTCTATAAAATTTGTTTGTCAGTCATTTGGACCAATGGGAAATTAAAGCCAAGAATCCATTCTTATTGACTATGTAAGTCCGATTTCTCAATTGTATTTGAGAATTTTTCTTTAAAATTTTCAGGATTAAAATTGTGTAAATTTTGTTCAGCTCTACGGGAATTTGGCTATTTGAGGGCACATTTATTTATGTTTGTCGCTCATTTGGACCATTGGGAAATTAAAGCCAAGAATCCATACTTATTGACTATGTAAGTCCGATTTCTCAATTGTATTTGAGAATTTTTCTATAACATTTGTTTGTCACTCATTTAGACCAATGGGAAATTAAAGCCAAGAATCCATACTTATTGACTATGTAAGTCCGATTTCTCAATTGTATTTGAGAATTTTTCTTTAAAATTTTAAGGATTAAAATTGTGTAAATTTTGTTCACCTCTACGGGAATTTGGCTATTTGAGGGCACATTTATGTTTGTCGCTCATTTGGACCATTGGGAAATTAAAGCCAAGAATCCATACTTATTGACTATGTAAGTCCGATTTCTCAATTGTATTTGAGAATTTTTCTATAACATTTGTTTGTCACTCATTTAGACCAATGGGAAATTAAAGCCAAGAATCCATACTTATTGACTATGTAAGTCCGATTTCTCAATTGTATTTGAGAATTTTTCTTTAAAATTTTCAGGATTAAAATTGTGTAAATTTTGTTCAGCTCTACGGGAATTTGGCTATTTGAGGGCACATTTATTTATGTTTGTCGCTCATTTGGACCAATGGGAAATTAAAGCCAAGAATCCATACTTATTGACTATGTAAGTCCGATTTCTCAATTGTATTTGAGAATTTTTCTATAACATTTGTTTGTCACTCATTTAGACCAATGGGAAATTAAAGCCAAGAATCCATACTTATTGACTATGTAAGTCCGATTTCTCAATTGTATTTGAGAATTTTTCTTTAAAATTTTCAGGATTAAAATTGTGTAAATTTTGTTCAGCTCTACGGGAATTTGGCTATTTGAGGGCACATTTATTTATGTTTGTCGCTCATTTGGACCATTGGGAAATTAAAGCCAAGAATCCATACTTATTGACTATGTAAGTCCGATTTCTCAATTGTATTTGAGAATTTTTCTATAACATTTGTTTGTCACTCATTTAGACCAATGGGAAATTAAAGCCAAGAATCCATACTTATTGACTATGTAAGTCCGATTTCTCAATTGTATTTGAGAATTTTTCTATAACATTTGTTTGTCACTCATTTAGACCAATGGGAAATTAAAGCCAAGAATCCATACTTATTGACTATGTAAGTCCGATTTCTCAATTGTATTTGAGAATTTTTCTTTAAAATTTTAAGGATTAAAATTGTGTAAATTTTGTTCACCTCTACGGGAATTTGGCTATTTGTGGGCACATTTATGTTTGTCGCTCCTTTGGACCAATGGGAAATTAAAGCCAAGGATCCATACTTATAGACTATGTAAGTCCGATTTCTCAATTGTATTTGAGAATTTTTCTATAACATTTGTTTGTCACTCATTTAGACCAATGGGAAATTAAAGCCAAGAATCCATACTTATTGACTATGTAAGTCCGATTTCTCAATTGTATTTGAGAATTTTTCTATAACATTTGTTTGTCACTCATTTGGACCATTGGGAAATTAAAGCCAAGAATCCATACTTATTGACTATGTAAGTCCGATTTCTCAATTGTATTTGAGAATTTTTCTTTAAAATTTTAAGGATTAAAATTGTGTAAATTTTGTTCACCTCTACGGGAATTTGGCTATTTGAGGGCACATTTATGTTTGTCGCTCATTTGGACCATTGGGAAATTAAAGCCAAGAATCCATACTTATTGACTATGTAAGTCCGATTTCTCAATTGTATTTGAGAATTTTTCTATAACATTTGTTTGTCACTCATTTAGACCAATGGGAAATTAAAGCCAAGAATCCATACTTATTGACTATGTAAGTCCGATTTCTCAATTGTATTTGAGAATTTTTCTATAACATTTGTTTGTCACTCATTTAGACCAATGGGAAATTAAAGCCAAGAATCCATACTTATTGACTATGTAAGTCCGATTTCTCAATTGTATTTGAGAATTTTTCTTTAAAATTTTCAGGATTAAAATTGTGTAAATTTTGTTCAGCTCTACGGGAATTTGGCTATTTGAGGGCACATTTATTTATGTTTGTCGCTCATTTGGACCATTGGGAAATTAAAGCCAAGAATCCATACTTATTGACTATGTAAGTCCGATTTCTCAATTGTATTTGAGAATTTTTCTATAACATTTGTTTGTCACTCATTTAGACCAATGGGAAATTAAAGCCAAGAATCCATACTTATTGACTATGTAAGTCCGATTTCTCAATTGTATTTGAGAATTTTTCTATAACATTTGTTTGTCACTCATTTAGACCAATGGGAAATTAAAGCCAAGAATCCATACTTATTGACTATGTAAGTCCGATTTCTCAATTGTATTTGAGAATTTTTCTTTAAAATTTTCAGGATTAAAATTGTGTAAATTTTGTTCAGCTCTACGGGAATTTGGCTATTTGAGGGCACATTTATTTATGTTTGTCGCTCATTTGGACCAATGGGAAATTAAAGCCAAGGATCCATACTTATTGACTATGTAAGTCCGATTTCTCAATTGTATTTGAGAATTTTTCTTTAAAATTTTAAGGATTAAAATTGTGTAAATTTTGTTCACCTCTACGGGAATTTGGCTATTTGAGGGCACATTTATGTTTGTCGCTCATTTGGACCATTGGGAAATTAAAGCCAAGAATCCATACTTATTGACTATGTAAGTCCGATTTCTCAATTGTATTTGAGAATTTTTCTATAACATTTGTTTGTCACTCATTTAGACCAATGGGAAATTAAAGCCAAGAATCCATACTTATTGACTATGTAAGTCCGATTTCTCAATTGTATTTGAGAATTTTTCTTTAAAATTTTCAGGATTAAAATTGTGTAAATTTTGTTCAGCTCTACGGGAATTTGGCTATTTGAGGGCACATTTATTTATGTTTGTCGCTCATTTGGACCATTGGGAAATTAAAGCCAAGAATCCATACTTATTGACTATGTAAGTCCGATTTCTCAATTGTATTTGAGAATTTTTCTATAACATTTGTTTGTCACTCATTTAGACCAATGGGAAATTAAAGCCAAGAATCCATACTTATTGACTATGTAAGTCCGATTTCTCAATTGTATTTGAGAATTTTTCTATAACATTTGTTTGTCACTCATTTAGACCAATGGGAAATTAAAGCCAAGAATCCATACTTATTGACTATGTAAGTCCGATTTCTCAATTGTATTTGAGAATTTTTCTTTAAAATTTTCAGGATTAAAATTGTGTAAATTTTGTTCAGCTCTACGGGAATTTGGCTATTTGAGGGCACATTTATTTATGTTTGTCGCTCATTTGGACCAATGGGAAATTAAAGCCAAGGATCCATACTTATTGACTATGTAAGTCCGATTTCTCAATTGTATTTGAGAATTTTTCTTTAAAATTTTAAGGATTAAAATTGTGTAAATTTTGTTCACCTCTACGGGAATTTGGCTATTTGAGGGCACATTTATGTTTGTCGCTCATTTGGACCATTGGGAAATTAAAGCCAAGAATCCATACTTATTGACTATGTAAGTCCGATTTCTCAATTGTATTTGAGAATTTTTCTATAACATTTGTTTGTCACTCATTTAGACCAATGGGAAATTAAAGCCAAGAATCCATACTTATTGACTATGTAAGTCCGATTTCTCAATTGTATTTGAGAATTTTTCTATAACATTTGTTTGTCACTCATTTGGACCATTGGGAAATTAAAGCCAAGAATCCATACTTATTGACTATGTAAGTCCGATTTCTCAATTGTATTTGAGAATTTTTCTATAACATTTGTTTGTCACTCATTTAGACCAATGGGAAATTAAAGCCAAGAATCCATACTTATTGACTATGTAAGTCCGATTTCTCAATTGTATTTGAGAATTTTTCTTTAAAATTTTAAGGATTAAAATTGTGTAAATTTTGTTCACCTCTACGGGAATTTGGCTATTTGTGGGCACATTTATGTTTGTCGCTCCTTTGGACCAATGGGAAATTAAAGCCAAGGATCCATACTTATAGACTATGTAAGTCCGATTTCTCAATTGTATTTGAAAATTTTTCTTTAAAATTTTAAGGATTAAAATTGTGTAAATTTTGTTCACCTCTACGGGAATTTGGCTATTTGAGGGCACATTTATGTTTGTCGCTCATTTGGACCAATGGGAAATTAAAGCCAAGAATCCATACTTATTGACTATGTAAGTCCGATTTCTCAATTGTATTTGAGAATTTTTCTATAACATTTGTTTGTCACTCATTTAGACCAATGGGAAATTAAAGCCAAGAATCCATACTTATAGACTATGTAAGTCCGATTTCTCAATTGTATTTGAGAATTTTTCTTTAAAATTTTCAGGATTAAAATTGTGTAAATTTTGTTCAGCTCTACGGGAATTTGGCTATTTGTGGGCACATTTATGTTTGTCGCTTATTTGGACCAATGGGAAATTAAAGCCAAGGATCCATACTTATTGACTATGTAAGTCCGATTTCTCAATTGTATTTGAGAATTTTTCTATAACATTTGTTTGTCACTCATTTAGACCAATGGGAAATTAAAGCCAAGAATCCATACTTATTGACTATGTAAGTCCGATTTCTCAATTGTATTTGAGAATTTTTCTTTAAAATTTTCAGGATTAAAATTGTGTAAATTTTGTTCAGCTCTACGGGAATTTGGCTATTTGAGGGCACATTTATTTATGTTTGTCGCTCATTTGGACCAATGGGAAATTAAAGCCAAGGATCCATACTTATTGACTATGTAAGTCCGATTTCTCAATTGTATTTGAAAATTTTTCTTTAAAATTTTAAGGATTAAAATTGTGTAAATTTTGTTCACCTCTACGGGAATTTGGCTATTTGAGGGCACATTTATGTTTGTCGCTCATTTGGACCATTGGGAAATTAAAGCCAAGAATCCATACTTATTGACTATGTAAGTCCGATTTCTCAATTGTATTTGAGAATTTTTCTATAACATTTGTTTGTCACTCATTTAGACCAATGGGAAATTAAAGCCAAGAATCCATACTTATAGACTATGTAAGTCCGATTTCTCAATTGTATTTGAGAATTTTTCTTTAAAATTTTAAGGATTAAAATTGTGTAAATTTTGTTCAGCTCTACGGGAATTTGGCTATTTGTGGGCACATTTATGTTTGTCGCTTATTTGGACCATTGGGAAATTAAAGCCAAGAATCCATACTTATTGACTATGTAAGTCCGATTTCTCAATTGTATTTGAGAATTTTTCTATAACATTTGTTTGTCACTCATTTAGACCAATGGGAAATTAAAGCCAAGAATCCATACTTATTGACTATGTAAGTCCGATTTCTCAATTGTATTTGAGAATTTTTCTTTAAAATTTTCAGGATTAAAATTGTGTAAATTTTGTTCAGCTCTACGGGAATTTGGCTATTTGAGGGCACATTTATTTATGTTTGTCGCTCATTTGGACCAATGGGAAATTAAAGCCAAGGATCCATACTTATTGACTATGTAAGTCCGATTTCTCAATTGTATTTGAGAATTTTTCTATAACATTTGTTTGTCACTCATTTAGACCAATGGGAAATTAAAGCCAAGAATCCATACTTATTGACTATGTAAGTCCGATTTCTCAATTGTATTTGAGAATTTTTCTATAACATTTGTTTGTCACTCATTTAGACCAATGGGAAATTAAAGCCAAGAATCCATACTTATAGACTATGTAAGTCCGATTTCTCAATTGTATTTGAGAATTTTTCTTTAAAATTTTCAGGATTAAATTTGTGTAAATTTTGTTCAGCTCTACGGGAATTTGGCTATTTGTGGGCACATTTATGTTTGTCGCTTATTTGGACCAATGGGAAATTAAAGCCAAGGATCCATACTTATTGACTATGTAAGTCCGATTTCTCAATTGTATTTGAGAATTTTTCTATAACATTTGTTTGTCACTCATTTAGACCAATAGGAAATTAAAGCCAAGAATCCATACTTATTGACTATGTAAGTCCGATTTCTCAATTGTATTTGAGAATTTTTCTTTAAAATTTTCAGGATTAAAATTGTGTAAATTTTGTTCAGCTCTACGGGAATTTGGCTATTTGAGGGCACATTTATTTATGTTTGTCGCTCATTTGGACCAATGGGAAATTAAAGCCAAGGATCCATACTTATTGACTATGTAAGTCCGATTTCTCAATTGTATTTGAGAATTTTTCTATAACATTTGTTTGTCACTCATTTAGACCAATGGGAAATTAAAGCCAAGGATCTATACTTATTGACTATGTAAGTCCGATTTCTCAATTGTATTTGAGAATTTTTCTTTAAAATTTTAAGGATTAAAATTGTGTAAATTTTGTTCACCTCTACGGGAATTTGGCTATTTGAGGGCACATTTATGTTTGTCGCTCATTTGGACCAATGGGAAATTAAAGCCAAGGATCCATAATTATTGACTATGTAAGTCCGATTTCTCAATTGTATTTGAGAATTTTTCTATAAAATTTGTTTGTCAGTCATTTGGACCAATGGGAAATTAAAGCCAAGAATCCATTCTTATTGACTATGTAAGTCCGATTTCTCAATTGTATTTGAGAATTTTTCTTTAAAATTTTAAGGATTAAAATTGTGTAAATTTTGTTCACCTCTACGGGAATTTGGCTATTTGTGGGCACATTTATGTTTGTCGCTCATTTGGACCAATGGGAAATTAAAGCTAAGGATCCATACTTATTGACTATGTAAGTCCGATTTCTCAATTGTATTTGAGAATTTTTCTATAACATTTGTTTGTCACTCATTTAGACCAATGGGAAATTAAAGCCAAGAATCCATACTTATAGACTATGTAAGTCCGATTTCTCAATTGTATTTGAGAATTTTTCTATAACATTTGTTTGTCACTCATTTAGACCAATGGGAAATTAAAGCCAAGAATCCATTCTTATTGACTATGTAAGTCCGATTTCTCAATTGTATTTGAGAATTTTTCTATAACATTTGTTTGTCACTCATTTAGACCAATGGGAAATTAAAGCCAAGGATCCATACTTATAGACTATGTAAGTCCGATTTCTCAATTGTATTTGAGAATTTTTCTATAACATTTGTTTGTCACTCATTTAGACCAATGGGAAATTAAAGCCAAGGATCCATACTTATTGACTATGTAAGTCCGATTTCTCAATTGTATTTGAGAATTTTTCTTTAAAATTTTAAGGATTAAAATTGTGTAAATTTTGTTCACCTCTACGGGAATTTGGCTATTTGTGGGCACATTTATGTTTGTCGCTCATTTGGACCAATGGGAAATTAAAGCTAAGGATCCATACTTATTGACTATGTAAGTCCGATTTCTCAATTGTATTTGAGAATTTTTCTATAAAATTTGTTTGTCACTCATTTAGACCAATGGGAAATTAAAGCCAAGGATCCATACTTATTGACTATGTAAGTCCGATTTCTCAATTGTATTTGAGAATTTTTCTATAACATTTGTTTGTCACTCATTTAGACCAATGGGAAATTAAAGCCAAGAATCCATTCTTATTGACTATGTAAGTCCGATTTCTCAATTGTATTTGAGAATTTTTCTATAACATTTGTTTGTCACTCATTTAGACCAATGGGAAATTAAAGCCAAGGATCCATACTTATAGACTATGTAAGTCCGATTTCTCAATTGTATTTGAGAATTTTTCTATAACATTTGTTTGTCACTCATTTAGACCAATGGGAAATTAAAGCCAAGGATCCATACTTATTGACTATGTAAGTCCGATTTCTCAATTGTATTTGAGAATTTTTCTATAACATTTGTTTGTCACTCATTTAGACCAATGGGAAATTAAAGCTAAGGATCCATACTTATTGACTATGTAAGTCCGATTTCTCAATTGTATTTGAGAATTTTTCTATAAAATTTGTTTGTCAGTCATTTGGACCAATGGGAAATTAAAGCCAAGAATCCATTCTTATTGACTATGTAAGTCCGATTTCTCAATTGTATTTGAGAATTTTTCTTTAAAATTTTAAGGATTAAAATTGTGTAAATTTTGTTCACCTCTACGGGAATTTGGCTATTTGAGGGCACATTTATGTTTGTCGCTCACTTGGACCAATGGGAAATTAAAGCCAAGGATCCATACTTATTCACTATGTAAGTCCGATTTCTCAATTGTATTTGAGAATTTTTCTTTAAAATTTTAAGGATTAAAATTGTGTAAATTTTGTTCACCTCTACGGGAATTTGGCTATTTGTGGGCACATTTATGTTTGTCGCTCCTTTGGACCAATGGGAAATTAAAGCCAAGGATCCATACTTATAGACTATGTAAGTCCGATTTCTCAATTGTATTTGAGAATTTTTCTTTAAAATTTTAAGGATTAAAATTGTGTAAATTTTGTTCACCTCTACGGGAATTTGGCTATTTGTGGGCACATTTATGTTTGTCGCTCATTTGGACCAATGGGAAATTAAAGCTAAGGATCCATACTTATTGACTATGTAAGTCCGATTTCTCAATTGTATTTGAGAATTTTTCTATAACATTTGTTTGTCACTCATTTAGACCAATGGGAAATTAAAGCCAAGAATCCATACTTATAGACTATGTAAGTCCGATTTCTCAATTGTATTTGAGAATTTTTCTATAACATTTGTTTGTCACTCATTTAGACCAATGGGAAATTAAAGCCAAGGATCCGTACTTATAGACTATGTAAGTCCGATTTCTCAATTGTATTTGAGAATTTTTCTATAACATTTGTTTGTCACTCATTTAGACCAATGGGAAATTAAAGCCAAGGATCCATACTTATTGACTATGTAAGTCCGATTTCTCAATTGTATTTGAGAATTTTTCTATAACATTTGTTTGTCACTCATTTAGACCAATGGGAAATTAAAGCCAAGAATCCATTCTTATTGACTATGTAAGTCCGATTTCTCAATTGTATTTGAGAATTTTTCTATAACATTTGTTTGTCACTCATTTAGACCAATGGGAAATTAAAGCCAAGGATCCATACTTATAGACTATGTAAGTCCGATTTCTCAATTGTATTTGAGAATTTTTCTATAACATTTGTTTGTCACTCATTTAGACCAATGGGAAATTAAAGCCAAGGATCCATACTTATTGACTATGTAAGTCCGATTTCTCAATTGTATTTGAGAATTTTTCTATAACATTTGTTTGTCACTCATTTAGACCAATGGGAAATTAAAGCTAAGGATCCATACTTATTGACTATGTAAGTCCGATTTCTCAATTGTATTTGAGAATTTTTCTATAAAATTTGTTTGTCAGTCATTTGGACCAATGGGAAATTAAAGCCAAGAATCCATTCTTATTGACTATGTACGTCCGATTTCTCAATTGTATTTGAGAATTTTTCTATAACATTTGTTTGTCACTCATTTAGACCAATGGGAAATTAAAGCCAAGGATCCATACTTATTGACTATGTAAGTCCGATTTCTCAATTGTATTTGAGAATTTTTCTATAACATTTGTTTGTCACTCATTTAGACCAATGGGAAATTAAAGCTAAGGATCCATACTTATTGACTATGTAAGTCCGATTTCTCAATTGTATTTGAGAATTTTTCTTTAAAATTTTAAGGATTAAAATTGTGTAAATTTTGTTCAGCTATACGGGAATTTGGCTATTTGAGGGCACATTTATGTTTGTCGCTCATTTGGACCAATGGGAAATTAAAGCCAAGGATCCATACTTATAGACTATGTAAGTCCGATTTCTCAATTGTATTTGAGAATTTTTCTTTAAAATTTTAAGGATTAAAATTGTGTAAATTTTGTTCACCTCTACGGGAATTTGGCTATTTGAGGGCACATTTATGTTTGTCGCTCACTTGGACCAATGGGAAATTAAAGCCAAGGATCCATACTTATTGACTATGTAAGTCCGATTTCTCAATTGTATTTGAGAATTTTTCTTTAAAATTTTAAGGATTAAAATTGTGTAAATTTTGTTCACCTCTACGGGAATTTGGCTATTTGTGGGCACATTTATGTTTGTCGCTCCTTTGGACCAATGGGAAATTAAAGCCAAGGATCCATACTTATAGACTATGTAAGTCCGATTTCTCAATTGTATTTGAGAATTTTTCTTTAAAATTTTAAGGATTAAAATTGTGTAAATTTTGTTCACCTCTACGGGAATTTGGCTATTTGTGGGCACATTTATGTTTGTCGCTCATTTGGACCAATGGGAAATTAAAGCTAAGGATCCATACTTATTGACTATGTAAGTCCGATTTCTCAATTGTATTTGAGAATTTTTCTATAACATTTGTTTGTCACTCATTTAGACCAATGGGAAATTAAAGCCAAGGATCCATACTTATAGACTATGTAAGTCCGATTTCTCAATTGTATTTGAGAATTTTTCTATAACATTTGTTTGTCACTCATTTAGACCAATGGGAAATTAAAGCCAAGGATCCATACTTATTGACTATGTAAGTCCGATTTCTCAATTGTATTTGAGAATTTTTCTATAACATTTGTTTGTCGCTCATTTGGACCAATGGGAAATTAAAGCCAAGGATCCATACTTATTGACTATGTAAGTCCGATTTCTCAATTGTATTTGAGAATTTTTCTATAACATTTGTTTGTCACTCATTTAGACCAATGGGAAATTAAAGCCAAGGATCCATACTTATTGACTATGTAAGTCCGATTTCTCAATTGTATTTGAGAATTTTTCTATAACATTTGTTTGTCGCTCATTTGGACCAATGGGAAATTAAAGCCAAGGATCCATACTTATTGACTATGTAAGTCCGATTTCTCAATTGTATTTGAGAATTTTTCTATAACATTTGTTTGTCACTCATTTAGACCAATGGGAAATTAAAGCCAAGGATCCATACTTATTGACTATGTAAGTCCGATTTCTCAATTGTATTTGAGAATTTTTCTATAACATTTGTTTGTCACTCATTTAGACCAATGGGAAATTAAAGCTAAGGATCCATACTTATTGACTATGTAAGTCCGATTTCTCAATTGTATTTGAGAATTTTTCTTTAAAATTTTAAGGATTAAAATTGTGTAAATTTTGTTCAGCTCTACGGGAATTTGGCTATTTGAGGGCACATTTATTTATGTTTGTCGCTCATTTGGACCAATGGGAAATTAAAGCCAAGGATCCATACTTATTGACTACGTAAGTCCGATTTCTCAATTGTATTTGAGAATTTTTCTATAACATTTGTTTGTCACTCATTTGGACCAATGGGAAATTAAAGCCAAGGATCCATACTTATTGACTATGTAAGTCCGATTTCTCAATTGTATTTGAGAATTTTTCTTTAAAATTTTAAGGATTAAAATTGTGTAAATTTTGTTCACCTCTACGGGAATTTGGCTATTTGAGGGCACATTTATGTTTGTCGCTCATTTGGACCAATGGGAAATTAAAGGCAAGGATCCATACTTATTGACTATGTAAGTCCGATTTCTCAATTGTATTTGAGAATTTTTCTTTAAAATTTTCAGGATTAAAATTGTGTAAATTTTGTTCAGCTCTACGGGAATTTGGCTATTTGAGGGCACATTTATTTATGTTTGTCGCTCCTTTGGACCAATGGGAAATTAAAGCCAAGAATCCATACTTATTGACTATGTAAGTCCGATTTCACAATTGTATTTGAGAATTTTTCTATAACATTTGTTGTCACTCATTTAGACCAATGGGAAATTAAAGCCAAGAATCCATACTTATTGACTATGTAAGTCCGATTTCTCAATTGTATTTGAGAATTTTTCTGTAAAATTTTAATAATTAGAATTGAGTAAATTTTTGATGATCTCTACGGGAATTTGGCTATTTGAGGGCACATTTATTTATGTTTGTCGCTCATTTAGACCAATGGGAAATTAAAGCCAAGAATCCATACTTATTGACTACGTAAGTCCGATTTCTCAATTGTATTTGAGAATTTTTCTATAACATTTGTTTGTCACTCATTTGGACCAATGGGAAATTAAAGCCAAGAATCCATTCTTATTGACTATGTAAGTCCGATTTCTCAATTGTATTTGAGAATTTTTCTGTAAAATTTTAATAATTAGAATTGAGTAAATTGTTGATGATCTCTACGGGAATTTTGCCATTTGTGGGCACATTTATGTTTGTCGCTCATTTGGACCAATGGAAAATTAAAGCCAAGAATCCATACTTATTGACTACGTAAGTCCGATTTCTCAATTGTATTTGAGAATTTTTCTATAACATTTGTTGTCACTCATTTAGACCAATGGGAAATTAAAGCCAAGAATCCATACTTATTGACTATGTAAGTCCGATTTCTCAATTGTATTTGAGAATTTTTCTGTAAAATTTTAATAATTAGAATTGAGTAAATTTTGTTCACCTCTACGGGAATTTGGCTATTTGTGGGCACATTTATGTTTGTCGCTCCTTTGGACCAATGGGAAATTAAAGCCAAGGATCCATACTTATAGACTATGTAAGTCCGATTTCTCAATTGTATTTGAGAATTTTTCTTTAAAATTTTAAGGATTAAAATTGTGTAAATTTTGTTCACCTCTACGGGAATTTGGCTATTTGAGGGCACATTTATGTTTGTCGCTCACTTGGACCAATTGGAAATTAAAGCCAAGGATCCATACTTATTGACTACGTAAGTCCGATTTCTCAATTGTATTTGAGAATTTTTCTATAAAATTTGTTTGTCAGTCATTTGGACCAATGGGAAATTAAAGCCAAGAATCCATTCTTATTGACTATGTAAGTCCGATTTCTCAATTGTATTTGAGAATTTTTCTGTAAAATTTTAATAATTAGAATTGAGTAAATTTTTGATGATCTCTACGGGAATTTTGCCATTTGTGGGCACATTTATGTTTGTCGCTCATTTGGACCAATGGGAAATTAAAGCCAAGAATCCATTCTTATTGACTATGTAAGTCCGATTTCTCAATTGTATTTGAGAATTTTTCTGTAAAATTTTAATAATTAGAATTGAGTAAATTTTTGATGATCTCTACGGGAATTTGGCTATTTGAGGGCACATTTATTTATGTTTGTCGCTCATTTGGACCAATGGGAAATTAAAGCCAAGGATCCATACTTATTGACTATGTAAGTCCGATTTCTCAATTGTATTTGAGAATTTTTCTTTAAAATTTTAAGGATTAAAATTGTGTAAATTTTGTTCACCTCTACGGGAATTTGGCTATTTGAGGGCACATTTATGTTTGTCGCTCACTTGGACCAATGGGAAATTAAAGCCAAGAATCCATACTTATTGACTATGTAAGTCTGATTTCTCAATTGTATTTGAGAATTTTTCTGTAAAATTTTAATAATTAGAATTGAGTAAATTTTTGATGATCTCTACGGGAATTTTGCCATTTGAGGGCACATTTATGTTTGTCGCTCACTTGGACCAATGGGAAATTAAAGCCAAGAATCCATACTTATTGACTATGTAAGTCCGATTTCTCAATTGTATTTGAGAATTTTTCTGTAAAATTTTAATAATTAGAATTGAGTAAATTTTTGATGATCTCTACGGGAATTTTGCCATTTGAGGGCACATTTATGTTTGTCGCTCATTTGGACCAATGGGAAATTAAAGCCAAGGATCCATACTTATTGACTATGTAAGTCCGATTTCTCAATTGTATTTGAGAATTTTTCTGTAAAATTTTAATAATTAGAATTGAGTAAATTTTTGATGATCTCTACGGGAATTTTGCCATTTGAGGGCACATTTATGATTGTCGCTCACTTGGACCAATGGGAAATTAAAGCCAAGAATCCATACTTATTGACTATGTAAGTAAGTCCGATTTCTCAATTGTATTTGAGAATTTTTCTGTAAAATTTTAATAATTAGAATTTAGTAAATTTTTGATGATCTCTACGGGAATTTGGCTATTTGAGGGCACATTTATTTATGTTTGTCGCTCATTTGGACCAATGGGAAATTAAAGCCAAGGATCCATACTTATTGACTATGTAAGTCCGATTTCTCAATTGTATTTGAGAATTTTTCTTTAAAATTTTAAGGATTAAAATTGTGTAAATTTTGTTCACCTCTACGGGAATTTGGCTATTTGAGGGCACATTTATGTTTGTCGCTCACTTGGACCAATGGGAAATTAAAGCCAAGGATCCATACTTATAGACTATGTAAGTCCGATTTCACAATTGTATGTGAGAATTTTTCTATAAAATTTGTTTGTCAGTCATTTGGACCAATGGGAAATTAAAGCCAAGAATCCATTCTTATTGACTATGTAAGTCCGATTTCTCAATTGTATTTGAGAATTTTTCTATAAAATTTGTTTGTCAGTCATTTGGACCAATGGGAAATTAAAGCCAAGGATCCATACTTATTGACTATGTAAGTCCGATTTCTCAATTGTATTTGAGAATTTTTCTTTAAAATTTTAGGGATTAAAATTGTGTAAATTTTGTTCACCTCTACGGGAATTTGGCTATTTGAGGGCACATTTATGTTTGTCGCTCACTTGGACCAATGGGAAATTAAAGCCAAGAATCCATACTTATTGACTATGTAAGTCTGATTTCTCAATTGTATTTGAGAATTTTTCTGTAAAATTTTAATAATTAGAATTGAGTAAATTTTTGATGATCTCTACGGGAATTTTGCCATTTGAGGGCACATTTATGTTTGTCGCTCACTTGGACCAATGGGAAATTAAAGCCAAGAATCCATACTTATTGACTATGTAAGTCCGATTTCTCAATTGTATTTGAGAATTTTTCTGTAAAATTTTAATAATTAGAATTGAGTAAATTTTTGATGATCTCTACGGGAATTTTGCCATTTGAGGGCACATTTATGTTTGTCGCTCATTTGGACCAATGGGAAATTAAAGCCAAGGATCCATACTTATTGACTATGTAAGTCCGATTTCTCAATTGTATTTGAGAATTTTTCTTTAAAATTTGAAGGATTAAAATTGTGTAAATTTTTTTTCAGCTCTATTTGGCTCTATTTTGGCTATTTGTTGGCACATTCATGTTTGTCGCTCATTTGGACCAATGGGAAATTAAAGCCAAGGATCCATACTTATAGACTATGTAAGTCCGATTTCACAATTGTATGTGAGAATTTTTCTATAAAATTTGTTTGTCAGTCATTTGGACCAATGGAAATTAAAGCCAAGAATCCATACTTATTGACTATGTAAGTCCGATTTCTCAATTGTATTTGAGAATTTTTCTGTAAAATTTTAATAATTAGAATTGAGTAAATTTTTGATGATCTCTACGGGAATTTTGCCATTTGTGGGCACATTTATGTTTGTCGATCATTTGGACCAATGGGAAATTAAAGCCAAGAATCCATTCTTATTGACTATCTAAGTCCGATTTCTCAATTGTATTTGAGAATTTTTCTTTAAAATTTGAAGGATTAAAATTGTGTAAATTTTTTTTCAGCTCTATTTGGCTCTATTTTGGCTATTTGTTGGCACATTCATGTTTGTCGCTCATTTGGACCAATGGGAAATTAAAGCCAAGGATCCATACTTATAGACTATGTAAGTCCGATTTCTCAATTGTATTTGAGAATTTTTCTTTAAAATTTTAAGGATTAAAATTGTGTAAATTTTGTTCACCTCTACGGGAATTTGGCTATTTGTGGGCACATTTATGTTTGTCGCTCCTTTGGATCAATGGGAAATTAAAGCCAAGGATCTATACTTATAGACTACGTAAGTCCGATTTCTCAATTGTATTTGAGAATTTTTCTATAAAATTTGTTTGTCAGTCATTTGGACCAATGGGAAATTAAAGCCAAGGATCCATACTTATAGACTACGTAAGTCCGATTTCTCATTTGTATTTAAGAATTTTTCTATAAAATATGTTTGTCACTCATTTGGACCAATGGGAAATGAAAGCCAAGGATCCATACTTAAAGACTATGTAAGTCCGATTTCTCAATTGTATTTGAGAATTTTTCTATAAAATTTTGAAGATGAAAATTGTGTAAATTTTGTTCAGCTCTACGGGAATTTGGCTATTTGTGGGCACATTTATGTATGTCACTCATTTGGACCAATGGGAAATTAAAGCCAAGGATCTATACTTATAGACTACGTAAGTCCGATTTCTCAATTGTATTTGAGAATTTTTCTATAAAATATGTTTGTCACTCATTTGGACCAATGGGAAATGAAAGCCAAGGATCCATACTTATAGACTATGTAAGTCCGATTTCTCAATTGTATTTGAGAATTTTTCTATAAAATTTGTTTGTCAGTCATTTGGACCAATGGGAAATTAAAGCCAAGGATCCATACTTATAGACTACGTAAGTCCGATTTCTCATTTGTATTTGAGAATTTTTCTATAAAATTTTAAGGATTAAAATTGTGTAAATTTTGTTCAGCTCTATTTGGCTCTATTTTGGCTATTTGTGGGCACATTTATGTTTGTCGCTCATTTGGACCAATGGGAAATTAAAGCTAAGGATCCATACTTATTGACTATGTAAGTCCGATTTCTCAATTGTATTTGAGAATTTTTCTTTAAAATTTTAAGGATTAAAATTGTGTAAATTTTGATGATCTCTACGGGAATTTTGCCATTTGTGGGCACATTTATGTTTGTCGCTCATTTGGACCAATGGGAAATTAAAGCCAAGGATCCATACTTATAGACTATGTAAGTCCGATTTCTCAATTGTATTTGAGAATTTTTCTTTAAAATTTTAAGGATTAAAATTGTGTAAATTTTGATGATCTCTACGGGAATTTTGCCATTTGTGGGCACATTTATGTTTGTCGCTCATTTGGACCAATGGGAAATTAAAGCCAAGGATCCATACTTATAGACTATGTAAGTCCGATTTCTCATTTGTATTTAAGAATTTTTCTTTAAAATTTTAAGGATTAAAATTGTGTAAATTTTGATGATCTCTACGGGAATTTTGCCATTTGTGGGTACATTTATGTTTGTCACTCATTTGGACCAATGGGAAATTAAAGCCAAGAATCCATTCTTATTGACTATCTAAGTCCGATTTCTCAATTGTATTTGAGAATTTTTCTTTAAAATTTGAAGGATTAAAATTGTGTAAATTTTTTTTCAGCTCTATTTGGCTCTATTTTGGCTATTTGTTGGCACATTCATGTTTGTCGCTCATTTGGACCAATGGGAAATTAAAGCCAAGGATCCATACTTATAGACTATGTAAGTCCGATTTCACAATTGTATGTGAGAATTTTTCTATAAAATTTGTTTGTCAGTCATTTGGACCAATGGAAATTAAAGCCAAGAATCCATTCTTATTGACTATGTAAGTCCGATTTCTCAATTGTATTTGAGAATTTTTCTTTAAAATTTTAAGGATTAAAATTGTGTAAATTTTGTTCACCTCTACGGGAATTTGGCTATTTGTGGGCACATTTATGTTTGTCGCTCCTTTGGACCAATGGGAAATTAAAGCCAAGGATCCATACTTATAGACTATGTAAGTCCGATTTCTCAATTGTATTTGAGAATTTTTCTTTAAAATTTTAAGGATTAAAATTGTGTAAATTTTGTTCAGCTCTACGGGAATTTGGCTATTTCTGGGCACATTTATGTTTGTCGCTCATTTGGACCAATGGGAAATTAAAGCCAAGGATCCATACTTATAGACTATGTAAGTCCGATTTCTCAATTGTATTTGAGAATTTTTCTTTAAAATTTTAAGGATTAAAATTGTGTAAATTTTGTTCAGCTCTACGGGAATTTGGCTATTTGTGGGCACATTTATGTTTGTCGCTCCTTTGGACCAATGGGAAATTAAAGCCAAGGATCCATACTTATAGACTATGTAAGTCCGATTTCTCAATTGTATTTGAGAATTTTTCTTTAAAATTTTAAGGATTAAAATTGTGTAAATTTTGTTCACCTCTACGGGAATTTGGCTATTTGTGGGCACATTCATGTTTGTCGCTCATTTGGACCAATGGGAAATTAAAGCCAAGGATCCATACTTATAGACTATGTAAGTCCGATTTCTCAATTGTATTTGAGAATTTTTCTATAACATTTGTTTGTCACTCATTTAGACCAATGGGAAGTTAAAGCCAAGAATCCATACTTATTGACTACGAAAGTCCGATTTCTCAATTGTATTTGAGAATTTTTCTTTAAAATTTTAAGGATTAAAATTGTGTAAATTTTGTTCAGCTCTATTTGGCTCTATTTTGGCTATTTGTTGGCACATTCATGTTTGTCGCTCATTTGGACCAATGGGAAATTAAAGCCAAGGATCCATACTTATAGACTATGTAAGTCCGATTTCTCAATTGTATTTGAGAATTTTTCTGTAAAATTTTAATAATTAGAATTGAGTAAATTTTTGATGATCTCTACGGGAATTTTGCCATTTGTGGGCACATTTATGTTTGTCGATCATTTGGACCAATGGGAAATTAAAGCCAAGAATCCATTCTTATTGACTATCTAAGTCCGATTTCTCAATTGTATTTGAGAATTTTTCTTTAAAATTTGAAGGATTAAAATTGTGTAAATTTTGTTCAGCTCTACGGGAATTTGGCTATTTGTGGGCACATTTATGTTTGTCGCTCATTTGGACCAATGGGAAATTAAAGCCAAGGATCTATACTTATAGACTACGTAAGTCCGATTTCTCAATTGTATTTGAGAATTTTTCTATAAAATTTGTTTGTCAGTCATTTGGACCAATGGGAAATTAAAGCCATACTTGTAGACTACGTAAGTCCGATTTCTCATTTGTATTTAAGAATTTTTCTATAAAATATGTTTGTCACTCATTTGGACCAATGGGAAATGAAAGCCAAGGATCCATACTTAAAGACTATGTAAGTCCGATTTCTCAATTGTATTTGAGAATTTTTCTATAAAATTTTGAAGATGAAAATTGTGTAAATTTTGTTCAGCTCTACGGGAATTTGGCTATTTGTGGGCACATTTATGTATGTCACTCATTTGGACCAATGGGATATTAAAGCCAATGATCCATACTTATAGACTATCTAAGTCCGATTTCTCAATTGTATTTGAGAATTTTTCTATAAAATATGTTTGTCACTCATTTGGACCAATGGGAAATGAAAGCCAAGGATCCATACTTATAGACTATGTAAGTCCGATTTCTCAATTGTATTTGAGAATTTTTCTATAAAATTTGTTTGTCAGTCATTTGGACCAATGGGAAATTAAAGCCAAGGATCCATACTTATAGACTACGTAAGTCCGATTTCTCATTTGTATTTGAGAATTTTTCTATAAAATTTTAAGGATTAAAATTGTGTAAATTTTGTTCAGCTCTATTTGGCTCTATTTTGGCTATTTGTGGGCACATTTATGTTTGTCGCTCATTTGGACCAATGGGAAATTAAAGCCAAGGATCCATACTTATAGACTATGTAAGTCCGATTTCTCAATTGTATTTGAGAATTTTTCTTTAAAATTTTAAGGATTAAAATTGTGTAAATTTTGTTCAGCTCTACGGGAATTTGGCTATTTGTGGGCACATTTATGTTTGTCGCTCATTTGGACCAATGGGAAATTAAAGCCAAGGATCCATACTTATAGACTATGTAAGTCCGATTTCTCATTTGTATTTAAGAATTTTTCTATAAAATATGTTTGTCGCTCATTTAGACCAATGGGAAATTAAAGCCAAGGATCCATACTTATAGACTATGTAAGTCCGATTTCTCAATTGTATTTGAGAATTTTTCTTTAAAATTTTAAGGATTAAAATTGTGTAAATTTTAATCAGCTCTACGGGAATTTGGCTATTTGTTGGCACATTTATGTTTGTCGCTCATTTGGACCAATGGGAAATTAAAGCCAAGGATCCATACTTATAGACTATGTAAGTCCGATTTCTCAATTGTATGTGAGAATTTTTCTATAACATTTGTTTGTCACTCATTTAAACCAATGGGAAATTAAAGCCAAGGATCCATACTTATAGACTATGTAAGTCCGATTTCTCAATTGTATTTGAGAATTTTTCTTTAAAATTTTAAGGATTAAAATTGTGTAAATTTTGTTCAGCTCTATTTGGCTCTATTTTGGCTATTTGTTGGCACATTCATGTTTGTCGCTCATTTGGACCAATGGGAAATTAAAGCCAAGGATCCATACTTATAGACTATGTAAGTCCGATTTCACAATTGTATGTGAGAATTTTTCTATAACATTTGTTTGTCACTCATTTAAACCAATGGGAAGTTAAAGCCAAGGATCCATACTTATAGACTATGTAAGTCCGATTTCTCAATTGTATTTGAGAATTTTTCTTTAAAATTTTAAGGATTAAAATTGTGTAAATTTTGTTCAGCTCTATTTGGCTCTATTTTGGCTATTTGTTGGCACATTCATGTTTGTCGCTCATTTGGACCAATGGGAAATTAAAGCCAAGGATCCATACTTATAGACTATGTAAGTCCGATTTCTCAATTGTATTTGAGAATTTTTCTATAACATTTGTTTGTCACTCATTTGGACCATTGGGAAATTAAAGCCAAGAATCCATACTTATTGACTATGTAAGTCCGATTTCTCAATTGTATTTGAGAATTTTTCTATAACATTTGTTTGTCACTCATTTAGACCAATGGGAAATTAAAGCCAAGAATCCATACTTATTGACTATGTAAGTCCGATTTCTCAATTGTATTTGAGAATTTTTCTTTAAAATTTTAAGGATTAAAATTGTGTAAATTTTGTTCAGCTCTATTTGGCTCTATTTTGGCTATTTGTTGGCACATTCATGTTTGTCGCTCATTTGGACCAATGGGAAATTAAAGCCAAGGATCCATACTTATAGACTATGTAAGTCCGATTTCTCAATTGTATTTGAGAATTTTTCTTTAAAATTTTAAGGATTAAAATTGTGTAAATTTTGTTCAGCTCTATTTGGCTCTATTTTGGCTATTTGTTGGCACATTCATGTTTGTCGCTCATTTGGACCAATGGGAAATTAAAGCCAAGGATCCATACTTATAGACTATGTAAGTCCGATTTCTCAATTGTATTTGAGAATTTTTCTTTAAAATTTTAAGGATTAAAATTGTGTAAATTTTGTTCAGCTCTATTTGGCTCTATTTTGGCTATTTGTTGGCACATTCATGTTTGTCGCTCATTTGGACCAATGGGAAATTAAAGCCAAGGATCCATACTTATAGACTATGTAAGTCCGATTTCACAATTGTATGTGAGAATTTTTCTATAAAATTTGTTTGTCACTCATTTAAACCAATGGGAAGTTAAAGCCAAGGATCCATACTAATAGACTATGTAAGTCCGATTTCTCAATTGTATTTGAGAATTTTTCTATAACATTTGTTTGTCACTCATTTGGACCATTGGGAAATTAAAGCCAAGAATCCATACTTATTGACTATGTAAGTCCGATTTCTCAATTGTATTTGAGAATTTTTCTATAACATTTGTTTGTCACTCATTTAGACCAATGGGAAGTTAAAGCCAAGGATCCATACTAATAGACTATGTAAGTCCGATTTCTCAATTGTATTTGAGAATTTTTCTATAACATTTGTTTGTCACTCATTTGGACCATTGGGAAATTAAAGCCAAGGATCCATACTTATTGACTATGTAAGTCCGATTTCTCAATTGTATTTGAGAATTTTTCTATAACATTTGTTTGTCACTCATTTGGACCATTGGGAAATTAAAGCCAAGAATCCATACTTATTGACTATGTAAGTCCGATTTCTCAATTGTATTTGAGAATTTTTCTATAACATTTGTTTGTCACTCATTTAGACCAATGGGAAATTAAAGCCAAGAATCCATACTTATTGACTATGTAAGTCCGATTTCTCAATTGTATTTGAGAATTTTTCTTTAAAATTTTAAGGATTAAAATTGTGTAAATTTTGATGATCTCTACGGGAATTTTGCCATTTGTGGGCACATTTATGTTTGTCGCTCATTTGGACCAATGGGAAATTAAAGCCAAGGATCCATACTTATAGACTATGTAAGTCCGATTTCTCATTTGTATTTAAGAATTTTTCTTTAAAATTTTAAGGATTAAAATTGTGTAAATTTTGATGATCTCTACGGGAATTTTGCCATTTGTGGGCACATTTATGTTTGTCGCTCATTTGGACCAATGGGAAATTAAAGCCAAGGATCCATACTTATTGACTATGTAAGTCCGATTTCTCAATTGTATTTGAGAATTTTTCTTTAAAATTTTAAGGATTAAAATTGTGTAAATTTTGATGATCTCTACGGGAATTTTGCCATTTGTGGGCACATTTATGTTTGTCGCTCATTTGGACCAATGGGAAATTAAAGCCAAGGATCCATACTTATAGACTATGTAAGTCCGATTTCTCAATTGTGTTTGAGAATTTTTCTTTAAAATTTTAAGGATTAAAATTGTGTAAATTTTGATGATCTCTACGGGAATTTTGCCATTTGTGGGCACATTTATGTTTGTCGCTCATTTGGACCAATGGGAAATTAAAGCCAAGGATCCATACTTATAGACTATGTAAGTCCGATTTCTCATTTGTATTTAAGAATTTTTCTTTAAAATTTTAAGGATTAAAATTGTGTAAATTTTGATGATCTCTACGGGAATTTTGCCATTTGTGGGCACATTTATGTTTGTCGCTCATTTGGACCAATGGGAAATTAAAGCCAAGGATCCATACTTATAGACTATGTAAGTCCGATTTCTCAATTGTGTTTGAGAATTTTTCTTTAAAATTTTAAGGATTAAAATTGTGTAAATTTTGATGATCTCTACGGGAATTTTGCCATTTGTGGGCACATTTATGTTTGTCGCTCATTTGGACCAATGGGAAATTAAAGCCAAGGATCCATACTTATAGACTATGTAAGTCCGATTTCTCAATTGTGTTTGAGAATTTTTCTATAAAATTTTAAGGATTAAAATTGTGTAAATTTTGTTCAGCTCTATTTGGCTCTATTTTGGCTATTTGTGGGCACATTTATGTTTGTCGCTCATTTGGACCAATGGGAAATTAAAGCCAAGGATCCATACTTATAGACTATGTAAGTCCGATTTCTCATTTGTATTTAAGAATTTTTCTTTAAAATTTTAAGGATTAAAATTGTGTAAATTTTGATGATCTCTACGGGAATTTTGCCATTTGTGGGCACATTTATGTTTGTCGCTCATTTGGACCAATGGGAAATTAAAGCCAAGGATCCATACTTATAGACTATGTAAGTCCGATTTCTCAATTGTGTTTGAGAATTTTTCTTTAAAATTTTAAGGATTAAAATTGTGTAAATTTTGATGATCTCTACGGGAATTTTGCCATTTGTGGGCACATTTATGTTTGTCGCTCATTTGGACCAATGGGAAATTAAAGCCAAGGATCCATACTTATAGACTATGTAAGTCCGATTTCTCAATTGTGTTTGAGAATTTTTCTTTAAAATTTTAAGGATTAAAATTGTGTAAATTTTGATGATCTCTACGGGAATTTTGCCATTTGTGGGCACATTTATGTTTGTCGCTCATTTGGACCAATGGGAAATTAAAGCCAAGGATCCATACTTATAGACTATGTAAGTCCGATTTCTCAATTGTATTTGAGAATTTTTCTGTAAAATTTTAATAATTAGAATTGAGTAAATTTTTGATGATCTCTACGGGAATTTTGCCATTTGTGGGCACATTTATGTTTGTCACTCATTTGGACCAATGGGAAATTAAAGCCAAGAATCCATTCTTATTGACTATCTAAGTCCGATTTCTCAATTGTATTTGAGAATTTTTCTTTAAAATTTGAAGGATTAAAATTGTGTAAATTTTGTTGATCTCTACGGGAATTTTGCCATTTGTGGGCACATTTATGTTTGTCGCTCATTTGGACCAATGGGAAATTAAAGCCAAGGATCCATACTTATAGACTATGTAAGTCCGATTTCTCAATTGTGTTTGAGAATTTTTCTTTAAAATTTTAAGGATTAAAATTGTGTAAATTTTGATGATCTCTACGGGAATTTTGCCATTTGTGGGCACATTTATGTTTGTCGCTCATTTGGACCAATGGGAAATTAAAGCCAAGGATCCATACTTATAGACTATGTAAGTCCGATTTCTCATTTGTATTTAAGAATTTTTCTTTAAAATTTTAAGGATTAAAATTGTGTAAATTTTGATGATCTCTACGGGAATTTTGCCATTTGTGGGCACATTTATGTTTGTCGCTCATTTGGACCAATGGGAAATTAAAGCCAAGGATCCATACTTATAGACTATGTAAGTCCGATTTCTCAATTGTGTTTGAGAATTTTTCTTTAAAATTTTAAGGATTAAAATTGTGTAAATTTTGATGATCTCTACGGGAATTTTGCCATTTGTGGGCACATTTATGTTTGTCGCTCATTTGGACCAATGGGAAATTAAAGCCAAGGATCCATACTTATAGACTATGTAAGTCCGATTTCTCAATTGTGTTTGAGAATTTTTCTTTAAAATTTTAAGGATTAAAATTGTGTAAATTTTGATGATCTCTACGGGAATTTTGCCATTTGTGGGCACATTTATGTTTGTCGCTCATTTGGACCAATGGGAAATTAAAGCCAAGGATCCATACTTATAGACTATGTAAGTCCGATTTCTCAATTGTATTTGAGAATTTTTCTGTAAAATTTTAATAATTAGAATTGAGTAAATTTTTGATGATCTCTACGGGAATTTTGCCATTTGTGGGCACATTTATGTTTGTCACTCATTTGGACCAATGGGAAATTAAAGCCAAGAATCCATTCTTATTGACTATCTAAGTCCGATTTCTCAATTGTATTTGAGAATTTTTCTTTAAAATTTTAAGGATTAAAATTGTGTAAATTTTGATGATCTCTACGGGAATTTTGCCATTTGTGGGCACATTCATGTTTGTCGCTCATTTGGACCAATGGGAAATTAAAGCCAAGGATCCATACTTATAGACTATGTAAGTCCGATTTCACAATTGTATGTGAGAATTTTTCTATAAAATTTGTTTGTCAGTCATTTGGACCAATGGAAATTAAAGCCAAGAATCCATTCTTATTGACTATGTAAGTCCGATTTCTCAATTGTATTTGAGAATTTTTCTTTAAAATTTTAAGGATTAAAATTGTGTAAATTTTGTTCACCTCTACGGGAATTTGGCTATTTGTGGGCACATTTATGTTTGTCGCTCCTTTGGACCAATGGGAAATTAAAGCCAAGGATCCATACTTATAGACTATGTAAGTCCGATTTCTCAATTGTATTTGAGAATTTTTCTTTAAAATTTTAAGGATTAAAATTGTGTAAATTTTGTTCAGCTCTACGGGAATTTGGCTATTTCTGGGCACATTTATGTTTGTCGCTCATTTGGACCAATGGGAAATTAAAGCCAAGGATCCATACTTATAGACTATGTAAGTCCGATTTCTCAATTGTATTTGAGAATTTTTCTTTAAAATTTTAAGGATTAAAATTGTGTAAATTTTGTTCAGCTCTACGGGAATTTGGCCATTTGTGGGCACATTTATGTTTGTCACTCATTTGGACCAATGGGAAATTAAAGCCAAGAATCCATTCTTATTGACTATCTAAGTCCGATTTCTCAATTGTTTTTGAGAATTTTTCTTTAAAATTTGAAGGATTAAAATTGTGTAAATTTTGTTCAGCTCTACGGGAATTTGGCTATTTGTGGGCACATTTATGTTTGTCGCTCATTTGGACCAATGGGAAATTAAAGCCAAGGATCTATACTTATAGACTACGTAAGTCCGATTTCTCAATTGTATTTGAGAATTTTTCTATAAAATTTGTTTGTCAGTCATTTGGACCAATGGGAAATTAAAGCCAAGGATCCATACTTATAGACTACGTAAGTCCGATTTCTCATTTGTATTTAAGAATTTTTCTATAAAATATGTTTGTCACTCATTTGGACCAATGGGAAATGAAAGCCAAGGATCCATACTTAAAGACTATGTAAGTCCGATTTCTCAATTGTATTTGAGAATTTTTCTATAAAATTTTGAAGATGAAAATTGTGTAAATTTTGTTCAGCTCTACGGGAATTTGGCTATTTGTGGGCACATTTATGTATGTCACTCATTTGGACCAATGGGATATTAAAGCCAATGATCCATACTTATAGACTATCTAAGTCCGATTTCTCAATTGTATTTGAGAATTTTTCTATAAAATATGTTTGTCACTCATTTGGACCAATGGGAAATGAAAGCCAAGGATCCATACTTATAGACTATGTAAGTCCGATTTCTCAATTGTATTTGAGAATTTTTCTATAAAATTTGTTTGTCAGTCATTTGGACCAATGGGAAATTAAAGCCAAGGATCCATACTTATAGACTACGTAAGTCCGATTTCTCATTTGTATTTGAGAATTTTTCTATAAAATTTTAAGGATTAAAATTGTGTAAATTTTGTTCAGCTCTATTTGGCTCTATTTTGGCTATTTGTGGGCACATTTATGTTTGTCGCTCATTTGGACCAATGGGAAATTAAAGCCAAGGATCCATACTTATAGACTATGTAAGTCCGATTTCTCAATTGTATTTGAGAATTTTTCTTTAAAATTTTAAGGATTAAAATTGTGTAAATTTTGTTCAGCTCTACGGGAATTTGGCTATTTGTGGGCACATTTATGTTTGTCGCTCATTTGGACCAATGGGAAATTAAAGCCAAGGATCCATACTTATAGACTATGTAAGTCCGATTTCTCAATTGTATTTGAGAATTTTTCTTTAAAATTTTAAGGATTAAAATTGTGTAAATTTTGTTCAGCTCTACGGGAATTTGGCTATTTGTGGGCACATTTATGTTTGTCGCTCATTTGGACCAATGGGAAATTAAAGCCAAGGATCCATACTTATAGACTATGTAAGTCCGATTTCTCATTTGTATTTAAGAATTTTTCTATAAAATATGTTTGTCGCTCATTTAGACCAATGGGAAATTAAAGCCAAGGATCCATACTTATAGACTAAGTAAGTCCGATTTCTCAATTGTATTTGAGAATTTTTCTTTAAAATTTTAAGGATTAAAATTGTGTAAATTTTGTTCAGCTCTACGGGAATTTGGCTATTTGTGGGCACATTTATGTTTGTCGCTCATTTGGACCAATGGGAAATTAAAGCCAAGGATCCATACTTATAGACTATGTAAGTCCGATTTCTCATTTGTATTTAAGAATTTTTCTATAAAATATGTTTGTCGCTCATTTAGACCAATGGGAAATTAAAGCCAAGGATCCATACTTATAGACTAAGTAAGTCCGATTTCTCAATTGTATTTGAGAATTTTTCTTTAAAATTTTAAGGATTAAAATTGTGTAAATTTTGTTCAGCTCTACGGGAATTTGGCTATTTGTGGGCACATTTATGTTTGTCGCTCATTTGGACCAATGGGAAATTAAAGCCAAGGATCCATACTTATAGACTATGTAAGTCCGATTTCTCAATTGTATTTGAGAATTTTTCTTTAAAATTTTAAGGATTAAAATTGTGTAAATTTTAATCAGCTCTACGGGAATTTGGCTATTTGTTGGCACATTTATGTTTGTCGCTCATTTGGACCAATGGGAAATTAAAGCCAAGGATCCATACTTATAGACTATGTAAGTCCGATTTCTCAATTGTATTTGAGAATTTTTCTATAACATTTGTTTGTCACTCATTTAGACCAATGGGAAATTAAAGCCAAGGATCCATACTTATAGACTAAGTAAGTCCGATTTCTCAATTGTATTTGAGAATTTTTCTTTAAAATTTTAAGGATTAAAATTGTGTAAATTTTAATCAGCTCTACGGGAATTTGGCTATTTGTTGGCACATTTATGTTTGTCGCTCATTTGGACCAATGGGAAATTAAAGCCAAGGATCCATACTTATAGACTATGTAAGTCCGATTTCTCAATTGTATTTGAGAATTTTTCTATAAAATTTGTTTGTCAGTCATTTGGACCAATGGGAAATTAAAGCCAATGATCCATACTTATAGACTATGTAAGTCCGATTTCTCAATTGTATTTAAGAATTTTTCTATAAAATATGTTTGTCACTCATTTGGACCAATGGGAAATGAAAGCCATGGATCCATACTTAAAGACTATGTAAGTCCGATTTCTCAATTGTATTTGAGAATTTTTCTATAACATTTGTTTGTCACTCATTTAGACCAATGGGAAGTTAAAGCCAAGAATCCATACTTATTGACTACGAAAGTCCGATTTCTCAATTGTATTTGAGAATTTTTCTTTAAAATTTTAAGGATTAAAATTGTGTAAATTTTGTTCAGCTCTATTTGGCTCTATTTTGGCTATTTGTTGGCACATTCATGTTTGTCGCTCATTTGGACCAATGGGAAATTAAAGCCAAGGATCCATACTTATAGACTATGTAAGTCCGATTTCTCAATTGTATTTGAGAACTTTTCTATAACATTTGTTTGTCACTCATTTAGACCAATGGGAAGTTAAAGCCAAGAATCCATACTTATTGACTACGAAAGTCCGATTTCTCAATTGTATTTGAGAATTTTTCTTTAAAATTTTAAGGATTAAAATTGTGTAAATTTTGTTCAGCTCTATTTGGCTCTATTTTGGCTATTTGTTGGCACATTCATGTTTGTCGCTCATTTGGACCAATGGGAAATTAAAGCCAAGGATCCATACTTATAGACTATGTAAGTCCGATTTCTCAATTGTATTTGAGAATTTTTCTGTAAAATTTTAATAATTAGAATTGAGTAAATTTTTGATGATCTCTACGGGAATTTTGCCATTTGTGGGCACATTTATGTTTGTCACTCATTTGGACCAATGGGAAATTAAAGCCAAGAATCCATTCTTATTGACTATCTAAGTCCGATTTCTCAATTGTATTTGAGAATTTTTCTTTAAAATTTGAAGGATTAAAATTGTGTAAATTTTGTTCAGCTCTACGGGAATTTGGCTATTTGTGGGCACATTTATGTTTGTCGCTCATTTGGACCAATGGGAAATTAAAGCCAAGGATCCATACTTATAGACTATGTAAGTCCGATTTCTCAATTGTATTTGAGAATTTTTCTTTAAAATTTTAAGGATTAAAATTGTGTAAATTTTAATCAGCTCTACGGGAATTTGGCTATTTGTTGGCACATTTATGTTTGTCGCTCATTTGGACCAATGGGAAATTAAAGCCAAGGATCCATACTTATAGACTACGTAAGTCCGATTTCTCATTTGTATTTAAGAATTTTTCTATAAAATATGTTTGTCACTCATTTGGACCAATGGGAAATGAAAGCCAAGGATCCATACTTAAAGACTATGTAAGTCCGATTTCTCAATTGTATTTGAGAATTTTTCTATAAAATTTTGAAGATGAAAATTGTGTAAATTTTGTTCAGCTCTACGGGAATTTGGCTATTTGTGGGCACATTTATGTATGTCACTCATTTGGACCAATGGGATATTAAAGCCAATGATCCATACTTATAGACTATGTAAGTCCGATTTCTCATTTGTATTTGAGAATTTTTCTATAAAATTTGTTTGTCAGTCATTTGGACCAATGGGAAATTAAAGCCAAGGATCCATACTTATAGACTACGTAAGTCCGATTTCTCATTTGTATTTGAGAATTTTTCTATAAAATTTTAAGGATTAAAATTGTGTAAATTTTGTTCGGCTCTATTTGGCTCTATTTTGGCTATTTGTGGGCACATTTATGTTTGTCGCTCATTTGGACCAATGGGAAATTAAAGCCAAGGATCCATACTTATAGACTATGTAAGTCCGATTTCTCAATTGTATTTGAGAATTTTTCTATAAAATTTGTTTGTCAGTCATTTGGACCAATGGGAAATTAAAGCCAAGGATCCATACTTATAGACTACGTAAGTCCGATTTCTCATTTGTATTTAAGAATTTTTCTATAAAATATGTTTGTCGCTCATTTAGACCAATGGGAAATTAAAGCCAAGGATCCATACTTATAGACTATGTAAGTCCGATTTCTCAATTGTATTTGAGAATTTTTCTTTAAAATTTTAAGGATTAAAATTGTGTAAATTTTGTTCAGCTCTACGGGAATTTGGCTATTTGTGGGCACATTTATGTTTGTCGCTCATTTGGACCAATGGGAAATTAAAGCCAAGGATCCATACTTATAGACTATGTAAGTCCGATTTCTCAATTGTATTTGAGAATTTTTCTTTAAAATTTTAAGGATTAAAATTGTGTAAATTTTAATCAGCTCTACGGGAATTTGGCTATTTGTTGGCACATTTATGTTTGTCGCTCATTTGGACCAATGGGAAATTAAAGCCAAGGATCCATACTTATAGACTATGTAAGTCCGATTTCTCAATTGTATTTGAGAATTTTTCTATAACATTTGTTTGTCACTCATTTAGACCAATGGGAAATTAAAGCCAAGGATCCATACTTATAGACTAAGTAAGTCCGATTTCTCAATTGTATTTGAGAATTTTTCTTTAAAATTTTAAGGATTAAAATTGTGTAAATTTTAATCAGCTCTACGGGAATTTGGCTATTTGTTGGCACATTTATGTTTGTCGCTCATTTGGACCAATGGGAAATTAAAGCCAAGGATCCATACTTATAGACTATGTAAGTCCGATTTCTCAATTGTATTTGAGAATTTTTCTATAAAATTTGTTTGTCAGTCATTTGGACCAATGGGAAATTAAAGCCAATGATCCATACTTATAGACTATGTAAGTCCGATTTCTCAATTGTATTTAAGAATTTTTCTATAAAATATGTTTGTCACTCATTTGGACCAATGGGAAATGAAAGCCATGGATCCATACTTAAAGACTATGTAAGTCCGATTTCTCAATTGTATTTGAGAATTTTTCTATAAAATTTGTTTGTCAGTCATTTGGACCAATGGGAAATTAAAGCCAAGGATCCATACTTATAGACTATGTAAGTCCGATTTCTCAATTGTATTTGAGAATTTTTCTTTAAAATTTTAAGGATTAAAATTGTGTAAATTTTGATGATCTCTACGGGAATTTTGCCATTTGTGGGCACATTTATGTTTGTCACTCATTTGGACCAATGGGAAATGAAAGCCAAGGATCCATACTTAAAGACTATGTAAGTCCGATTTCTCAATTGTATTTGAGAATTTTTCTATAAAATTTTGAAGATGAAAATTGTGTAAATTTTGTTCAGCTCTACGGGAATTTGGCTATTTGTGGGCACATTTATGTATGTCACTCATTTGGACCAATGGGATATTAAAGCCAAGGATCCATACTTATAGACTACGTAAGTCCGATTTCTCATTTGTATTTGAAAATTTTTCTATAAAATTTTAAGGATTAAAATTGTGTAAATTTTGTTCAGCTCTATTTGGCTCTATTTTGGCTATTTGTGGGCACATTTATGTTTGTCGCTCATTTGGACCAATGGGAAATTAAAGCTAAGGATCCATACTTATTGACTATGTAAGTCCGAATTCTCAATTGTATTTGAGAATTTTTCTTTAAAATTTTAAGGATTAAAATTGTGTAAATTTTGATGATCTCTACGGGAATTTTGCCATTTGTGGGCACATTTATGTTTGTCACTCATTTGGACCAATGGGAAATTAAAGCTAAGGATCCATACTTATTGACTATGTAAGTCCGAATTCTCAATTGTATTTGAGAATTTTTCTTTAAAATTTTAAGGATTAAAATTGTGTAAATTTTGATGATCTCTACGGGAATTTTGCCATTTGTGGGCACATTTATGTTTGTCACTCATTTGGACCAATGGGAAATTAAAGCTAAGGATCCATACTTATTGACTATGTAAGTCCGAATTCTCAATTGTATTTGAGAATTTTTCTTTAAAATTTTAAGGATTAAAATTGTGTAAATTTTGATGATCTCTACGGGAATTTTGCCATTTGTGGGCACATTTATGTTTGTCACTCATTTGGACCAATGGGAAATTAAAGCCAAGAATCCATTCTTATTGACTATCTAAGTCCGATTTCTCAATTGTATTTGAGAATTTTTCTATAAAATTTTAAGGATTAAAATTGTGTAAATTTTGTTCAGCTCTATTTGGCTCTATTTTGGCTATTTGTTGGCACATTCATGTTTGTCGCTCATTTGGACCAATGGGAAATTAAAGCCAAGGATCCATACTTATAGACTATGTAAGTCCGATTTCACAATTGTATGTGAGAATTTTTCTATAAAATTTGTTTGTCAGTCATTTGGACCAATGGAAATTAAAGCCAAGAATCCATTCTTATTGACTATGTAAGTCCGATTTCTCAATTGTATTTGAGAATTTTTCTTTAAAATTTTAAGGATTAAAATTGTGTAAATTTTGTTCACCTCTACGGGAATTTGGCTATTTGTGGGCACATTTATGTTTGTCGCTCCTTTGGACCAATGGGAAATTAAAGCCAAGGATCCATACTTATAGACTATGTAAGTCCGATTTCACAATTGTATGTGATAATTTTTCTATAAAATTTGTTTGTCAGTCATTTGGACCAATGGAAATTAAAGCCAAGAATCCATTCTTATTGACTATGTAAGTCCGATTTCTCAATTGTATTTGAGAATTTTTCTTTAAAATTTTAAGGATTAAAATTGTGTAAATTTTGTTCACCTCTACGGGAATTTGGCTATTTGTGGGCACATTTATGTTTGTCGCTCCTTTGGACCAATGGGAAATTAAAGCCAAGGATCCATACTTATAGACTATGTAAGTCCGATTTCTCAATTGTATTTGAGAATTTTTCTTTAAAATTTTAAGGATTAAAATTGTGTAAATTTTGTTCAGCTCTACGGGAATTTGGCTATTTCTGGGCACATTTATGTTTGTCGCTCATTTGGACCAATGGGAAATTAAAGCCAAGGATCCATACTTATAGACTATGTAAGTCCGATTTCTCAATTGTATTTGAGAATTTTTCTTTAAAATTTTAAGGATTAAAATTGTGTAAATTTTGTTCAGCTCTACGGGAATTTGGCTATTTGTGGGCACATTTATGTTTGTCGCTCCTTTGGACCAATGGGAAATTAAAGCCAAGGATCCATACTTATAGACTATGTAAGTCCGATTTCTCAATTGTATTTGAGAATTTTTCTTTAAAATTTTAAGGATTAAAATTGTGTAAATTTTGTTCACCTCTACGGGAATTTGGCTATTTGTGGGCACATTCATGTTTGTCGCTCATTTGGACCAATGGGAAATTAAAGCCAAGGATCCATACTTATAGACTATGTAAGTCCGATTTCTCAATTGTATTTGAGAATTTTTCTATAACATTTGTTTGTCACTCATTTAGACCAATGGGAAGTTAAAGCCAAGAATCCATACTTATTGACTACGAAAGTCCGATTTCTCAATTGTATTTGAGAATTTTTCTTTAAAATTTTAAGGATTAAAATTGTGTAAATTTTGTTCAGCTCTATTTGGCTCTATTTTGGCTATTTGTTGGCACATTCATGTTTGTCGCTCATTTGGACCAATGGGAAATTAAAGCCAAGGATCCATACTTATAGACTATGTAAGTCCGATTTCTCAATTGTATTTGAGAATTTTTCTGTAAAATTTTAATAATTAGAATTGAGTAAATTTTTGATGATCTCTACGGGAATTTTGCCATTTGTGGGCACATTTATGTTTGTCACTCATTTGGACCAATGGGAAATTAAAGCCAAGAATCCATTCTTATTGACTATCTAAGTCCGATTTCTCAATTGTATTTGAGAATTTTTCTGTAAAATTTTAATAATTAGAATTGAGTAAATTTTTGATGATCTCTACGGGAATTTTGCCATTTGAGGGCACATTTATGTTTGTCGCTCATTTGGACCAATGGGAAATTAAAGCCAAGGATCCATACTTATTGACTATGTAAGTCCGATTTCTCAATTGTATTTGAGAATTTTTCTGTAAAATTTTAATAATTAGAATTGAGTAAATTTTTGATGATCTCTACGGGAATTTTGCCATTTGAGGGCACATTTATGATTGTCGCTCACTTGGACCAATGGGAAATTAAAGCCAAGAATCCATACTTATTGACTATGTAAGTCCGATTTCTCAATTGTATTTGAGAATTTTTCTGTAAAATTTTAATAATTAGAATTTAGTAAATTTTTGATGATCTCTACGGGAATTTGGCTATTTGAGGGCACATTTATTTATGTTTGTCGCTCATTTGGACCAATGGGAAATTAAAGCCAAGGATCCATACTTATTGACTATGTAAGTCCGATTTCTCAATTGTATTTGAGAATTTTTCTTTAAAATTTTAAGGATTAAAATTGTGTAAATTTTGTTCACCTCTACGGGAATTTGGCTATTTGAGGGCACATTTATGTTTGTCGCTCACTTGGACCAATGGGAAATTAAAGCCAAGGATCCATACTTATAGACTATGTAAGTCCGATTTCACAATTGTATGTGAGAATTTTTCTATAAAATTTGTTTGTCACTCATTTGGACCAATGGGATATTAAAGCCAATGATCCATACTTATAGACTATCTAAGTCCGATTTCTCAATTGTATTTGAGAATTTTTCTATAAAATATGTTTGTCACTCATTTGGACCAATGGGAAATGAAAGCCAAGGATCCATACTTAAAGACTATGTAAGTCCGATTTCTCAATTGTATTTGAGAATTTTTCTATAAAATTTGTTTGTCAGTCATTTGGACCAATGGGAAATTAAAGCCAAGGATCCATACTTATAGACTACGTAAGTCCGATTTCTCATTTGCATTTGAGAATTTTTCTATAAAATTTTAAGGATTAAAATTGTGTAAATTTTGTTCAGCTCTATTTGGCTCTATTTTGGCTATTTGTGGGCACATTTATGTTTGTCGCTCATTTGGACCAATGGGAAATTAAAGCCAAGGATCCATACTTATAGACTATGTAAGTCCGATTTCTCAATTGTATTTGAGAATTTTTCTATAAAATTTGTTTGTCAGTCATTTGGACCAATGGGAAATTAAAGCCAAGGATCCATACTTATAGACTACGTAAGTCCGATTTCTCATTTGTATTTAAGAATTTTTCTATAAAATATGTTTGTCGCTCATTTAGACCAATGGGAAATTAAAGCCAAGGATCAATACTTATAGACTATGTAAGTCCGATTTCTCAATTGTATTTGAGAATTTTTCTTTAAAATTTTAAGGATTAAAATTGTGTAAATTTTGTTCAGCTCTACGGGAATTTGGCTATTTGTGGGCACATTTATGTTTGTCGCTCATTTGGACCAATGGGAAATTAAAGCCAAGGATCCATACTTATAGACTATGTAAGTCCGATTTCTCAATTGTATTTGAGAATTTTTCTTTAAAATTTTAAGGATTAAAATTGTGTAAATTTTAATCAGCTCTACGGGAATTTGGCTATTTGTTGGCACATTTATGTTTGTCGCTCATTTGGACCAATGGGAAATTAAAGCCAAGGATCCATACTTATAGACTATGTAAGTCCGATTTCTCAATTGTATTTGAGAATTTTTCTATAACATTTGTTTGTCACTCATTTAGACCAATGGGAAATTAAAGCCAAGGATCCATACTTATAGACTAAGTAAGTCCGATTTCTCAATTGTATTTGAGAATTTTTCTTTAAAATTTTAAGGATTAAAATTGTGTAAATTTTAATCAGCTCTACGGGAATTTGGCTATTTGTTGGCACATTTATGTTTGTCGCTCATTTGGACCAATGGGAAATTAAAGCCAAGGATCCATACTTATAGACTATGTAAGTCCGATTTCTCAATTGTATTTGAGAATTTTTCTATAAAATTTGTTTGTCAGTCATTTGGACCAATGGGAAATTAAAGCCAAGGATCCATACTTATAGACTATGTAAGTCCGATTTCTCAATTGTATTTGAGAATTTTTCTTTAAAATTTTAAGGATTAAAATTGTGTAAATTTTGTTCAGCTCTACGGGAATTTGGCTATTTGTGGGCACATTTATGTTTGTCGCTCATTTGGACCAATGGGAAATTAAAGCCAAGGATCCATACTTGTAGACTATGTTAGTCCGATTTCTCAATTGTATTTGAGAATTTTTCTATAAAATTTGTTTGTCAGTCATTTGGACCAATGGGAAATGAAAGCCAAGGATCCATACTTAAAGACTATCTAAGTCCGATTTCTCAATTGTATTTGAGAATTTTTCTATAAAATATGTTTGTCACTCATTTGGACCAATGGGAAATGAAAGCCAAGGATCCATACTTATAGACTATGTAAGTCCGATTTCTCAATTGTATTTGAGAATTTTTCTATAAAATTTGTTTGTCAGTCATTTGGACCAATGGGAAATTAAAGCCAAGGATCCATACTTATAGACTATGTAAGTCCGATTTCTCAATTGTATTTGAGAATTTTTCTTTAAAATTTTCAGGATTAAAATTGTGTAAATTTTGTTCAGCTCTACGGGAATTTGGCTATTTGAGGGCACATTTATTTATGTTTGTCGCTCCTTTGGACCAATGGGAAATTAAAGCCAAGAATCCATACTTATTGACTATGTAAGTCCGATTTCACAATTGTATTTGAGAATTTTTCTATAACATTTGTTGTCACTCATTTAGACCAATGGGAAATTAAAGCCAAGAATCCATACTTATTGACTATGTAAGTCCGATTTCTCAATTGTATTTGAGAATTTTTCTATAACATTTGTTTGTCACTCATTTAGACCAATGGGAAATTAAAGCCAAGGATCCATACTTATTGACTATGTAAGTCCGATTTCTCAATTGTATTTGAGAATTTTTCTTTAAAATTTTAAGGATTAAAATTGTGTAAATTTTAATCAGCTCTACGGGATGTTGGCACATTTATGTTTGTCGCTCATTTGGACCAATGGGAAATTAAAGCCAAGGATCCATACTTATAGACTATGTAAGTCCGATTTCTCAATTGTATTTGAGAATTTTTCTATAACATTTGTTTGTCACTCATTTAGACCAATGGGAAATTAAAGCCAAGGATCCATACTTATAGACTAAGTAAGTCCGATTTCTCAATTGTATTTGAGAATTTTTCTTTAAAATTTTAAGGATTAAAATTGTGTAAATTTTAATCAGCTCTACGGGAATTTGGCTATTTGTTGGCACATTTATGTTTGTCGCTCATTTGGACCAATGGGAAATTAAAGCCAAGGATCCATACTTATAGACTATGTAAGTCCGATTTCTCAATTGTATTTGAGAATTTTTCTATAAAATTTGTTTGTCAGTCATTTGGACCAATGGGAAATTAAAGCCAATGATCCATACTTATAGACTATGTAAGTCCGATTTCTCAATTGTATTTAAGAATTTTTCTATAAAATATGTTTGTCACTCATTTGGACCAATGGGAAATGAAAGCCATGGATCCATACTTAAAGACTATGTAAGTCCGATTTCTCAATTGTATTTGAGAATTTTTCTATAAAATTTGTTTGTCAGTCATTTGGACCAATGGGAAATTAAAGCCAAGGATCCATACTCATAGACTATGTAAGTCCGATTTCTCAATTGTATTTGAGAATTTTTCTTTAAAATTTTAAGGATTAAAATTGTGTAAATTTTGTTCAGCTCTACGGGAATTTGGCTATTTGTGGGCACATTTATGTTTGTCGCTCATTTGGACCAATGGGAAATTAAAGCCAAGGATCCATACTTGTAGACTATGTTAGTCCGATTTCTCAATTGTATTTGAGAATTTTTCTATAAAATTTGTTTGTCAGTCATTTGGACCAATGGGAAATTAAAGCCAAGGATCCATACTTAAAGACTATCTAAGTCCGATTTCTCAATTGTATTTGAGAATTTTTCTATAAAATTTGTTTGTCAGTCATTTGGACCAATGGGAAATGAAAGCCAAGGATCCATACTTATAGACTATGTAAGTCCGATTTCTCAATTGTATTTGAGAATTTTTCTATAAAATTTGTTTGTCAGTCATTTGGACCAATGGGAAATGAAAGCCAAGGATCCATACTTATAGACTATGTAAGTCCGATTTCTCAATTGTATTTGAGAATTTTTCTATAAAATTTGTTTGTCAGTCATTTGGACCAATGGGAAATGAAAGCCAAGGATCCATACTTATAGACTATGTAAGTCCGATTTCTCAATTGTATTTGAGAATTTTTCTATAAAATTTGTTTGTCAGTCATTTGGACCAATGGGAAATGAAAGCCAAGGATCCATACTTATAGACTATGTAAGTCCGATTTCTCAATTGTATTTGAGAATTTTTCTATAAAATTTGTTTGTCAGTCATTTGGACCAATGGGAAATTAAAGCCAAGGATCCATACTTATAGACTATGTAAGTCCGATTTCTCAATTGTATTTGAGAATTTTTCTATAAAATTTGTTTTTGGCTCATTTGGACCAATGGGATATTAAAGCCAATGATCCATACTTATAGACTATCCAAGTCCGATTTCTCAATTGTATTTGAGAATTTTTCTATAAAATTTGTTTGTCAGTCATTTGGACCAATGGGAAATTAAAGCCAAGCATCCATACTTATAGACTATGTAAGTCCGATTTCTCAATTGTATTTGAGAATATTTCTATAAAATTTGTTTGTCAGTCATTTGGACCAATGGGAAATTAAAGCCAAGGATCCATACTTATTGACTATGTAAGTCCGATTTCTCAATTGTATTTGAGAATTTTTCTTTAAAATTTTAAGGATTAAAATTGTGTAAATTTTGTTCAGCTCTACGGGAATTTGGCTATTTGTGGGCACATTTATGTTTGTCGCTCATTTGGACCAATGGGAAATTAAAGCCAAGGATCCATACTTATAGACTATGTAAGTCCGATTTCTCAATTGTATTTGAGAATTTTTCTATAAAATTTGTTTGTCAGTCATTTGGACCAATGGGAAATTAAAGCCAAGGATCCATACTTATAGACTACGTAAGTCCGATTTCTCATTTGTATTTGAGAATTTTTCTATAAAATTTTAAGGATTAAAATTGTGTAAATTTTGTTCAGCTCTACGGGAATTTGGCTATTTGTGGGCACATTTATGTTTGTCGCTCATTTGGACCAATGGGAAATTAAAGCCAAGGATCCATACTTATAGACTATGTAAGTCCGATTTCTCAATTGTATTTGAGAATATTTCTATAAAATTTGTTTGTCACTCATTTGGACCAATGGAAAATTAAAGCCAAGGATCCATACTTATAGACTATGTAAGTCCGATTTCTCAATTGTATTTGAGAATTTTTCTATAACATTTGTTTGTCACTCATTTGGACCAATGGGAAATTAAAGCCAAGGATCCATACTTATAGACTATGTAAGTCCGATTTCTCAATTGTATTTGAGAATATTTCTATAAAATTTGTTTGTCACTCATTTGGACCAATGGAAAATTAAAGCCAAGGATCCATACTTATAGACTATGTAAGTCCGATTTCTCAATTGTATTTGAGAATTTTTCTATAACATTTGTTTGTCACTCATTTGGACCAATGGGAAGTTAAAGCCAAGAATCCATACTTATTGACTACGTAAGTCCGATTTCTCAATTGTATTTGAGAATTTTTCTTTAAAATTTTAAGGATTAAAATTGTGTAAATTTTGTTCAGCTCTATTTGGCTCTATTTTGGCTATTTGTTGGCACATTCATGTTTGTCGCTCATTTGGACCAATGGGAAATTAAAGCCAAGGATCCACACTTATAGACTATGAAAGTCCGATTTCTCAATTGTATTTGAGAATTTTTCTATAAAATTTGTTTGTCACTCATTTAAACCAATGGGAAGTTAAAGCCAAGAATCCATACTTATAGACTACGTAAGTCCGATTTCTCAATTGTATTTGAGAATTTTTCTTTAAAATTTTAAGGATTAAAATTGTGTAAATTTTGTTCAGCTCTATTTGGCTCTATTTTGGCTATTTGTTGGCACATTCATGTTTGTCGCTCATTTGGACCAATGGGAAATAAAAGCCAAGGATCCATACTTATAGACTATGTAATTCCGATTTCTCAATTGTATTTGAGAATTTTTCTATAACATTTGTTTGTCACTCATTTAAACCAATGGGAAGTTAAAGCCAAGAATCCATACTTATAGACTACATAAGTCCGATTTCTCAATTGTATTTGAGAATTTTTCTTTAAAATTTTAAGGATTAAAATTGTGTAAATTTTGTTCAGCTCTATTTGGCTCTATTTTGGCTATTTGTTGGCACATTCATGTTTGTCGCTCATTTGGACCAATGGGAAATAAAAGCCAAGGATCCATACTTATAGACTATGTAAGTCCGATTTCTCAATTGTATTTGAGAATTTTTCTATAACATTTGTTTGTCACTCATTTAAACCAATGGGAAGTTAAAGCCAAGAATCCATACTTATAGACATCGTAAGTCAGATTTCTCAATTGTATTTGAGAATTTTTCTTTAAAATTTTAAGGATTAAAATTGTGTAAATTTTGTTCAGCTCTATTTGGCTCTATTTTGGCTATTTGTTGGCACATTCATGTTTGTCGCTCATTTGGACCAATGGAAAATTAAAGCCAAGGATCCATACTTATAGACTATGTAAGTCCGATTTCTCAATTGTATTTGAGAATTTTTCTATAAAATTTGTTTGTCACTCATTTAAACCAATGGGAAGTTAAGGCCAAGGATCCATACTTATAGACTATGTAAGTCCGATTTCTCAATTGTATTTGAGAATTTTTCTATAAAATTTGTTTGTCACTCATTTGGACCAATGGAAAATTAAAGCCAAGGATCCATACTTATAGACTATGTAAGTCCGATTTCTCAATTGTATTTGAGAATTTTTCTATAAAATTTGTTTGTCGCTCATTTGGACCAATGGGAAATTAAAGCCAAGGATCCATACTTATAGACTATGTAAGTCCGATTTCTCAATTGTATTTGAGAATTTTTCTATAAAATTTGTTTGTCACTCATTTAAACCAATGGGAAGTTAAAGCCAAGGATCCATACTTATAGACTATGTAAGTCCGATTTCTCAATTGTATTTGAGAATTTTTCTATAAAATTTGTTTGTCGCTCATTTGGACCAATGGAAAATTAAAGCCAAGGATCCATACTTATAGACTATGTAAGTCCGATTTCTCAATTGTATTTGAGAATTTTTCTATAAAATTTGTTTGTCGCTCATTTGGACCAATGGAAAATTAAAGCCAAGGATCCATACTTATAGACTATGTAAGTCCGATTTCTCAATTGTATTTGAGAATTTTTCTATAAAATTTGTTTGTCACTCATTTAAACCAATGGGAAGTTAAAGCCAAGGATCCATACTTATAGACTATGTAAGTCCGATTTCTCAATTGTATTTGAGAATTTTTCTATAAAATTTGTTTGTCGCTCATTTGGACCAATGGAAAATTAAAGCCAAGGATCCATACTTATAGACTATGTAAGTCCGATTTCTCAATTGTATTTGAGAATTTTTCTATAAAATTTGTTTGTCGCTCATTTGGACCAATGGGAAATTAAAGCCAAGGATCCATACTTATAGACTATGTAAGTCCGATTTCTCAATTGTATTTGAGAATTTTTCTATAACATTTGTTTGTCGCTCATTTGGACCAATGGGAAATTAAAGCCAAGGATCCATACTTATAGACTATGTAAGTCCGATTTCTCAATTGTATTTGAGAATTTTTCTATAACATTTGTTTGTCACTCATTTAAACCAATGGGAAGTTAAAGCCAAGGATCCATACTTATAGACTATGTAAGTCCGATTTCTCAATTGTATTTGAGAATTTTTCTATAACATTTGTTTGTCACTCATTTATACCAATGGGAAGTTAAAGCCAAGGATCCATACTTATAGACTATGTAAGTCCGATTTCTCAATTGTATTTGAGAATTTTTCTATAACATTTGTTTGTCGCTCATTTGGACCAATGGGAAATTAAAGCCAAGGATCCATACTTATAGACTATGTAAGTCCGATTTCTCAATTGTATTTGAGAATTTTTCTATAACATTTGTTTGTCGCTCATTTGGACCAATGGGAAATTAAAGCCAAGGATCCATACTTATAGACTATGTAAGTCCGATTTCTCAATTGTATTTGAGAATTTTTCTATAACATTTGTTTGTCGCTCATTTGGACCAATGGAAAATTAAAGCCAAGGATCCATACTTATAGACTATGTAAGTCCGATTTCTCAATTGTATTTGAGAATTTTTCTATAACATTTGTTTGTCGCTCATTTGGACCAATGGGAAATTAAAGCCAAGGATCCATACTTATAGACTATGTAAGTCCGATTTCTCAATTGTATTTGAGAATTTTTCTATAACATTTGTTTGTCGCTCATTTGGACCAATGGAAAATTAAAGCCAAGGATCCATACTTATAGACTATGTAAGTCCGATTTCTCAATTGTATTTGAGAATTTTTCTATAACATTTGTTTGTCGCTCATTTGGACCAATGGGAAATTAAAGCCAAGGATCCATACTTATAGACTATGTAAGTCCGATTTCTCAATTGTATTTGAGAATTTTTCTATAACATTTGTTTGTCGCTCATTTGGACCAATGGAAAATTAAAGCCAAGGATCCATACTTATAGACTATGTAAGTCCGATTTCTCAATTGTATTTGAGAATTTTTCTATAACATTTGTTTGTCACTCATTTAAACCAATGGGAAGTTAAAGCCAAGGATCCATACTTATAGACTATGTAAGTCCGATTTCTCAATTGTATTTGAGAATTTTTCTATAACATTTGTTTGTCACTCATTTAAACCAATGGGAAGTTAAAGCCAAGGATCCATACTTATAGACTATGTAAGTCCGATTTCTCAATTGTATTTGAGAATTTTTCTTTAAAATTTTAAGGATTAAAATTGTGTAAATTTTGTTCAGCTCTACGGGAATTTGGCTATTTGTGGGCACATTTATGTTTGTCGCTCACTTGGACCAATGGGAAATTAAAGCCAAGGATCCATACTTATAGACTATGTAAGTCCGATTTCTCAATTGTATTTGAGAATTTTTCTATAACATTTGTTTGTCGCTCATTTGGACCAATGGGAAATTAAAGCCAAGGATCCATACTTATAGACTATGTAAGTCCGATTTCTCAATTGTATTTGAGAATTTTTCTATAACATTTGTTTGTCGCTCATTTGGACCAATGGAAAATTAAAGCCAAGGATCCATACTTATAGACTATGTAAGTCCGATTTCTCAATTGTATTTGAGAATTTTTCTATAACATTTGTTTGTCGCTCATTTGGACCAATGGGAAATTAAAGCCAAGGATCCATACTTATAGACTATGTAAGTCCGATTTCTCAATTGTATTTGAGAATTTTTCTATAACATTTGTTTGTCGCTCATTTGGACCAATGGAAAATTAAAGCCAAGGATCCATACTTATAGACTATGTAAGTCCGATTTCTCAATTGTATTTGAGAATTTTTCTATAACATTTGTTTGTCGCTCATTTGGACCAATGGGAAATTAAAGCCAAGGATCCATACTTATAGACTATGTAAGTCCGATTTCTCAATTGTATTTGAGAATTTTTCTATAACATTTGTTTGTCGCTCATTTGGACCAATGGAAAATTAAAGCCAAGGATCCATACTTATAGACTATGTAAGTCCGATTTCTCAATTGTATTTGAGAATTTTTCTATAACATTTGTTTGTCACTCATTTAAACCAATGGGAAGTTAAAGCCAAGGATCCATACTTATAGACTATGTAAGTCCGATTTCTCAATTGTATTTGAGAATTTTTCTTTAAAATTTTAAGGATTAAAATTGTGTAAATTTTGTTCAGCTCTACGGGAATTTGGCTATTTGTGGGCACATTTATGTTTGTCGCTCACTTGGACCAATGGGAAATTAAAGCCAAGGATCCATACTTATAGACTATGTAAGTCCGATTTCTCAATTGTATTTGAGAATTTTTCTATAACATTTGTTTGTCGCTCATTTGGACCAATGGGAAATTAAAGCCAAGGATCCATACTTATAGACTATGTAAGTCCGATTTCTCAATTGTATTTGAGAATTTTTCTATAACATTTGTTTGTCGCTCATTTGGACCAATGGAAAATTAAAGCCAAGGATCCATACTTATAGACTATGTAAGTCCGATTTCTCAATTGTATTTGAGAATTTTTCTATAACATTTGTTTGTCGCTCATTTGGACCAATGGGAAATTAAAGCCAAGGATCCATACTTATAGACTATGTAAGTCCGATTTCTCAATTGTATTTGAGAATTTTTCTATAACATTTGTTTGTCGCTCATTTGGACCAATGGAAAATTAAAGCCAAGGATCCATACTTATAGACTATGTAAGTCCGATTTCTCAATTGTATTTGAGAATTTTTCTATAACATTTGTTTGTCGCTCATTTGGACCAATGGGAAATTAAAGCCAAGGATCCATACTTATAGACTATGTAAGTCCGATTTCTCAATTGTATTTGAGAATTTTTCTATAACATTTGTTTGTCGCTCATTTGGACCAATGGAAAATTAAAGCCAAGGATCCATACTTATAGACTATGTAAGTCCGATTTCTCAATTGTATTTGAGAATTTTTCTATAACATTTGTTTGTCACTCATTTAAACCAATGGGAAGTTAAAGCCAAGGATCCATACTTATAGACTATGTAAGTCCGATTTCTCAATTGTATTTGAGAATTTTTCTATAACATTTGTTTGTCACTCATTTAAACCAATGGGAAGTTAAAGCCAAGGATCCATACTTATAGACTATGTAAGTCCGATTTCTCAATTGTATTTGAGAATTTTTCTTTAAAATTTTAAGGATTAAAATTGTGTAAATTTTGTTCAGCTCTACGGGAATTTGGCTATTTGTGGGCACATTTATGTTTGTCGCTCACTTGGACCAATGGGAAATTAAAGCCAAGGATCCATACTTATAGACTATGTAAGTCCGATTTCTCAATTGTATTTGAGAATTTTTCTATAACATTTGTTTGTCACTCATTTGGACCAATGGGAAATTAAAGCCAAGGATCCATACTTATAGACTATGTAAGTCCGATTTCTCAATTGTATTTGAGAATTTTTCTATAACATTTGTTTGTCACTCATTTAAACCAATGGGAAGTTAAAGCCAAAGATCCATACTTATAGACTATGTAAGTCCGATTTCTCAATTGTATTTGAGAATTTTTCTATAACATTTGTTTGTCACTCATTTAAACCAATGGGAAGTTAAAGCCAAGGATCCATACTTATAGACTATGTAAGTCCTATTTCTCAATTGTATTTGAGAATTTTTCTATAACATTTGTTTGTCGCTCATTTGGACCAATGGGAAATTAAAGCCAAGGATCCATTCTTATAGACTATGTAAGTCCGATTTCACAATTGTATGTGAGAATTTTTCTATAACAATTTGTTTGTCAGTCATTTGGACCAATGGGAAATTAAAGCCAAGGATCCATACTTATAGACTATGTAAGTCCGATTTCACAATTGTATGTGAGAATTTTTCTATAAAATTTGTTTGTCAGTCATTTGGACCAATGGGAAATTAAAGCCAAGGATCCATTCTTATAGACTATGTAAGTCCGATTTCACAATTGTGTTTGAGAATTTTTCTATAAAATTTTGAAACTTAATATTTATGTATGTTGTAGCATGTGGCCAACAGTGTGTAGTATGCATTGCGATTCAATAGTACCGCAACATGCAAGCATTGACAAACTGCAAGCAAGATATTTTGTGTGTGTCGGTAATTTGACACTTGTACGGTTAATCAAGTGCAGCAGCACAATGCACTTAAATGAATCACATTTATTAACAGCATTTGTTTGATTGTAAATACAAGCTACACAAAGTATCTGTTGCTTTTAAGTATGCACTCGTTGAACTTTAAAACTGGTGAACACATGCCATACATAAATAGTTGGAAGCTAAATATGCTTACCCAACAATAATATATATTTCTATTCTTTTACTCTTTTGTTAAGGTACCCCTATATTAGCCAATGTCATTTAGTTTATAATTCAATTAATAAATCATCAGTCTGCTCCACCTTACAAGCTCTAAGACAAAAATAAAATAAATAAAAACTATTTTATTACATGGCGATCCTGCCAGTCTTCTTCAGCGAGTGCTACTAAACTGCACCCTGAAGAAGCAAGAGCAGCCTGCCAGTTTTCTTGGAGTGCTACTAGATTTGCACCCAGAAACAAGAGCAGAAGAAGGAGAGGGTCCGCCTGGCCAAAAGGCACCCCAGCATTAAAGAAGCAAATAAAGGTCCGCCTGGCCAAAAGGTAGCCAAAGAAGGACGACATCTTCAATACAAATATCACCTCCATCAGCCAGCCAAAATGATCTGAAGAGAACCAAGAAGACCACAAAATCACCAAAAAATATATATTTTTCTTCATATGTATTTTACAATTAATTAATTAATAACTTTTATTTTAAAAGTGGTGCGCTAAAGTCGCACACTAGAGCCAGTAAGCGTTAACCGCTCGTGGCAAACATTTTTTTTAATTGCATTTACAAAATAGCTCGTAGCTATAATATTTTAAAGAACCTCATATTTACAAAAACACAAAAAAAGGGAATTAAGAAAATTAGCAATGTTACTTAAATAAAAATTAAAAAAGTAACACTTAAAGAATAATTTTTCAAAAATTTTGTTGGAATAAAATTAAAATTAAACCTAAATAAGATAAACGTTTTAAAATTTTTTTTTTATCCTTAAGATGGATACAAGTAAAATAAATTAATTAAAAATATCATCAGTGAGAAAATTTTCGAATTTATCTCCATAAATGAATTTAAAAATATGGGCAATAAATATTTAACTAAATTAAAAGTAGCGCTACTTAATGAGGTGACCAATATAAATGATAAGAATGCTAAGGCAATTCTTGATATAATGCTGAAATACCACGATGATCCGATAGAGGGAGGACATTGTGGAATATATAGAACAATAGAGAAAATTAAGAGGTATTACTTTTGGAAAAATATGATAAAAGATGTAACAAAATATGTCAAATCATGTCAAAAATGCCAAAAATCAAAAACAGTAAACCATAATAAAAGTCCTATGACTATAACAGAAACACTAGAAAAAGCATTCGACACGGTGTATGTAGATACAATAGGGCCATTAACAAAATCGATTATTGGAAATGATTATGCAATCACTTTAATATGTGATCTTACTAAATATTTGGTGACAATACCAACACCAGATAAATCTGCAAAAACAATCGCAAAAGCGATATTAGAAAATTTTATATTGACCTATGGTCCGATGAAGACATTAATTTCGGACATGGGGACAGAATACAAAAATTCTATACTGGCACACTATAACTTTATAACTCTATAACTTTGCACACTATTAAATATTGAAAATATAACTTCCACAGCACATAACCATCAGACGCTAGGAACAATAGAAAGAAGTCATAGAACTTTTAGCGAATATGTTCGTTCTTACATATCCGTTGACAAAACTGACTGGGACAATTGGTTAAATTATTTCACATACTGTTTTAATACGACACCGTCAACGTCAACCAAACAATTTTAGGCAATTTGCTAAAATAGATAGTGTGACGCCACTATATAATGTGGATAACTATGCCAAAGAGGCAAAATATAGGTTAGAAATTAATGACGTTGATTGACTTGCTCTTACCAGGTTTTGAACCCAAGTTCTCAGTCAAAGTTTGCTTTGTGTTATGACGCGCTAACCACTTCAGTCAGCATCACCCTGTTTGTTAAAAAAAAACTCAAGTAATAAGTAATCGGTCAACGAAAAGTACAGTTTTTTTTTATAAAATTTTAACCGATTTATTTTTGTCAATTGCCATAAATGAAATTTTCAAGTATCGGCTAAATAAATTGATTTAAAGGCAAAATGATGACGTTGTATTTTTTAACAACTTTTCTCCCAAACCTTATCTTACGAGTGTATACCTATTTCCCTTTAAAAATTATATTAAGATTAAAAAAAAAACTAAGAAACAAAAAAAAAACCAATCACCCCCTTGTAGAAAAAACTTTATTGTAAAAGAATCAGACAAACATGCTATTAAAAAGTTTTTGTTGTTTTTTCCAATCTTAAGAAAACATGCTGCTGCACAGCTTGTATATACATATACAAACTAAGCTACTCGTTTGTACATATGTACATACATATGTATGTACTTATGTACATATAGCCGGTTGCACCAATGTTGAATTGCTTAAAATGAAATAAGGCAAAAAAAAAAAAAAAACAAGGGAAACGATTCTTTACTTAAGCATGTTAACATTTAGTGGTGATCTTAGGTTACCTGTTGCCAGTTACTAAAATCACCATCATCTTCATCATCATGATCTTCATTGTCTTGCTAACGTATGTATGAATGTATGTACCAGCTAGCCACCTTAAATTCTTGCACATACACCGCACATACTGACTGACAGACAACAACAACAACAACAGAGACATCGTCTAAATACAAACGAGTTGCACACTAAATATTCAGGTAGGCCTCTTATCCACATGCCTTTCTGAAATGCTCTTAAGGCATTTCTTTTTTATTATTTTTTTTTTTATTTTTTTAAGTCCTTTTATACGTTTCAAGCCAAGGGTCATTGGAAACGATTAACGACTATTGCAGTTAAAAGGCAACACAACATACAAAGTCTTCACACAGACAGTATCATCATTAATAGCAGGTATGGCATAAAGGAGAATGTATTCTGTGGCAATAAAGTAACAAAAAAAAAATATACAGATCAGTAAAAGATTTAAGTTTTTAATTGATTTGATTCAGATGTAAAAAATCAAAATGTTTCTTTTATCCGATCACAGATTTTAGTGAAATCGATGTTTCCGAAATACTGATGAATTACGTTGCAGATTGAGAGTCAGTAGTTGCCTTATGGCTATCCTGAGGGCGCTCTTTGCACTGCGGGAATTTATGTGAACTCCCGAAGGAGACCTCACTATTAAGCGGTCACGGAATCAAGCCACCATTGAGCGTAGAACGATGCTTGCCAGCATATCCAACTCATAAGGAAATTACCAAAAATATGCGCATTCCATGGGAACATAGTACGCATCTCGCATCCCATCATAAGATGAGTCCAGTATAGGAGCAACACTCGTCTAACCTTCAGTAGACATTCATTCGTAGGGCTTTCGCGCTCCTGTCGTACCACTGCAACTTTACTACATGAGCCTCGAAAGAGAACCCCTAGATATTAACTTTGTATTGACTTTGGTCTTGGGTAGAGACCTTAGATACTTTTGGCCTTCTACCAGACCAACATAGGTTACCTACTTCCCCTTCTACCCTATATGTACATACATCCATTGGGATTGGGCAGAAACAAAAGTTAATTTCAGGAAAAACCAATTACATTTTTTCCCCAGCAGGCACTGCATCAAGTTGTGGATGGTCAAAAAGATGTATAATCGTGCCCCTAGGATGCGTGGCAGTACACTTTTATACAGTCCACAAGCTCATAGAAAGTACGTATTCCATTTTGGTGGTCTAGACCAATAATCCACTGAATCAGACTGCTTTAGTATTACCAAGCACAGCCAACAATTGCAATTACCGATTGCGAGTACCTTATGGTCCTTCGAATCGGATTAAAATCGATGCCAACGCTGCAATCAGAAGAGATGTTTGCTGACGTTTTCAATGCTGCTATTACAACTAGAATCGGGATTTTCTCAAATTGCTGGTTTTGCCAATTGCTCTGTTACAAATTGTTCAGGTCGCAAACAAGTGGTCGTCACACCAGAAATAATCGATAAAATCCATAAAGTGATATTGAATGATCGTAGAATGAATGTGCTTGAGATCGCTATAGATATTTAAACTGTGCGAAAAACACACATGTATGGAGTGTTTTGAAAGTATACGTCTGAGTTTAAATTTAGGCCCCACGTTTATTCTCTTGTAATTCTCGAATGATTTTTGAAATTTTGTGCATAAGCTAAGAGTTTCTGTAACTTTTAAAAAATAAGCTTAATGTCTACAACAAATTAAAATTTTTTTAAAATAAAATTAGGAAAATATATGAAATACAGGAAGGTGGAATGGAAAAAGAAAAACAAGTCCCTGGGAAGTATTATTCATAATTGGGCTGAGAATAAATTTTGTTAGATGATCTTTTTAAGTTTTCCAATTGCTTCTTTGTCATTTTATCTTCTTTTTGTCTTTTATTTTCCTAACAAGATATAAAGTCAGCTGATGGGGGACGCCATTAGCCATAAATTATTTGAAAACATTTTATCTTTCCCCTAGAGGGAAAAAAACCTGTCACAGGACACGTTACGTGACTGGTTCCCAGGGACTAGCAACAGGTTCGAGTGCCGGAACTTTATATGAGAGGGACCGGTAACTTTAACATGGCGATGTCATTAGAGATGGTCAATTGATATAATTATGATACCGGGTGTCCTAGGTCCTAGACCTAAACTTAAGGTACTTGTCCTGTGGTGGTTTCCTAAGTACTAGTCTCAGTTATGGTTTCATAAAAATCGGTAATAGGATTATCCCACAGTAACCTGTCTAAAACTAGTCCTTAATGAACATGTCAGAAAATAGTTCCTTAAAGCCTGGTATAAAATCTTGTCCTTCGACGACATAATTATCACCGAACGAGTCTAAATGCTTCACAACAATAAGTTTACATGTGTAAAAACTGTATTTAAAAAATAAAAATTTGATTAATTCATTTAAATTATATTAAAGTGGGTATTAAACACCCACAGGGTGTTTAATACCTTTAATAGCTTCGCAGGGAAGCTATTTACTTTTATAGATTTCGATTTACCTAATGAAAGCACATCACGACTTTCACCAAAACTCATAACTCACGGACACGTCGACCGATTTCGTCGAACTTTAGATAAACCATCTACACGACCATAAGAACAAACCCTAAAAATTTAATCGAATTCGGTTTGACCGTTCGTGCGTAATATAGTCACAACACACTTGCAACAATTTTTTATATACATACTAGTTGAACGCCCCGTCTTCGCACGGGAAAATCTAAATGCCATATCTCCGGAACCACTGGGCCGTAACCAAACATAACATAAACCATCTACAGGCCATCTCCAACGTAGCCTGAAATTTTGGTGGAAATCGCTTGACCCGTTTCCGCAGTTAGTGGTGACATCAAAGTGTACAGTTCTTTTTATAGATATAGATATAAGAAATGATCATTTCAATACGCTCGCAAAATAAAAGATCGTAAGCGTTCATGTGAGTTTTGTTTCCACAATTGTGTATGACGCTGACATTCCTGATGTATACATAAGTATGTATGTAAATCTTTCGATGAGACACTGAGCACTTTTGTTCTAGTTTTGTGATATGTCCTCTTTTCAGCAGTCACAACTCAGGAACACTTTGTACCATTCCCATTTTCATCTATCATAGGACAGGTATGTTTTAGACAATTGGTACAACATTTCCCGTAGGGTAGTTAATGTTACTTCCAAAACAAATCGACTTTAGTCGTATCACCAAGATTGTAATTTTTATTTAGTTTGAAATAAAATGAATTCATTCCGTTCAATGTATGCACATAACAATCTTGAATATAATGTTTCTTTTACGTTACTTTGTTTATGATGCTACAAAGAATATATCTTTTTGTTTCATAAAATATCAGAAGAACAATATATTCTTTTTAAGATATTTTTGTTGTTGTTTTGTTGTTTTGTTGTAGTAATTCATAAGACAAGAAGCAAAGTTTTTTTATGTACAAACGGCAAGACACTAAGATATCATCTATGTTGTATATGTATGTGTATACTATATAAAGAATACATATCAAATATATTTATATATATATATATAGAAAATATCAAGGCACTGTACAAATAAATTAAAACCAACTATACACTTGTACATACATACATAAGTTTGTATATAAATAACACGCGTTATTCTCTTTCTAGATATGTATGTGTGTACAAACGTACATAGATATATACGAGTATATGTATGTGTGTCGTATGTATTCATAACTACAATAATACCTGTATTTAAGAGTCTTTTCTGTTTTTGTGTTGTACACTCAAGTATGCTGCATGCATGCATGTGCAGTGTAGATCTGTATAAGAATAGTAAATTGCTTTCTATGTTTGTCTGAAATCTCTTTCAGTCAATAATGTAATTAAATAAAAAATTTTTTATGTTCTTTATACTCTGTGTTCACTTCGCTTTAATGAATAAAATTTTTTTTTTGTAATTTATTACAAACATTGATTTTAATGAAAGAAATCAGGGGGTTTTAAACTTTTTTTCTTTGAATTTTTTTGAATACTTTTGTCGTATTTAACCCTTTTATAGTTTTCTTGTTGATGCTGTTGTGGTATTCTTTTTAATGTTTTATGGTTTGATATTAAAAAGAGGGGTTATATTGATTAAAAAAGGTTTGCTGCTTAAATCTTTTGTATGGAGGATGGAAAAAAATTATACTTGAAATAAAACGTTTTATTTTTATTGTTGTAATAGTAATTTAAGATAATTAGGCTGCAATTAAATTGCTGAAAATTATTAGAATACAGGTTGTAAAATTCTTTTAGTTTTAGCAGTAGCAAGTCTCATTTTAAGCGACCGGAAATAAAGTAGATTTTCTATCCTACAATCGTCTGATTACGAGTATATGGCCAGGTACTAATTTTATATTGCCAGATAATAAGGGACTCAATATTTTCTTTTTATGACTTTAATTACTCATTTTTATATTTTTATTAACACAATCCTCGTATCTTCCATTAGAGTTTGTACATAAACATACAATTTTAAAAAATGTTCAAATGTGATGTATAAAAGTTTCAATTAGCAGCAATAAAATACACGGTAAGACGAACACCGAAGGAAAAAGATCAGTCGTTCATTAGTTTTGACCTAATGAACTATTACGTTAAAATCAGAGAAATATTATATTATACCATCAAGATTCTTTATAAAATACACTTTATTTTTAGAACAATCGACATAAAGTTCGAAGAGTCTCACTGTTGTAGCTGAGAAAATAAACAATATGAGAAAATATAAAAAATTCTTTGTAGATGTTTCTCCCCTCTGATGCCGACAAGATTTTGCCAGAAATTTCAATTTGTTTTAAGAGTAACCAACTCCGAGTTTTTGTAAGCTTCGCCTGAACTCCAATAAATTAAAAGTTTTTTTTATAACATTTTAATTTCTAGCTAAAACTTAATTTCGAATTTTTGAAATATGTAGGAAAACTCTTAAATGACGTATTGCTATTAAAAAATTTCAATATTTTTATCGGAAAAATGAAAAATATCAGTTTTAGAGTATGTACGAAATTTCGAATATAATTTCGAATTTTCGAAATGGAGCAGAATTTCACTTTTAAATACTAAATTCTGCAAAATTGCACATTTTTTTAATACAAAAAAATTGTCCCTTTCCTTTTAAATTGTAATTTAATTTTCATGTATTCTAGAAGATTCGGAGTATCAGTTATGCAGCCTTAATTTCATGATTTAAAAAAAAAATTTACATACATATACATATTTACAGTTCCAAAAATTTAAAATTTATTTGAAAATCCAAAATGTGTGTAAAAATTAACACTGGTCCTAATTACCAATAACTCTCAGATTTCGGTCTCAAAAGCCCAAATGTGATAAATGCATAAACAACGTGTGTGGCACACACAACGTGATCTTTGTTCCAACATACCAAGAAAAAAGTAGGCTAACCTTACGTTGCTCTATGAGATAAAATAAATGTAGCATGCGATTAACAAATTAACTTTTTGCTGCACGTTAGATACTTATTCGCAAAATAACTCCTCCAAAAAGTGACTTTTTTAAAAGTACCATTTTAGCAAAGAAGATTTTGTATAAAAAAATGTACTACATATTTTCGAAAGTGCATCTTTCTAAAATCTCCTTTTTCCAAAAATATCACTTGCCTAACTGCATCTTGTCCAAGACACTGTTCTTTGAAAAGGGGTCTTTTTCTAAAAGGCATTTAATCCAAAAATATCTGTTTTCAAAAACTAACCTAAAAGATCCATAAAAAAGTAGTTACATATTTTTTCATTAAGAACTATTTATAAAAAATTATATATTCCAAAAATTACATATACCGTATATTACATGATCATATTAAACGCTTCAGCGACGAAGTTCAGCCACAGAAGACTCATATGCTAATGCGCATTTAGTTAATTTTTAAAACTCACGTCTGGTCTTAAGCAGACGCATTAACTTTCTTAACAATTCTGCCAAATCACGATGGAGGGCACTGTGGTGTAAATTAGCTTGGATTATTATCAATCGCTGCCGGAACATTTTTTAGTGACCATTGCTAAAGCTTTATAACTTAAACAGTCCAACACGCTGTTTCACATTCGAGAAATTTATGATGTGGATTGACTTGCCATGACCAGGGATCGAACAGCGAACCTAAGTCATAGTTTGCTATGTAGTCAACACGCTAACTACTTCAAGTAACACCACCTACTTTTGTATCGGCACAGCAACAATACGGAATTCTTTGAATTTAATTTCGTTTACGCTCAAAAGTAATTAATAGTGGTGATTGAATATTTTTAAATAATATAGCGGGATATTCAAGGGTAACATTAGTTTGGGTGCAGAGTGCACTGCACTTTATTATGGACGAAATTGCCAGGTAAGCGTTTGCCAACCTAGACACTCTAACGAGAGGATAGCTTCCTTTTTAGCACAATTAGGATGGTTTGACTCAGTGACAGGACAACTATGGGCAAGAAAATAATAAAGGAACCAAGTGAACGGACCCAAATATGTCTCTTTCTAAGCCATGACTGCCATGGAAACCTAACCTAACCTACACTGAGAAGTAAATTCATTTCATATCAAAAGCCTTTATTTAATGGTTTCATATCTATTTTATACCTTGAGAGTAACCAGTGAGAACCTTTAAAAATTTTATTAATCAAAAAAAAACTGGTAGTGATACATCTACTTCTCTAGTTTTGCCGCATCTTTACAACAATGGGGAAGCGAAGCACCCCGGGTAGGTGTTAGTATGAAATATTTCCCATCGGCCATTACGAATTAACTTCATTATTTATTGTGTTAATCAAACTCTAATACTCAAGAGTACATACTATAAAGTGCCGCTTTCATTGTTTTTAGTTTTTTATAATAAAATCCATTCGTAGTTCAAGCTGCACCCTAATGATTTTTCTCAATTAATATCTATTTGTTAATAGCGGAAGACATTTCTATGCAAAAATTTATATAAATATATTGTGATAAATGTGATAAAATTTTAAACTGAAATCAAATGTATCCGGCACATGGAAATTTATTCCAAAGATTCTGTGCTTTTTTTATTACAAATATTTTGCTTTAAAAAAGGTAACTTGAGTCATAGAAACAAACTATTGTACTTCGACATACAATTACCTATGAACATGCATGCATACATACATTTGTATGAACGAGTATATATACATCCCTAAATATATACACATAGATACATACATATATACACTGACTATATTAATTGATAAGACATTTTATTGGTGACATTAAATGATTCATAATAAAATCCGAAAGCAAACTATAGAAATATAAAAATATATCATTGAAAATACAAAAGACTTAAGAAACGAACATTATAACGGATGTTTTGTATACAATGGAGAGACAACAAATAAATAAACGAACAAAAATAGGCTGATTTTATAAACGAAATTTTTATTTAAATTAAGAGATGGAAACTTTTGATGAAATGTTTAGCAGGAATCATACTTGAGCACACATGTATGTACATGGGTGTAGAGCATGCACACACACAAATTAAAGTTTTAATGTTGTATAGAAATCGCAATTTTCGTCATTTTATTGCCAACATAATCTATGCACATACATATACATGTGTATAACAATAAAAATATTAAAGCTTTTCTGTTTGATTTTTATATGTTAAAGTTCATAACGTAATAATTACCGAAAATTTGATATTATAAATATTTCAAGGTACAAATAAATATCTAATATCCAACATTACTTTAGACTTCAACATATACGGCTGAATACAACGAACGCCGTTTTTTACTATTTTTTTATATTATTTTTAGTAAAACTTATAATTATATATATTATAATTATATTAATTAATATCGAATTTTCGAAATATTTATGTATGTGTGAACGTACATACAAACATACACGTAAGAAAGTCCTTAAAAGTCATATTGCAATCAAAACGTTTAAATTCTTTAACTTGACATACCAGTTTTAGACTGTTCGAAATTAAAAAAAAATCCGATTTTCAAAGTTAAAGTTTTTCAGATTTCAAACTTAGTTCGATAAAAGTGTAATTTCTTTAATGAAAAATTATTAATCGCAACAAATAAAAGTTTTTGTACGTACATTTCTTTAACTAAAACTTACTGCCGATTTTAGGATGTCGAAAGAATTTTTAACTTTATTTTCACACGTACAAATACATTTGATACAAAAACAAAATTTTAGATTTTTTTTTGCTTCAAATGTAATTATACGAAAAATTCTTTCGACGTAGTGAAATAGGCAGCTAATTTCGAATTAATGAACTATTTAAGAAAATCTCTGAAAATCATATTGCTATCAAAAAGTTTAAATATTTAAATGAGAAACTTAAAACATACGATTTCGATTATGTTCGAAATTTCGAACTAAATTTCGAACTTTCGAAATCATGCAAAATTCATTTTAGAATACTAAATTCTTTTAGTTTTTAATGAAAAAAATGTTATATTCAAAGAAATTAAAGCTTTTTTGTGTATTTTTTTAACTAAAACTTTATTTGCAATTTTCGCATAATGTATGAAAGTCACTAAGGGTTATGTTGATATGAAAAAGTTTAATAATTTTTATGAGAAAGTTAGCGATATCAGTTTTTGTTTATGTTCGAAATTTCCAACATAGTTTCGAACTTTCGAAATCATGCAAAATTTCACGTTAGAAGATTAAATTCTTTAAAATCGTGCTTTTTTGAATGGAAAAATGTTTTGTTTTCACTCCTTTCAAAATATAATTTTATATATTCGCACTTTTCTCCTAAGTTCTGATGTTAATTCCATTTAAATTTCGTTCTAATAAATTATAAAAAAAAACTATTTTATGGCGAAAAATATGCTTTGCAGTTCTTTTATTTGAAACACAATAAAAAGCTTTTTTTAATATAATTACATACATACATAATATTATACATACATATGTACATAATATTAATTACAACAAAGAGTCAATTAATAAACCTCTGAAATGCAGACCAAAGGCCACAACACACTTACACACGTTACGGAAAATGTTTTACAATTTTGAATATTTAATTTTTTTCAACAAAAATAGTCTACTACTAAAAGAAAGTGAGAACTCTCAATATTTTAATGTTTACGTTGGCAGAAGTATAAAAAAAAATACTTGAAATAATAATTACTACTATACTAGAAGAAGAACAACATGAAAATAGGACAAGGTCTTAACAATAACTTAACTACAAATTAACACTTGCTTTAAAACTTAATTTTATAAATCAAAATTAAGAAGAACATCTTCTATACTTGAAATACTCGCAAAGCAAAGGTTGAAATGTAAAACAGAAATAAAAAAACAGTTAAATAATCACATGTAAGACACGTTAAAATATTAAATTAAAAAGCAGAACATGCAAACGTTGTTTTTTTATAAAAAAAATATTTATGTATAAAAAAGTGTTAACAAAATTAACTTAAACTTTTTCTGTTACAACGAAACTGTACCCCCTTTTTCGTTTTCATAAAGTTTTACGCAAAAGAGATGATGCTGGGCCAAAAGCACACAAACACACCAACACACACAAACAAAAAAACCAAACTTAAGACTTTATGTATACGAATACGAAAAAAGAAGCAGAAAAGAAAAGATCAACGTATAAAATGAACAAACTCACAAATTTAGCTCAGTTTTTAAATGGGCTGTTTTATTGCTGGCTGGTTGGCTGGAAGACTGTCGTTGTTGCTGCTATAAAATGCTGACGGTGCTGAGGCAACAGTGGTATGACATGAAATTGAAACATAAAATTGTGTGCGATTGCAAAGCATAATTAAAACAAATTTTAGTTAAATAATTCTGGCAAAAAAAAAAACTGACCTCAGTACAAAAAAATTGTAAATCGGGCCGTAAATAGCGAGTTACTTTAATAAACAATATTTCAGCTGACCGCTTACATTTTTGTGGACACAACATGCCTCTCTGATAAAAAAGAATTATGCGACCAAACTGCAAAGAAGGCCCTTTCAATAAAAATAAGAATTTTTAAAATCGGTCAATAAACTCAAAAGTTCTACGATAATGAAAAAAAAAATTTGTGGCGGCAGGGGATGGAAAGTAACAATTTTTCCGATTAAAAAACAATTATAAAAATCTGTCCATTAATGGAAGTTTTATTCAATAATCATTATTTTAGGGGATGTACTTGCCCATGATTTTTCGAGAAAAAAAATCATGGAAAATATGTAATTTTTCGGACTATTTTTACGCTCACACAATACAACCGATCCGAACAAATAATATACTATTTTGAAGATATTTGCTTTCAGATGCGCACAATCTATTTTTAAATAAAATAGGCTTTAATATAGAAGTAAGCTTTTCCACTTGCTCTTATATAACCCCATATAATATTTTTTATAGCATATTTAGAGGCGTTATCACAGCTAATGATATATGTACATATACAGTATTTATCGCTTATATGCATTTCATAATTTTTAAGACATTTGGTGCTTATAAACGGGGAATGCAAATATAAAAACTCGTTTATATTGTGCTTATAGGAAAACTCTTTTTATTGCACCATATGTACATAAAATTCGATTAAAAAAAAAAAACAAATTATGTTTTTTACTATTCATTTATATCACTATGTATTGTAACACACATATTTTATTTAAAAACAATACAAAAGTAGTTAAATAAAATTCAATATCACAAGATAAATTAATATAGATAATATGTACATAAATATGCATTATATATTTGTATGTATTCTTAGAGATCAAGGAATCAGTTCTTCGTCGAAAGCTGTTATTATTTCGTGCCAGATGTCCCGCGTCATCCATGCCTTCTTTTGCGAAAAATATTTAAAAGGTAGCGTTTTATTTTTGAAACACCGGGGATGTTTTGGTTTACCTATGGCAAAAATTTTTTTTGTAGTCACCAGTTGCATTGCAAATAAGAAGCATAGTTATGCGTTCTTTTGGTGTCTTCATGTCGGCGATTTTATATTTATTCCTATTGACGGTGGAAGAAGGCAATGCTTTAAAAAGTAAACCCGTTTCATCGGCATTAAATATGTCTTTGGATTGTATGTCGCAGTCAAACTTGGAAGAATTTCTTGAACATTTTCTGCACCCTCTTTATCAGCTGAGGTTGATTCACTATGAATTTTTTTTTTTCAAACCAATAATGCCTTCTCTTCGTTGCCATCGGTATAGCCAGCCTTGTGTTGGATTTTTGTTTAGTGCAATGGAAAATTGTTTAGCTTTTTCCATAATCATGTTGGATGACACTATTGCACCAGACGACCGCACTTGATCGAACCATTCTGAAACAGCTTTTTGCACTTTTTTAGACTTCCCCGGCCGATTCTTTTTTGACACATATTTTTGGATATTTTGCTATTTTGCATAATTGAATTTTGGTTTCTTAAAATACGATTTATCGTGTCCATAGAACATCCATATTTTCTGCAAATGTCTTGTTTTGGGCAATCTTTGATTTCATTTAGAATTGCTACTTTTTCTCTTAGAGACAAAGTTACCCTTTTTTGAGCACTCATTTTTTATTTTTAGAATATTTGTTTGGTTTAAATAACATTTATTTATTATAGACGCATATAACTTTCGAAATTTTGATAACTTGAACTCTTTTAATATTTATTCGTTTGGTATGTATGCATTTAAGTATGTATGTACATATGTAATTTGAATTTAACTTATGATCGACTAGCAGATTTCTAACAGAGATGGAAAAGCTTACATTATTGGATTTTAAAGTGGTTGAAACGTGTGAGTTTTCAATAGTGATGGAACAATTTTTATTAATTTTTTTATTTAATCGGTCTATATATAAAAATTTTTTTAATGCAATTAACAAAAATTCGGTGCATAAAAGCGATAAATGCATATAAGCGAAATGCTTTTACATAAAAAAATTGTGTATATATTAATTAGAAACCTGAAATTGCACACGCTGAGGTGCATAAAAGCGGTAAATGCTTATAACCGGCGTGCATATAAGCGATAAATACTGTATGGCTGACATCCAAAACGTTCGTATACAAAGTTTGTATACAGTATTGCTACTGTATTTAAATCACATACATATGCAAAGTTCCGAAGCAATGCAACAACTATAAAACCGATGCCGTGTTTGCTTTCTTCCTGCGTTAAAAATACTTGGCGGCGGCGTTTTGAAATGGTATACATACATTGTACAATTATTGTACTGCGGCGTTATGAAATATGATGCTTTGTTCAAACACAAACACGTTTTGGAAGTCAGCCTATCTGCAACACGAGAAATGTCTGATTTTTCTTGTATTTGGTTGTTAGAAACCACGGTCAATCGCTAGTTTTGTTAATATTAACTGCTTTAATATTGTTATTTCGTTTGGTATGTGTAGCTTTTATTTTAAAATTTTTGTTAAGTAAAAGCCATATTGAGGAAAAAGAAAAAAAAAAACGTTAAGAACAAACAGCGGCAGCAAAAGTCAAGAAAAGACAAACAGCTTCACCTTTTGCCAATAGCAGCAACACTATAAAATTTAGTCAAAAAAACAAAATAAGAGAGTTGAAGATGGATAAAAAAAATAGTCGTATGTATTATAACTGACGTGGAATACATAAAAATCGAAAAATAAAAGAAATTATTGCATTTAATAAAAAAAAAAAAAAAAAATAAAATCCAGCCAGTCACTTTCGGCATAGCAACGAGTTTTATATCATTAAATTGTGAAGTACCAATCTATACACACACGTGCACACACACACATATGCACACTTTCAGGCACACAGATATTGCTGTGTCTTTTTTTTTTCTAAAAATAAGACCGGCCGGTTTTTGGCTTTTTTGTGTTTAGGGAGATACAAACATGTTTAAAATACCAACCAAAATACTCGTATAAGAATAAAAAGCAGAAACAGAAAAAAAAACTATCAAAGAAATACATAAACTGAAACATATCTTAAACTTGTCTTGAACTCTCCTCTAAAAATTCAAACTCCCTTCCAACTATTCGTACTTTAGCATTATTTTGTACTACAACTGATGCTGTTTACTCACACAATTACAATTAGTAAATTACTCACTCACACTAGCACACACACACATACACACGCGCAAGGCTTATATTTGCAAATATTTTTCTTTTAAAATACTGACTGCAGTTTCGACACAAAAAAAATTTATAACGACTTTTTGGTCAATTGATTCTTTTTTTTTTTTTGTTCTTTTTGTTTGTACGTTTTTCTTTTGGTTTAATTTTATTAAGGACAAGAATTGTTTATTAAAACAAAAGAGGAGAAACAAGTTCCTCGTATATTCTGAAAACTTTAAATTGCAATTGCAACATTTTTTAAAAGGGTTTTTTTTATTCTTTTCTTGTATTCGCATGTTACATGTTTGACCATTTTGCTTTTTATCAAAATATGGTTTTAGCATAAAGATACTTTATTAGAACTTATTTTTATATTTATTTTAATAATAAAATTTATTAGTTATTATCTTCAAGGATATAATATCAAATGGTGTCTCTCTTTCAAAATATTCCCAACAAAAAGATGCTAATGTGTTGCAATTACCCAACAACAGCACACACTTCAACCACAAACTACATACATGTATTAATTTACACTAGTTACACCAAGTTAGACTGGTAAACAAACAATATATTTACTGCCTGTTCGCCGATATCGAAGAAGTTCTTTCTTTCGAACAATTACATTTGAAACAAAAACAAATTCAAAAATTTTGTTTTTGTTTCAAATGTAATTGTTCGAAAGAAAGAACTTCTTCGATATCGGCGAACAGGCACTTATTCTCTCATTAGCATAGCAGTAGTTAATGTCTGTGCTTATCATGCAGATGTTAAGGGGTTCAACTCCTGACGAAGCAAATTGATTTTTGTATTTGTGTGCAGCCAGCAAAAAGAGAATAAGAGAGTAGACGAAAAAAATTTGGCGTAAAAAACACTCGACACGTGTTCAATGCTCTGCAGGGACTTGTAAATTTGATTGTCTTTTGTCTATTTAATAAATTCTAAGTAATGAAATATTTATGCTGTCATTTCTAAGTCAAAGTATCAAGTATTTGCTCCCAATGACGTGGCCATGTTGATATAATTTCTTAAAATGCCAAATAGGAAGTAGCATTTTTTCTCATTAATTTTTCATCAAAATATTTGCGGAGAAAAGTTATCTTTCGAAATTAATCTGATTATACAAGTTTTAGCCACAAATGAATGAATGGGCTTAGGCCATAATTACATAACTGCCTGAATCTCTGAAAACTGCGTTACGTAATATGTGCACAACCCCTCTCTTAAGTGTTTTCAGAGCCTACAAACTGATCTTCGACTTTTTTTCAACAGTCTTATGACATTCGGCAGTCTAGATTTCCGCGTAATACTCATCAATTCCCGGTAGTCATCTACCCGAAATTAACGCATTATCATTAAAAATGCTTCCGTTGGAGTATACCTGATCGTGTCTGTTATCAGGGTACTCTACTAGTTTTCTGCCTCCAAGATCGAGCTGGATGATAAAGGGGTTTTGTACCAGTTGCAACTGGCTGCTGTGGCATCGCTACCATCAATATGACCCTTGTGAACATGATGTTCATAGTTTTTAAACTTGGTACAGCGAATACTGCTAGAAGTGCGAACTGTACGTGTTCGTGTTGCCAACCGGAAGTGGACTGAGCAATCAAGGCGTTCCGCATAGAACTGCAGTTAATAAAACGAACAGGATTGGGAGTGATGTGCAGCAAGCTGTGAAGTGGTTAATCCACAGTTCACTTAAAATGTTAGATAAACGAGTTCAAGGCTTCTAAGGCAGCAGGTAGTTTCCTATTTCAGTTAGTTCTGCGATGAGGACTGGGTGTCGATGCGAATCCTGCACAAACATGAGAAACTGAATAGCAACAATGAAAGCACTAGACGGAGTAGTTTTTTTATTGAAGGGGGAGAGATGAACAACAACGTCTAATAAGGCTTACATCCGAACCTAAATCAGAGTGTTAAACGTCGTGTCACTGTACCCTGATTAAACGCTCTATTTTCGGTAGTGCTGTAAGAGTGTTGAATTTAATCCTCTAGCTTTAGCTATGAATGCCTCAGCCGCCAAAGACTTTAAGAAGATTCGTGAGGAGCTGAGAAAAACTGAAATAAGGACTGGCGAACAGATTAAGATGAGGTTGAAATTATCCCAATCGAATCCATTACGAAGGACTAAATTTTGAGAAAGGAGGTCGAAATAAAGCAAACTGGACCATGTCTCAATCATTGAGTAGTAAGCGAACAATCAGTAACGTACAAAGAGTATCGAAAATTAATGACCCAAACCGCGTCGAAAATTACATCCAATTTAACCTTTTTCGCGTTAGTTTTGTTAATCTTACGCTCAAGTATTCCGTATTCAATAACGTTTCCAATCGAGGCACTTATGACCCTAGTTGTTAGCAGCTTCTTCATAAACAGATATATATATTAACAGCAATACCTAATGGCACCATTACATTGACAGTAGATTGGGGATTGATATAATTGAAGGATCCCTCTGTGTATGTCCCGATAGAAAAAAATTCTCGATGAGAGCGAGTAGAGTTGTTGTTGACATATTGCAAGGAAGAGAGTACTTCCATAGGTATTGCCATTTTTAAATGAATGTTAATAGCTCTCTCTCTCCCTCCTCTCTCTTCATTTTCAATAGAACTGACATCAGATAAATAAATCTGAATTTTTTAAAGACTTTGTGTGTTATCTATTGTCAACTTCGGGAATAAGGACTACCTTACACCTGCGCCAGCAAAATGGTATGTATGATTTTTTCAAACACTCCCTGTATTTTAAAGATACCCAAAGATATAAATAGGTTAAAATATTTCTATAGTTTGGTAGCAATTATTTCGTTTCGTTTCGAAGTCTTAAAGTGATTAATGCTGCATTATGGTCCATTTAAATCTCGGGTATGTAGACACTACCAAAGGCTGAAAGACTCAGTTTTATTGAAATCTACTCCGCCTTATCTTCAGAAAACTAAATTACATCACCAGGTAATGGTTGCAGCTTACGAAAAGTAGCACGTTGTAAAAAAAGTTGCAGTTATAGTGGCAACGTTGACAACTACAATCTGGTTCAAAGGACCATTAAATTGTGTGAAGTCTTTAAATGTTCTTGATGACTGTTTGACAAAAATTGAACGTATGAATTTTAATGTAACATCAGAAGAATATAATGCCAATACACATATCGCCAGTATTGTTATTCTTTTCTTTCTTATGGTTTCGTTGAGGTAGCTGCTGGCTGAAGTGGTTAGCATGTTGACTATTAGTGTGGCATTGTGGTAGTTGTTCGTGAAGTTTCTAAGTATCGGTCGCGTTTAGACTATTCACTGAAACACTTGTTTTATACAATTTCAATGAAAATATTCACAGAAGTAAATCGGTTTGTTGGAAGCAATCGTTATTGTTATCATTGTCATGTTGTCATTGATGTAACGTCCTAGTAGATTCGATTAAAACTAATGAACAATTCGTTGAATCAATGAACTTTTCATTGTTTTTTTTTGTTTCATTTCTATAATGCGATTCACAGTTACCACCTTTGTCTCATTAATGTTTGCAAAATTGTCGGCGAAGTGAAACAATTAATGAAAATTATTTTCCTCTTAACACTATGTAGAGGTCCTGCTCTTAAATTAACAAAATTCTCGCTAACAGAAATGTAAAAGATTCGATGTTTCTTAAAATTGTTCGGCACTTGTCTTCTCTACACTTTTCCTTTCCCAATACATTAAAAGGTGGACATTAATTTCCACAATACTACTGCTCTTAAAATAATGTAATGAATAAATCCGTTTAAAATAGTCCGGTTCGAAGGACCATTAACCAATATATAGCTAGACTCGAACAGATAAGACGTTAGGGATTAGAGTTCAAAAGTTATGGTATGAAATAACCTGATCTTATAGTTATGGTAACAGTATCCGAAAATGCAGTCCGGTTCGAAGAACCATATGCAAGTGCGCATTTATTTTTATAAAGATATTTGTAAAATGTATAAAAAAATGAGATAAAATATTAAGGTCATCGTATACTGTACGAGTTTTGGAACTTGCAAATGTTTTAAAAAGGTTTTATTACCTTTGGAAAGCTCTAGAGAAAGCTACTCTACTTATCAAAGCAATAATCTTTAACAAAATTTCTTTTTTTTTAGGCTTTTTTGTTAGTGATCATGCATTCATTCCTCCTAACTTAATTGAAAGAAATTTATTGCCTAAAAGTTAAATGTATTTTTTGTTGCTTCTTTCTTTCTTTATCAATAAAACAAAGTTGATCTACATACACTAGCCATACACACACGTAAACATATACATATATACATACATACATATATAAAGCAATTTAAACATTCACTCTAAATAAATATTCAACTTTCTTAAATTTGGCACTGAGAGCCATGTAAATTTTTTCTATACGTTATCAAGCTGTGGCACCTAAAAGCCAGTTTCTTTTACTCAAAAACAATTTTATTACTTATATGCAGTTTTTGCCAAATATTATATGAAAAAAAACAGATATTCCCATGGAAAAAAAGTTAACCAAAAATGTATGTATGTATATGTGTGTGTGTATGTTGTTGTATCTATAAAATATTCAGTTTATATACTTGAAAAGAATATGGCAAAGAATAATAAAATTTTGCTGCTAAAAATCACAAAATAACGATTGATTTTTTTAAACAACACTTCTTGCAAACGCTTCATTTATTGGTAACAAAACAATTTTTTTTGGATTTTGTTCACAAAAAAAAAAAAATAAGAAAATTAAGAACCCGCCTGCGCATATTTTTATTTATTAACGGGCATAAATTTGTATTCTAGATATTCTTGCAAACATGTTTTACTTAAAGCTTTTTATGGGCAAGAACAAAACGCAATATGAACGCAAACAACATGTGAAAAAAATTATAAAATAAAAAATAAATAAAAACGTTTAAATAGACGGACACTTAGCCATACAGATTAACTGACAAGCATGGAATTATACAAAGCAATTGTGTCACAAACAAACAAATAATTCACATTCACATACATTTTCTCGGCGGATTAAATATAGTGAAAGATGTTGTTGTTAACTGAGCATTGAGAAAATGTACAAAAGCAAAAAAAAATTAACCAAACAACAATTATTAACTCAATAAATAAAAATAACTACAATACATATTGTATGAAAGTATGTATATAAATAAATATGTATAATCAAATAATAGAGAGAGAGGATGAATCATCTACAAAAAAGGTAAAAAAAACTCAACACTGAACAAATCAGCAAATAAAACGTTCCAAGAAATACAGATATAATCATAATTTGTTCACTCTACGTCATATATATTGAGTATGTTTAAGGACTTGTTATACGTAAATTATATATGCTAAAGGAAAGCACTTTAAAACAGAGTCACATACAGTCAGAACGATAGATGTATTATATGTTCATTTGCAATAAAAATGTTCGATCCCGATATTACAGAGTAATGCAGAACACAGAAATTAACGACCCACGTCTATTTTTTAAGTCGCTTAGAACTAAAAAAGGCCAATACACAATTATGCTTCTTTGATCAGTTACTCCAGCCAACTATGAGCTTCGTATCATTTTATTTTTTTCTATGACTTTAAACGTTATCGTTCGTTTCAGTTTAAATTGATCAAAAATAGATTTCATTCAAAGCAAAAACATATTGCGCCTCTAACTAAAAGAATGCAATTTTTGAGTTAATAATGAAGAATTCTTTCTTTATATTATGTAAAAAATTCGTACAAATACCTTGTGTTTTGAACTCTTTAGAGAAAAACAAAAATACATACATATGTATTAATAAAAAGAAAATATTTTTACAAAACTTTAAATTTAAGTTATATTATTTTTTTAATTAAGCAAACATACTCAATTAATATTAGGAGTTATTAAAAAAAATTTTATTTTGTTGCACAGTGTAATGTACGTATCTTTAAGAAAAGTTTGTTTCTTAAATCGTTTCTTTCAATTATAGTTGAATCTTTAATTTTGTTGCCTACGTCTTTCATGAAACAAAGAAGTCTTAATAAAGTTCGTTTCTTAAATCTTCTGTTTCAAACAATTCTCACACTAAAGTTTATTGCTTAAGTCTTTTACTTCAATAACATAGAACTTGTTGTAATGGCTAACAAAAAAGTATGTTTCTTAAGTCATTCGTTTTATTTTATTAATGGCGTCAATGAAATCAATTAAATGTTTGCTTCTTAAGTCTTTTGTTAAAACGAATTAAATTAATGAAAGTTTGCGGCTTAAGTCTTTCATGAATTTTTCTTTGAAATTCTAATCTTTCTGCTTAAAATTTTAATTAATTACGTCCTGTTACAAAATAGAAAAATTTTTACTAGAAAAACAATTTCGGAAATAATATGGTTGAAATTTCAAAAAAACAAGACAAATCGAAAGTTATCTATTAAACTCGATTCGTTAACACTTTACGGAGGAAAACTTATTTTCACAGCGTTAATTCTGCAACGATTTTGTATTGTTAAATGGTGTAGAATAGAAGAGGATTTAAGCTTTCCGCGAAAAGTAAAACGATATTGCTTTGAGTAATATTTAGTGGAAAAATTATCAGAAGAAAATTGAATTTGAATAGTTATTTGATTTCATGATGCACTTTTTTTAAAAATTAATAACTCTACTAATATTATGAATGTGAAAACGCGAAAACCGCTCAATAGATTTGGATGATTTAGTATACGGATAACATGTGAATCAGATTAAAATATAGAATACTTTTTAAGGGATAAAATGGGACAAATAGGTATTGGAATTTATGTTTTTAAAATATTTTATTTATTTGTATATACATATGTAGGTTTGTAGAAGAGTAAACACATTCATAATGAATGTAGAAAATTGTTTATTGTGATGTTTGTAAAGTTTTTTGAAAATCTATTTTGCTTGTGCTTTGTAATTCGCAAATTCTATTTGCGAGTTTGTGTATGAGTAAATGAGTTTTGAAACTTTTCAAACATAAATAGTGAAGATCTACTGATGAGTTGGTATTTAGTAACCAACGAAATGCATATAGATTTGCTAACCCACAACAAATAAATAAAATTTTTTAAAAACATAAATTTTTTAGTTTTTATTTCCCTCATTCTATTTCAATTTCAGCTTAAAAACTTTTCCATTTGCTCTTAAGTTTGTTGCTTTCTTTTTCGTATATTCTCTATAAGTAATTTAATTATGTAGTTCATTACTCATTTAATTGCACCTTATGAAGGGTATTACATGTAAGACTTCGATAGTCTAAAATTAGATATCTATTTCATATTTTTGTTGTTGTTGTCGTTTTTATTGTTTAATTGTACGTAGGTATTGTTTAATTCAACGAGACTTTTCGAAAAAAAAAGTTTTATTTTATGTGCTGATTGTATTGGCTTAATATCAGCCAGTAAGTTGTATTGGTTGGTTGGTGGTGATGATTGTTGTTGTACTCGTTGTATATGAATTTCGAATACTGGGAAATTCCAATATTACCTGTGATTTTGTGTTTTATGTTAATAATATTATTAAAACAAAAAACCGATTGATTTAAATCTGTTGAAAAAAAAAACAACCAACAAAATAAATTCAAATACTTTCTAAGATTTTTGCTTTTGAGGTCACTTCACTTTGTGAAAATAAAAATAATTAATAATAATTGAATTTTTTTTTTAAATCATCATTATCTCTACATGAACACTTTTGATTAGATTTTAAACATGACATAAATAAAAAATAAATCTCCTACACAGGCAAACATACATTCACTTGTACTTGTATGTATATGTATGTATATAATGTATGTATGAAAACGGCCCCAAGAGTAATAAATGAACAAACAAATGCTTTAGCTAGTGTACAAGGTTATTAAAAGACGTTACTTTTCAAAGTTTTTTAATATTTTTTTTTTTTTGCATTTAAATTATGTTTGAAGAGATTTGCAACGTTGGTTGTATGTATGAGCAGAAAAAAAGAGATAAAGTAAAATCAATTTACTTCAGACCAGACCAACCACAAGCTATAAACTTTTATGGCACAGTGGTGGGGAAAGACAACAACTTTCAGCAACTGTCAGTCGCAGTCAAAGTTGGTAGGTTTCTATATCTCTCTGGTACAGCTTTAGAACACTTGTTGTCTTCAAAATCATAGAATCAAAAAACATAAAATTGATTTGATATTATATTTAAATCACTGTGCGAGTATATCTTCAAACGAAAATATATACAATGTATGTAAGAGTTAAAACAAACCTTATCTTAGAGGTTTATTATCTTAGATTTTCTTTGGTTATTGCTCTTTTATTTTCTAAGCATCTTCTGGTCTACAAGTTATGGCATCATCAACATCACGATCATCATGGTCAGCAGCACTATAATTGTTATTAAAAAAAAAAAAAAAAAACAACTGGCAATTGAAAAAGACAGATACACCAACAGACATTTAGTTTGAATGTCTTACACCAAGTTATAGTTAAGATTTGTATTATTCTGTATGTTTGATTTTTTTTTTTGGTGTTTTTTTTTTGTTAATAGTTAAAAAAGTACTACAGACAGACACACATACACAACATATACAAACTTACTAAAGGAACGTTCAGACGGGAAAACTATTTATGTATGTGTGTACGCATGCACGCATTTAGCAAAAAAACTTAATCAAACAAAATATGTATTGCCAACAATTCTGTTGTTGTTGACATTGCAACCACAACTACAACCTGATTAAAAATGAACTTCCTGAACCTGATTAAAACTTTCTTACACTCGAAGAAAACTAAGAGTACTTTATTTTATAATTGGCATTTATTTAATCAAATATTTGCCCTATCGGACCATAACTTTAGTATTTGAGCCACATTGTTGTCATTTTGTTCAGTTTCAGTTCAATTGCTTTGAAAAGAGCAAACAAATTTATGGATGTATGTACATACATATATAATTTTTTAAAGAATAAGCAAATAAAAATCACTAACTCTCACCAACGCACACAATACCCGCCTACCCTTTCAATTTAAAACAAGTAGTTTTACCTGTTGTACGCATCACCAGAACGAACGAACGAAGGAAGGAACGTACGTACATGGAATTGTTTAAACATTCACACGCATATGTATAGACAAATACATACATATGTATGTACATATGTACATACATATAAATTGGTAAGAGTACCATTCCGTTTAACAAGCCAAGCTGAAATTCTAAAACTCTTCTATAGAACAAACAACAAGTCATCAGCCTACCTTGGCTCTGAGATTTTCTTTTATTTTTTTTGTCTTCTTTTCTTTATGACAGACGTGATGTTTTTTTTTTTTTTTGTTCTTATTGTCTCTGATTTTTATACATTTTTATTTATGTACATACTTCTTGTTGTTGTTTTAACAAATATATATCGTTGCTAGTGTCGTTGCTGCTGTACACTCAGAATATATTTTCTTTGCTATATATTTACCCACAATATATGTACATACTTGTACATACAAACATACATACATATGTACCTCAAAAACATGTACATACCTGTGTATTATAATCACACATTTACTTGCATACATAAATAGGAATAGTGTTGCCAAATGCCAATGTGGTGAATCATTTAATTTATTGGAATAGAGATCAACCCAGATTGCAGTGGATCAGGATTATGTTCAATAACTCTTTTAAAGATCTGCAGCATGAGCTTATTGCTTTAATGTGTTTTTAGGTTAGGCTAGAAGGATTGTGTTAAGCATACATTCATTTGGTTACTTAATTGGATCAATTGGCATTCTCTTCTTTGAATTAAACGTGTACGACACACAGTGTCTATGGCGGGAACTGAACAAACGACTTCCGGACTGACAGTCTAGCAGTACCATTAGCAGCTAAGCTGGACCATTTTTTGGAGGGCAAAGTGAGTGGTTTGATTAAAAAACTATTCCGGTTTATTTACGCCGCTGAGTATCATGCATTCGTTTAATAAGAGAATTTTTACAAAAGATGTCCCTCTATGTATACATATGTACGTACGTATGTATGTACATATATTGAAATGCTCCCTCCTTGAAACACTTAATCATCTAAACATGAGGGTACGCAACCATTAATCTTAAATCACCTTCGCGAACAAGAAAGTGATGTGTATCAAGTATTTTTGCACAATAAAGCCTTCTGTGCTACCAAAATATTTGTAAAAAATATGGATTGAGGCTAAGCATACACCCAATTAGTCTGATCGGTATTACATATCGAGGGTTTATATTCAAAAAGTACTATCTACAAATTCACAATTTTACAGGAGAGCGAAAAAACTATTTTTGTCGTTGACTAAAAGAGTAGTAACTAAACTTAGTTTTACAATATCATTTAAAAAGGTGGCTTAAATTTATACAAATTCAGTTTTTATTAATTCCTTATATTTGCACTTCATGGTAGATATCGCTTTTTACAAATTATAATTTCATCGTTTCAAATATTAAAGCAAGCAGAAAGCATTATTTGAACAAAATAAAAATCAAATACAATGAAAACTAATTGAGGCTTTTATTAAAATATCATGAATTTTTATTAAAATAATAAGCTTTTTGAACAAAACAAGATTTATTATACATAATTTTATTAATAGATTTGAAGGTATTAGATAAACTGCATAAAAAAATCAACAAACAATTACTCTTTCTACACATGTTTTAAATTATCATAAAAACCATGACAGTCTTTAGTGCCTGCAAATGCTTCCACTTACTTTGATGAATTAGATGGGAAGCAGCTTGTAAGGGTTTTGCCTCTATATGACCACCGTATTCTTTAGTTCTAGTCAGGAGGTTATTATACTCGTCATCAAAATTAGCTTTATATTTTATGTCACCACTAGGACATTCCCAAAAACATTTCCAAAATACTTTTTCTAGCAACCTCATCCAGTTGTTGACAGTGTCTTACACTACTTCTAAAGCAAGTTTTCGACAAACATGCTGGTCCAATTTCTCTCTGTTCTTTTGTTACATTTTGTTTTACAACTTTGTCGAAAATTGTAAATATTGCAGCCCCTTCATAGGCTTCTTTGCATTTTCTAGTCTATTTTCTGAGAGTAGAGTTTTGATTACAATAATAACTGTTACAAATTTTGTACAACAAACCTGTTATAAATATCGTCCTCATGTTCATTAGATAAAATATAATCGATTGCAACACGTTGAAGGAATTGTAGTCCATTTCTTTGGATTATCAAAAATTACAATGTATAATTTATAACAAATATTTTTAATGTAGTTTTTTTATTAACAAGACAACGTGCGTAGATAGCACAAGCACAATTTATAAAAAATAAATGTTTTAGAAATATATATATTTTAAGCTATTGCATAGCTTCTATCGCGGGCTTTGAGGCGACCGAATCAAGAAATTTTAAAACGTTTGTTTCTTAAGTGTAACAATAATTTGTCTAACAATAAGTTGTTACATTTAATTTGTTCATTTGGCAACACAAACATAAGCAACACAAGAAATTTTGAAAAAATAAGTAAAACGTACATTATCGTACATCAAATTAATTTTTATATGTATGACGATGATGTCTTTTATTGTTGTTTTTTTTTTTTTTTTTCTTTCAAAACACATATTTAATTGTGCATTTTAATTTAAAAGTCCAAACGTATGTGTAAATGTTCCTACATGCAAGACATACATAATATGCGAATATTTGTAAGTAAGTTATAAAATATCACTCACTCACTCATAACTGCCTGCATAGAATACCAAACGAAAAGGTTGTTTCTTTTATGTTGATAATTTTTTTTTTTTTTAATTTTCTTGCTTAAATGTTAAATATCTTTTTTCTCTGATTTTTGTTAAATGTTATTTTAATTTTTATTTTTTATTAATAGAGTACACGTCGTACTATTAAAAATCATTATCATTAAACATACATACATACAAACGTTTGAAGTCTTTCAAATCATAATACATTTAATGATTTTATGCAATACGATTTTTTTTCGTTTGCCAAAAGTTGCCATCATTGCCGCAGAACACGGTTTACACATTTCTAAAGTGAACTGTTTTAAAGATTTCTATTTATACAGGGTCTTTCATCAAGTTCGCAAACTTATTTTAAGATGACAACAAAACAAATATGTTGACAAGATCAAAACAGACAAGATTTCTGTTTAAAAATTTCAAAAAAATTTCCATGTGGTTTTTTGTTGAATGCATTTTGATTGCATCATGCACTAAGAAAAAAACAAAAGACTTAAGACATAAACATAATTTTGGGTAACTTACACTGTGCAGCAAAATAATTTATTTTTCGAAATTATTGGACACACACGATTCATAACTGTATGTAAATATCGACATTTTGAAATTTTGCATCTCAAATTAAATTTAGGTACATTTAAATATCCTTCTCCTCTCGCCCTTTTAACAAAATTATAGTGACTCGTTGTTGTAGTAAATTCTGCAATTCTTACATTTGTGGCAAACGATGTGCTCATCAGTCTTATGTAAAACACTCCGATGAACATTTTCGTCGAACATTTTAACCCTTTAACTCTTCGTTGTATGGGTTTTTATTGTACCTTTCTTTCTGCACCAGATATGAATGTTTGCTTTAAAACATCCCTTATTATTCGAGCTTGAAATTTTTTCATTATTATTTCAGATTCAACACATCAGTTATCTTTTTTGTTTTTATCATAATAATAATAGTATTCAGTGTTCTAAATCTTCGCATGCTTGTGCTGAAGAATTTTTCATCGAAATATTCTTTAACCCTACAACCATAATGTACATAAATTTTACGTGCACTTTTTTTCAAATGTATATAAAATGTGTGTGAGACTTTTTAAGACAATTCCCTCCAGGAATGGTCACATCAGGTGTATTGATACGTTTACTACTTCTACAAAAAATATATTTATATGTGATCTTCTCCGAGAAGAGGGACCTAGTGTGTGAAAATGAAGTTTTGCGAAAAACTCATTTCATCTTATTAAACACCCTTTTAGATACCAGAATCCACTCTTAAGTCCAAACCCGTTTTTTGACACACTAGGTCCCTTTTCTCGGAGAAGGTCACATATGTGAAAATTGTATGATCATTAGCAACTGATTAAAATGTATTTGAAAATTACTTTTATTTTTCATAAAAGATGAATGAAAATAAATGAATAAAAATAATTCCTACTGCAGATTTGTCTTTTATTTAATAATATCTAACAAAAAATATTTTGTACGTGAAATTTACGTATCGTTCGTTGGTGTTAACGTAGTATAAAATATCATTATGGTTCTAGGGTTAAAGGAAAAACTTACTAAGGATTTAGTGGACTTTATATATAGCGAGTCATTTAAATATTATAAATTTACTCTTAGAAATGTGCGCAGAAAGGACACCAATATAGTCAACACGATCTGGCAAAGAGGAGAAGAAGGGACGTTGACATCGTTACTCTGCTCTCTTCCAGGAAGGTTTGTTTCCTATCGAATTCGTCAGAGCACTGAGTCTATTTTCTTATGCGCCGTAAAAAAATACATAATTGCCTGAACAATGTCATGATTTGCGCGGCAATTTATGGTTGTGGGAAAGACGTTATTATTGTTTATTTTTCAACCAATTATTCTTTTGAAATTACTATTAAAAAAACAACCCACGAAGCTCTTACCATGTTTGTAGAAAATAAAGAGGGTCTTTGGGCGCAATTGAATAGGCTACCTCCGGACTAATAGGCTTGCTCTGCCACCTATTACCCACGACCATACACTCAAGAAATGAAATGATTCTAAACGTTGATTAGTTTAAGGTAAACAAACTCATGATGATATTTGAGCTGATGAATGCTAAAGTTGCCTAACCAACAAAACGGGAAAATACTGCGAAACGCCTATAGAATGAAGTTGAAATATTAAATTTAAATTTGTTTACATTTTCATATTTTGAGGATTAGACCACTCTTGCACCTATTGTCTCAATTAATCTTCACATTGTTAGCTGTCATAAAAATTGCAACAATAGAATATGAACAATAGAATATTGTGCAAAAATAATTCGGGCTACAATCATAGTCTATTAAAAATGCAACTATAAATTATATTAAGACAGTTTGTTTGTAATCAAACTATGGTTACAAAAAGATGTCTGCTATATTCTTCTAAAGAATCACCTCACGAAACCGACCACTAAGTTTGTTTCTTAAGTCTTTTGTTTTTTTAAGCTATTGCATAGATTTTTAAGTATTTGAATCGCCCAATTGTCTTCACTAATCAGCCTAGTCAACAACCACACTAGCAAATGTGCTGCTGCCACCTGGTTACACCCAAGGCGAACTATCTCCAATAAAAACCGAGTTATTAAACAAAACGTAATAATATAATTGCAGAAGTTGATAAAAAATGTTACGCAATAGTTTTACCGCGGCAGTCCCCTAGTGCCACACATACTTTTTTTTATTTCAGATTCAACACAGGGTTGAGTTAAAAAACATGTAATTCTGTATTTTATTTGAAAAACATAATTTTTTCCTGCTTTGACATAATATGATTAAGAAGACAACATATTATGTTTATTTAGGTACCATGATATTTTTTATACAACCATTATATGATCAGTATAAATTATATTTAACCGTATGCCAATATTTTATCTAGAACAGAGTTATTTGCATAATAGTATGATTTAACTTTAAACATATTTGTGGCAATAAGGAAAAAGTGCTTAAGTCATATTTTACCGTTTTGTAGAAAAGCACTTTTATTTGTTTAAAAATTTATTCCCATTGATCATTCGTTTTTCGATTCTTTTCATTTACTAAAACATGGTTCTGCCCACCATAACAAAAGTATTCAATTTGACGTAGAATAAGTTATAATTTAAATTAAGTCGTTATTCCATATTAGATAGTTAGTTAAAAAAAAAGAAAAGCAGCATTTAATTGTGGCAAAACTTTGTTAAAAATCGTTCAATATAAAGAAAACTATCCCCAGAAATTCTTATGAATAAAGAGAACGATGGTGATGTTAACTCAGAATCAGCTTATCTCGACTTAAGCACTTTTTATTTTTACCATAAATATAATTCAATCATAGTATGTATGTATGTTGCTATTTTCTTTGCGTTCAGTAGCGAGAATCTTTTGGAGTTTTAATAAAAAAGAATAATTTGGACCTGTAAGGTAGAGTCATGGGACACTGCCTTAGCTGTTATGACGCGAAAGAACAAGCACTTGACATGTCATGACTCATGAGGATACTTGAACAGTCTCTCTCATCTCATAGTTATATGGCACATAAGCTGAAGTTGTTTTTTTATTGAGTGGCGTGTTTCTCTAAGCTTCTGCATAATTTTTCATGATCTCTTCTAAAATTGATTTCATAATCCTCCTCCTTAAATTTCTAACTCATTTGTTTCGTCTTCTTAAGAACTTAATTATGATGAGATATGACTGCTTTTTGATTTTACAATAGCCACCTTAAGCCTAGACAAACCTCAGCAAATTTACCATGTAGGGCGCAAGAAGTTGCTGCTGTAAAGAGTTGTTGGAAACTCTCCCTGCCTATAACTCTCTCTCCCTCTCTCTATTTCTTTCTAAACGTGCTTACCTGTAAGCTAAAGTTTTAAGGTGTAATTCACAAAAGATTCATAAAGTTAAAGTGCACATTAAAACCCTTTTCCCATACAAAATTTGTACATTAACGTCACAATAACTTTAATAAACGTTTATGAATTACACCTTTACTCTTTGGCTAAAAAAAGAACAACTTAAAAATTTTGTTTTTTTTTTTTTTAATTTCGATATATTTCGAGACACCCTGTATAACACAATAAATTTCAATGATATTGCAAATATATAGTCTTTTACACTTACTTGTACAAATTTTAATCTTTAAACTCAAAAAAAGAAAAAACTCCCCCATTGTGGTGAAACAATCAATAAATTACAATTTTTGGAAAGATTTAACTGCTTTAAAATTTGTAAAATTCAAAGAAACTGAGGAGGAGGATGGAAAGAAAACAACTAAGTAGACATACAGACGGATTTTTTCTTAAAAAAAAGACTACGTACATATATACACATATACATACATGCAACTACATGATATGTACATGTGTATATATATGTAGATTAGAGAATGTGTGTTTGTATCAGCTACGTATTGATCGTTAAATATGTACATGTATTATAAGATATTACCTGACTTTATACAATTAAGAAAGCCTAGCAAGGTAAGAATTGATTGATCGGCTTCTTGGCTGGCATGACCACCTAACCGACTGAATGACTGTCAGAAGGACCATGCGAGACATTTAGCCAGTCGTTTGAGTCGACTACTATTACTAATGTACAATATACCTATTCACCTATACATGTAAAAATATACATACATAAACCCATACACACCTTTTGTACAAACTCTTTGATCACTTGTTCAAGCTCTGGGATTTTTAACTGTCTCTGGCTCTCTTCGTTGTTTTTTAAGCCAAGTCAGTGAACTAAGCCATAGAACAACAAAAACAACAGTACGAATAATGAAATCTTAAAGAAGAGAATTTTTCGTTACACATACTGTTGTACACTACATACAACCACAATAATAAGAATTTATTATACTAAGCGATTGTACCCGTATATAAAAAGAAAGAAGTAGAAAAAAAAACAACCACACAAAAAAAAAAAAAAAATTGAGGGTTGTTGGCAACTTGTGCACGTAAAACCCGAAAATCAGGTAATTTTTTTTTTTAAATAACTTTTTCGAAAAAGATTTCAACTTTGCGGCATTTGAATTAACCAACAGCACCAGTATTGGCAATAGCGTCAGTTAAGTCAACACGTTTTAGACATACGATCAGTTTACAAACGGACATTTAAGTGAATAGAGCTCACGGTCTCCAATACCGGTACCAACCAGAGCCAGCACACAACACTATTAACGATTTTTGAAATAATATATTGAAATTTTTGCTGTTTTGACCAAAAATAGAAAAAAAAACACTAATACAAATGCAGATTTAGCAATTTTTTTTGGTAACAAATACTTAGAAAATATTTTAAAGAAATAAAGAAATAGAAATCGGCAATATGTACAAACACTACGAGAGAAAAAATGTATGTTCATGTTAAAGAAGTCGTTATTATTGTATGTTTGTGTGGTAACTGGGGAACGAGACGACGTTGTGGTCAAAATTTTTTGAAATTAGTTCAAAAACGTTTGGCTACATTAAAGGAGCTGAAAGGCTGTTGTATCATTTGCAGTCAACCAAAAATGAGTTTTTGGCCTTTTTTGTTGGAAGTTCGAAAACAGTGTTTAAAATTCAAATAAGTGTGAGTAGTGAAAGAGTGAATGCATAATGGAAAAATAAAACTAATGCGGTTAAAACGTTCAAAAAAAAAAAAAAAAACATATTAGTTTTAACGGATTTTTGTTGAAATTTTTTTTTTTAATTTAAAAATGCAAGATTTATTTTTTATTTTTTTGTTAAAGTATTTTTACTTAGAATGCTAAATATTTGCAAATTTAAAAAAACACACACACACGCTTTGAGAAAATAACCTCCAAAAGAATAAACCTTTTCAAAGAATCACTGAAAAAATTTCGATAACGGCAACAAATTTATTTGTTCACATGAACAAAAAAATTAAAACAGTTGTAAAACCCAGTAAAAAAATTAAAGTGACAATTATGCAGCACCAAAAGGGCGATCTTTACATACATACAAACTACTAATATTGGTTTTCTTGAGTTTTTGAATGATCTGTCTTAAAAAAAGCAATTAATAAAGAGATTGATGAATTTCTTTTTTGAGTTAATTTAACATGGATGCCTATTTTTTTTAGAATCGCACATATATATTTCAAAAAGTTACACCAAAAACATTTCGTGTAAAACCAGCTTACAAAAGGCATCATTTAGAGAAAATTAAATATTTGTCGAAAGCATTTTATTATGGCACCGATCTTTTATAAGAAAAAAAAAAATTAAGTATATTGTAATAAAATCACTGACGTAGACAACTCATTTTGCTACACTAAATGTTAAGATTTTATTAATTCAACAAAAAATATGAGCTATTATTTTCAAAAGTGTTATAAGTCTACTTTTTGAAAAAAAAAATTGTTTAATTTTAATTTTAAATTTAACATTCAAAAATAACCACTAATACAAAGTACAAAGAAAAGAAAACAAAAATAAAATTCAGGAGGTGTTAAGAACTCCTTTAGCGCAAGCAATACTAGCTCTAGAGTGTCCTATCTTCGTCACCTCTGCGAGAGTTAAAACTAAGAGAGTTCATTATTTATATACTGCTGAAAGTCCCAAAATTTTTTACTGGGTAGAAAAAATAAATTACACGCAAAAAATGTGTGGCAATAAATTTGTTACGTATAGTTTACAAGAGGAAAGAAATATGTTATGAGATATGTCCGTAATTCGTTAACAAATCACACTTCTTTTAAGTAGTTAACTGACAATAAATTTGTTGCACATAGTTTACACGCCAAGAATGTGCGTAGAGACAAAATTCGCATGGTCACAATAAATTAAGATGGGTCTTGATAAATTTCTTAGCTTTTGTAAATAACCAAAATTTTTCTTTTGTGAACTTATATTAAATGTGCAGTAAAAAAGACTTAAATATCTTTTTATTTTCAATATGAAATTCCAAACGAAGTTTTACATTTTATTTACAAAACTGGCAGCAAAATGTATCTTGACAAAAAACGCATAATAAACAAAATATGCTAATTTTTTTTAATGTAGTGGCACTTGAATCTCCACAAAAAGTTTGTGTCTTGACAAAAGTCGAAAATTCGTTTAGAAATCCCCAAAATTTTTTACTGAATGACAAGAACGTTGCTACAAATAGCTTACACGCAAAAATATGAGTTGAAAATAGTCCAAAATGGTTTTAAATAAATTAAAATGTGTTTTGACAACAAATTTGTTAAATATAGTTTACACGCAAAAAATTTGCCTCTTATCTACGAATATTGAAATATAAGACTCGTTGAGTAGAACGAATATAATTAATTAGATTTATAATTTAAACAAAGTTTAAGACTTTTCTTAAAATACTTTATTGCTTAAAAAAATAACCATTTATTTAAAAAAATATTAAAATTTTGTCGCGTTGTATTCATAAAGAAATTAAATTGGTTTTGAAATGTACTTGCAGAATAGTTTTATGAAAACTTTTGATAAAACCTATTTAATTTTTTTTCTAGATTCCAAACTTAAAAATTATATAACATTTTTAAAATTTATTTTTAAGGAATTGTGAAATTGCTGCTAGTTTTGGCAAAAAAAAAATATGTTGAGAAAACAAATTAAGAATAATTTTTTATTCATTAAATACAACCTACAGACATTTTTCACTTAGACTTGTCTACATCCGGCTAAATGATGACGATATTTTTGCATACGCGCGGTTTTTAGTTGCTAACTTCTCTCTTTCTCGTTCTTTCTTTTTGTCTCTCTCGGATTGGATTTGATATTTATGGCAAAAATGTGATGTTGAATGTGCTGTGTGTGTTTTTTTTATATATTTTTTTTTTTCATAAAACATGTTCTCACTGTTTAGATTCTTGAAAAGGTTATTGATTTATTTTGAATATGAAATTTATTTTAAATAAATACTATGATCAGCTTTCATCCAATCCAATGGTTGGCATTTTAAACGAAATTGATTTTGATAAGCTGTTTACACAGTTCAAATGGTCGAATGATGTAAACATTTTGTATAAAAATCACTTGAAAAATATTACACAGATTTTCATTCAAAATGTCTAGACTAAGCGGATCGAGTGGATTTTGTAAACAGCATTTTAATTTGAATTCTGTTAATTTTGTGATTTGTAATTCATGTCCAACAGACACAAAAATAAACGTATGCAATATATATAAACTTTTTTCTTTTGGGATGAAACAAAACAGACAAACCGGCCTTAAGTCTAGTCAAGATGCAGCCTAAGTCGTCTTAGGTTGATTTTCAGTTTTTAATATTAAATTACAATATTTTCAATTCTCTTGTCTTTAGTTTAATTTTACTTTGCGAATATCATGGGTTTGGCAGGGTTTTTATTTTGTGTACTGCTAATCTATCAAAGTTTTTTTATTTTTCCCAATAGTTTTTAGCAATAACAACATATGTGCTTTTACGCTATTATTTTGTAATTTAAAAGTTTTTTTCTTTCTGACGTAGACATAAACGTTGGTTGGTACATAAATTTGTAGTTCTTATGACATACGAGTATGTTTACATTAATTTTAAAAGAAGTATTCTAAGATGTTTCCTTATTTATTTTTTTTATTTATTCTGAAAATTTTGATCTTAAGACAAACTACCGCCAAACTGTGATCGTCATATTATTACAAATCCTCACACAAAAGAATATAAAATACGATTTAATTTTACTAAAGCTACGTTTCAATGAATTCAATTAATTTTGTTGTTGTAATGTAAGCTGCAACGAAATGTTTTAAATAAATTTATTGAAACTCAAAATGTTCGACCCTTTTCTATATATAATCCTGAAGAAGGTACACCAAGGACAAGCTTAGTAACGATAATAAAAGTTTTTAAGCTATTGCATAGCTTCTATCGCAGGCTTTGAGGCGACCGAATCAAAAAATTTTGAAACGTTTGTTTCTTAAGTCTTTTGTTTTTGAAACGAAAAAACCTGACACTAAGTATGTTTCTTAAGGCTTCTGTTTTTGAAACGAAAAAACCTGGCACTAAGTATGTTTCTTAAGTCTTTTGTTTTTGAAACGAAAAAACCTGACACTAAGTTGGTTTCTTAAGTCTTTTGTTTTTTTAAGTATTTAAATCGCCCAATGTATGTTAACCCCTAAAGTATGCTATTGATTTTGATTTCATTAACATACAGTATTGCCAGATAAACAACTGAGTTATTAAACAAAACGTAATAATATAATTGCATAAGTTGATAAAAAATGATATGCAATAGCTTTACCGCGGCAGTTCCCGAGTGTCACGTGTCTTTTTTATAATCTTTTTTTTATAAAAATTACCTAAACTAAACACACAGTAACGATTTTATTTGATTACAAAACAAACATTTTCTATGACTTTCAGTTTCTGATCATGTCTAATTTTTCCAATACGTATTTAAACTCAACTCGAGAAGAGTACGTATCAGCCGTGACAGGGAAAAAAGTAGGTCGTCACAGTGTGAATTTTGAAGCACATCAAACTGATTGGAAAGGTTGCAATTTTATTAAAAAAATACTATCGGGTCCTGATAAATATTCATGAAACTCTTTTTTTATTTTTAAAATTTCAAACAACTTTGAAGTCTTTTAATCTTTTCACAAGAAAAAACATTCTAGAATATGCTTAAAATATGCCCAAATAAAACAAATACAAAAAATATTTAAAAACATATTTATTAATTATTAAACTTAAAAGAAAATGAATTTCTTATTAAAAATTTAAACTTATGTTTAAATTTTTCAGAAGCCCGAGGTCATCGTTTTTTGGGGTCTTGTGGCTCCACTGCCGCTAAAAACATCAGATCCAAAGTGCAACCTAAAACTCAATATCGCAAACTGCCCGTTTAGAAACTGCAGATTTATAAAATTTTTTTTTTTAAATTCCCCACTGTGCGATGAATCAGTTTTTACATATATTTTTTTAAGGAAAACCTTTATGATTGCTTTTTACAAATTTGAGTCATCTTTTAGTTTTTTTAATCAAGTGAGTTTTTGCAATATTTTTCTTTTATTTTGCTAATAATTATTTATACTTTTTTTTTTCAAAATAATACTTTGCTATCATAGACAATTGTTAAAAATAAAAGTATGTTTTAGAACCGAACTTTAAGAAATTCGCACTTCAAAGCAAGTTTTTACTTTACACGATCAATACTGCTGCATGGAACTTCATATTTTTTTTTTTTGTGAAACGAGAAAACAACCCTTACGCTCATTCTTTAATAAAAGTCAAAAAAGTTTTTTAAGGATTGGTATAAACGCATTAGTACACCGAAAGTGTAAACATTTTGTTTGGAAACATCTTTTTGTTTTAAATGCCGAAAAACAATTTCCTTCGTACATAATAAACTGAAAAATATATATAAAAATATTGTGTCTAAATAAAATATTTTGATAATTGTATAAAAACATTGTTTAGCTTAATTAACCGCTTTATTCGTTCTCACTACATGTTAATGTAGGCTATCAACTAATCTGTATACCAAATTTACTGAAAAGAAAAATGTACCAAAATTACCAGTCCCCCGAAAATACACATACAAAATTAAGGTTCAAAAGTACCCAATGTTCCCGTTTTCATCCCTTAAAAATCACTGTATACCGAATTATAGTGGAACAAACATTTAATATAATATTAGTAGGTTTTTTGAAGCATATTTTTTGGGATAATTTTTTTTGCATAAAGTTGTAGCATTTTGGCACAACACTACTAAAGTTCTTCGAGTCTAAGGGCCAGTTTTTGACTTGATATTTAAGTTATACATGGCGGTCGCTATAATATGAACTAATTAAAACCAAGCCAGTTCACTTTTGCAAGATTGTTCATATTTGCGAATGGCATTTAATTTCCGTTTTTTTTTCCATTTTTCCCATAAAAACAAATAGGCAAATCCCAAAATTATTATGCAGTTGAAGCAAACCTTTTTACAAAAATTTCATCACTGTTTCGATAAAAATCCGTTAAAACATGCAAAAATAATACCCAATTTATATGATGACTTTTTTTTCTTAGTTTTGTTTCATTATTTTCATTATTTCAAAATAAAATTGGGAAAAAAAGACATGGAACTAAAAGACATCGTATGAACACACAAAGATTTTGGTAGCAACTTCAAAAGGGAATTCAGTAAAAACGACGTCGCAAAAGTCATCATGTGAATTGGGTGTAGGTTAGGTTAGGTTAGGAAGGCTAGTGTGATATACAGATCCACTCGGAGACCCAATTGGATCCATTGTGATTCCCTTCATCTATAATTTATTGACTGATTAGTCTCCTTACTGTCCAAGGAGAAACAAAGAGCCGTTATCATCCATCATTCAGCCATTTAATTCCCATGATAAAGCCCTTGATATCCTCAAGTGTGCATTTCGCGATATCACTAATGCCCTCATGGAAACGTCTGCTCAGCCATCTTTTCCTATGGTGTTGCAGCATTGGGCAATGACAGATGATATGCTCTATAGTTTCTGGTTCCTCTTCATCCCCACACATCCTACAGAAATCCGGAGTGCCGTTTTCCCATATGCTGGTCCTCGCTCTAACCGAGCCAGTCAAGGCGCCTACTAAGACTCTCAAAACCCTTCTATTCATACCCAGCAGTAGATCAGATTTACCTGAGTCTAGTTCTGTCCATATGGACCTCGAGACTCTACAATCTTCTCTATTCCTCCTGGAATGGTTAGTTCTGCTAATTACCCAATTCTGAGTTCCCTATAGTAGTGACCGATTGGAGGTTTGACCGAGCTGTCACTAACTGCCACATCTAATGCTGAACCTATTCTTATCGAATTGGGTGTAAGTTGTTCACATTTTAAAGCTTTCGGAAAAGTGTTCATATTTTGGGGTGTTCATATTTTCGCGAGTGCACTGTAATTACTTTTAAGTTCTAATTAAATAACAAATTGTGTTTTGACAACATATTTAAAAAAATACTTAATTAATAATTAAATGAACCACGTTGTGTATTAAAATAATAATTAAGATACATATCTAGAAAATTTCAGCTTTCTAGCTGCCGGCTTAAAAATCATTTTCAGGACCTACATGTGTACCAAATTTCAGCTTTCTAGCTATACTGGAAAGGCCCCATACAAATAAGGGAACCCTAGTCCCCCAGGTGAGAAGTGTCCGTTTAAAAATTATTTTTGTTAATTTCTCATCAGGAGCTACCTATGTACGAAATTTAAGCTTTCTATCTGTACTAGAAGTCCCCATACAAAAAAGGGGCATGATTGTCCCCCCAGATGAAAAGTGCCCGTTAAAAAATCATTTTCGGTAATTTCTCATCACTACCTGCCTGTGTACCAAATTTCAGCTTTCTAGCTATACTGGAAGTGCCCATACAAGGAAGGGGAACCCTAGTCCCCCCGGTCGGAAAGTCCCTGTTTTCAGATTTTTCTGGTTATTTTCTCTCCAAGACCTGTGTACCAAGTTTCAGCTCTCTAGCTTTACTGGAAGTGCCCAATAATATTGATGAGTCAGTGAGTGAGTCAGTGAATATGTACTAAAATATGGACTTTTCACACCTTAATATCTCGGGAAGCTTTTATTAGAACTTTCAAATTTAACCTGTGAGGTCACCTCTGTGGGGAGAAAAGTTTCATTATATTATGATGAAGAGGACCAAAGTTATGAGGGGGGTAAAAACAGCTCGAATGGTTTCGTGTAAATATACACACTGTGTGGAGTGATGCCAATTGAATAAAAGCAAAAATTGTGATTATTTTCTTGACTGTTAAGTAATCAGACAATGATTTCTTTTTATTTTTTTATGAAATAAAGCCGTAACTTGTCTGTTGTCTAATGTTGTTATTACTTTGAAGATGTACCCTGAAAGTTTGTCTAAATCCAATTAGATATGCCAGTTGTGTTGTTTTGTATTGCGTTTTAGCACCAACACTATTTCTAAAGCTTATAAATAATTTTCACAAGAACCTTGCATTGTTCTCACATTTATTTCTTATTATTCTTTTTCTTTTTTTTTGCTACACGGAAATAATAACAATGAAATAGAAATAAATAGAAACAATTTAAAATTTATGATATAAACGACTCATAAACTCTTAAAATCACATTTCTTAGCGAACCATCAACTTTTTCTAATTAAAGAATTTTAAAATGGGGAAAAACAACAACAACAACTACATATATATTTACCACCTTAGCATGACAGCAAAATAAAGACACACAAAAATCAACAAGTGTATAATTTGACTGACTTCTGTTTTTTTTTTTTTTTGTTTTACTGAAGATTATGGCTGTTGCTATTCTAGAGTTGCCTTCAAAAGCGCCCCCATCGAAAATAAGTGAAGCAGAGAAGACATTACAATTTTCTTCTTCTTGAAATCTGTCTGTCTGACTGTCCTCTTTGATATGCTGTTCCAAGTAATTGTGGGAAATTTTTATAAGAAAAACTATTTCTGATTATTAAATTTTCCTACGTTACTCTTAAACTATTTTGAATTTGTTAAATAAAAAATGAAAATAAAATTAAGGGAAAAAAAAAATATTTCATAAAAAGGCCAGACAGACTATTTTTCTTTCAACTTTTCGCTATTCTTATACATATTTTTTCTTGTTTCTTTTGAGTTTCTTTAAATATTTGCTGCTGCTGTTTTTTTTTTTTTGTGACCATTCACTAAATCACTATTATGATAATGATTGTTGGTTGGTGGTAATAGTAGTAATATTGGTTAAAAAAGTTTGTAATACCGCGCCTTAAACGTTCCAGTTTCCAGTCACTTGACCAACCGAAACAATTTTCATAAGAATTCAAACAACTTGAACGCAACAACAAAGAAAACCCCAAAACCAGCCAACCAACTGCCATATGAAAATGATGTAAGCTAAACTGAAACAAAATAAAAAAACGAAGAAATAAGAACAAAAAAAAAAAAAAAAACAATTTAAATGTCTAAGAAAATGTTGTAACAAATACTGATAACATAATTCGGATGGATGTGTAATGTTATGAGAACCAACATTTAAACGTAATTTAAAATTGAACTTTCTTTTTTGTAAAGCAAAATATAAAAAAAACAGCAAATTCCAGCCTACAGACAGAATAACTCACACATGCATGTTCTTTTCTGAAGAAGATTTAATTGATGATTTGAAGGAACAAAAAAAAAATAATTGTAAGAACAACCACTTAAGAAGGGAAAATGTTATCCATGTTAAAAAAAATTCAATATATTTAATTGTAACATTGAAATATTGATATAAGAACTAAAAACTATGTAATTAAAAGTATGGCAGATAAATATATGCCAATAATCAAGAAGAAAAACTTTTTGAAAAAAAAAAAAACAATAAGAATACCTAATAAAATCAAGAAGAATACATTATTGAAAAAATCAATAAGAATACCTAATAAAAATAATAAGTTGCGTTCTTGATTTTTTCAATAAGGTTTTCCTTATAAAAATAAGACTTCCTTCTTGAAAAAAAAAAACCGTAGAGATATCTTATTAACTTTGTTCTATTTTATTAGGTATTTATTAGGCACAGTTTTCTCTGTGTAGCTATTTGGGATGCAAATCAGCTATTTATTTTCCTAGCAGTTGCAGTATTTTCTTTGAATCGACAAATTGAGGACAGAGTAATTATTCAAATTTCTAAGTTTGATTTACAACTGTAAATATGCGATGTGACAAAATTCCAACTTAGTGGTAAATTCTCTAGCAAAGCAAAATTTTTTATACTCAAGTTATGAAAACATCAGTGGAACTGTTTTTTTTTTAATCTTAAATTTTAGAAAAAATTAATTAATATAAAATTTTTTTTATAAATTTCGTCTTTTTTTAAATGATAAATTACATTTTCTTTTCACAGCGTCATTTATCTAACTAAAAGTTTGTTTCTTAAGTATTTTACTTTCTGTTTCGGTAATTTTTCCTAAATTTTCAGCAAAAAGAAATTAAAGAAATATTTTCCATATATTTCTAATTTGTAGCTATTTTCTTTATTTAAAATTAGGTGTCAACAAAAAAAAAAATTTAACTTTGTTGCACAGTGTAATTTGTCTTTTAGGTAAGAAACAAATTCCATCATAAAGTTTGTTTTTTAAGTCTTCTGTACTAAAATGGTCTCATATAAAAGCTTGTTGCTTAAGTCTTTAATTACACCAACATAGAACATGTTGTAATGGCTAACAAAAAAGTATGTTTCTTAAGTCATTTGTTTTCTTTTATTAATGGCGGCAACAGAATCAATTAAATGTTTGCTTCTTAAGTCTTTAGTTGAAACGAATTAAATTAATGAAAAATTGCGGCTTAAGTCTTTTACAAATTTTTCTTTGAAATTTAAAGATTTCTGCTTAAATTTTTAATTAATTTAATTTTTAATTTTTTTTACTAAAAGAACCATTTAGTGAATCTTCTGGTCAGAAATTCGAATATACCACAAAAATTTTAAATTATCAAATAAATACGATTTTTTAGCACTACGCCGAGAAAAATAATTGTTACAGCGTTAATTCTAAACCATTTTATATATTCAAACGGTGTTGAACAGTAAAGGATTTAAGCTATAAAAAATTTGGCGGCTTTTTTTTAAATTAATTTGGAAGAAACTTTAAGTGTTTTTTTTTTTAATTTTGTGAATTTAATATAATAATTTAATTGTGAATCACAATACAAAAAATTTTCATTATGATTTGCAAACAAAATTGGTTGTGAATCATACTAAAAAAAATTATTTATTTTGGCTGTGAATCAAAATACAAAAAAAAAAAAATGGCTGAGCTTAATGCAAACTTATGTGGGTTGTGTATCATAATAGCGTCATATGTTATAAACAAATTTCTGCTTATATAAAAATTTAAGTTAAAGTTCATAATAAATAAACGAACAGCAAATTTTGGTACAAAGAATTGCTAAATTTGCTAATCGAATGCCGCTTGAACTTCTGTGCCTGAAAACAAATTACTTTCTTATTTAGGAAAAAATATTATTGGTTTATTACAGATTTATGAAACGGTTCTTGTACGGAAATTCACTTTATAAACCCGTAATAAATCATTAATAGTTTTGGTTATAAAGAAGTCCGTTCATAATGCTGGTTTAAACTCAAGTTAAAGTTAATTTGCCCACTAAAATTTCTTTAAAAAGAGATTAACAAATTTATAAAAAACTGAAGCGTATTTGAAAGCAAGCAAGAAAAAAAAATCATTTAGAAACAAAACTTTACAAAAAAGATCTTGATGACGACTATACCGCCAATCATTCCAACAATGATGAGCTGGCGTTGAGTTAAATTTAAACTGGGCCTATAAAATGCTTGTTGCCGTTTTTACTCGTATCAATAATTAATCTTTTATGCAGTTCACGATTTTTGTTTTTTATTTGAAACATTTACATATAAAGTTTTTAAACGTTTACCATGATACTTTACCATTTTTGTGATAAATTAGTTTAGTTTTAAATTCGTTTCTTGTATTTTTTTCGTTTTGTTTTATTACTTTTGTTTTTAACATTTTTTTCGTTTATTTGAATTTAAACGCTGCTTGAATTTTTGATTACTTCTCATTCCTTTTAGTCGTTTTGATGATGATGTTTTTCTTGTGCAGTGCATTTTTGGTCAATGTTTTTACGTTTTTTAAATTTTAATTAAATACAATTAACACATTTTATGTTATTGTTTAGTATATTTAATATTTGTAATGTGTGAACTATTATTATTATTATTATTATTAAGCGGCTTGTATATGTGTGTATGTGTTTTTTTTTATAATGGAAAAAAGTGCTAAAAAGTGCCAAAAGTATACCAAATAAATAAATAAATGATGATGACATGCAGGCAGCCAGGCAAACAGGGTGTTATGTTCTCTTTGGTTATCTAGCTGTATGAGTGATATTAAAAGCGTCATAAAGCTAGCTTACCGAAGTTAATATTAACACTTGAACAACAAAAGCAAAAACGTACTTATGTACTCCAAATTTGTGTAAAAAGTGTATTAATTATTATAATGTTAACTTTAAACATGGCAGTAGTTCATTATACTGGCTAATTAATTATAAATTTCATTAGCATTAATTTGTAAATAGTAATGCTAATTAGAGCTGTGCCATTAGCATTGTTTTGCTCAATTCGGATGCTTTTTAATGTAAATGCTTTTCTTAGGCTCAAATTCTCAGTCTTTAGTTAACTTATAACAATTTTCATACAAATTTCATTAGTTAAACTACAATCAATAGTTAACTAAAGATTGTGAAGTTGGGCCTAAGTAACTATTATCTTTAACTAATGCTTCAAATTGCTTTAAGAAAATTGGAAAAAATTATATATTGAAACCTAACAAAATTCGTCCAAAATCGCTAAAACTTAAATAAATGCTAAAAAACTTGCGAAAAAATGCGAAAATGTCGAAAATTTGCAATAAGAAAAAAAAATAACATAGTCGAATTTACATTAGTGGTATTCAGTGTTTAGAGCAAATGGTCTTGCTAAACTGCCATAAGATTTAATTAAAAAGCTACAATATTTTCCTTTTGCACCAAACACTGAATACCACCAATAAAAATTGTTATACTTTAAAAAAAAGACAAAATAGAAAAAACAAATAAATTAAATCGTAAAAATAAAAATTTGCGAGAAATTGGAATGTTGAAAAGAAGAACTAAAATTGATTTTTAAATCAAAATCGTTAAAAGATATGGTTGATTAAATGGCTGGTGATCGCCAGAGCTTTCAGCTAGTCTGGACTTCTGGATACTGCTGTTATTTATAGGTCTGGACTAATAGTTTACAAAACTATGTGCCGAATGTTTAGGAAGACCACGAACACATATTAAAGATCTAGAGAAGAAGAATCTAAATTGGTTGAAAAATATATTTTAAACACAAAGTTACAGTTCTACAAACTGCGTTTGATACTGTTCCAAGCTATGATTGTACAGAACATCGCCCCCTTTCGTCACTTGGCAGAAACATCGGCGAAGTAAAACAATTAATAAAATGCCAGCTAATACAGCTTAACAAAAATGATGCGTATACTTAGCACCAGAGGCGACTCAACATTGCTATAAAATTATCATAACGCGCAAAAAGCAGAGTTGTAAAAGAGTAAAACCTTCTAAATTTTCAACACCTATTTTCTGTACCCTATTACTCTCCCTGAGTTCTGACACAATGCATTGCACAAGTAGGGGTTATCCCCCTGAGTGCTGGTCCTAAAAAAAGGCTTTAAACGATAGAAATAAAATGAACTCAGTTGCTGCTGCAGATGGACAAGCTGCAGCATAAGTATACTTATATACGGAGAAGTCCAAATCAGTTGCATATTCTAATTATCGTGAAGAAGATTAAGCGTGAAGAAGATTAAGCGTATAAGTACGCTTCTAGATCCACAAAAATAGCCACGTGCTAAGTGTATTTATGATTCAGTAATTTAAAGATGTTGTAAAACAGGCATCGGCATGGGGAGAAAAAGCTTCAACTAAAGGTATTTGTGCGGTTGTTTTATTTACCAATTTGTATTTAAAGAGAATCACAGGATGACGTAAAATTTGTTAGTCTCTCATGCTTAAGTTCGGTTATTAGTGGAAAGCAAGATAGATTTTTTAGGTCTAAAAATTAAGCGATCGACATCGTTCGATATCGTGGGTTAGGCAGTTAGTGAAATGGGAAAACACACAATATTCTGTAGCTGAGAATTCGAGTCGGGTATTATCATCCTCAAAAAATGAGCAAAAATTGTTAAACTTGCGGAATATCCTTAGAACTTCCCACAAACTTCGAGCTTAAAAGTGCTGGATAATTAATTGAATTGTGGAGTAAAAATAAAGAACTTTTTTCTTAATTTCGATAGCGATGTTCTGCAAATGACTAAAACGATTTAGACAGTTTTCAAGGCAGTGTTCCAGTCAAATCCAAAGTAGAATCACCTCTTAACCTTACAGAAGTTTCTCGATTGCTGAAAGTTTAATTCCGTTGGCGGAAATTTTGGACAAAAGAAATTTCTTTTCTTTCGAACTACTACAGAAATTTTTGGTTAATGCAATTTACTTTTAATACTTAGAGAAATGTATCTAATGCTGCAATTGTTCGAAAAATATCGCGATCGAAATTGAAAGAAACATTTTTTTAATCTAGAATTCCAGCACTTTCAAGCCTCAAATTATTAGGAAGTTCTTAGCATAGCTTGAAGAGTAAAACATATTTGCATTTTTTTTGTCGCTTATAACACCGACTAAATATAGGACAGAATATTGTGAGTTTAAACATTTTATACAACTTTTCTAGGTGTATTTGTTTGGATACAACTTGAAAGCCATAGGTGGATCTGTTGCCAAGATTTGATTTTTTTATAAATAATTTCGGATGATTTCTTCCAATCTGAATACATTTTGTTCTGCTACGTGATAGCATAATGTCTTTTCGCGTTACTAGTGTTAAAGATCGATTGTTAGCAACAACAGAAATGAAGTTAAAATGACAGTTTCTAAAAGTTGTATTAAAGAAATAATGGCTTTTCCGATTTCCATCTACAAGTCATAAATTGTCGACTTGGCAAGATAAATGTAGTCCGGTTGATATTCTTAATCTTTACAATCGATTCCAAAGCAAAGAAGAAACAGTCTTCCACTTCGTATGCGATTGCCCGGCTTTGCACCTCTCGCGACACAAATTCTTGGGCAGCAGCATACTAGACGATCTTTTGGAGGTATCAAGGATAGGTCTGGGTGACCTGATTAGATATCTCAATGCGACGGGTTGGATCTAGTATCTAACACCGAATTCGAGGCCTGGGTTCGGACCTAAATTAGGTTGACATTGACGAGTGGACTGGTCTCTCAAAACGGAATCTTATTGATTTTACTTGAATGCTTGTGCGTAACGGGCAGCCACGTAAACCAACCAACCAAAATAGAAAACAATGAGATCTTTATTTAATAAATTCACTTGTTTTTTTTATAAAAAACTAGAATAATGAAAAAATATGTTTAGACTAAATCCTTGTTTAGTTCAATTAAACTGTTAATAATAATTTAAAAAAAATTTGTATTTTAGGTAAAGCGATGCTGAATCATTTAGTGATATTGAGCTGATGGGATTTTTCTTTTGCATCCTTTATAAACTTCTTTTGTATCAAAATGATTTTTGTCGTCTTATATTTACAAGATTAAAATACTTTTTGAAGAGATTAACAAATTTTACGACATTCTCTGATTGAATCATTCTCTTTAAATACAAACTGGTATATAAAAAAAAACCCCAAATACATTTACTTGAAGCTCTTGCTCCCTATGCCGATGACTGTTATACAACATCTTTCCCAAAATTACTGACTCGAAAATTTACTAGAACGGGGTTATATTTTTGGATATACAAGAGAATAAGATCGTTGAAGGTTATTTTTGCACCCCATATATTAGGAGTCCTTGGAAATAATTAGAATCGGAAACTGATTTGGACTCCTCCATATGTAAGTATACTTATACTGCAGCTTGTACAACTACTACAGCAACTGAGTTTATTTTATTTCTATCGTTTAAACTTTAAAGCATTTGTAGACGTCAGGAGGGTTTTACTGTAGAACAACACCCATAGTTCTCTACTTCTACATGAATGTCTTCAGTAACATTATCGGTCATGGACTCTATTTACATAGATGAATTCGCTATTAAAATTTTATTTGTTTTGCCCTCAATCAGAACTAAATGCGGATATTGCTATTTTTCTAAAATATCAGATGTGATCAAGATTTTTGGCAGAAAACATCTTTTCGTGGTCTTCTTAAACATCTGACCGTACCAAAGTACTAATTCAGACCTGTGAATAACAGCAGTACCTAGAAGTCTATATTAGCTGCCAGTACTGGTGAGCACCAGCAATTTAATCAACAATATCTTTCAACCAATTGATTTCAAACACTGGCAATTTGTGTATCTCGAAGGAGACCTCACAGTAGACGAATCGCCCCTAAGCTTTAGAGGTAAAAACAAAGTCCAAAGAAGCTTTTATGGTGCAAATATATTTCTTAAAAATCATGTAGGATTAGAATGATGCCTGCGACCTATTTAAACTAGAGAAACAGTAACCAGTATGACAGGTCTCCGACCGGATCCCGAAGATCTTCAGACTCTTTTACTACGATCGCCCCCCTCCCACAATATTAATAAGCCTCTATACAGGCAAGTGTAAGCAATCATACCTTCAAAATTTTTTCAAAAATTCGGATCTCGTTCAACTGTTATAAAAGTTGTCAAGAAGAAAAGCAGACGTCAGCATACCCTCTATGCTTCTATCCCGCATTGGAGTACCAAGGCCACCAATTCTTTGAGAAAAGATAATTCTCTCACTATTAAGTACTGAATTCAATTAACTGGTATCTTCCTTATTTCACGTTGACGTACTAATTTTGCTCTTATCTCTTTCGTTCTTTTCCACAGGAGAAGCTGTTACTCACGAAATATGCACCAGAAATGAGAGAGAAGTTAAAGCAATGGATTTCACCAGGAAAAGCTGAAGAAATTTAAATCATTATACACTAAAAAAAAAGCAAAGTGATGAATGAAAGCTATGCGGAAATTGAGAAAAACACGTCTTTGCTGCTCATGGATTATTTTGTATGTACATAAAGCTTCGCTGCAGAATTGCTACAAATGAATGTTCAAAATATTTAATAGGTTAAATAAATTAAGGATAAGGAATCCCTGCAACAGGACCTTCAAAGTACTAAATTGCCGCTACGTCAACTACACCTACCAGAAAGGATACTAAGATTAAATGTAAAGGATCAAATCATCCCAATTTAAAGGACCAGCTATTGCAAATATTATTTCATAATTATTGCCAATTAATATTTTAAAATCGTTTATTGATGTCAAAAATTAAATGCACTTCTAAACCGTTTTATATTAGTTCAATAATAAAAACCATTATTTAGTTTAAATATTTAAGATAAGACTTTACAGTCGTAAATAATGGATTCAAAAACACATTTTTGTGAAAAGTTTTTAGCCTACGAGTATATGAAACTAATGCCTACTCATGACTCGACCTTTAATAAAATATTTCTAAATTCAAACTAATGTTAAAACTATCAAAGACTAAATGAGAATTACACAATTATAGACATTAAAATCTCAAGATAATATAAATATTCAGTGTAATATTTGTTCAATTTAATTTTTCAATTCCTTAATATTTATTAAGAATAATATTTTTAAATCATTTAAAAATTGAAAAGACAAATACAAATTCAGTGAACTCGCAGAAACCTGAACTATTTTTTACCAAGGGTGTTCACGTTTTAGATTGCATTTTGTATCACTTTTTTCAGTCTCTTTGAACCTTTTATTTTATATTAAAAAAAAGTACGTTGTTTTTTAGCTATGAAACATTTTTCGAATCTACTTTTTGTAAGTCCCTGCCACATTTTAATACATACATTCATTCAGATGTACTAAAATGCTTTTTTTTCGCAACAACTGTCGCATTAACACTAAACCTACTTATCACGCAATAAAAGCTGTTTACAACACAAACGCTACGAAATTCTTCAGCGGGGAACCCCAAACTTTTTAAATAGGTTTAGGGCCAATTTTTGACTTGATATTTAAGTTATAATTATTTTTATGTTGCAATTAAATACCAAATTTTGTTTTTGACTGCATACGAGTATTTACAAAAAGTACTTAATTAATAATTAAATGAACAAATTTGCGTATTTAAATAATAATTAATAGGTCGATTATGGATGGCAGCCAAACCCCAGTTGAGTTGCCAGTTGCTGAAAATTATATTATGGATAGCAACTGGCAGCTCTTCAGTTTCTATTTAGTGCTTTTCTGGCAACTACAAATTTTCAGTTGCCGGTTGGCCACGCAACTGAAGTTCGGTTGCAATCAATAATCGAGCCATAAGTTTTACGAATGTCAATATGTTTTTGACTGCTTGTTCTTTTTATATAAAATAAAGGCAATAAAATATTTGTGGCTGCTGTCAAATTGCATAATAGTTTGTCTTGTTTTGTCGCTATTAAACTTTCAAATTGGTTAGAAAGTTGCTTTTATTCTTTTAAAACATTTCAGAAGTTCTTAATTATTCTTATTTTCAGCTAAATTAATATTCTATTTTTTTTTTATTTTTCTTAACTGTTCTTTAGGGAAATTTGTGGGAAATTTTTTATATTACGTATTATTATTTATCGTAATTAAATAAGAACTTTATTTAATCACTGAAAAAATGGAATCTTATTTAAATACAAGACCGATTAAATACGACACCGACATGATACCTATCGAGCTAGAGGTCGAATCAGACAATACGAATGATGTGACAGATTCGTGCATACGGAAATGGCAGGACCGATGGACAACAACTGACAACGGAATATGGATTTCAAGGCGTCACGGAGATCTTAATTTCTATATTACACGGTTTTTGAGTTGGCATGTCTGTTTTTGGTCATATTTATATTGTTTCGGACATAACAACAGTGTCCCGTTTTGTCCGAGATGCGAAAATGTTGCTGAAGATACTGAACATGGTTTTTCATCTGTTCACGATTCGACAGTTCGGGAACGTATTTAGAAGAAGTTTTAGGGCGTAGCATTAGACCGGACCAAAAAGATCCAATTATATTAGAATCTTTGCATTTCTGAGGTTGGAAGAGATTCGTGGAAGAATCAGTATATGAGTTTGGGTTAGTGTAAAAAGTTGTTTTTAAAGTGTTAAAGTCCCGTACTCCTGGGAAATACCACCACGGCCAGGGTCTTCCAATGATTTTTATTCCAAGATTAAAAAAAAGATTAACATGACCCACAACATATAAAGACTACCTTATCTCACTGTTAAATTATTTAACGGAAAATACCAATCAGGCACAAATCTACAGCTGACATCATTAGTTAACTAAAGACTATAAATGAGTGCCTAAGAAGCAAGAACAAAAAAATCTGATTTCTAAGAATTCTAGATGATATAAACTCATCTAATTTATAACCCCGATTTTATTGTTAAAATCACTTTTGGATATTTTTTAAATAATTTTCTTAAAAGCACACATTTAGTTTTATTTTAGTAGTAAAGATTTTTTAGCATTTCTTTTTCTAAAAGTTAATATTAAGTTAAAGAAATAACAAATATATGAAAATAAGTGTGTATAAATCAAACATAATGGAAAATATGTAAATATAAAAAAAAAATAATTTTAGGTAAAGTATGCAGGACTTTGTGATCTATACAAACAGTACGAAAATATTATTTATTGCTCGGAGTTTGGACCTCTTTGACCTCATTGAGTTCATTATATCTTTTGTGCCAGTCAAGATTTTGTTTAGTTACACTTTCGCCTCTTTTGGCCGCTTGTTTGCCACTGTAAATCATAACAACACAACCGATAACCGCAAGACCCATCATGATGTTAGCAATTCTAATACGCATTTTATTACGGGAGCGTTCCATGACTTCAGCACTATTAGAAAAAGCAAATAGAATGGGTTACACAACAAAGGTTAATTGGTAGAAATGGCACATATGTGTAAGAGATGGGATGGATGAATGACAGCAACGAGGAAAGATGAGCTTGTAAATACATACATTAGGGTGGGTCAATTTGTTCGGGACCGAAAAACATGACAAAGCGTATAGCAAGGTCGTAATCTACGGAAAATTCTAAGAACTTTTCCCAAAGAAAGCATGGTTCTAAAATCAAAATCGAGCTTCCGGTTTTTAAAGGGCAAAATAAATTATAAAGATTAATATTTAAATAGCATTATGTTTTCAAAATTTATAAACCCTTCTAATTTATTTAAAGTTTTTTCGAAAACTTTTTCATTTCCTCATGTTTCAAACTAAAATATTTTTTTCAATTGACAACTTGGAAAAAATTATTTAATTCAAAAACCATTTGAAATATAAAAAACAATTTTTAATTTATTTCAAAAACCGTTAAAAATTCAATTTCAAGCGAATATTGTTTTGTTTAAAATATTGTGTTTATTTTTTTGTTACTTAAAAATCTAATCCTGAAGAAGCTACACAAAGGAGTAGCGAAATATCGATAAATAAAATTTTATAACGTTTTTTATAAAAAAAAATTGACCTCAAGCTTATCAATCAAATAAAAATTGATTTAATTAGTTTATATTAAGGTGGTAAATAAATAATATTTTATTGAGAAGCAAACAAAAAGCTTGAGTTAAAAAAGATCTATTTCGAACGGTGAACAAGTCTTGATGCTTTTCCAATCAATTACGAAATAATTTTGGTTCGGCAGTCGACGTCGATTTGAGATCCTTAATTACGTAAGCATATATAATAATACGATTTTTCTTTTTTGTATTATACGAGGTATAACAAAACCAAGATTTTAGGGATTCTTGATTCTTAATTAATTAACATAATTTTTCATTCCTTTTGTAAATCTAATAATATAATACTAGCTGCCGAAAAGAAAGTGCAATTTCTAATGATTTAATATAAACTAGTGTGTACCAACGGTCGACCCAATCGACCTTGTTCTAGTCATAGAAAGAAAAATCATAGAAAATATCTTATAAAACAGTCATACAACAACCTAAACTACACAATTACTTAATGATACATTGGTATGAATTCACAAAAATTAAAAAAGAACGGTTAAATGCAAACACACAATAAGTGTGTTCGAGTACGCAAAAGTTTTTACTAATTTTTACTGAACTTTACTGCATTTTACTAAATTGCGTTCGTTTACACAAAATACAGTAAATGAGAACACAAATTGAGAGCGTAAAGTGACAGTTCTTAATTGAGGACTTGCAAATTTTTACTGCAGAAAATTTTCGCAGTAAAGTTTAGTAAAACAAAAAAACATATGATTCAAAAGGTAAACAAACAAAAAGTGTGAAATTTGTGACTAAAATTTTTAACAAAATAAAAATTTAAGTAAAAATTAAACAAAACTTAAAGTAAATTAACATTAAATTGAACTTGTTTGTGAAACAATTACCTACATGCCTTTTAATGGAAAATAAGAGTTATATTAGTTTGTGGATTTGTTATTTTAATTCTTTGGAGTTGTGAAATTCTAAAGTACTTGAGTACTTAGTACTGCATTTCTTTTTACGATAGTCAGTAGCAAAAGCAAATATTCATGTACTTTGAATAAATTTAACCACACACAGATATGTAAAATCAAATAAAATGAAAAAAGAAAAAATGGGAAAGATTACATATATTAAATTGTTTACATTTTATAAAAATATTTGTGTTTTAAAGAGTATTTAATCGAGTACCGATGAATAAATTGTTCAAGTATCCAAAAATATAAAAATTTTTCAACACTACAATTATTTTCCATCAGCTGTTGCCTAAATCTTACGAATTTTTACAATTTTTCCGTTCGCGTACTTTTTTGGAGAAACATTTTTTTGGAGAGTAAATTCTTCTGTTTACTCATTTATTACTCATTTACTGCATTTTACTGTAAAAGTAAACAAACGGACCTAATATCTTCCATTGAGCTAAATCAATTTACTCGACTCTCTCATTTTTTTACCTACAATTCTCCCACATCTTAGTATGTATAGATTTCCACCCAAATGTGTAAAACACATAATGTGTTGTTTATTTGTTTGGCTTTAACTTCCATGCACGAGTAATACGTGTGAATGTAGTAGTAGCAACTTTAAACGGTTATAGCTCCCAAAATACTGAACCCACAAAAATCCACAATACCTCGTTCACTTCTATGAAAAAATGTCCTTAAGTGGTAGAAGTCTTGTAAAAATCGGTTGTTTAATAGATGCATGAAAGGCAGCACAAAAAAGCCATTGACTATTAGTTATATAGATAGATAGATACCACATTATTAATGCTAGATTTTTTTCTCTTCACTGCTTGATCTCATACATATATCGACTCATAACCCGCAAAAAACCTTAAGGGACATAATTTTATCTTTAGTGACAAGCCGCTGCCACGAAATATTAAAAACAAACCATAAAAGCACTCTTAAAATTAAATTGATTTTAATGGTATAATAATTTTAAAGCTTTAGGTCGTTTTTTATATAAAAATGAAGAAGCCAATCAACGGTGTGGCGAAATATCGAAGAAATAAAACGTTGATAATACGTATACAGCAATGGCATGTGCAATTCCAGCGTAACACTGTATATGCTGTTTTGTATCAGCTGAGCAAACTAATCACACATGCGCATCAGATGCAGTGATGCATTTGCGAACAGACACAAACCTACTATCCTACACGATAGTCCGACTTATTCACAGAAAAATGTATTAGAATGCTTCGAAATAATTTCGTGTCCAAAAAGATGGAACAATATATGCTGTGGAAAGAATATAAAAAAAATATCATTAATTGCCGGTGAATTAATAACCCTTATCAACTCTCATCGCACTAAAATGCAAGTGTATATAATAAAAAATATTTACAAAGTCGACACAATTTACAAGAAACCTGTCACTCACGTTTACCTTTAGTCCGCACTATGGTGCTTTTTTGAGTAAATATGATATTTTTTGACAAACCTAACTTTTCCTAAATGTTGTTAGTTTTTACAAATTTGTTTGTGGCATTGCCTCTGGCGGTAAGTAGTCACATGGAGCTTTAATTGATTTACGTTAACAGATTTTTCTGTTTGCCATTTTAAGTGCCGTGAGCTATAACCGCCTTTAGATTTTAAGGAATAGAAAAAAAATCTGAGTTAAGTGAGGAATTCACTTGATTGATCGATTTTAATGATACGTGACTCGTTTTATTTGCAACAGATTTAAGTATGTAATCAGTTATATATTAGCCAAAAATTACGAAATGTTTTTTGTTTGTTTTTAATAAAAAAAAGGACATATATCTATGGAACAATTTTCATAAAATCTTTCGAGACTACTGAGCAGTTTAAAATAATATTGTTGTTAAGTTTCAGATTTTTTACCCCCCGTTAGTTCAATATTGGCCTTATAGCCCCTTTCTTTTTAGCACAACGGCAAGTTTAGAAGAATAGAATCAATAAAAAAAGAGAGTACAGATTCGAATACTAATTTTGGTTGTTCTAATCCAAAATATTTTAAACTTGCGTATTTAGCGAAACGTTCAAAATCGTTTTCTGTATCTAGTAGTGATGTTACGAATATCAATTTTTAGTATTCGCGAATACGAATACGAATATTTAAAACAGTATTCGCCGAATACGAATACGAATATTTCTTTTGAGGTTTATATTTCAAATTTAATTGGAAAAAATCCCTGCCTTTGCGTTAGTAACTATAAATGAAAAAAAAAATTTAGTGATTTAACATTATTATTGCATTAAGATGCCAAATTTGAAAACCTCTACAGAACATTTTTTAATTATTTTACTTACATACTTTCAGATTTCGTTTTTTTACTCTGTTTGGGTTTTTAATTAATAATTCAGTGCTGTTTAGCGAACATATTGTCGCAGATGGCACAGCCACATGAATCGGTGGACTTTCACATATTAAATTTTTGTTCTTCCATTTTTAAAGTCCAACATTCCTCTACTGAGGTTTGATTACTAATTTAACATGATATAAAACTTTAATTTTTGAATACTAGTTGCAAAATACATATATATTTTTGTTTGTTTTTTAAGAAGGTTATTACTTTGCGTGAAATACAATAAAATAATAATAAAATAATAAAAATTAATATATTTTTTTACATTTTATGTACTTTTTTAAACTTTTGTATGATTTTTTTTTGGAAAATGTATGGGAAAATTATTCGAAAAATATTCGCTTGAATTTGGCGAATACGAATACGAATATCTTAAAACAGGCGAATAGTCGAATACGAGTATTCGTAACATCACTAGTATCTAGAATATATTCTTCGAATGTTTATATAGACGAGTGCGTAACACGCAGCCATACATATGTATGTATGTATGGGTACATTTTGAAGCATCCTCCAGTTTTAAAGTAGAAATTGACTCGAAATCGTTAGGTATTTCGCTAACGAAAAATGAACTAACTACTTCACTAGCTACAAGTACTGCAAGAGTTCGCCTTTTGACTCTCTCACTCATGTACTGACATGTACACGCACTCAGTACATGCATAAATGTTAATACCTTCAACCTCAATTTTTTTTACGAGTTGAAAAAAACTGTGCCCTTATTCGAAAGAAAATCAACAAAAAAAATAAAAAAGATTTTATGAAAGTGTTATGATTTTTTGTTGGCGTACAATTGGAAGTTCGTGATCAGTGAATTTTAAATTTTTATTAAAAATGTGTTTTTTAGAAACGTAAAATGAGCAGCAGAAGTCAACTAAAACGTCGCATAAAAAAAGAAAAACAACAATTAAATGAAAATTTTATAAATATTGAAAAAGAAATTTGATAAATAAATAAAAATCCAAAAAAATTTAAATTTCTGTAATATTTTCATTAAGGAAATATTATTAGTGATCTAACTGGTACATTTAGCGAAATAGTTGGGATCTGCTGACTAGTGATTTCACCGGTCTGATCGTGTCAATTGACTACCACCAATGTCATTCCCATGTTAAAATCGTCAGTCGAGTGCATTGCTAGTAGTTAGTCTGGTAGTTAGTGGTAACGACTGGTAGTTAGCGAAATAGCTAGTCATTCGCTAGCTAACCCGACTGCAGGGATAATGATAATCAAGTGTTTGATGCTAAATATGTATGATGCAGAAGCTTTAAAAGCGTGTATTTGAAAAAACCAATGAAAATGTTGTGATTCGGTGCACATTAAAATAACCATTTACCTTACAAAATTAGGAATTTCATCTACATTTTTATACTTTCCGGTCCACACTAAAAATCTCTTTTCCAAGTTGTTTGGAGTATAGCTGTTCACTTGACCTTTGATAGGTGATTGGCTCTGAGCACGTCTAGCCACCACAGAAAGTATGGAACGGCTAACATTTAGAACTTGTTTAAACATCTTTAAATTTAACGGATAGAGGAAATAAGATATTACTTAATTAACAAATGATTAGTTTTTATGTTAAAAATATGCAAATATACCTTTCATGTATTAATCGCAAGAAAATTATACAACAAATAAATCAAATTGCGCTCTGCAAAGTAAAAGAAAACAAATGTCAGCTGATTATAACAATATAACAGTTAAAGGCATTCACAACCGAGTAATAACATGAGTATTAGTAAAAATTTTCACATACTTATTAGTTACAATTGTTAAATTTAAAACGATTATTACAAATTTGTGTAGTGCTGTGATTAAATTGATAATTAAAACCGAGAATAATTCCTAGAAAATAATTAAACTTTAGTGTGAATATAAAATGAAATCAAATAATCGCGACAGTTTGAAAAAGTTTCGCATAAATGCCGGTATGTACATGTGGACGAGCTAAAACGAATGAACATCAAAGTGATCATGACTTGGTGCACGTCCGCCATTGCAAACTTCTACAAATTATAACGAGCGGTTGCACAAATAATATTCTGTGGCGTTAGTATGTTGAAAAGTAATTGCTTGCAACAACTATAAAATTATTTCTAATATTAAATTTTCTCTCAGTAATGTTTGGCGTCAAATCCGAAATACAAAATCGATTGGTTTCTATCGCATTTATAAATTAAACTACCTATTGGTTGATGTTGGTACTTTGATTTCGCGTGTGTCGCGTGTGCGTAATATTAAAATTAATATACATATGTATTAAAAAAGTTCTGAAAATTAATTGTGTCAATTATAAAGTTGATAAGTGAAAGAAGTATTGAAGGCTAAAATATAGATTCAACAGGTATTTATATGCACAAACTAATATACTAAATACATAGGTACATAAGTATTTATTTCTTTTATTTTATTTATTTAATTCATTTATAATACATTAGCCTCTTGGCCATTAATAATATGTATGTATTATACATAGTTATAAAAATCAAATTTGTACATACATATATACATTAGGTTACTATATAAAACAAAAAGGAATAACAAATAAAATTCCAAAATCATGAATAACTTCAAATACCTCATCCCAAGTCGATCCCACAATTTATCAATTGTTTAATAGGCATAGAAAATCGATTCTTGATTAATAATCTCTTCTATGTTTTCTGTTAGCCAACCAACTTACATATACATAGGTACATACTTATGTATGTAAGCACCTTCATCCACTTTAAAGAACTAAAGATGCTATGGCCACATAACACTTTGATTGGCATTTTCTAACCATTTTCCGCTTAATGAATGAAAATACTAAATATGAACGTTTTTGCAATACCAATCCATCGTTAAGTGTAAGAATATTTAAAAGCTATATACAAATGTACATACAACATGCGGACCTATAAAACACCAGACGATGATCTGTGATATTGACATTTAGCAAGTTTTTGTCGTTGGGATGATAATTATTGATTCGCTGGAACTTAAGAACTACAGAAATATTAGAATCGGTTTGAAACAATTAACTGCCTGGCCCACGATGTCGAAATAATTTTTCTTTCGTACAAATTACATTTAAAACATAAACAATTTTCCAAATTTGTTTTGCACTATGTTTTGTAAAAATCATTTTATAAAACGGTTTAAACAAAATATCCCAGATATATTTGAATGGGGTTGTCTAGCTAAAGGTGCTCCAAATCCGACCCCCATCTCTCAATAAAAATTTTTTAGAAATGTAGAGTGTATATCCTTTAGAGTGCAGAAAAATATTCACCGAGTGTACTGCACTGTGTTTTGTAAAAACTATTTTATAAAACGGCTCAAACAAAATGTCCCATATAAATTTGAATGGTGTTGTATAGCTAAATGTGCCCAAAATCCGACCCGCAAATCTCATGAAAATCTATTTAGAAATTTGGAGGGTATACCCTTTAGAGTGCAGAAAAATATTCAACGAGTGTACTGCACTGTGTTTTTTAAAAATCATTTTATAAAACGGCTCAAACAAAATGTCCCAGATAAATTTGAATGGGGTTGTATAGCTAAATGTGACCCCAATCCGACCCCCAACTCTCATTAAAATCAATTTAGAAATTTAGAGGGTACACCCTTTAGAGTGCAGAAAAATATTCAACGAGTGTACTGCACTATGTTTTTTAAAAATCATTTTATAAAACGGCTCAAACAAAACGTCCCAGATAAATTTGAATGGGGTTGTATAGGTAAATGTGCCCCAAATCCGACCCCCAACTCTTATTAAAATCTATTTAGAATTTTAGAGGGTATACCCTTTAGAGTGCAGAAAAATATTCACCGAGTGTACTACATTGTGTTTTGTAAAAATCATTTTATAAAACGGCTCAAACAAAATGTCCCAGATAAATTTAAATGGGGTTGTATAGCTAAATGTGCCCCATATCCGATTCCTAACTCTCATTAAAATCTATTTAGAATTTTAGAGGGTATAATTTTTCGAGTGCAGAGAAATATTCACCGAGTGTACGGCACTATGTTTTTTAAAAATCATTTTATAAAACGGCTCAAACAAAACGTCCCAGATAAATTTGAATGGGGTTGTATAGCTAAATGTGCCCCGAATCCGACCCCCAACTCTCATTAAAATCTATTTAGAAATTTAGAAGATATACCCTTTAGAGTGCAGAAAAATATTCAACGAGTGTACTGCACTGTGTTTTTTAAAAATCATTTTATAAAACGGCTCAAACAAAATGTCCCAGATAAATTTGAATGGGGTTGTATAGCTAAATGTGACCCCAATCCGACCCCCAACTCTCATTAAAATCAATTTAGAAATTTAGAGGGTACACCCTTTAGAATGCAGAAAAATATTCACCAAGTGCACCGCACTGTGTTGTAAAAATCATTTTATAAAACGGCTTAAACAAAATGTCCCAGATAAATTTTAATGGGGTTGTATAGCTAATTGTGCCCCGAATCCGACCCCCAACTCTCATTAAAATCTATTTAGAAATTTAGAAGATATACCCTTTAGAGTGCAGAGAAATATTCACCGAGTGTACGGCACTGTGTTTTGCAAAAATCATTTTATAAAACGGCTTAAACAAAATGTCCCAGATAAATTTTAATGGGGTTGTATAGCTAAATGTGCCCCGAATCCGACCCCCAACTCTGATTAAAATCTATTTAGAATTTTAGAGGGTATACCCTTTACAGGGCAGAGAAAATTCAACGAGTGTACTGCACTGTGTTTTTTAAAAATCATTTTATAAAACGGCTCAAACAAAACGTCCCAGATAAATTTGAATGGGGTTGTATAGGTAAATGTGCCCCAAATCCGACCCCCAACTCTTATTAAAATCTATTTAGAATTTTAGAGGGTATACCCTTTAGAGTGCAGAAAAATATTCACCGAGTGTACTACATTGTGTTTTGTAAAAATCATTTTATAAAACGGCTCAAACAAAATGTCCCAGATAAATTTAAATGGGGTTGTATAGCTAAATGTGCCCCATATCCGATTCCTAACTCTCATTAAAATCTATTTAGAATTTTAGAGGGTATAATTTTTCGAGTGCAGAGAAATATTCACCGAGTGTACGGCACTATGTTTTTTAAAAATCATTTTATAAAACGGCTCAAACAAAACGTCCCAGATAAATTTGAATGGGGTTGTATAGCTAAATGTGCCCCGAATCCGACCCCCAACTCTCATTAAAATCTATTTAGAAATTTAGAAGATATACCCTTTAGAGTGCAGAAAAATATTCAACGAGTGTACTGCACTGTGTTTTTTAAAAATCATTTTATAAAACGGCTCAAACAAAATGTCCCAGATAAATTTGAATGGGGTTGTATAGCTAAATGTGACCCCAATCCGACCCCCAACTCTCATTAAAATCAATTTAGAAATTTAGAGGGTACACCCTTTAGAATGCAGAAAAATATTCACCAAGTGCACCGCACTGTGTTGTAAAAATCATTTTATAAAACGGCTTAAACAAAATGTCCCAGATAAATTTTAATGGGGTTGTATAGCTAATTGTGCCCCGAATCCGACCCCCAACTCTCATTAAAATCTATTTAGAAATTTAGAAGATATACCCTTTAGAGTGCAGAGAAATATTCACCGAGTGTACGGCACTGTGTTTTGCAAAAATCATTTTATAAAACGGCTTAAACAAAATGTCCCAGATAAATTTTAATGGGGTTGTATAGCTAAATGTGCCCCGAATCCGACCCCCAACTCTGATTAAAATCTATTTAGAATTTTAGAGGGTATACCCTTTACAGGGCAGAGAAAATTCAACGAGTGTACTGCACTGTGTTTTTTAAAAATCATTTTATAAAACGGCTCAAACAAAACGTCCCAGATAAATTTGAATGGGGTTGTATAGCTAAATGTGCCCCAAATCCGACCTCCAACTCTCATTAAAATCTATTTAGAAATTTAGAGGGTATACCCTTTAGAGTGCAGAAAAATATTCACCAAGTGTACTGCACTGTGTTTTTTAAAAATCATTTTATAAAACGGCTCAACCAAAACGTCCCAGATAAATTTGAATGGTGTTGTATAGCTAAATGTGCCCCAAATCCGACCCCCATCTCCCATTAAAATCTATTTAGAAATTTAGAGGGTATTCATCAAAATGGGAACAATTCAAAATTCAATTCAAAAATATGAAATTTTAGTATCAGAAGTAAGCGAATTCTCGTTTTCTTGATAGATGCAAATCACGTAATAAATTATTAAAATCACTTTGTGTCAATAAATGAGGCTCTTTGAAGTTGACGATTTATAACTTGTGTCACTTTTATGCTGACTGAGAACAAATTCTGCACTAAAAACAGAATTCTGACTTTCTGGTTGATTTGGAGGCTTAGGAACACCCAGTTGAGCACTGTGTGAGGTGGGGCTGACGGCCGACGATAAGTTTGGATATCCGATAGTGTGTTTAGACTTTGTTGTAATATCTTTTGTTTGAGTTGAGAGTTGGCTGAAGTGGTTAGCGCGTTGACTACTAAGCAAACAATGACGTGGGGCCTGGGTTCAAACCCTGGGCAGAGCAAGTAAATCAACTAATTTCTCTAATGTAGGTTAGTGAGACATTGTATTAATTGTTGTCGGACTATTTAAGTGATGAAGACATAGCACTGGTCACTAAAAAACTGTTCCGACAGCGACTGATGCTGTTCCAAGCTAATCTACACAACATCGCCCTCCTTCGTCGGTTAGCAGAAACCTCGGCGAAGTAAAACAATTAATTTAAAAATAAAATGCCTGATAATACATCTTAACAAAGTTAATGCGTCTACCTAACACCGGAGGCGCCTCAACACTGCTATAAAAATAAACTTAACGTGCAAAGCAGAGTTGTAAAAGAGTTAAGCCTTCTACATTTTCAACATCTATCTTCTCTACTCTATCCCTCTCTCTGAGTTCCGGCACAATGCACTGCATACGTAGGGGTCATCCCCTTAGTGCTGGTCCTAATTAAAAAAAAAAAACACAAAAAAAAAAAAAAAATAATAGTCACTTACGAGTACATGATCTTTTGGTTCTGTCCAAATCATTGGTATAGAAAATTTTTAAATGTCTAGGTTCGTGTTTAGCCCAATCTAATAAAAGTCTCATACACGTTACACAGCATATATGTGGAGCCCAGGATTTATCTTGATGCGAAACAGGAAATCCAAAATAATCTAAATTACACTGTTTAATTAATGGCGTCAATTTTCGACACTTAGATGTAAAAGTTATTTCTCCACACACATAACAAAAACTCTCGGGGGTTATTAGAACACTTTGGTGGCATACTTACGATGTAAAAGGTTTTGCACTAAGAGTGATATGATTTCATAAAAAAAACACACACTTATTGTTAAGGAAATTCAAAAGTTTTTTTATTTAATGTGAAGTACAATCGATACAATTAAGTTCTAAATAAATCGTCATTCAAATGGCCTCCACGACTTCTTCTGCAGGAACGAGTTTGGTGAACCTAATTTTCGAGCACTTTTTCCACTAAATCAATTCGTATGTCATGATTGGCACGTTCAATATTGACTTGTATAGCTTGAAGAGAGTCTGGTTTATTTCGAAAGACCAATGACTTCAAATAACCCTACAAGAAATACTCTAATGGTGTTAAATCACAACTTCTTGGAGGCCATTCAATTTCACAATTTCTTGAAATATCGAATCTCCAAACTTTTCTCGCAATAATTCAATTGTTGCATTTGATGTGTGGCACGTAGCCCCGTCTTGTTGGAACCAAATGTTGTAAAGATCAACTTCTTTCAATTTTATACGGATCCAACCCCAATTCCTTTCTCAAAATCCGCCAGGTTGTGGTTTGAGACAGTCCAAATTATTGAGAACGTCTTGAAATCGTCAAATTACGGTCTTCAGCAACACTTGCCTGAACGGCAGCAATATTTGCATTATTGCGAGCGGTTCTTTGTCTTATTGGCACTTGAACATTATGTAAAGAAAATGTTAACAATTTGACGAATAGCGAGCACACTACGACCATAACATGGCAAAAGCGCAGGAAAAGTTGCAATTGGAGAACGATTATTATGATAATAAAACTGAATAATTTGTAAACATTGTTCTTGCGTATTTCTCTCCATGATGAAATTGTAAACACTACTGAATACAATGAAAAACAAATGACAAATCATGACATATTGACATATTACAAATGGCCAAAACGTCACTTCAAAATCATATCATCCCTATTGGAAAACCTTATAATTATCATAACTAAAATGAAAATTAATTGAATGCAGTAGTTATACAGTTGCCAAATGAAGTTATTCAAACAAAAACGCGTATTGTGGTTAGAAATGAATATTTAGCTGTCACAAAAAAACTGCACTTGACTGGAAAGAAACTATATATATATTTTTTTAATGAAGGTATGCCAACATAAACAAAAATCATTACTAAGTTCCTGTTACATAAGCATTGTTTACCAGTAGAATTGTTTAACACCAAAAAATTTAAAGATATTCATACGAGAATATTATATTTACAAAATTTTATTGCAATAGCAAAATTAAATCCATAATAAGAAATAACAATCTAAATTTTCTATTAATTAACTAGAATTACTTTTGGAATCAAATTATAAATATCACAGAAAAATTATAGATAAGCTTAGTAGGGGGCACATAAATCCGGTAAACACATTTCTACAACAATACAAACTGTTGTTGAAACTAGACAGCGTTGCCAGTAGAAGTAGATAAACTTAAACTAATTATTTCTAAATATTTAATGATTCTGAAATATCACAGATTCCATCCACGATACATATTTGCTAACACGTGTATATATTCCAGGCAGACCGGGACGGGCACAGCCAATACCCGTTGAAACTACACCTATAAGATAATTATCTTTGGACATCAAAGGACCGCCAGAATCAGCCTAGCGAAAAAAAAAATTACGAAAATATTCAATGAATTTTAGAAAGTTGTAAAAAATTTAAGCGCTTAATCATAGTCATAAGTTGAGCTTGCCTTAGAGTTTAAAACCAGTATTTGATGTAGAAATATTGGTTTTAAATTGTTTAAAGTATACTCGTACATACTTTGTTTATGACTGTGAATAACAGCCCTTATAGACGTTAGTCTTGAGCAAAGTTATATTCTAACCAACAAATCGTACAAAACACAACTTTGCTGTAAAATGAAAATATTTCTTTTGAACTTTACCCAACATGAATCAATGCCACCATTTTCATAACCGGCACATAATTGTGTATCACTAATGACATGATTTGGTCTACCATGCAAATGATATGATCTTTCGCAAGAATTACTATCCCAAACTCGTACAGAAGCTTTTTGCAAAATATCAGCACGATCGCCTACAGATTGATTTTCCAGAGTCCAGCCCCAGCCGGCAACAGTGGCAACTTCATTTTCATGATTTCTTAAACTTCCGCCAGATGATAGGCAACTCGGCTGTATGTGGCGCGAAAATCGTATCGGCTGTAGCAGTTCCAGCAAAGCTTTAATAAAATAATTAAAACGACAAAAAAAAAAGAAACAACAAATATTATTTAACATTCGAATAGCTTTTAAATTAATTTTATTTCAATTTTAAGTACCAATATCATTTATCGTTTTTTCACATTTGTAGTTTGGATGTGGCACAATATTTTTAAAATTCACCTTCAACGGAGTCTCACCAGTTCCCCCATTGCCAATTCCGTTCAAATATTGTGTAATACTGTGTAGACCCATAACACCCTCTATCTGTATTGGTTTCATAACATTATTCAGTCCATCGCATATACAGTGTCCGGCTGTCAAGATCCATTTTTCATGTATTATTGTTGCCCCACAAAAATGTCCACCGCGACGTGTTAAACTCACCATAGAAGGCATTTCGTGGGGTTCAGCCTGCTGGCCGCCAACTATTTTTGGATTACGTTTTGTACAGGATGATGAGGTAACTAAATGAATATGGAAAATATTCTAAAAAAAAGAGTTCTAACTTTGGCAAAAAGGCTTAAGAGATCTCATGAAACAAGATGTAATTGAAGTGATGCCGAAAAATGTTTGTTTGTTTGTTTGTCACTGTCTATGGTTGTTTGGAACGCAAATAAACGCCAGACTGTTAACCACAGTGATGACAAAGCACATTATTTTATGCCTTGCTTAAAATTAAACATATATAAGACCTGATTAATTATAAAATCTGGTCTACATTTTATTTAAATTCAAAATAGTTTTACTGCATGACACGACATGACCTTCATTTATAAATATTTTGCACAAATACGTTGATTTAATGTATCCATACATTGTTTTAATGAAAATATTCATTGAAGTTTAATGTAAAACGGTTCATTCGAAGTTACTTACATTTAAGCAGAATTCGTTAAAAAGTTTTAACTTTTTTCTTTTAACTTTCACTCCTACTATAGTTGGGCATCTGGACAATTTTTAAGCAAAAAAAAAAAAAAATTCGAATAAAAAAAAAAACTTAGTAATTTGAATTTTCATTAATTCAATAAAACTGAACTTGAGCCTGATAATATTACTTTTCATATGTACATCAATATAAGTTCAAATAATAATTACGTTTATTCGTAATAATATAAAAAAAGCTTTAGATCGCATCGTTAGATATTCATAGTTTTATTGTCACGTAAAACGTTGTTGCTTTGATAACTGGTTAATACTGCTCTGTTAACATATGAAAAAATTTAATGAATGCACTAAAAACTATTTTAAAATTTAACTTCACACGCATTTAAATATTTAGGAAAATAAATAGAATCTAGCCGAGCCCATTTTGTATGTAAATTTTCGTAGTTTTTTTTTCGATTTAAAACCAAAACTTTTGTGAAATAATTTTCTACTTGTTGAAAAAAAAAATATACGTGTTGCACACATTTAATTATTAATTAAGTATACGCCATGAATATTTGTTAATTTTGCCGCACACATTTTAGGTTATTGTTGACATATTTAAAAGAATTATGTATAAAACTTAAATTTTGCACAAAGTCACATTAAACTAATTTAACTTCATCTATTATTTTCCTCTAAACCCTGTGCTTCACCTTACTCTCAGCAAATATGTCAATTCTTTTTCAATCTCACACCTGTTTAGTGCCAAAGTTAGAGTTTTTCATAAAAATTAACTGCCTTAAATTGTAACAAAGAAAATCCGTAAATTTTATTTAACTAGGCGTATACGTGTTGCACACATTTAATTATTAATTAAGTATACGCCATGAATATTTGTTAATTTTGCCGCACACATTTTAGGTTATTGTTGACATATTTAAAAGAATTATGTATAAAACTTAAATTTTGCACAAAGTCACATTAAACTAATTTAACTTCATCTATTATTTTCCTCTAAACCCTGTGCTTCACCTTACTCTCAGCAAATATGTCAATTCTTTTTCAATCTCACACCTGTTTAGTGCCAAAGTTAGAGTTTTTCATAAAAATTAACTGCCTTAAATTGTAACAAAGAAAATCCGTAAATTTTATTTAACTAGGCGTATACGTGTTGCACACATTTAATTATTAATTAAGTATACGCCATGAATATTTGTTAATTTTGCCGCACACATTTTAGGTTATTGTTGATATATTTTTTTTATAAAAATTTTATATATTTTTTTGTTAAATACACTTGAATTTCATTTTAAAACACTTTATTTGATTTGTGATTTGTTTTAAGAACTCACATCCAATTTGTGCCTGTGCATGTTGCATTATTAATACTAAAAACCAAAATAATTTAAACATATTTGAAATTTGCTTTTGAAATTTTTAATTTAAAATTTGTTTTTATAGAAATAAATTTTTGCAGTTGTTCTAAATATAATAACTATTTTTTTCATTAAATTAAACGAAACTTAATAAGCCATATGATGTTAATTTAAAGTTTGCTAACAAACTGTTGCTGCATTGTTGCCGTTTAAATTTATATAGGAAATTTATTTAAAGATCTATAATAATAATAAAATAAAAGTTCTAAAATTCTTATGTACATGAGCGATTAAATATTTAGCACACAATAAAAAACTTTTGTTCTTTGTTCAAATAACAGAAATATTTAATTGTGGTTTTCTCTTAAAAATTATTGACGATTGTGAACAGATATGAAGAGCATAACGTTTTTTCTTTAATGTTTTATGACTTTTAACAATAGAATTTATTTAAAGTTTCATATGACTCAGTTTAATAATTATAACATAAATGCAAACAAACACACACACACACACACTCCCTCACTCACTAAAAATGAAGAGCAAAATAGATAGCACAGACACAATTTTAAATGCAAAGAAGAAGAAAGAATGAAAAAAAATCAAGAACACTAATAGATAATAATAATAATACAAGTGTTAACAACGAGAGTCGGAAGTAATCTAAGTTGACAACAGAACACAATACTTGTTGAATGCGTTTTATCAGTCAAAAGAATATACACTGACACACAAACACGCACCCACCCATGTTTAAACATGTGTGCTATGTCATCTATACAGGCAGAGAATTTAACAGTACGAACGGAGTTGCCAAAGCGGGGAATTAAATCATACACATGAGAAGGGAAATTAGTAACAAGTTTTTAAGAAAATTGGATACAAATTCAAGTGTTAAAACAAAAAATATTACTTTTTGTTATGTGTTGAAATCAAAGTGATTTTTAATTTGAAAATTTGGTTTTGGGAAATTTTTTATTTTCAAGAACTCTGCAAAAAACCTAGACATTCGTTTGACACAAAATCTGAAGTGGTTTTTGGGACCAACTACATACACTTAAGTACCTGTCATTTACATTTTTTTTATATTGGTTAAATGACTTAAAAATAATGTGCAAATTGTCTGATTTATCTATATATATAAAATACAAAAAATGTTTGTACCCATGTTCGCTATAGACTCGGAAACTATCCAACCGATTTGACCCAAACTGGTGTCATTCAAAAGGGAATTTATAGAGGATGGTTTTAGGGTTTTAATATTTCAAGTGGGCGTAGCCCCTCCCACATAAATTGAATAACATCATATATCTTGACTATTGTGATAGCAAGAGTTTTGAAACATTGCAATAGTTCATATGTTACTAATGTGAGTAATCAGGACAAAAATGGGCGTTATCGGACAAGTGGGCGTGGCAGCTCCCATATAACCCAAAAATTGAAATCGCCATATTTTGGGCATTTTTTGACCTACGCCGATGATATTTGGTACATATAGTATTGACATAATTAGGAATACGTACTAGGAGAAAAGTGAGTGGGACCACGCCCCTTTATAGGAAAATAAAAAATCTTAATATAGTCTTAACTATTGGACCGATGGTCATTAAATTTTCACAATAGGATATATAAATACTTTTAATTTTATTTTATAACGAGGGGGGTAGCGAAGTACACCGGGATCAGCTAGTTGATTTATAAATTTTATTTTTTGCGTTGTTTGTTTTGTTTCGGTGATTTTTCCTGTTAAAACGCTTTTTCCTTTATGGCTTATTTCCATGTGGGTGAGTTCTTTTTGTGCTTTGTATTTTCATTGTAGTTATTTTTTTTTCGTATTTTTTTCCATTCTGGAGTTTTTCTCATTTTTAGCAGTTCTTTTATTTATTTCTTGGTTTTTTGACTAACGATTTTATTTCGTTGTATTGTATTTTCCGTTCCAGATGTTTTTTCATTATGGCGACTTTTTTGCTTAATTATTTTCCGAGTACAAGTGCTACAAGTAGGTGATATTTTTTGCCTTAGCGATTTTTTTTTGGCGATTTTTCCCCGATTTACCTATTTATTTTTTTATTTTAAATTTTATCTTCTTTTACTGACATTTTTCCGTTTACCGAATTTTTTAGTTTAAGCTAGTTGTTGGTTCCAGATTCCTTTTTAATTATGCCATTTTTAATGGGATTTTTTTTATTTATTGAACGCTTTTATTTGATGTTTACATAATGTCCCAAAGCAAACTTCTTTACAAAAATTAATATCGGCTTTTGAGTTGTGGAGTTGCAAGTTGAAAAATAAAACAAATGTATTATCGCGAAAACTCAATGTTTGAAGAAATTTGAAAAAGATATCTGTATTTTTGTTATTACTAAAGTAATATTGTAGCAGGCTAAAGTATTAATTCAACAATCCGAATTAATCTAAATCAGAGTATTTACATTTTATATTCGTCGTTCTGCCCACTTATTCCATCACAGAATGTGTGTTATCATCAAAACTTAAGAGTATGCTACATTTATGAAAAATTATTTTACTAGAATAAATTGTATTGTCACAAGCTAATCAAAAGTATAAAAATTACAACCACTGCATTCAATAATCCACGACATGGCAACATTGCTTATGGGAGTTGTACATATGGGCGCTATTACTACTATTCTACGAGTATTTATTTGTATGGATGTAACACACTCTCATTAAATAGATTTCCTGTACACATGCAAAGCTTAAAAAGCTCTTGTATCCGAAAAGGGAATTCCAAGTAAATTGAGTAAAATCAACATGTTCAAAACAAAAGGTGCAACAAGACCGTAAAGACTGTAAAATGAAATGTACGAGTAAATAAGAGATTAAAACTTAATAACAAATACAAACAACTAAGCCTAAACTGGGTGAATGGGTTAATAGAGAAAGACACTAGTTTTAAAATATGTACCATCAAGTATTACATAGGCTAACAAACACAAACACACGCATACCCAAATACCAACAACGCAAACAAATTGAATTACATTAATTGTAAACTTGTTAACAACATTGTTGTTTACAATTGTTCTAACGAAATGTGAGTTTATTAGCTTTTCCATGCGGGCTATTTTAAATATTAAAGTACTAAAACGTTTATAAACACCACCTCACAATTATTATGCACTCTGATGGTAGTTTTGTCTAGGAAGAATTCAATTGAATTGAAAAAAAAAAATAATATAAACGTGACGATCGATCGCACAGTAAACAATTCCACAAACTCTTACTCAACTTCTCAGTTGACATTGAAATTTTTGTTTTGAACTGAACAAAATAACGAGCTGTCTGTCATCGGTCGTTGTACTTTTTTATTTTTGTTTAGTATTTTCAATTTGTTTATTTTTGGTGTTGGTGTCTGCAGAAAAATAAGAAATAAACATGCTGTCGTAAAGTACAAAAAAATAAAAATTGAAATAATTCAAACAGATGTTCGCAAACTATCGGGTGTTTTTTATTTTTTAGCTGAATAAGAAATATTGTGGGAATGACGTTTTTTTATATAATCTGGCGGCAAGAAATGAGCTACATGGTGCATTCAATCTGTTAAATTTCTTACAACTGTTTTGCTATAAATCTGGCACTTTAAATACAAATCCTTAATACGAGATTTGTTAAAAACAAGAGGTAAATTTTGAATTTTCGCGGGCTGTGTACATTCGATTATCGAAATTTTTGTTGTTATGTTGGTACACATGTGTTAGTCATATGTTGACATTATCAGTCCATTTGGACTAGTAGTTTGTTGTCGTTTGTGAGTGTTTTTCGATTTTTGACTTTTTAAAAAATGGGTCAAAGAATATGTATTAAATTTTGCGTTAAAAATGGAGTAAAGTGCTTCAAGGCACTTGAAATGTTGCCTGTGACATTCGGAGTTGCAAGCACGTCAAGTTCGATCAAATGTGAAGATTTTGCTCACTGTTTTCTTCGATTACAATGGCGTGGTGCATCATCAGTTTTTGCCAACAGGTCGTACGGTTAAAAAGGTATACTACATGGAAGTTATGCAACGTGAAGCAATACGGCTGAAACGATTGGAATTGTGGAGACAAAAATCATGGATTCTGCCATGGAAAGGAAATAATTGATGAGATAAAGTAAGAAGCGAAGATCAAGCTGATGGCCATACCGAAAAGCGCATTTCAGAAGTGCTTCGAGGATTAGAAGAAGATTGAAGGGGGCAAAATGGATATTGATGAACAAATAAATACTTTACAAAAAACTTCAAACATCACCTTTTCTTTTGAACAAACTTCGTACATTTTAGAAAAACAACATTTTTTTCCTCTTATTGCTCTCGAGAGCATAGAGGGCTTTCACAAAGTATTTCCACTTACTCAACTAACCGCTGTTGCCATCTGCCCTTGTCTAGGAACTACGCCTCTATATATCTTGAGGATCCCTTGTCATTTTCAACGCAAAAATATAATCATGTGAATTAAGGAAATATTATACTGGACTTCTAGAGCTGAATAGACCACATAAATTTTGGCATGACTTTCTATAAGCCGCTACGAAGTGCGAACAATACAAAAAAAAATTTTTCAAATGAAAATTGTACTCGTATACTCCAAGATCTTTAGAAATATGAGACGATTTCGCAGTTTCGGCTTGAATCAAGTTACATGATGCCTGCATTATTCTTGATGACGACCGGAATTTATTGCTTCATTAATATCGTGTGGGGATAGTTTGAGATTCCAAATAATCGAACGAGAACCTATTTCGTGGTGTAAAAATCTGATTCCTAATCGGTTCGGTTAAAAAACGGTAGAATTACTGTTAGTCATGATTAGCATCCGTTGAATATCTAAAACTGTTCGACGCAGAAGTTTGATCCGTACCTGTTAATTTGAAATTTAACATACGAATGTATGTTGTTCATAAATTTCTCCGTTGTAATTTTCGTATTTAATCACATAAGATTAAGTTTAAGTACTTTAAAAAATTGTTTAAGAAACTCTGGCCAGGAAATATAACAAAACCAGAAGAAATAATTGCTGCGTAATAGATGTAGTACTCGTATCGTTCATATGTTTCAATGTATCTACAAGCACATGGATTGACCTTGACATTGAAGTTAAATAAAAGGAAATTATTTTAGAGCCATACACTTTATCAAACTTTTATGTCTGTTGAGTTTGTTGTGTGATAAGTCATGAAGTTTTAATTCCAAACTATACTTATGTTCTCCTTTCATATCGCGGAAATGTGACGAGAGAGTTAGAACAATTTACATAGAGATAGTGTGAGGAATGGTAACGAAAAATTTGAGCTTAGGAGGAAGAGAAAAAAATCGAATGTTCCTCAGGCTATCCAGGAGATGTCAACTTAGCTCGAAAGATTATTAAACGGGAAACGAACAAAAAGTTAGAAGTCAAGATATAAGGATGACAGCAATCAAAGTTTTAAAACATTTCTACTGCGAGTGTGAAGTGTTCTTCGTTCGTATTTCGTACATCCGTGTTTTTATCTTTTAGCAGTGAGATGTGCAAAGATGTTAAATCGGCTTCAAAACATAAAGAGCAAGTGCGCGGACATAGGAATCTCATTGGTAGGACATATTTCATAACTTAGTAAAGACGCTACAACATCATGAATCTTCTGATAGTTCACATCTACCGCTTTCCGGGCAAAAGGTACTTCCGTTGCCCAACTTAGTTACCAAGTAGGGGATTTTTTTAATAAACACAATCCGTAAAGCGATTTACTTGTCTGGAGAAAATAGCTAAGGTCTTTCAACGGAATTGAACCGGCAACCTCCTGGCTATTATTACTGCCGATCAGCCACAGCCGCTAAAATAATTCAATAGAGATGGGAGTGGTTATTATGTGGATTCCTCTCTGGCGCAATTTTTACGTGTACTCTTTTTAATCTTATCCCTTCTCTTCTCAATTCTTGTTTTTAGGTTCACATTCTTTTCACATAAATCAATTCGTGTTTTTCCTCTATCCCGTGTTTCTTTGCTGCGTGATCGAAGTGAGATCGAGTGCAAGGACAAGCTCGTTTAGAAAATTTGTCACCAACTATCTCGCAAGGTTCTCTGTGATTTTTTTGCTTTACATAAAAGTTAGATGAAATATTTCAATATTGCATTTTTATGTTTGCGACACCAATTGGTGGACTTCTCTGAGCTGAATACCGACCTCCATGAGCAGCACTGGAAAAGGTTTGGGTTAATTTTTATAATTAACTGGCTTTGCTTTATTTAATTCGTTTGTAAAATATTTCCCAAAGACACCCCAGCAAGAGGCTGGTAATAAGTTTAATTTATTGATTTGTGTTAAAACGCAAACCCTTAAATATATCGACTTAAAAACAAAGTGACTTATGCCACTTTCAAAATAAACGGCTCATATGATAATATGAGTAACAATTAAATTTACGTTTTTTTTTTATTTGTTTGTCTATTTATATGCAATGATTGTGGAGGTAAATGATCGTTAGGAATCAAATTGATTAACCGGTTAATAGCATTTGACTTGTGCGAATTAGACAAATTAACAAAGAAACAAAAAAAAAAAAACAATTAATTTACTAATGAGCTTCTAAGTGTAAAAATATGTAGATTGCAAATTTTTGAATATTCAAATAGTTTTTTTTTTTGCTCCCCCTTCTTTGTATTAATCATGTGTTGTGACTTGTCCATTATACTCATATGACTGATAAAGTTGTTAAGTTATTGTTGAACAAGTCAATGAACTACAAGCGCAAATGTTTCTTTTTTTTAAACTGATATTTGAAATGAAAACAAAAGTGTTTATTTTTTTTTTCTTTTATGTTTAACAATTGATTTGATTCAATCGCAACAATAACATGTTTGTGTGTATATATATTTTGTCATGTTTGTTAAGCAGACTTTTAACAAGTTTAAGTTTTTTTATGATCTTTAATAGTTTAGTTTTTGTTAGAAATTCATTGGAAGGCATTACTATCAATAATAAATATTGATATTTTTAATTTAACTGTCACTCACTACCATTCTAAAAAGATATTTATTTCCTTCCCAATTGAAATTATTGACAGCTGTTTGTTAGATTATTACAAAATAATTTTTTTTCAGAACCAGTACATATAATAATTGTATTAGTTAAGGAAATGGCCAAAAGTTTGGATCTAGAATATTGCTACTTTAAATTGCTCAATACTACTCAATACTTAATACTTACACGGTACTTTTAATGCCTGCAAAATGTTATACTTTCAAGTAGAGTTTTATTTGAAATTGTCATTAATTTTGTTTATTAATAAAAATAGTACTCAATACTTTGCCAGCACTCATCTAGAACACATCAATTTAAATCTTGATTATTTGATATTAAACTCTGTTTCGAGTACTTTTTATTTGGACCAATGGGAAATTAAAGCCAAGGATCCATACTTATAGACTATGTAAGTCCGATTTATCAATTGTATTTTAGAATTTTCTATAAAATTTGTTTGTCAGTCATTTGGACCAATGGGAAAAAAAAAGCCAAGGATCCATACTTATAGACTATGTAAGTCCGATTTCTCAATTGTATTTGATAATTTTTCTATAAAATTTGTTTGTCAGTCATTTGGACCAATGGGAAATTAAAGCCAAGGATCCATTCTTATAGACTATGTAAGTCCGATTTCTCAATTGTATTTGAGAATTTTTCTATAAAATTTTAAGGATTAAAATTGTGTAAATTTTGTTCAGCTCTACGGGAATTTGGCTATTTGTGGGCACATTTATGTTTGTCGCTCATTTGGACCAATGGGAAATTAAAGCCAAGGATTCATTCTTATAGACTATGTAAGTCCGATTTCTCAATTTTATTTGAGAATTTTTCTATAACATTTGTTTGTCACTCATTTGGACCAATGGGAAATTAAAGCCAAGGATCCATACTTATAGACTATGTAAGTCCGATTTCTCAATTGTATTTGAGAATTTTTCTATAACATTTGTTTGTCAATCATTTGGACCAATGGGAAATTAAAGCCAAGGATCCATACTTATAGGCTATGTAAGTCCGATTTCTCAATTGTATTTGAGAATTTTTCTATAAAATTTGTTTGTCAGTCATTTGGACCAATGGGAAATTAAAGCCAAGGATCCATACTTATAGACTATGTAAGTCAGATTTCTCAATTGTATTTGAGAATTTTTCTATAAAATTTTAAGGATTAAAATTGTGTAAATTTTGTTCAGCTCTACGGGAATTTGGCTATTTGTGGGCACATTTATGTTTGTCGCTCATTTGGACCAATGGGAAATTAAAGCCAAGGATCCATACTTATAGACTATGTAAGTCCGATTTCTCAATTGTATTTGAGAATTTTTCTATAACATTTGTTTGTCACTCATTTGGACCAATGGGAAATTAAAGCCAAGGATCCATACTTATAGACTATGTAAGTCCGATTTCTCAATTGTATTTGATAATTTTTCTATAACATTTGTTTGTCACTCATTTGGACCAATGGGAAATTAAAGCCAAGGATCCATACTTATAGGCTATGTAAGTCCGATTTCTCAATTGTATTTGAGAATTTTTCTATAAAATTTGTTTGTCAGTCATTTGGACCAATGGGAAATTAAAGCCAAGGATCCATACTTATAGACTATGTAAGTCCGGTTTTTCAATTGTATTTGAGAGTTTTTCTTTAAAATTTGTTTGTCAGTCATTTGGACCAATGGGAAATTAAAGCCAAGGATCCATACTTATAGGCTATGTAAGTCCGATTTCTCAATTGTGTTTGATAATTTTTCTATAAAATTTGTTTGTCAGTCATTTGGACCAATGGGAAATTAAAGCCAAGGATCCATACTTATAGGCTATGCAAGTCCGATTTCTCAATTGTATTTGAGAATTTTTCTATAAACTTTTGTTTGTCAGTCATTTGGACCAATGGGAAATTAAAGCCAAGGATCCATACTTATAGACTATGTAAGTCCGGTTTCTCAATTGTATTTGAGAGTTTTTCTATAAAATTTGTTTGTCAGTCATTTGGACCAATGGGAAATTAAAGCCAAGGATCCATACTTATAGACTATGTAAGTCCGATTTCTCAATTGTATTTGAGAATTTTTCTATAAAATTTTAAGGATTAAAATTGTGTAAATTTTGTTCAGCTCTACGGGAATTTGGCTATTTGTGGGCACATTTATGTTTGTCAGTCATTTGGACCAATGGGAAATTAAAGCCAAGGATCCATACTTATAGACTATGTAAGTCCGATTTCTCAATTGTATATGAGAATTTTCTATAAAATTTGTTTGTCAGTCATTTAGACCAATGGGAAATTAAAGCCAAGGATCCATACTTATAGACTATGTAAGTCCGATTTCTCAATTGTATTTGAGAATTTTTCTATAAAATTTGTTTGTCAGTCATTTAGACCAATGGGAAATTAAAGCCAAGGATCCATACTAATAGACTATGTAAGTCCGATTTCTCAATTGTATTTGAGAATTTTTCTATAAAATTTGTTTGTCAGTCATTTAGACCAATGGGAAATTAAAGCCAAGGATCCATACTAATAGACTATGTAAGTCCGATTTCTCAATTGTATTTGAGAATTTTTCTATAAAATTTTAAAGATTAAAATTGTGTAAATTTTGTTCAGCTCTACGGGAATTTGGCTATTTGTGGGCACATTTATGTTTGTCGCTCATTTGGACCAATGGGAAATTAAAGCCAAGGATCCATACTTATAGACTATGTAAGTCCGATTTCTCAATTGTATTTGATAATTTTTCTATAAAATTTGTTTGTCAGTCATTTAGACCAATGGGAAATTAAAGCCAAGGATCCATACTTATAGACTATGTAAGTCCGATTTCTCAATTGTATTTGAGAATTTTTCTATAAAATTTTAAAGATTAAAATTGTGTAAATTTTGTTCAGCTCTACGGGAATTTGGCTATTTGTGGGCACATTTATGTTTGTCGCTCATTTGGACCAATGGGAAATTAAAGCCAAGGATCCATACTTATAGACTATGTAAGTCCGATTTCTCAATTGTATTTGAGAATTTTTCTATAACATTTGTTTGTCACTCATTTAGACCAATGGGAAGTTAAAGCCAAGAATCCATACTTATTGACTACGAAAGTCCGATTTCTCAATTGTATTTGAGAATTTTTCTATAAAATTTGTTTGTCAGTCATTTAGACCAATGGGAAATTAAAGCCAAGGATCCATACTAATAGACTATGTAAGTCCGATTTCTCAATTGTATTTGAGAATTTTTCTATAAAATTTGTTTGTCAGTCATTTAGACCAATGGGAAATTAAAGCCAAGGATCCATACTAATAGACTATGTAAGTCCGATTTCTCAATTGTATTTGAGAATTTTTCTATAAAATTTGTTTGTCAGTCATTTAGACCAATGGGAAATTAATCCATACTTATAGACTATGTAAGTCCGATTTCTCAATTGTATTTGAGAATTATTCTATAAAATTTGTTTGTCAGTCATTTAGACCAATGGGAAATTAAAGCCAAGGATCCATACTAATAGACTATGTAAGTCCGATTTCTCAATTGTATTTGAGAATTATTCTATAAAATTTGTTTGTCAGTCATTTAGACCAAGGGGAAATTAAAGCCAAGGATCCATACTAATAGACTATGTAAGTCCGATTTCTCAATTGTATTTGAGAATTTTCTATAAAATTTGTTTGTCAGTCATTTAGACCAAGGGGAAATTAAAGCCAAGGATCCATACTAATAGACTATGTAAGTCCGATTTCTCAATTGTATTTGAGAATTTTTCTATAAAATTTGTTTGTCAGTCATTTAGACCAATGGGAAATTAATCCATACTTATAGACTATGTAAGTCCGATTTCTCAATTGTATTTGAGAATTATTCTATAAAATTTGTTTGTCAGTCATTTAGACCAAGGGGAAATTAAAGCCAAGGATCCATACTAATAGACTATGTAAGTCCGATTTCTCAATTGTATTTGAGAATTTTCTATAAAATTTGTTTGTCAGTCATTTAGACCAAGGGGAAATTAAAGCCAAGGATCCATACTAATAGACTATGTAAGTCCGATTTCTCAATTGTATTTGAGAATTTTCTATAAAATTTGTTTGTCAGTCATTTAGACCAATGGGAAATTAAAGCCAAGGATCCATACTTATAGACTATGTAAGTCCGATTTCTCAATTGTATTTGAGAATTTTTCTATAAAATTAGTTTGTCAGTCATTTAGACCAAGGGGAAATTAAAGCCAAGGATCCATACTAATAGACTATGTAAGTCCGATTTCTCAATTGTATTTGAGAATTTTTCTATAAAATTTGTTTGTCAGTCATTTGGACCAATGGGAAATTAAAGCCAAGGATCCATACTTATAGACTATGTAAGTCCGATTTCTCAATTGTATTTGAGAATTTTTCTATAAAATTTGTTTGTCAGTCATTTAGACCAAGGGGAAATTAAAGCCAAGGATCCATACTAATAGACTATGTAAGTCCGATTTCTCAATTGTATTTGAGAATTTTTCTATAAAATTTGTTTGTCAGTCATTTAGACCAATGGGAAATTAAAGCCAAGGATCCATACTAATAGACTATGTAAGTCCGATTTCTCAATTGTATTTGAGAATTTTTCTATAAAATTTGTTTGTCAGTCATTTAGACCAATGGGAAATTAAAGCCAAGGATCCATACTTATAGACTATGTAAGTCCGATTTCTCAATTGTATTTGAGAATTTTTCTATAAAATTTGTTTGTCAGTCATTTAGACCAATGGGAAATTAAAGCCAAGGATCCATACTAATAGACTATGTAAGTCCGATTTCTCAATTGTATTTGAGAATTTTTCTATAAAATTTGTTTGTCAGTCATTTAGACCAATGGGAAATTAATCCATACTTATAGACTATGTAAGTCCGATTTCTCAATTGTATTTGAGAATTATTCTATAAAATTTGTTTGTCAGTCATTTAGACCAATGGGAAATTAAAGCCAAGGATCCATACTAATAGACTATGTAAGTCCGATTTCTCAATTGTATTTGAGAATTTTTCTATAAAATTTGTTTGTCAGTCATTTAGACCAATGGGAAATTAAAGCCAAGGATCCATACTAATAGACTATGTAAGTCCGATTTCTCAATTGTATTTGAGAATTTTTCTATAAAATTTGTTAGTCAGTCATTTAGACCAATGGGAAATTAAAGCCAAGGATCCATACTAATAGACTATGTAAGTCCGATTTCTCAATTGTATTTGAGAATTATTCTATAAAATTTGTTTGTCAGTCATTTAGACCAAGGGGAAATTAAAGCCAAGGATCCATACTAATAGACTATGTAAGTCCGATTTCTCAATTGTATTTGAGAATTTTTCTATAAAATTTGTTTGTCAGTCATTTAGACCAATGGGAAATTAAAGCCAAGGATCCATACTAATAGACTATGTAAGTCCGATTTCTCAATTGTATTTGAGAATTTTTCTATAAAATTTGTTTGTCAGTCATTTGGACCAATGGGAAATTAAAGCCAAGGATCCATACTTATAGACTATGTAAGTCCGATTTCTCAATTGTATTTGAGAATTTTTCTATAAAATTTTAAGGATTAAAATTGTGTAAATTTTGTTCAGCTCTACGGGAATTTGGCTATTTGTGGGCACATTTATGTTTGTCAGTCATTTGGACCAATGGGAAATTAAAGCCAAGGATCCATACTTATAGACTATGTAAGTCCGATTTCTCAATTGTATATGAGAATTTTCTATAAAATTTGTTTGTCAGTCATTTAGACCAATGGGAAATTAAAGCCAAGGATCCATACTTATAGACTATGTAAGTCCGATTTCTCAATTGTATTTGAGAATTTTTCTATAAAATTTGTTTGTCAGTCATTTAGACCAATGGGAAATTAAAGCCAAGGATCCATACTAATAGACTATGTAAGTCCGATTTCTCAATTGTATTTGAGAATTTTTCTATAAAATTTGTTTGTCAGTCATTTAGACCAATGGGAAATTAAAGCCAAGGATCCATACTAATAGACTATGTAAGTCCGATTTCTCAATTGTATTTGAGAATTTTTCTATAAAATTTTAAAGATTAAAATTGTGTAAATTTTGTTCAGCTCTACGGGAATTTGGCTATTTGTGGGCACATTTATGTTTGTCGCTCATTTGGACCAATGGGAAATTAAAGCCAAGGATCCATACTTATAGACTATGTAAGTCCGATTTCTCAATTGTATTTGATAATTTTTCTATAAAATTTGTTTGTCAGTCATTTAGACCAATGGGAAATTAAAGCCAAGGATCCATACTTATAGACTATGTAAGTCCGATTTCTCAATTGTATTTGAGAATTTTTCTATAACATTTGTTTGTCACTCATTTAGACCAATGGGAAGTTAAAGCCAAGAATCCATACTTATTGACTACGAAAGTCCGATTTCTCAATTGTATTTGAGAATTTTTCTATAAAATTTGTTTGTCAGTCATTTAGACCAATGGGAAATTAAAGCCAAGGATCCATACTAATAGACTATGTAAGTCCGATTTCTCAATTGTATTTGAGAATTTTTCTATAAAATTTTAAAGATTAAAATTGTGTAAATTTTGTTCAGCTCTACGGGAATTTGGCTATTTGTGGGCACATTTATGTTTGTCGCTCATTTGGACCAATGGGAAATTAAAGCCAAGGATCCATACTTATAGACTATGTAAGTCCGATTTCTCAATTGTATTTGAGAATTTTTCTATAACATTTGTTTGTCACTCATTTAGACCAATGGGAAGTTAAAGCCAAGAATCCATACTTATTGACTACGAAAGTCCGATTTCTCAATTGTATTTGAGAATTTTTCTATAAAATTTGTTTGTCAGTCATTTAGACCAATGGGAAATTAAAGCCAAGGATCCATACTAATAGACTATGTAAGTCCGATTTCTCAATTGTATTTGAGAATTTTTCTATAAAATTTGTTTGTCAGTCATTTAGACCAATGGGAAATTAAAGCCAAGGATCCATACTTATAGACTATGTAAGTCCGATTTCTCAATTGTATTTGAGAATTTTTCTATAAAATTTGTTTGTCAGTCATTTAGACCAATGGGAAATTAAAGCCAAGGATCCATACTTATAGACTATGTAAGTCCGATTTCTCAATTGTATTTGAGAATTTTTCTATAAAATTTGTTTGTCAGTCATTTAGACCAATGGGAAATTAATCCATACTTATAGACTATGTAAGTCCGATTTCTCAATTGTATTTGAGAATTATTCTATAAAATTTGTTTGTCAGTCATTTAGACCAATGGGAAATTAAAGCCAAGGATCCATACTAATAGACTATGTAAGTCCGATTTCTCAATTGTATTTGAGAATTATTCTATAAAATTTGTTTGTCAGTCATTTAGACCAAGGGGAAATTAAAGCCAAGGATCCATACTAATAGACTATGTAAGTCCGATTTCTCAATTGTATTTGAGAATTTTCTATAAAATTTGTTTGTCAGTCATTTAGACCAAGGGGAAATTAAAGCCAAGGATCCATACTAATAGACTATGTAAGTCCGATTTCTCAATTGTATTTGAGAATTTTTCTATAAAATTTGTTTGTCAGTCATTTAGACCAATGGGAAATTAATCCATACTTATAGACTATGTAAGTCCGATTTCTCAATTGTATTTGAGAATTATTCTATAAAATTTGTTTGTCAGTCATTTAGACCAAGGGGAAATTAAAGCCAAGGATCCATACTAATAGACTATGTAAGTCCGATTTCTCAATTGTATTTGAGAATTTTCTATAAAATTGGTTTGTCAGTCATTTAGACCAAGGGGAAATTAAAGCCAAGGATCCATACTAATAGACTATGTAAGTCCGATTTCTCAATTGTATTTGAGAATTTTTCTATAAAATTTGTTTGTCAGTCATTTAGACCAATGGGAAATTAAAGCCAAGGATCCATACTTATAGACTATGTAAGTCCGATTTCTCAATTGTATTTGAGAATTTTTCTATAAAATTTGTTTGTCAGTCATTTAGACCAATGGGAAATTAAAGCCAAGGATCCATACTAATAGACTATGTAAGTCCGATTTCTCAATTGTATTTGAGAATTTTTCTATAAAATTTGTTTGTCAGTCATTTAGACCAATGGGAAATTAATCCATACTTATAGACTATGTAAGTCCGATTTCTCAATTGTATTTGAGAATTATTCTATAAAATTTGTTTGTCAGTCATTTAGACCAATGGGAAATTAAAGCCAAGGATCCATACTAATAGACTATGTAAGTCCGATTTCTCAATTGTATTTGAGAATTTTTCTATAAAATTTGTTTGTCAGTCATTTAGACCAATGGGAAATTAAAGCCAAGGATCCATACTAATAGACTATGTAAGTCCGATTTCTCAATTGTATTTGAGAATTTTTCTATAAAATTTGTTAGTCAGTCATTTAGACCAATGGGAAATTAAAGCCAAGGATCCATACTAATAGACTATGTAAGTCCGATTTCTCAATTGTATTTGAGAATTATTCTATAAAATTTGTTTGTCAGTCATTTAGACCAAGGGAAATTAAAGCCAAGGATCCATACTAATAGACTATGTAAGTCCGATTTCTCAATTGTATTTGAGAATTTTTCTATAAAATTTGTTTGTCAGTCATTTAGACCAATGGGAAATTAAAGCCAAGGATCCATACTAATAGACTATGTAAGTCCGATTTCTCAATTGTATTTGAGAATTTTTCTATAAAATTTGTTTGTCAGTCATTTAGACCAATGGGAAATTAAAGCCAAGGATCCATACTAATAGACTATGTAAGTCCGATTTCTCAATTGTATTTGAGAATTTTTCTATAAAATTTGTTTGTCAGTCATTTAGACCAATGGGAAATTAAAGCCAAGGATCCATACTAATAGACTATGTAAGTCCGATTTCTCAATTGTATTTGAGAATTTTTCTATAAAATTTGTTTGTCAGTCATTTAGACCAATGGGAAATTAAAGCCAAGGATCCATACTAATAGACTATGTAAGTCCGATTTCTCAATTGTATTTGAGAATTTTTCTATAAAATTTGTTTGTCAGTCATTTAGACCAATGGGAAATTAAAGCCAAGGATCCATACTAATAGACTATGTAAGTCCGATTTCTCAATTGTATTTGAGAATTTTTCTATAAAATTTGTTTGTCAGTCATTTAGACCAATGGGAAATTAAAGCCAAGGATCCATACTAATAGACTATGTAAGTCCGATTTCTCAATTGTATTTGAGAATTATTCTATAAAATTTGTTTGTCAGTCATTTAGACCAATGGGAAATTAAAGCCAAGGATCCATACTAATAGACTATGTAAGTCCGATTTCTCAATTGTATTTGAGAATTTTTCTATCTATAAAATTTGTTTGTCAGTCATTTAGACCAATGGGAAATTAAAGCCAAGGACCCATACTTATAGACTATGTAAGTCCGATTTCTCAATTGTATTTGAGAATTTTTCTATAAAATTTGTTTGTCAGTCATTTAGACCAATGGAAATTAAAGCCAAGGATCCATACTAATAGACTATGTAAGTCCGATTTCTCAATTGTATTTGAGAATTTTTCTATAAAATTTGTTTGTCAGTCATTTAGACCAAGGGGAAATTAAAGCCAAGGATCCATACTAATAGACTATGTAAGTCCGATTTCTCAATTGTATTTGAGAATTTTCTATAAAATTTGTTTGTCAGTCATTTAGACCAAGGGGAAATTAAAGCCAAGGATCCATACTAATAGACTATGTAAGTCCGATTTCTCAATTGTATTTGAGAATTTTTCTATAAAATTTGTTTGTCAGTCATTTAGACCAAGGGGAAATTAAAGCCAAGGATCCATACTAATAGACTATGTAAGTCCGATTTCTCAATTGTATTTGAGAATTTTTCTATAAAATTTGTTTGTCAGTCATTTAGACCAAGGGGAAATTAAAGCCAAGGATCCATACTAATAGACTATGTAAGTCCGATTTCTCAATTGTATTTGAGAATTTTCTATAAAATTTGTTTGTCAGTCATTTAGACCAAGGGGAAATTAAAGCCAAGGATCCATACTAATAGACTATGTAAGTCCGATTTCTCAATTGTATTTGAGAATTTTCTATAAAATTTGTTTGTCAGTCATTTAGACCAAGGGGAAATTAAAGCCAAGGATCCATACTAATAGACTATGTAAGTCCGATTTCTCAATTGTATTTGAGAATTTTCTATAAAATTTGTTTGTCAGTCATTTAGACCAAGGGGAAATTAAAGCCAAGGATCCATACTAATAGACTATGTAAGTCCGATTTCTCAATTGTATTTGAGAATTTTCTATAAAATTTGTTTGTCAGTCATTTAGACCAATGGGAAATTAAAGCCAAGGACCCATACTTATAGACTATGTAAGTCCGATTTCTCAATTGTATTTGAGAATTTTTCTATAAAATTTGTTTGTAAGTCATTTAGACCAATGGAAAATTAAAGCCAAGGACCCATACTTATAGACTATGTAAGTCCGATTTCTCAATTGTATATGAGAATTTTTCTATAAAATTTGTTTGTAAGTCATTTAGACCAATGGGAAATTAAAGCCAAGGACCCATACTTATAGACTATGTAAGTCCGATTTCTCAATTGTATTTGAGAATTTTTCTATAAAATTTGTTTGTCAGTCATTTAGACCAATGGGAAATTAAAGCCAAGGATCCATACTAATAGACTATGTAAGTCCGATTTCTCAATTGTATATGAGAATTTTTCTATAAAATTTGTTTGTCAGTCATTTAGACCAATGGGAAATTAAAGCCAAGGACCCATACTTATAGACTATGTAAGTCCGATTTCTCAATTGTATTTGAGAATTTTTCTATAAAATTTGTTTGTCAGTCATTTAGACCAATGGGAAATTAAAGCCAAGGACCCATACTTATAGACTATGTAAGTCCGATTTCTCAATTGTATTTGAGAATTTTTCTATAAAATTTGTTTGTCAGTCATTTAGACCAATGGGAAATTAAAGCCAAAGATCCATACTTATAGACTATGTAAGTCCGATTTCTCAATTGTATTTGAGAATTTTTCTATAAAATTTGTTTGTCAGTCATTTAGACCAATGGGAAATTAAAGCCAAGGATCCATACTTATAGACTATGTAAGTCCGATTTCTCAATTGTATTTGAGAATTATTCTATAAAATTTGTTTGTCAGTCATTTAGACCAAGGGGAAATTAAAGCCAAGGATCCATACTAATAGACTATGTAAGTCCGATTTCTCAATTGTATTTGAGAATTATTCTATAAAATTTGTTTGTCAGTCATTTAGACCAATGGGAAATTAAAGCCAAGGATCCATACTTATAGACTATGTAAGTCCGATTTCTCAATTGTATTTGAGAATTATTCTATAAAATTTGTTTGTCAGTCATTTAGACCAAGGGGAAATTAAAGCCAAGGATCCATACTAATAGACTATGTAAGTCCGATTTCTCAATTGTATTTGAGAATTATTCTATAAAATTTGTTTGTCAGTCATTTAGACCAATGGGAAATTAAAGCCAAGGATCCATACTTATAGACTATGTAAGTCCGATTTCTCAATTGTATTTGAGAATTATTCTATAAAATTTGTTTGTCAGTCATTTAGACCAAGGGGAAATTAAAGCCAAGGATCCATACTTATAGACTATGTAAGTCCGATTTCTCAATTGTATTTGAGAATTTTTCTATAAAATTTGTTTGTCAGTCATTTAGACCAATGGGAAATTAAAGCCAAGGATCCATACTTATAGACTATGTAAGTCCGATTTCTCAATTGTATTTGAGAATTATTCTATAAAATTTGTTTGTCAGTCATTTAGACCAAGGGGAAATTAAAGCCAAGGATCCATACTAATAGACTATGTAAGTCCGATTTCTCAATTGTATTTGAGAATTATTCTATAAAATTTGTTTGTCAGTCATTTAGACCAATGGGAAATTAAAGCCAAGGATCCATACTTATAGACTATGTAAGTCCGATTTCTCAATTGTATTTGAGAATTTTTCTATAAAATTTGTTTGTCAGTCATTTAGACCAAGGGGAAATTAAAGCCAAGGATCCATACTAATAGACTATGTAAGTCCGATTTCTCAATTGTATTTGAGAATTATTCTATAAAATTTGTTTGTCAGTCATTTAGACCAAGGGGAAATTAAAGCCAAGGATCCATACTAATAGACTATGTAAGTCCGATTTCTCAATTGTATTTGAGAATTTTTTTATAAAATTTGTTTGTCAGTCATTTAGACCAATGGGAAATTAATCCATACTTATAGACTATGTAAGTCCGATTTCTCAATTGTATTTGAGAATTATTCTATAAAATTTGTTTGTCAGTCATTTAGACCAAGGGGAAATTAAAGCCAAGGATCCATACTAATAGACTATGTAAGTCCGATTTCTCAATTGTATTTGAGAATTATTCTATAAAATTTGTTTGTCAGTCATTTAGACCAATGGGAAATTAAAGCCAAGGATCCATACTTATAGACTATGTAAGTCCGATTTCTCAATTGTATTTGAGAATTTTTCTATAAAATTTGTTTGTCAGTCATTTAGACCAAGGGGAAATTAAAGCCAAGGATCCATACTAATAGACTATGTAAGTCCGATTTCTCAATTGTATTTGAGAATTTTTCTATAAAATTTGTTTGTCAGTCATTTAGACCAAGGGGAAATTAAAGCCAAGGATCCATACTAATAGACTATGTAAGTCCGATTTCTCAATTGTATTTGAGAATTTTTTTATAAAATTTGTTTGTCAGTCATTTAGACCAATGGGAAATTAAAGCCAAGGATCCATACTTATAGACTATGTAAGTCCGATTTCTCAATTGTATTTGAGAATTTTTTTATAAAATTTGTTTGTCAGTCATTTAGACCAAGGGGAAATTAAAGCCAAGGATCCATACTAATAGACTATGTAAGTCCGATTTCTCAATTGTATTTGAGAATTTTCTATAAAATTTGTTTGTCAGTCATTTAGACCAATGGGAAATTAAAGCCAAGGATCATCCATACTTATAGACTATGTAAGTCCGATTTCTCAATTGTATTTGAGAATTTTTCTATAAAATTTGTTTGTCAGTCATTTAGACCAATGGGAAATTAAAGCCAAGGATCATCCATACTTATAGACTATGTAAGTCCGATTTCTCAATTGTATTTGAGAATTTTTCTATAAAATTTGTTTGTCAGTCATTTAGACCAATGGGAAATTAAAGCCAAGGATCATCCATACTTATAGACTATGTAAGTCCGATTTCTCAATTGTATTTGAGAATTTTTCTATAAAATTTGTTTGTCAGTCATTTAGACCAAGGGGAAATTAAAGCCAAGGATCCATACTAATAGACTATGTAAGTCCGATTTCTCAATTGTATTTGAGAATTTTCTATAAAATTTGTTTGTCAGTCATTTAGACCAAGGGGAAATTAAAGCCAAGGATCCATACTAATAGACTATGTAAGTCCGATTTCTCAATTGTATTTGAGAATTTTCTATAAAATTTGTTTGTCAGTCATTTAGACCAAGGGGAAATTAAAGCCAAGGATCCATACTAATAGACTATGTAAGTCCGATTTCTCAATTGTATTTGAGAATTTTTCTATAAAATTTGTTTGTCAGTCATTTAGACCAAGGGGAAATTAAAGCCAAGGATCCATACTAATAGACTATGTAAGTCCGATTTCTCAATTGTATTTGAGAATTTTCTATAAAATTTGTTTGTCAGTCATTTAGACCAATGGGAAATTAAAGCCAAGGATCATCCATACTTATAGACTATGTAAGTCCGATTTCTCAATTGTATTTGAGAATTTTTCTATAAAATTTGTTTGTCAGTCATTTAGACCAATGGGAAATTAAAGCCAAGGATCATCCATACTTATAGACTATGTAAGTCCGATTTCTCAATTGTATTTGAGAATTTTTCTATAAAATTTGTTTGTCAGTCATTTAGACCAAGGGGAAATCAAAGCCAAGGATCCATACTAATAGACTATGTAAGTCCGATTTCTCAATTGTATTTGAGAATTTTTCTATAAAATTTGTTTGTCAGTCATTTGGACCAATGGGAAATTAAAGCCAAGGATCCATACTAATAGACTATGTAAGTCCGATTTCTCAATTGTATTTGAGAATTTTCTATAAAATTTGTTTGTCAGTCATTTAGACCAAGGGGAAATTAAAGCCAAGGATCCATACTAATAGACTATGTAAGTCCGATTTCTCAATTGTATTTGAGAATTTTTCTATAAAATTTGTTTGTCAGTCATTTAGACCAATGGGAAATTAAAGCCAAGGATCATCCATACTTATAGACTTTGTAAGTCCGATTTCTCAATTGTATTTGAGAATTTTTCTATAAAATTTGTTTGTCAGTCATTTAGACCAAGGGGAAATTAAAGCCAAGGATCCATACTAATAGACTATGTAAGTCCGATTTCTCAATTGTATTTGAGAATTTTTCTATAAAATTTGTTTGTCAGTCATTTGGACCAATGGGAAATTAAAGCCAAGGATCCATACTAATAGACTATGTAAGTCCGATTTCTCAATTGTATTTGAGAATTTTTCTATAAAATTTGTTTGTCAGTCATTTGGACCAATGGGAAATTAAAGCCAAGGATCCATACTAATAGACTATGTAAGTCCGATTTCTCAATTGTATTTGAGAATTTTTCTATAAAATTTGTTTGTCAGTCACTTGGACCAATGGGAAATTAAAGCCAAGGATCCATACTAATAGACTATGTAAGTCCGATTTCTCAATTGTATTTGAGAATTTTCTATAAAATTTGTTTGTCAGTCATTTAGACCAAGGGGAAATTAAAGCCAAGGATCCATACTAATAGACTATGTAAGTCCGATTTCTCAATTGTATTTGAGAATTTTTCTATAAAATTTGTTTGTCAGTCATTTAGACCAATGGGAAATTAAAGCCAAGGACCCATACTTATAGACTATGTAAGTCCGATTTCTCAATTGTATTTGAGAATTTTTCTATAAAATTTGTTTGTCAGTCATTTAGACCAAGGGGAAATTAAAGCCAAGGATCCATACTAATAGACTATGTAAGTCCGATTTCTCAATTGTATTTGAGAATTTTTCAATAAAATTTGTTTGTCAGTCATTTAGACCAATGGGAAATTAAAGCCAAGGATCCATACTTATAGACTATGTAAGTCCGATTTCTCAATTGTATTTGAGAATTTTTCTATAAAATTTGTTTGTCAGTCATTTAGACCAAGGGGAAATTAAAGCCAAGGATCCATACTAATAGACTATGTAAGTCCGATTTCTCAATTGTATTTGAGAATTTTTCTATAAAATTTGTTTGTCAGTCATTTAGACCAAGGGGAAATTAAAGCCAAGGATCCATACTTATAGACTATGTAAGTCCAATTTCTCAATTGTATTTGAGAATTTTTCTATAAAATTTTAAGGATTCCAAAGTGTATTTTTATAACAGTACATTCGAGAAAAAAATACCTTTTCAAAAATTAGCTTTTCTAAAAACTACAATTTGTTGGTTGTAAAAGATGCTTAAAAAAATATTTTTCATGTATTAAAAACAAATCAAGTACAAACCCTATTTTGTCGAAATGTATACATATTAAAAATTTTTTTTTTTAAAAATAGTACCTTTTACATAAAGCAAGTTTTCCCGGAAGAGTACTTTTTTCATCTTGTAAATATTTCAAAAAGTTTATTTTTAAAATAGATAAATTTGTTTAAATAGCGCCATTTCAAAATATCATAAAAATAATATTATAATTACGATTTCAAAAAGTACATTCAGCAACTTTGTCCATAACAAAGTGTAAAAATAGCTCTTCTCTGCTTTTAAACTATACTATATACTATACTATACTACTATTGAACATTTGTATTATTGTAAGTAAATAATGTACGGTGGAAAAACTTTTCAAAATATACATATGTATAATGTTTTTTAAAAATTTTAAATACACGAAACCACTGAAGAAGTCAACAAACAATTGACGAAACGTTGGGTAAAAAATGTAATAAAGCTGTTTTTTTAACATTAACTACGTTAGGCCTTATTAGCTTAAAGAATAAAAACATCATTATCTATAAAATTTTATTTCCAACTTTCAAGTACCAAAAAACATACTTTTACCCCTTTTCGCACCATAAATGTATGCACTTCAAATACCTGCGCTTATTTTGAGATTTAAGTCTGTGATCTTACCTGATTTTAAATCTTTTAATCCCCTTTGTGAAAATATTTCCTAATGATTCGTTCAAACTTAACAAATGTTTGCCCAAAAAATTTTGACAAATATTTGATAAATGTGAACGTGAACAGAGCGCAATTATTAAATACATCGGCATATGAAGCTACCTAAAAGTTTTTAAATATTCAGTATATAAATGAGCTGAAAAAAGTACCAAAAAATATCTACAAAGCCTTCCATATATTTATTTGCAAAAAGTACCAAACGTATTTAAGGGCTTTTTAATGAGAGAGGAATACAATTTAAAATTTATTTTCGACTTACTTTGTTACTTTTGAAGAAGATACTTTTTTGCCTCCGATCGATTTAAAAAAAGTACCAAAACACATTAATTTTTAGATATAATTATGATGCATTTTGAATTTTTTTTGAAGCCGTTTTTGTTATTTCAGTCAGCCAGACAGACACTTAGTCAGTTCGACATGTAAGTCAAGGCGAATTTACTTCACAGGTGCTGTTATTAAAACAGATGAGCTACTTATTGCTTGCATAATGGAAGTCGAAACTTCTACATGCATTATGTCGCTACACGCTGATATGTCAAATAATGTTGTAATGTTCTGTTTGTCGCATAGATTTCAGTTTTAGACTTTTTACTTAAAATAAATTAAAAGTTCTTTATGCACCACTTGAATAAGGAGTTTCTATGTCATAAAAAAATAAACAGTTTTAGTTTAAATTAAAAAAAAATGGGAACTGCAAAAGTTCTTAACACTTCCGAAAAAAAGTAGTGGATCGAAATCTGTCTAAATACCAGAAAAAATGAAAATATTAAAGACCATACCATACTTATGGTTTTAAATTCAAAAGAAACATATCAAAATGTCAGAAGAACGTAATAAATTAAATTGAGATTGATAAAGAAAAATGCGAATAACCAATACTAAGCAGAGTTTATAAGGGCTTTTGTGAAGCGCTTAGTAGGCACTGATGTAAGTGTTACATTTAACAATTTATTATTTAAGGACACGTAAATGCAAAGTATTACTTATTATATATCGTTGGAGAGGTAATTAACTCCAGTTTCTATATCTGCAAGCAATTTGAATAACAGAAAAAGAATTATTTTAACATTTAAAATTAAACGAAGCCTACATTTATTATAAAATTTTTTAAAACCTTCCATTGCTTTAACTTCAGAATAAAGTCACTTGTTAACTAGAATTCCGAATAAATAATAAGCTTTCAATATATTTGTTTTAATATATTTTAGGAATACCAGCTTAAGACGAAATGCGGGTAAAATATTCGTTTAAAAAGATAACGCCAACAGAAATGTGGCCGCTTAAAATTTTGCAACAAAATGATCGACAACATTGAAATATTAATTTTAATTTATGCAATAATCTTTATATTAAAAACACTTTATATTTTTCGAATGATAATGTTGCAGAAAATTTTGAAAAAATATCATATAGTTTTTTTCAAATTTTAGGTTTTTAAGTGAATTTTTGGTTTTTTTTATACTTTAAGCCAAAACAAAAAAAAAAATCGAAAAAACTTCTGTTATATTGAAAAAAGTTTTTACGATTAAGAGATAACTTATTTGCTTACTTTTTATATACTCTTATAGAGACAATCATTCTTGTCGACTTAAAATTTGTAGAACAGTTTTGATTTACTGCCTGTTTGCAGAAGACGATTAAAAAGCTTTCAATCGTCTATTTATGATGAAAACTAAAACGCATTTTTAACTATTGTTTTCAACATAAATACACGATTGAAAAATATTTAAGAGTCAACAATTGTGTTCTGCAAACAGGCAGTTAGATTTTCAAAACATATTCTGCCAGTTGGGTTTCATATATCGAATTGTAACGAATTTAGATCCTTCAAAACGAATTTAAGATTTGTTTTAATTAATTCTTTAATTGAACCAATTAATCATGTGATCAAAAACACATTTGTCTAACAATTTTTGAATGATTGAAAATTTAAATATATAGCGCCTAGCCCCACGATATGGATTTGTAGCCGCTCCCCCCTCCAATTAAAAAAACATAATCCTATTTGAATTTCCAGGTCATCATAACCGTATACGGATCCAAAATTTCAAGTCGATAAGTTTCACCATTTGGCTTCCTATAACGAACTTACGAACAAACAAATATACAAATACAGATTAATTTTTGTATATACATACACTTAGATTCCAGCATTATCGACCGATCGACATCGTGTTGAACTTTTTGAACATTTGAACTTCAATCTACGAAATTAATTGAATCTGCAGTTTTCGTAAATACACTTTTCTGTGTATTACATTGTTCATAGTTTTCGTTGTTTTCAATAAATTTTTTTTAACAATTCGCAAATAGTTTGTTTTGTATATCTATTCCATTAATATTTGGTAAACATTTCCGTTTTTTATTTCCGGTATGTTTTTTTTTTAATTTTCATTTCATTGCCGCCACAATGCAATTTGAATATTCAAATTGCATTCAAATATGCAATAAAATTCATTTAATACAATCAATGTTAATGTCAAAGTTACAAACTTGAATTCATTTACGAATTGTTTAAATAAAATTTACGCACATTTGTATGTGCAGTACAATTTCAATGAAAATTGTTTTTTATGTAAAAAAATAAATAAATAATTAAATAATAGTCTGCACTCGTACTTATGACAGTAAAATAATTTTGCATAAATTAATAACACGTAAAAACTATAAATTTTGTTATCAAAAAACGGAAAAAATTATTTAAAAAAACGCGATTGAAAAGGAAGGTATTATCATTAATGACTTTTTATAAATGACCTTTACAAAACCTAAATTAAAGCCTTCGCTTTATAATTGTAAATTTTTGAAATCGTAATAAAAAAATTGTTGTAAAATTAAATTGTTTAACCCACTAAATGCGGGGGCTTGACAACAATGAAAAAAGAATACTGAAAGCTGCACTGGTTAACATTAACAAATAATAAAAGGGTCTAACGGCTGATTCTTATAGCATAGAACTTACAGAAACAAAAATTATTGAAAAAAAATTATTTAATAAACTTCATCAAAATATAGAACTAGTTTTAATTAATTCTGTATTTGAATCGATTAATTATTAAAAACGAATTTTTCTAAAGTTTCTTACATTTTTTATGAGAATGAAAAATTTTAATTTCAACTTCACTAACGAAATTAATTTCTTCTGCAATTCAATTACGACAAATACAGATTCAATTAATCTTTTTGTTGATATTCAGCATACAAAGAAAATTGTATTTTCAATTATAAAAATCTTGAATCACACAATACGTACAAAAGTTTTTAAAAAAATTTTAATTTTGATTACATGAGTATTTGTTTTAATCACGGAAGTAATTAATTAAGCAAATTAATCGAAAATAATTTAATTATAATTATTTCAGTTAGAGGTAGAAAAAATATATACGGGTATTGGAATTTTAGAACTTATTTTAAGATAAATTAAAGTTCTCCCGACACCTCCTTTTTTAGGACCAGCACTCTGGAGATGATCCTTACTTATGCACTGCATTATCCAATTTTCATGGATATATACCGATTTCTCAAAAACTGGAGCCAATCTGACACTTCCAAATGCACTTTCGCACTCAGGGGACGCCCGCCTTATAGTTCGAAAAGGATTCATCGAAGTTAATTTTTTCGACTATCACAGTGTAATTAATAATTATTAAAGAGAATGAAAGACAGAATAAACGAACAGACAAAAAAGTCAAACGTTTGATATATGATGCAAAATTAAAATTTCAAAAAAAATATTTTTTTCTCATTTTATAAAGCTACGTTCACATTTATCAAATATTTGCTCAAAAAAACGTAACCAATAGTTTTGCTTAGGGATAGTGTCATTTAACACGATTTTTATATTACAAAATAAAATTAATTCTTCTCCAAAAGAGTATTTTTATACAGTTTTTAAAAAATTCGAACCCAAAATTAAAAAAATATTGGATTTAAAGGAAATAAATTATTAGTTTTTTTCTTGGTTACGTTTTTTTCGACAAATATTTGATAAATGTGAACGTAGCTTAAATAGTTTAAACTATTTCTTATTATTTTCTATTTGTAGAAACCGTCCTTTTAATTTCTGTAAAAATTTTTTTTATACATTTTGTTGTTATTTGTATGTTGTTGTTGTTGTTGTTGATGTTGTTGTTGTTGTTATTTGTATATTTTGGTTGCATATACTGTTGAAGACTCCTTAGGTGTTTGCACACGTTTAATAGTTTAAATTTGAAAAGTTTGGGAAAAATTCAGAATCAATTTTCGAATTTTATTTTATGGCAAATTGTAAAAGTTTGGAACTTTTATTTGCCGTTTCTTTAACATAACAATTGTCCTCAAATTATATGGAGAATAATCATTTTTACTTATTTGGTTTTGTTTTAAATAATCTTCAATTATAATTAAAATTTAGAGTTAAAAATTTTGCCTTAAACCGCAAAAAGTTCGATAATTTCCTTTGACTAAATTATGTGTAAGGCTTTGACCCTTCGAGTAAGCTGCCATCATCCAACGCTTGATAAACCAAATTTTAAGCTTTGCAATTGATTCGAAAATAGTTTTAGAAAAAACTAAAATGGCAATTCTGAAAATAACTTCAAGTTGAATGAAAATTTTAAATAGTAAATCTTTCCACAATCGAAAAGATTTCGAAATTTTCGTTTGACTAGAATATTTGATAATATTCTTTTGGGACATTTTAAGATTACATAATTGAAAGTTTTTTTTTTTCCAAATTAATTTCAGTAAAATTTAGTGTCAAAAACCTTAGCAAATTCAATTTTATTGGCTGAAGTGGTTAGCGCGTTGACTACTAAGCAAACAATCACTTGGAGCCTGGGTTCAAACCCTGGCCAGAGTAAGTCAATCAACATCATTAATTTCTGTGATGTGCAATAGAGTGGCATTGTCTTTATTGTTGTCGGACTATTTAAGTGATGAAGGCATAGCACTAGTCACTAAAAAACTGTTCCGACAGCGATTGATGTTGTTCCAAGCTACTGCACACAACATCGCCCTCCTTCGTCGTTTAGCAGAAACATCGGCGAAGTAAAACAATTAATAAAATGCCTGCTAAAACAGCTTAACAAAGTTAATGCGTCTACGTAATACCAGAGGCGCTTCAACACTACTATAAAATAAAATAGTTAAACCTTCTAAATTTTCAACATCTCGCTTCCCCTGAGTGCTGGATCTAGAACAACATTAGTAATTGTATAAAAAAGGCGTTTTATTAGTAAATATTCGTTGTCTTTTAATTAAGATATTATGAAAAAATCCATTGGTGGCAGAAAAATTAAAACTAAAGTGAACTTAAGCTACTATAGTGAAATTTGAAATAAATTTAATTGATTGTAAGTCGAGATAAGTGCTTTTGGTTAAATTGAAAAATGTAGAAAACTTGAAAATATTTCGTTATATAATTTATAAAAGCTTAGTTAAATACAAGGTTTTTATGAGGAATAACTTGAATGGACTGCTAGTTATTAAACTGAAGTGTATAGAAGTTTTGAAAGCCCAAACATTTTAATTTTTAAGTAGCTACCTTTAAAAATATTAAGTTGAGTTAAGATGTTATGGCCTGCGTATTATTTTCCGAAAAGAATTAAATTAAAAAAATAATACCGCAAACCATGTATTTTGCCCAACTCTGACCCTTGTAAGCTGCGGGAAGCATCTACTGAACACTTAGAAAAGCTGTATCATCAGCAAATGTTGATGAATGAATCTTATTGCTTAACGGTAAGTCAGAGGCATATATTAAGTACAGCAAGGGACCAAAGATGCTGCCTTGGGGAACTCCGGCTTCGATCGACTGCGGAGGGCTTAACAAATTGCCTTCTCGAAACACAAATTTACGTTCCTTTAAATAGTTTTTTAAAAGTCTGACGATGTTCGCGGGTAGATTTTGTATTAATTTGTGTATTAGACCTTGGTGCCATACTTTATCGAAAGCTTGAGAATCATCTATAAAGAGCGCAGAGCAAAATTTCTTTTTTTCAAAGGTGTCTCTAACAACATTCACAAGTCTGTGAGTTTGTTCGATTGTGCTATGTTGTCCGCGAAAACCGAATTGGTGATCTGGAATGCATCCATTACTAGTCACTATAGGCATCAGTTAGCTCATATACAGCTTTTCAAATAGTTTTGAAATATTGGGCAATAAACTAATAGGCCGATAGGATTCAACCTTCGTATGATCCTTGCCGGGCTTTGGTATCATAGTAATCATCGAAACCTTCCATTTTGTCGGATAGTATTGCAGCCGTAGAGTTCTATTAAAAATGAATAGTGTTATTCTTTTTGCAATATAACGCAGTTCTTGAAGCATTTTGTTGCCTATTTTATCAATACCTGTAGTGCGATTCTCTATTCAATTTTAACGTCAATTGAATTGTTAAAAATTTTTAACAGCTAAATTAACGTCGCTGTTATTCAGTAAGGATTTTAACAATATCGTTTAGCATTATATTCAATTATAACGTCGAATTTTTCAGTTAACTTAACAGCAATAATTTTTTCATTGTTTATTCTTAAAGTTGTTGTTATTTTGAAATGTTCAAAAAATATATTTTCGAACAAATTAAAAAGAGCGCACTCTCCTGTACACTAGTCTGACTAAAAATTTATTGTTTAAATGTATTGTTTTTTAAAACAAGTTAAAGAGAGCGCCCTCTCTTGTGCACTCTTCTGGCTTAAAATTCATTGTTTTTTAACAAATATGCCACCTTATTGAATTTTTTAACAATGTTGGTTATACTGAGTTACAGAATTGATGCATTGTTACCACAAGCAATAAATTGTGTTGGTAAAATTAACGTAACGTTTATTGTTAAAAGTTACAGAATCGCACTACTGTAGTGGGATTCTCTATTCAATTTTAACGTCAATTGAATTGTTAAAAATTTTTAACAGCTAAATTAACGTCGATGTTATTCAGTAAGGATTTTAACAATATCGTTTAGCATTATATTCAATTATAACGTCGAATTTTTCAGTTAACTTAACAGCAATATTTTTTTCATTGTTTATTCTTAAAGTTGTTGTTATTTTGAAATGTTCAAAAAATATATTTTGGAACAAATAAAAAAGAGCGCACTCTCCTGTACACTATCCTGACTAAAAATTTATTGTTTAAATGTATTGATTTTTAACAAAAAATAAAGAGAGCGCCCTCTCTTGTGCACTCTTCTAACTTAAAATTCATTGTTTTTCAACAAATATGCCACCTTATTGAATTTTTTAACAATGTTGGTTATACTGAGTTACAGAATTGATGCATTGTTACCACAAGCAATAAATTGTGTTGGTAAAATTAACGTAACGTTTATTGTTAAAAGTTACAGAATCGCACTACTGGGGCTTTTTTGTTGTTAAGACTATTAATGGCCTTTTCAATCTCCAAAATATTAAATCTTAGTGGTATTTCTGGTAAAGAAACGACTGGTGGCAGTTCAACAATATCAGCAGAAATATTTGGAGTAAAAGAGCACTTTTTTCTGCATCAGTTCTTGCCCAGTCACCATTTGAAGCTCGTAAGGGAGGTTTGCATATCACCGGCCTTTTAAGTCCGCTGGCTGCACGCCACAGCGAATAATCTGTTTGTGGTGTTGCATCTAGTTCTTGAAGAAATTTTTGAAGGGAAGCTGTTTTTGTGTTTGCAAAACTTTTCTAAGCTGCTTGGTACACTCTTTAAGCCTTAATTTTAGCTGAGGCGATCTCCGCTTTTCAGTCAATAGCCTTTCTACATCTGCAGAAAAAATAGTGCTGAATTTCACTTGTTGATTAGTTTTATTTGAAGAAGCACTAAAGGCAGCTTGTTTAACGTGTGCTTCAAACAACCCCAGAGAGTTATCTATGTCACGCTTCTATAGGTATTTAACATTTTTATGATATTGTGATGCTGAGTTTGAAGACCTCTACTGAACATTTTTAAATTATTTTACTTACATACTTTCAACATTCGTTTTTCTTTTCTTTCCTTTTTCTTTTAAATGCTAGTTGGCAAAATATATATTTATTTGAGGCCGTTATTATCTTGCGTCAAAGATAAAGGGTTTTCTTTAAATAAAAATTATTAAAAATTAATTAGGGTTTTCACGCTGTACTCATATTGTCATAATGTTCTAAATATTTAAACTAGTTTAATATATTTTTTATTTTTTTCATACAAAAGTGTACTATATTATTATAATAATACAATTCTACAGGCTATGTTTATGATAATGTCATTAAAAATATGTTCCTTTTTGTTTTTCTTTTTCGATAAAATGTTCAAGTGCATGCGTGTTTTTAACAATTTTAACTATTTTAAAACTATATCGCTAAACTGGAAATTTTTCAAAAATTGCAATACTTTAAATAAGCCATAATCTTGATCAAAAATCGATAAAAGTTTGTTATATGCCAAAAATTCAAAACATGTGAAAATGGCAAAAATTAAAAAAAAAATTACGCTGTAGCGAAAATTTGCTAAAAGTTGCAAATTTTTATACAAGCAAAAATTTTTATTTCAAATCTGCAAAATATGAATCAATGCAAAACATTAGTTAAAAATGGCTAAAATTTATCGCTTTCGGCAAAAATCGGGACATTTATCAAAGTGCAAAAACTTGCTAAGATTTTAATTTATGTTTGATTAAAAGTGCCTAAAGATGTAAGACTGCCAAAAACTTTGCAAAAAACTGCAAAAATTTTAAAGATATCATAATTATGATTAAAAATCGCTAAAACTTTAACGAATATAAAACAAATTGTAGAAATCAAGAAAATGGCGAAAAATTGCAACATCTTCTTGGGAAATATAAAAGATCATAGAACGCAATACTGATTAAAAGTTCCAAAAAAAAAAACCCAAAAAAATTACACCATTCGCCATAATTTTGATTAAAAATTGCCAAAACTTTGAGAAATGCACAAAAGGCATTGAAAATCGCCAAAATAAAAATAATTGCTAAAATTTAAAAGATTTGAAAGCAAATGCAAGAAAGTAAAAACTTTGAACAAATTATTCGTCGCGGACAGAGGTCACACAAAAATATTTATGTAAATAGATTCGATCCAATTTTCATCACGCCTAAAAGTATTTGATTCGATTTAAGTCTTCGATTTCATTTCAAATCGAATCGGTTTCTATCACAGGGTGCCCAGCCTTGTCATATTTTGGTGTGTTATTATATTATGACATATGACTTTATGACTACAATGTGAATACCACAAATATATTTTTTTATATTTTATGTACTTTTTTAAACTTTACGTATTTATTTTTTTTTTTTTTGGAAAGTATGTGCAAATTATTCGAGAAATATTAGCTTGAAATAGGCGATAAGTTGAATAATCGATAATCAATACGAGTATTCATAAAGTCACTAATATGTATGTATTTTGTTTGGATTTGCGAAACTTTTGATTAGTTCAATATTTCAGATTTGCGAAAAATTTTAAAATTCATTGAGAATTTATTTTTATCAGAGTGAAAACTTTCTTGGTTTCTTTCTTACATGTAAAATTATTGAAAAAAGTTTTTTTGGGATTAGGTCCAGCATTTAGGGCACGATCCCTACTCATGCAATGCAGTTTTGTAATATTAAACTCAAGATTCTGTGTAGTATCGAAATAATTTCGTAGACTTGTCACTAGATCAGTTTAATATTGTGCATTTAATTGCTATTCACAAACTATTGACAAGTTTGAGAAATACTTGAAAGTTGCTAGAGAATTTAATTAAGTGCCTTTGTTCTATACTTTTCTTACTTCATCTACATCTTAAAAGGAAATTTTAATTTAAATTTTAATGTAGCTGTCGAGAGTACAAAAAGTTTACAAAATTGCGTTTGATTAGTCTACTTGACAAGTTTCATATTTTGTTTGCTGCAGACACTGATTGGTTTGCTATTTGTAAACATGTAATATGTAATATGTTTAAGTTTGCGAATACTTCGACGATCGTACGATATTAATATCAATATGAAAAGTTTGTCGTCAATTTGAAAATTTTAAACTTACGATTCTGATTATGTCTTGTATTGAAAAAGTTTCAGTGTTTTTGTGTAAATCTTTTATTTAAAACAGTTTGATAAGTTTCAGTTTTAAGGCTTGCGGAAAATTTGCGAATAGCTTGATACTCTAATTTAATACGATTGAAAAAATTTCCGAAAATTATCTCTGATTAGAGTTCTTAAAAGTATTGCAATTTTATGAGAAACCCCACAGTTCGTTTTTCGGCACTATTTATGTGATATCACACAAAAATGCTTGCTGGGACATATGTTACAATAGCAACGCTAACACCGAAATACACTGGTGGGTGCTCTTGCCTAAGTGTATCGATATCGAATTAAATCAACTATTCACTATTTACTTACCTTTTGGGTTTTATTAATAAGTCGTAACGCAAAATTAAAAAAAAATTATTAGATATATTATTTCCGGTACGTTTAATCGTTTTTTATATCTCTTCTTCAACACTTGTGGTCTCGATACAAATTATTTAATTTAATTTTTTTTTGTGTACTTATAAATTCAATTAAATGTTGAGAGGGCCACTTATTTGTTTTTAATTGCAGCTCGAAAGTCAATTGATATATAATAAGGGGCTTTCTGAGCAACAATCAAAATTATATAAGGACCCATTGAAAGTTTTAACTCTAGCACTTTTTTACGATAGTTTTAATTCACTTTAGTTACATTTTTTCAAATTACTGTTCACTTTTATTGTTTATTAATGACTTTATTAAAATACTTATGTTTGAAATATTTTTGTTAAAAATTTTATATTATTTTTGCTCATGTCTTAACGGTATGAGATGCTGCTGTTGACTGCATATCCGGTTCTAAATCTTACTTCCGTTATCCTGTTATGATCTTACTTTTAACCAAATCTTGTTTTAGCTTCGTGTCGTTCACGATGCACACGATTTTTGTGCATTTATTAAATTGTTAATGAGTTTTGTAGCTGCTGTTGTTGTGGTGGTGTTACAAATCTTTAGGCTTAGGGAAATTTTTAATCATGCGCATTAGCGCATTTCATCCAATTGAAAATTTACCCTTTTTCCTTTTCTTGTTGTTGCTTTGATGGTACAACAAATATGTATGACTTTGCACTTGTTTTTCTTCTTGTCCTCGTGTTGAGAATTTTTTTCATCGAAGTGTATCGCTATTTTCAATTTAACCAATAAAATTCCTTTACGTTGCAAATGTATTTTAAATATTATATAATTTTTAATAAATATTGTGGTAGGTCGTTATTTATGTATATCATTGGAAATATTTACAGTTTTAGTAGATTTTCTCGCAGGCGCATTTGATCGTGCATGTTCATGACGGTCCGTGTTCCATTTCGATAATGTATTCGTTTAAAACAACAATCAGCAACGCCTTCTTAGTTAAGGATTCTGAAAAAAGTAATAATAACAAATATTTGGTTAAAGAAAAACGATTTGAACCAAGGAGGAGGTATTAAAGACTATTTTTAAGAATTCTGGATATTTTGAAATCAACATAATGGATTTAATACTGCCTCAAATTATTTTGGAAAAAATTCAAGAAATTAAAATTTTAAAACTAGAAAAAAATTTCAGTTAAAAATATATAAGTACTCGTACTTCGGTTTTCTTTTTCCTTATTTCGAAATTTGGCGATTTTTCTAATTTTGTAGAACTACGGAAGTTTTTACTAGATATAATACTAATACTGATTTATTTGCTTTGCTTTCGATAAAAATTTTTTTCTCCAATCATATTTGTATGAAACGAATGTATGTACTCCTACAGCTAATAAAAATAAAAAAAATAAAGAAATTGATGTAAATTAAAATTTTTCGAAATTAACTTCGAATTTTCGAACATACTAAATAAGTTTAAATTTTCAAATATATGAAATAATAAAATATATTTAAAATACAAGTACAGTGAAACCACTCATAACGGACACTCACCGTCGCGGTATTTTTGTCCGCTTATAAGAGGTACAGTACACATTTTTATTAATTCAAATATTTTATATTATAATGCTACATTTTATTAAAGCAATGCTAGGCTAGTTTATGGTGGTTGAAAAAATTTATTCAGATTAGACTGCTTAAACTTAGATCGGTTTAGGTTGAGCTGTTGAGTTTCAAAATTACTTTTAATGTTTTTGATGTGTTGAAATGCGACAAAGTTGTCTGTAGCAAAATTCTTCAAACGGAGAATTTGTTTTAATGCATCATCATAAGAATTTATGGAATCAATAATTTTTACATCATCTTTAGAGTCTTCAGACTGACTTATCTCCACAACATCACTTGAATTTAATATTTCATTACAGTCATTATTAAAATTTCATCTTCAGTGTAAACGCTTTCATCTATTTTTGAAAATTCATCAAAGCCATTTAATTGATCGAACAGTTCAACAGGGGAATTACAAATTTAAATGGCATTAACACAAATATGAATCAGAGTTAAAAAGAATAAGTACTTATTAAATACAACTCTTTATTGTTAACACAACTCTTGTTGGTGATTTTCAACCAAGGTTTCTTGGATTCAACGCTTCTGTCCGCTTATGAGAGGTATTTTGAGCACAATGTTTTTCAAATTTATTGTCCGCGTCCGGTTAATAGTGTGTCCGGCTATGGGAATACCTTCCATATGCAAAAATTTAGGAAAATCACGGTTCTACATAGTTTATCAGGTTGTAGAAGGTGTCCGGCTATGGTTGGTGTTCGTTAGGAGAAGTTTCACTTATATAATTAACTGTTTGGGAAATTTCGAAAATTTGATTCACATCTACTTTTCAAAAATTTGTGTAGCCGATAATATTTACCACAAATTTTATAATATACAATTTTCCATAAGCTTTTAAATAATACTTAGATAAGTATAGAAAACGAAAAAAAAAATTACTATAATATTTTCGAATTTTCGAACATAATAAATAAGCTCTGGAGAAATTATGCTGGAATTTTCGAACATAACAAAAGTGAAAAATAGTCTGTTTTGCCATTAACTAAAATAAATTTTATAAAATTTACGAGTCGTAGCTAATAATAAATTAATTATGTTAACTTCGAAAATACAAACATACTACAAGCATAGCTGGAAAATAAGTGTACGACTTTTTTTAAAGTACAAAACAATTATTTACGATTTATGAACACTTTGTTTCTTCCATTGGCTACTGTAAAATATAAACTTAGTGCGAAAGCTTTAAAATGTGAGCAACTTGTTTTTGCATTTTTTAACGGAACTTTATCGAAACAGTGATGAAATCGTTGTAAACAGGGTTGTAGATAAATTCTACTTCAACTGCATAATAATAAGCTTGGGATTTCCTATTTGTTTTTGAAGTGCTTTCAGCTGTCAATCAAAATTTCATTTATACACTTTTAGTTAGTGCTCATATTTGTTAGTTAGTGAAATGGTTGATCAACGAGATTTGAACGTATTGAGGCAGTTAAGAGAGCGAGCCGTGTTAAAGGTGATTAAGCAAAAGAAACAGCAAAAAAATTACAGATTTTTCACATAACTTTGTATTTTCAAAAACAAATTATTTTTAAATATGTACCATAAACAACAATAAAAATTTAACATAATAAACTTTTGTTTTTATGGATAAAACGTTTCTAAGGGGAAATTAGATGCCATTCGCAAATATGAATAATCTTTCAAAAGTGAACTGGCTTGGTTTTAATTAGTTCATATTATCGCAAGCGCACTGTATGTCCTAAATATTTTTCAAACGTTCGAAAACTCGAATATTTGTTATTTATTTGTGCACTTTATTTAATATGCAATAGTTTTGGGTTATTTTCTCGAAATAAAAAATTCCAATCTTTTAAAAATTTAAAACGACATTAATTTGCTGCACACGTTTCTTAAGAACCTCAATCCTACATATTTAAATAGATCATACAAATATACTACAACACAAACAAAGTGACTAGAATGCCAAAATATTCTAGAACATATGAATATCGAACGTAATTAATATATAATGAATATACTCGTATACTATACGACATACGACAGCCGATGTAAAAGTTACTGCAGCAGTTAACCGCCATCAATTACCATTCCCACAAAGTTAACTCACTATTTTCAATTTAAAATTTTGCAGAGGAACTTTTATTCAATTTCGTAACCATTCATTTACAAAAAGAAAGTTAAGCAAAAATTAAAAATACTACAATACAATCGTGTCTCTATTATTCTCAGTGAATGCCTTCCAAATATTTAGTTCTTGTAACAATTACATTGCTCTGACACTGTATAGCAGTGACTTTTAAACTCTATCAATAATAAATGAAAGTAATTGTCACGATACAAACAAAATATATTCAGAAACCAACAACCGAACAAAACTACTGAAACAACAATTTGAAAGATTACACGGCAAATATATTTGGATTTTTGTTGAGGTTATAAATTTCTGCTGGAAAAACAAAAAAAAAATATTTTGTTGATTTTCTCTTGATTTTCTACAACAAAAAAACAAATTGAAGAAAGCACTCACATACAAATACAAACTTACCAAAATATAAAAAGGGCAAAAAAAACGACATTCAAAACAATTTGTAAATGTTGGAATAAGAAATCATTAGCTTGACAGCTAAATGAAACCAAGACATGGAGTATGAATGCCACTTTGTAATGAACGAAGATACTCACAGAGAGAAAGAGAGGGTTAAGAAAAAGCTAACAGAAACGCAGAAGAAAACAAATTAACGGCAATGACGACTAAAAGTTGTGTTAATGCTGGAACACAATATGACTGTAGTGGCAAACGGTAAATGCATTTAGAAAAGTAAAAAATGGATCATACTCTCTCCCTTCTCCTTCTTCTCATTTTGGGATCTGTAACTAGGACCAAATATATTGTGAGATTTAATATGTCAAGTGATACCGGGCACGGCTAAGTGTTCTAACGCAAAGGGAAGCTCAAAGTTAGAATGCATCGTTTTCTTATTGAAGGATGTCCGGCATTGTACGATCTGATGGCATGTTGTAAAAATACTACAACAAATATCCTGTACTACCGGATACCCAAATCGAATTCCTAGTTGGTTCACCGGTTCCCATGCCCTTTTATTGCCGATATTTCGTTATTGTGGTTTGAATAATGCTCCCATTGGAAATGAGGAATAAATATCCCATATACTCCTTCTTCAATTCCGGTAACCGACTTGAATTTCTCGGTGTACATCTGTAGCACATAATAACGATGTTGTGTGATTTAGAACAGCACTGCAAATCGTTTGTCGGTTAGAAGAGCATGCGACGAGCAATAGTCCATGTACTCGTATATGGTGGAAAGCCTAAGAATAAGTCCCATATATATTTTTCTACAGGCACTAGGTGCCCTGAGTGATCATGAGATTAACTGAGCTGGTCTACTGAGAACGTGGTGCAGATGGTCGTATTATTCTTTGAACATATTTCGTATTGTGTCAGATGGTTTCAATTGCTTTTCTTTGTTGGTGAATAACCAACAGTGTCCTTGGCTTCTCCTCGTTTTATATTCCATAATAGCTGACAAACCTAAGAGTATCCTCACTATCTGTTAGTAAAGTCTTCGTCAGTTAGCTGAAACGTTGGCTAAGAAAAGCAATTAATAGAATGCCTGCTCATACAGATCAAGAAATTTAGTGCGTCTAATTAACACCTGAGGCGCTACAACACTGCTCTAAAAATTAACAAAACCACACAATGGCAGAATTGTAATAGAATTAAGTTTTCTACGAATTCAATATATACCTTCTCTATTCTATCCCTTTTCCTTAAATTATGGAACAAGGCATTGCATTAGTAGGGCTTATACCCTGGGTGCTGCTCCTAAAAAAAAAACCTATAATATTGTATTTTCTTGTGAAAACTACAAAATACTTCTTGTAATGGTCAGTATTGAGGCCAATTTCGATACACCGTGTATTCATAAACTCCTGTGTCGATTGAAGATGCTACAAGAGAATAAATATTTCCTACGAAGTAGCGACACACTTTTGTCCTCTTTGGCTATTGGTTTAAGTTCCATGAACTTCAGTTCCATCAGTCCACAGTTGTAAATAAGGTTCCATTATTAAAAACTTCCTTAAAGAGTTCTTCGTTTCAGTAATTCTTTATTAATTACAGTCCATTCCATCGTTATCCACTACATATCCAACTGCCTTAAGGGGGGTTTTTTTTGGCATAGAAGGTAGATTGATCGAGATTTTGGGGAACTTGATAGTCTTAGAGACGTTTACCACGACCATGCAGAGGGAACTCCTTCACGTATGTTTTTCTTTCAAGGCTAGGGTTGATTTTGCACTGGGTACTTCTGGAACTGTATCAGAAGCTGAGTAGGGCTGGTTCTTCTTGTTAGCAATGCTGTTTGGAATTATTATAAACAATATTTTCCTACTTAACCTGAGATATCGATCAATCGATCGATAATGCTGAAATTGTAATCGAAAAATAATATAAAATAAAAAAATCTGTGGAAAAAAGGAAAAAGTGCTTAAGTCGAGATAAGTTAATTTTGAGTTATTATCACCATCATATTCTCCATATTCAAAAGTATCTCTTGGGAAATTTTTATTTATATATAACGAATTTTAACGAAGTTCTCCCACAATTATTTGGTGCTCTTCTTTTTCTAACTAACTATATAATATGGAATAAGGGGCTGTGCACATATTACGTAACGCTGTTTTCAGAGATTTTATACCCCCCCTTCGTAACGCTTTTAACTAATTTTTCAGTGCAAAATTTCCAATCCGTAACAACGGCTAAATTTGCCTTTTAACATATTAAATTTCATATTGAATATGTTTCTTATGATGGGCAGAACCATGTGTTAGTAAATCACAAGAATCGAAAAACTACTGATCAACTTAAAGTACAATGGGAAAAATATTATGAAAACCCACTCAAAACATTAAAAATGCTTTTCTACAAAACTATAAAATACGACTTAAGCACTTTTTCCTTATGGCCACAGAAATAATAAGTTTAATAAAATCGGCTATTAGTGAAACGCAAGTTTGTTTTTTTACGTCTAGAAATTCAGCGATCGACATTGTGGCCAACCCGAAAGATACTCGTATATGGAATAACTTGAGTGCCTGTAAAGTACCTAAGAAAATATCGCCTTCTATAACAAGCGATCAATTGTACTAAATTCGAGGATTGTCGCAGTACAGATGGGGTCCGCTATGAGTATTCCAAGTCTTACCGACAGCTGCAAGCGACTATATTTGCATTTCTTGAGAATTTTTCCATCGTTGGTAACTTCTTTTAAGTTTCTAGTGGCCCTTATTTGTATTTGTATGAGCTTGTAATGACTTAGTGATTTCTCTTCGTATATTTTTAAATTATCTTTATTATCTCTCTCGCTCTCTTTTTTCTGCTTAGCTGACCGTATCGTAGCTAAGAAATAGGGTACCTCTTTAATCCGTGCTGCCGTACAATTTTACTTCAAATTCTTCCTGACATGGCAAATGTCAAGAAGTTGTTGTATTTTTACTAAATGTCGCCTTCAATAGATTTTGGCAGGTTTTTTTCTTTGCTGAAACATCACCTGGGAATGCATTTTGTTTTCTTATGAAATTTTATAAACATCTCGTGAATTTGCCGGCATTATTATTTGTTTTTTTGTTTGGTTGTTTATTTGAAAATTATTTCACCCCAAACATGTAAACGTCAAAAATAACATTTTGAATAATTGTTGATAATTTAAAATTCTTGATTTTTTGCGTTAAAAACTTGTGCAGCAGTAAACATTAAATTGCAATTTCTATTTAATTATTAATTAAAGAAATCTCTGGGCGATTAAATTGTAAATAAATATGCTTTTATTTGTGCAGAAAAGAAAATCTTATTACAAATCTTTAACAATTTGGCGTTAAAATCATTCAATAATTTACACACAGATTTTATGGCGTTAATTAAAGTTAAAATGTTTTTTTCTCCAAAATTTTGTCTATTTACTTAAGATTGACAGTTACATTATCGTTAGTTAAAACAAAATGGTGACTTTAAGAGTAAGAGACAAATATGTATTCGTATAGTGAGCTAAAGAGCGAGAAAGTGTTAAGTGATAAAGGTGTAAATTGTACATGTCAACAAATGCCAGTCAATCCTTTAATGTCAATAAAACTGTACTCGCACACGGGCATGAAGGAATGTAAGTATCCTGCTTTGATTTTGTTATTTTACTTCTAAATATTCAATAGGTTTCAAATTTTGTTTTAAAATATTTTTGACAAGGGTTTTCTTTAATAAAAATTAGGACAATTTTAAATTATGTCATATGGAATAAGAAAACTAATAATTAAAATTATCAAAATATATTTTGTTCATCTTTAAAATATTTTAAATGAAAAATTTCAACTGCTTCTTTAATCACTGAAGCTAGACATTATAAAATTCCCTAAGAGGTATAAATATGGCCTAGACACAAAAAAAAATATTTAATTTTTTTTCAATTAACCCTTTAATTAAAAATATAAAAAAATTTTATTAAACATGTAATTTATTTAATTAAATTTTTAATTGTAATAAATAATTTTAGTTAATAAATGTATAAACATTTAATTGATACTATTAATTTGTTTACTGGTGCAAATTTAATTAAATTTTTAATTGATATCACAAATTTTTTAATTTAAATCAATTTTTATTTTTTTCTGTGGAGCTACGAAGCACTTGCTTCAGGTTAAGTTAGGTGAGGAAGGGTAGTGTGAAACACACATCCACTCGGAGACCCAATTGGACCCATCGTGATTCCCTTCATTTTTAATGTATTGACTAATTCGTCTCCTTACTGCCCAAGAAAAAACAAAGAGCCCTTACCATCCATTATTCAGCCACTTAATTCCCAAGTTTGCACTTCGCGATATCACCAATGCCTTCATGGAAACGTCTGCCCAGCCATCTTTTCCTATAGTGTTGCAGCCTTGGGCAATTACAGATGATATGCTCTATAGTTTCTGGCTCCTCTTCATCACCACACATCCTACAGAAATCCGGAGTGTCATTTTCCCATATACTGGTCCTCGCTCTAACAGAGCAATGGCCAGTCAATGCGCCTACTAAGGCTCTCAAAACCTTTCTATTCATACACAGAAGTAGATCAGATTTACCTGAGTATAGTTCTGTCCATATGGACCTCGAGACTCTACAATCTTCTCTATTCCTCCTGGAATGATTGTTGTTGCTAATTATCCAATTACTGAGTTCCCTGTAGTAGTAACCGATTGGAGGTTTAACAGACCTGTCAGTAACTGCCATATCTAATGCTGACCCAATTCTTGCCAGCTCATCAGTGATTTCGTTTCCCTCAATATTGCAATGTCCTGGTACCCAACAAAGCCTAACGCTAAATTTGTCTATAGCCAAGTTGAGAGATCGCCTACACTTGCTGATTCGATTTGACACTATGCCTCTTCAAAGATTTCAGCGCTGCCTGACTGTCAACGTATAATGCTACCTCCACGCCTTCAGATACGTGTTCTGTCACTAGTTCCGTGGCCCTGAGGATCGCTAGTATCTCAGCCTGAAATACACTGCATTCGTTCGGTAGCCTAAAAGTCCTTCGAATTTCGGTTCCTAAAAAATAGTCGCCAGCACCCGTGCCTATTTCCATTTTCCATCCATCTGTAAAGATCACGCAGCCATCGTACAGTCTATCAGATTTGACCCAAAGATGCCTATCCGGAATGACTAGCGAAGGCGTTCTAATAAAATTAGTCTCAACAACATTGGAGTCCGTAAAACCAGGGGATATGGTCTCCCGTCTGCTGAAACTAATCATTTTCAAGAGTGATGTATGACATGTAAATCCTGACCTTACAAAACCCGCTTCCGTAAGCCTGAGCAAACTCCTTGCCGCCGTTCTCAACACAAATTCTTCAATGGGAAGTAGGTGAAGGATGACGTCCAAGGCAGCCTGAGGGGTGCTCCTCTGGGCCCCAGTAATACCCAGCGAAGCACAGCTCTGGACTTTAGCAAGCAGATTCCTAATATAGATTCAAATTCATTTCATATCTTTATGAATTGGGTGTAAGCATTTAGTAAATTTATTATTTGAGATATAAATATTGCTAATTTTATTTAAAAACGTTTGTTTTTATATTTCAATTGCATCTATTTTGAGTTTTAGCCAGTTTTTTTTTTTTTTTTTTGTTAATTTGGCGATTTATTGTTGTTGTAAAAATTTTTACTTGTTGGCTACTTTTTTATTTTGGTGATTTTTATTGGAGACTTTTTAATATTTATTTTTAATTTATTTATTTACGGCCCGCCCCACGATGCAGAAATTGTAGACGAAAAGCAACTGATTTACGACCTTCTAAACACCCATTTTATTTATTTGTTTAGCTCATGTGACTCTAAACAAATAATAAGTTAAATGAAATCCGTTATTATCGTGGATTAGGCAGTTAGTTCTATAGAAACTTGATCCTTACAGACTATTGCAAAATATATTAACAATCAATAATAATTATTAAGAAACAAAATAATATTACTTTCAACATAATCAATACTTTGAGTATAATCAATAAATTTATAATACTTATTATTGGGTCCCAGTTGGCATAATTAGCTCTAAAGACTTTGAAGTACAGCGACAAAAAAATTACGTGTAGGGCGAGATGGTACATAGAAAGATTAATTACTTATGAGGAATCGGCTGAAAACATTTCCTTTTATAAGATTAAGAACAAAAATGACATTTAACATTGTTGTATGGCTTTTGAGCGTGGGAAGTTTTATTAAAGCCAGTCTACTATTATAAGACGGTAAATTTAGCACATTCCAACAGCAACAGCACACTTAATGAGAAGTGAACTCGGAATTCCATCAGGTCCACATTTATATGAAAATTTTCACCGTATCGTTCGTTTTGAAAATTATAACAAATTAATTAATTAATTCATTATAACCATTTCAAGGAATGCCAATGAAAATGCAATGCCAATGAAACCGTCTAATGTATGAATGTAAAATCTAATTTTTATTTACATATGTATCTACGCTTTGTGTATATTTTCAGATACAGCAATGAAATGGTATTAACGAAAATGGCTTCATAAGAAAAAAAGGTATGTTTCATAAATTAAATTAATCACATTAAAAAACTCTTTTGTACCTTTCAATCAATTCTAACAATTTTTTAATTATATGTATTTATAAATAAATAATTGAATTAACTTTTACGCATAATTAATTTAATTACACATTCTCAATATTTTTAAACATCTCATCACCAGCAACACACATTTTAAAATCCTTATATCCTTTTATTTGGTTTGTTTTTTTATACATATATATTTTATCCAAATAAATACCAAATTGAATTAATAATTACTCGTATTCCAAAAAAAAAGAAATTTAAAGAAAAAAATGGAAAAAAAATCAAAAGAGTGTATAAAATATTCAATGCGAGAAATGTCAAGTTAAATGACATTACGTAATGGTACGGCAAAGTGCGGCAAGTTTATCATCGTTGTTGCTGTCATTGTTGTATTTATAGAAAAGTTAACGACATTTGAACTTTAGCAAGTCGTTTGTACGAGATTACAAATGGACAACACAAGTTAAAGAAGTACACTGAAAGAAATTTGTTTATAGGAAATTAAAAGTAGCACATTAGTTCGTATTTACTCATAAGAGTGTGTAGCACATGAGTCTAAATTAATGAACACACTCATGTCCATGAGCTAAAAAATTTTCCTATTAATCCTCATACATAAGCACATGCTAATAAAAGGTTTTCCAATAGGGATGATATGATTTTGAAGTGACGTTTCGGCCATTTGTAATATGTCAATATGTCATGATCTGTTATTTGTTTTTCATTGCATTCAGTAGTGTTGACAATTTCATCATGGAGAGAAATACGCAAGAACAACGTTTACAAATTATTCAGTTTTATTATCAAACTAATCGTTCTCCAATTGCAAATTTTCGTGCGCTTTTGACATTTTACGGTCGTAATAATCGTCAAAGTGTGCTCGCTATTCGTCTAATTGTTGAAAATTTTTAGCTTACATTTTCTTTACATAATGTTCAAGTGCCAATAAGACAAAGAACCGCTCGAAGTAATGCAAATATTGCTGCCGTTCAGGCAAGTATTGCTGAAGAACGTAATTTTTCGATTCCAAGACGTTCTCAACAATTGGGACTGTCTCAAACCATAACCTGGCGGTATAGATCGATGATAACCAACTTTTTATAGCCGAAAGTGGAAGAAGTTGATCTCGAAAAAATTTGCTTCCAACAAAACGGGGCTACGTGCCACACAGCAAATGCAACAATTGAATTATTGCGAGAAAAGATTGAAGATTCGATTATTTCAAGAAATGGTGATATTGAATGGCCTCCAAGAAGTTCTGATTTAACACCATTAGACTATTTCTTGTGGGGTTATTTGAAGTCATTGGTCTTTCGAAATAAATCAGACTATCTTCAAGCTTTACAAGTCAATATCGAACGTGCCAATCATGACATACGACTTGATTTTGTGGAAAAAGTGCTCGAACATTGGGTTCATCATCGAATTCGTTCCTGCAGAAGAAGTCTTGGAGGCCATTTGAATGCCGTTTTATTTAGAACTTAATTGTATCGATTGTACTTCACATTAAATAAAAAAGTTTTGAATTTCCTTAAAAATAAGTGTGTTTTTCTTTAAAGAAATCATGTCACTCTTACTGGAAAATCTTGTAATAGAAATACCGGCCGACAAAGTCGGCCGTATTCTAGGTGTAAATAATTTTTTTAATGACATTATCCAAATTTAAGAAAAAAAATTATTTAAGAAACAGTAATACAACAACCACAACTACAATTATTAAATGATGCATTCGCATAAATTTGCATATGTTAAAAATAAAACAAATAAGTTAAATGAAAAAACTCTCTTTTCTTTTGTACCTTTAACATTCCTATATTTCTCTCACATCCAAACATAGAAAAAAAATTTTTTTTTTGTTATTTCCTTTGCAAACCTAATTAGAGAATGACACATGTACATACGTTAAGTTTTTGTGTTATTTTAATGTACGAGTACATGCACAATTAATACGTATACATGCAGCAGTAGCAACTTATAGCTCCCAAAATACTGAACCCACAATAATACCATAGCTTGGGAATTTCGATTAGAATTAGAAATCATTACGATTAGAGAAATAAAATAATCTAATCATTAGAATTGAATTTTGATAAAAATTTCAGATTACTAATTGATTAGATTAGAAATAATCAAAAATCTAATCACAATTAGTGACGATTAGCATTTCTAATCAAATCTAATCAAAAAAATAATTGATTAGATTTCTTGACTATTTTTGATTAGATTTGATTACAAATGCTAATCGTCACTAATTGTGATTAGATTTTTTTTAATTATATATAAGCAGAATCAGCACACATGCACCGTATGCAATTTTATGCAATATTCAAAAACTGTTACATTATGTGAATATAGCAACAAATGTGATAAATAAATATTTTCTTTTCACAAAAATACTTAAAACTAGTGGATCTAATCAAATCTAATCAAAAATAATCAAGAAATCTAATCAATTATTTTTTTGATTAGTTTTGATTAGATTTGATTAGAAATGCTAATCGTCACTAATTGTGATTAGATTTTTGATTATTTCTAATCTAATCAATTAGTAATCGTCTAAAATGGCTAACTAATCATAATTAATCAATTTTTGAGCACAATTAAAATTTCTAATCCAATTGCTAATCATTAGGATTACCAATCATTATTCCCAAGCTATGAATAATACACAGTATCTCGTTCACATTTGTAAATAAATATTATTAACTTGGTATAAGTCTTGTCACAATCGTTTGACTATTTTGACCATAAAGTCTGTCACAAAAAAATTATCTTACCTATTATTTACATACATTTATACATTTAATATTCCACGACATTAATTAAAAAAATTATAAAGTTTTATGCACAAACAAATTTTCAAACATGTCTTTCTGTAACTTATTTAAGCGAAATAAAGTCGATAGATAATCTTCAATGGAAAGCTCAGGGTAGATACGACATTAACATTAACCTTATGACCATTTTGCTTCATTTGTTTTATAATCAGCGATAAATATTTTCCATTCATTTTTGATTAAATTTCTTTCAGTGTTAAAGCAGCTAAAGAAAAGGTAAAAATAGAAAATACAAATATTTGCTCGTCCTTTGCTATATGATTCTTATCTTTTTTTGTATAACCTGATAGTTATTATTTTCGTATAATTCTTTTATTTATTTTTTTTTTTTTTTTGGTTGAATACGACTGCTAATTTTGTTTTTAACTGACAGCAAAAAAATTGTAAATATGTGTTAAAAAATATTGGGCAAATGCATTTTTCATGTAAGTGCTTTTCAAAAATGCTTAATTGAAAATTAAATATTCAAAATAAAATGAAGGAATACATACATACATACATATATACAAGTATCGTTGAATTGCAAATATTTTGTAAAAAAAAACTGAGAGAAAGAGTAGCAGGCAGAGTTGTTTATCGCCTCGAAAATTGTCAAATTCTTTAAATATAGATAAAAGCCTGCAATTAGGATGCATACCAGCAAACAACACACTAACCCTCATCATCACTAGTGTGGCAATAAATATTAGGGGAGTCAATATTTCCTGCATTTATTCTCTTAAATTATATTTATCTATGTTATTGTAATTATCAGCCATGTCACAGAACTCACTTCCGATCCAAAGTGGTTTCAGTTCAGACAGTTGAGTCTTTAGAAAACAAAAATTTTGTTTGTAATTAAGCCTCTTTTAAAATTCAAAATGGAATCTATATATATAAAATTAAGTGCAAAACTTCCTGTGCGCATACTCCTCCTAGACGGCTTGCCCGATTTCAATGAAATTTTCAGGGGTGATTGGGGTCTGTGTGGAGGGTGAACATAAGAAATTTGGTGTGCGTGGCCCCTCCCACATAAATTAAATAACATCATATATATTGACTATTGTGATAGCAAGAGTTTTGAACCATTGCAATAGTACATATGTTACTTATGTGATAATCAGGACAAAAATGGGCGGGATCGGGCAAGTGGCCGTGGCAGCTATCATATAAAATAAATATTTAATGTCAAATATGTAGAGTTATATAATAGTTAGTGCCCTCAAACTTTGTAGGAGTGCATAAATTAATAATATTAGCAGCTGAAGTGAAAATGGGCGTGATTGGACAAGTGGGCGTGGTAGATCTCATACAAAGTTTTAACATATAATATCTGGAGTACTATGACAGCAAGAGTTCTAAAACTTTGCACATGTACATATTAAACTAATCTGAAGAGTTGTGAAAAAAATGGGCGGCATCGGGCTAATGGGCGTGGCAGCTCCCATACAAAGTAAATATTTAATATCATACATCTACAGTACTATAATAGCCATAGTCTTAGAAATTTGTGCACGTTGATTATATTATGAATAGTCATGGGAAAATTGGGCAGGATCATACCAGTGGGCGTGGCAGCTCCCATACAAAGTGAATATTTAGCTCATATACAAAATTAATATTAAATATCTAGGGCTCTATATTAGCTATATAGCCTTCAAATTTTGTACGAGTCCATCAATCTATATATATATATGTAAATGAATCCCTTTTTTCCTTGGTCACGGCATCATGCGTGAATGGCTGGACCGATTTGGACGATTTTTTCTTTCTAATGATCGCCATGGTCCAACTTTTTTCGATTTACCTAAAATCAGAAAACGGCTCCATCGATTTGACTAATTCTTCTTTCAAATGTTCGTATTAATCCATTTTAAGTTTTCATCGAACGAAAAATTTGCCACGCCTACTTTTACGCACGCCCCTTTTTAGGAAAATTAAAACCGTAATTTAATCTTAACTACTGGACCGATCGTCATTAAATTTTCACAATAGGATATTCTTACGAAATAATAAATTCTTGACTATATAAAATTTTAATTGGACAAAGGGGCGTACCACGGCCCATATAACCCAAAAATTTAAATCGCCATATTTGGAGCATTTTTTTTCCTACGTCGATATTTGGTACATATGGTATTGGCATAATTAGGAATACGTACCAGGAGAAAAGTGGGTGGGAACACGCCCCTTTTTAGGAAAATTAAATATCGTAATATAGTCTTAACTACTGGACCGATCGTCATTAACTTTTCACAATAAGGTATTCTTACGAAAAAATAAATTCTTGACTATATAAATACTTTCAGTTTTTTTTATAACGATGGGGATAGCGAAGCACACGGGTTTTTTCGGATTTTAATTATTGTTTTGCCGCAAGATTGGCAGTCCTGCCTTTTAAAATAAACAGAGACAGCAGGCGAATGTTTACAATTATTAAAAAACATTGGCATCGCAACATTTGGTGTTTTTTCCACATTTAATTCAATCGATTTGCTACATTTATTCGAAAAGAATACTTTATCGGACTTACATAGTCTATAAGTATGGATCCTTGGCTCAAATACAATTGAGAAATCGGACTAACATAGTCTATAAGTATGGATCCTTGGCTTTAATTTCCCATTGGTCCAAATGAGTGACAAACAAATGTTATAGAAAAATTCTCAAATACAGTTGAGAAATCGGACTTACATAGTCTATAAGTATGGATCCTTGGCTTTAATTTCCCATTGGTCCAAATGAGTGACAAACAAATGTTATAGAAAAATTCTCAAATACAATTGAGAAATCGGACTTACATAGTCTATAAGTATGGATCCTTGGCTTTAATTTCCCATTGGTCCAAATGAGTGACAAACATAAATGTGCCCACAAATAGCCAAATTCCCGTAGAGCTGAACAAAATTTACACAATTTTAATCTTTAAAATTTTATAGAAAAATTCTCAAATACAATTGAGAAGTCGGACTTACATAGTCTATAAGTATGGATCCTTGGCTTTAATTTCCCATTGGTCCAAATGAGTGACAAACAAATGTTATAGAAAAATTCTCAAATACAATTGAGAAATCGGACTTACATAGTCTATAAGTATGGATCCTTGGCTTTAATTTCCCATTGGTCCAAATGAGTGACAAACATAAATGTGCTCACAAATAGCCAAATTCCCGTAGAGCTGAAAAAAATTTACACAATTTTAATCTTTAAAATTTTATAGAAAAATTCTCAAATACAATTGAGAAATCGGACTTACATAGTCTATAACTAGGGATCCTTGGCCTTAATTTCCCATTGGTCCAAATGAGTGACAAACATAAATGTGACCACAAATAGCCAAATTCCGTAGAGCTTAACAAAATTTACACAATTTTAATCTTTAAAATTTTAAAGAAAAATTCTCAAATACAATTGAGAAATTGGACTTATATAGTCTATAAGTATATCCTTGGCTTTAATTTCCCATTGGTCCAAATGAGTAAAAAACAAATTTTATAGAAAAATTCTCAAATACAATTGAGAAATCGGACTTACATAGTCTATAAGTATGGTTCCTTGGCTTTCATTTCCCATTGGTCCAAATGAGTGACAAACAAATTTTATAGAAAAATTCTCAAATACAATTGAGAAATCGGACTTACATAGTCTATAAGTATGGATCCTTGGCTTTAATATCCCATTGGTCCAAATGAGTGACAAACAAATTTTATAGAAAAATTCTCAAATACAATTGAGAAATCGGACATACATAGTCTATAAGTATGGATCCTTGGCTTTAATATCCCATTGGTCCAAATGAGTGACAAACATAAATGTGTCCACAAATAGCCAAATTCCCGTAGAGCTGAACAAAATTTACACAATTTTCATCTTTAAAATTTTATAGAAAAATTCTCAAATACAATTGAGAAATCGGACTTACATAGTCTATAAGTATGGATCCTTGGCTTTAATTTCCCATTGGTCCAAATGAGTGAAAAACAAATTTTATAGAAAAATTCTCAAATACAATTGAAAAATCGGACTTAGATAGTCTATAAGTATGGATCCTTGGCTTTAATTTCCCATTGGTCCAAATGAGTGACAAACAAATTTTATAGAAAAATTCTCAAATACAATTGAGAAATCGGACTTAGATAGTCTATAAGTATGGATCCTTGGCTTTAATTTCCCATTGGTCCAAATGAGTGACAAACAAATTTTATAGAAAAATTCTCAAATACAATTGAGAAATCGGACTTACATAGGCTGACTTCCAAAACGTTCGTATACAATGTTTGTATACAGTATTGCTACTGCATTTAAATCACATACATATGCAAAGTTCGGAAACAATGCAACAACTCTAAAACCGATGCCTTTTTTGCTCTCTTACTGCGTTAAAAATACTTTGCGGCGGCGTTTTGAAATGGTATACATTGTATAACTATTGTACTGCGGCGTTATGAAATGTGATGCTTTGTTCAAACACAAAGCAATTGACGTTTTGGAAGTCAGCCATAGTCTATAAGTATGGATCCTTGGCTTTAATTTCCCATTGGTCCAAATGAGTGACAAAAATAAATGTGCCCACAAATTGCCAAATTCCGGTAGAGCTGAACAAAATTTACACAATTTTAATATAAATACTTTTAATTTTATTTTATAACGAGGGGGTAGCGAAGCACACCGGGATAAGCTAGTTTATAATGCATTTTTCTGCTAACTTCATTTGAAATAAATTAATAAAAGACATGCATACTTTTAGGACCTTGAGTAAATTAAGTTTTGCATATCCAGGGCTGTTAGATGTGACGTTTTTACGTCATTTTGACGATTTTTCTTGACAAAATACTGTAAAATAACGATTGACGATATTTTTCTATAAAAGTTTTTCTATTGTGGCGACTTTTTGGTATCACTCACATAAGTATTGTTTTATGGCAATGACTAAAAAACTGTGTAATAGTGTTACCGCATAAAGAAAATAATTCCTTTGTAAAATTAAACATTAAAAAAGCTATTAAAAACAAACAAATTATGTTTATTTAACTAAAAAAGAAGCATTTACTAAAGTAAACATTAACATTATTTACTAATATAATTAAAAACTAAAAAAAAGAAGGTAACTCTGTACTGATTTGTTCGTCGTTCGTCGGCGTATGAAATAGAAATAAATTTATCAGAGAATTCGTCACGCACGACGAATTTGGTCGACATCGGTGTTGTGTTCACTTTCATATGCATGTATGTGTTCTATTTTTGACGACGAATATTCACAACGAAAAATTCGTCGTTCGTCCCAATTGAGATCCCAGCATTAATATTCTGTATAAAAGTTACCATCCTAATGTGCATACGACTTTCATACATATTTTGCAACAAATTAATTTGAAAGTAATGCCAGATAAAAAATATATATGTAAATTCTATGTACTCATGACAAGAAGAAAAAAATATTTGCATTTCTATTTTTAGTGTTTATGCCTTTCAAAAAATCTTCATCTTATTCCAAATAATTTTTTTATATTTTCGGTTCCAAAAGAAAAAAAAAGTTTTATTTATGTCACGTGAAAATGTCAACGTCATTTGCTTAAATTAAGATTTCATTGTCTTTTTGGCGTTGTGAGTCCATTAGTGGTTGACACTTTCATGTGTGTGTCTCTCTGTGTGTGTGTGTGTATGTGTGTGTGTGAATCCATCACATTTTGTAGTCAATTTATGATAGATTAAGTAACGTTAAGAGAAACCATCAGATTTGATATCAGCTGACTGTTTGAAGTACATTACGAAATCATCAAAGAAATATTGATAAAAATTAATTTAATTAAGTTCAAATAATAATTACGTTTATTCGTAATAATAATAATATAAAAATAAAAATTAATTCATTCATTAGGACTCTCAAGCTGGTTAATTTAACTCTTAATACTTATTATTAAGATATTTTTAGTCGAACACTATTGCTAAAATCTACTGATATTTAATTATTTTAACTAATTTTTATTAGAAAGAAATCACAAAAGGCGTATTAATTATAAAGACGTAGAGAAGTGTAAGTGTGGGAAATATTAAATTAAAAGATCTGTTGTGTTTTTCCTTTTTTTTTTTAATTAGAAACAGATTTAATGTATTTTCGAATATACTTGAAGTTTATCGCTCATCCGAAAAAAATTAATTTTCTCTTTTAAACTAAAATTACAAGTTCGATAGTTTGATTTGGTGACTCAAATTAATTTTTCAACGGCCAAAACTTTGTAAATTTTGAACTAATACATATTTTTAGGAAATACATTTTTTAGTGGTCAGATAAGCTTTTATTCAGTTTTAATTTTATTTAAATCGGTGTAGTAGTTACTAAAAAATTAAAGGCCAAAGTTGAAGATTTTTGTTTTTTTTTTTCAATAAATGGGTTTTTTTTAAAGACGTTACAACCTTTTCGAAAACTTTTTTTTGACAGCCGATGTGACAGCTGGTTTTTTGATAGCTGAGGTTCCCAAGAGACTTACAGACCAACCAAAATTACGACGCAAAGCGTTGTCTGGCTGTCAAAATTTCTCATACCCATACAAAATGTATGAAACCAACCGAAATAACGCGGCGTCAACGCTTTTGACATCGCGTCAAGAAGTGAAGTTGGATGCAAAGGTACTGTTGTTGTTTGTTAAGTAATGTAACTTTAGCTACTTTCAGCTCAATTTAGCGTCTTCATCACTATTTCTTATTTTTATTTAGAGTTTTTCATTAATTTAAGTGAGTAAACATTACTGTTTCTGGCGGAACGTTAACGCTCTAATTTAGGTTAATCATTTCAGCGTAAAAGCTAAGCGCTAAATTACGTTGCGCTTTGCGTCGCAATTTAGTTTGATCTGTTACGTCTGTCTTTTGTTTGGCTTTAACTTACATATTTACATGAGTAATACGTGTGAATGTAGTAGTAGGAACTTTAAACGGTTATAGCTCCCAAAATACTGAACCCACAATACCTAGTTCACTTCTGTGAAAAAATTTCTTTAATTTGGTAGAAGTCTTGTTAAAATAAGTTGTCTAATCGGTGCATGAAGGGCAGCAAAAAAAGCAATTGTCTATTAATTATATAGATAGATAGATTTTAATTGTATTTTTAAAAAATTTGAAAATGCATTTAAAATTGATATTTTCAATAAAAATACAAAATAAGCAAGGGCCTGTGCTAATGATATGTTCAAACGAACATTAATCAAAAATATACTTAAGTTTAAAAATCAAACCAAAAAAAGTTTGTCTTAAGTAGAACAAAAAATCAGGACATTGTGCATTGTAGGATATAATTCATTGGCAACACTGTAATGTTTAATATGTATATGGTGAAAAAAAATGAAAGAAAACGTCGCCAGCTAACATCAAATAAGTAGTGAGAAGTCGCGTATTCTATTTTCATTCGTAATGTGTTTAAATAGGATATGTAATCACGTTCAACAGAGCTACCTAACAAGTAGTGAAAGCATTTACACATGAATACTGACGAGGTTTAGTGGCTTCTACCGAAAACAACGTTTGTTCTATTCGGCCGTGCAGTTAAAATCTAAAGGGATGTTTAGATATTAAATTTATCCTGTGTTGCTTGAAATATATTAAAAATGTCTATTTAATATTTCTTTGATTATTAAATTTACGAACTTTAGCCTGTCTAAATATAAACAAATATTAAAAATTGGGCTATTTTGAAAAGCTCTGGCAACTTCAGTTACCAAAATTTCAAATTAGTTATACAAAATGGATTAGGTACTTTTCCAAATATTTTAACGTAATATTTTTCTAAAAAAAAAAAAACGGGCCATATTCGACTGTTTTAAAAATTCTAAATTAATTGCGTTTTTTATTTACGAAACATTTTGTTTTGTAAAACGTCATTAGCAAAGCAGTGGGGCAAGTTAAATAAACGATAATTTTTAAATATTATTTCTTAAAATATCTCAACAAGTCAACAGGTTTTGTTGGCACTTGAATAGCCAAATCAATCGACTTGGAGAATCTCTTTTTTTGAGCCGATTAAAAATAACAGTTTGGCAAATGTTTGAATTTTTCATATAAAAATTCCCCACTTTGCTTTAATTTTTTTCCTGATCTTTTGGAATATTCTTTCATGACCGACCACTTATTTCGGAATAAAACTATTAAAAAAAATATTGAAATAAAATGTCTCTTGAGTAGTTTGAAATATGTATGTATAAAGGAAATTGCAGCTATAACTTAATTTATTCATATGAAATGTAGTCCTACTGTACATGTGACGTATTGCAATACATAATTTCATCTTGTTCTCATACTCTATTGGTCAATTAGAACTAAAACAAAAATGCCAGCTATCAAATTGAACACAAAATATAAGATTCGGTTGTTACCCTGACCACCACTTTAATGGTATTCAACAGAGGGATGATTTGAAACGGTCAGTTTGAGTTAAAAAAAATAAACGTAACACATTTTATAGTATATGTTCTATTGTTAAGGATCGTTTATTACATATTTTACTTAAAGGGGTTGTTTTTCCTTATTTCTCTTGTTTGTATTAAACACTCAAGAGGAGCAGAACCCTTAAAACTAAACTAAAAACTCTGTGCTAAAAGAATGAATAAAAAAACAAATAAAATGGCGTTTAATTTGAATTTTTGAAAATACAACAAAAAAATCAAAGTTTTATTTGTTTACAATAATTATTACTTCGTATTTTTAACATATTTATTTATGTATTTATTTAGTTAATATATTTAAATTTTATTAATACTAGTGTTATAAATATATTCCAACTAAATTTTTTATATAAATATTAGAACTCAAATTAAATTAATAATGGAAGCTTTTTTCTTATTTCGTATGATTTAAGAACACAATTAAAATGTTGAGCATAAATTTTGTTAAACAGTATGCACAATTTCAAGCCTAGTTGTATCGCTTATTGATGAATGTATGTATGTATATGAAAAGACAATTTCAAACAAAATTTCTGTCAACAAAAATTAACTATTTTTGTTTTGAGATTTTGTTTTTGAAATTGTCTTTTCATATACAACAATAACCGATACCACTAGGCTTGTGAATTGAGCAATAATTTCTTGTGTTAAAAAAACACATACTTTACTAACAGGTTCTCAAGCATAAATAGGAATTAATTAACAATTTCATTAGCATTGCTCTAGAAATAATGATAATTAAATGTTTTCCATTACTATTATTTTGATCAGTTATAATGTTTTTAAATGAAAAAAGATATCATCACTATGTTTTTAAAAGAAAAATGATATATTTAACATTAGCAAATTCATTCATTTAATTTAAGAAGTTATCACTACTCGTAACTTCGTTCACACACCTGTCTGTATATCAAGTTTATAAAAAAAAACTAAAGAGTACCAGAAAAAAAAGTACCAACTTGCTTTTATTTTATCCTCCAGGCAGTATTCAGGGTGTTAATAGAAACAAAAAATTTGTTAAAAAAAAAATAAAAAGTACCAAAAGTACAACATTGTCCCGTTTTTACCCTCTAAAAAGTAATTTTAATCTGAGTCACTGAGTCAATCTGTTATCCGTCACCAAATTTCATGTAAATCCACTAAGAAAATTTCTCAAGAGAAAAAGTACCAGAAGAAAAAAAGCACAAATAGTAAAAAAAGTACCATAAGTAATAAGTACCAAAAGTACCAGATCTTTCTTATTGCAACCCCAAGAAATTATTTCAATTTTTCTAAACTTAGTAAAAAAAAACAATTTAGCCCATTTTATACCCTAAAAAGTGAACTATATTTTAATCTGGGTCAAATACTTCGTTCACGCTACATGTTAATAAAGGCATGCTAATAAACTGTATGCATACTAAATTCATCGAAAAAAACCAAAAAAAAAGTACCAAAAGTATTAGCTTTTTCTTATTTAATCCCCTAGAAACTATTCTGAGTGTTAATCAAAAAAAAAAATAAAAATTTTTAAAAATAAAGAGAACGAAAAGTACGAATTTGTCCATTTTTACCCCAATTGATCGGTTTTCAATTTGTAGTAAAAAAAACTTTCTTTTTTCTATAATATTAGTAGAATATTAGGTTCATTCGTACTTTAATTCTTTTTAAATTATTTAAAAAAAATAAGTGACTTATATATTGGTCCGTTGAATAATTACCTCCTTATTCATAAACGAGTGATAAAGTAAAAACGGTTTTCCCATACAAATTTCTCATTAGCAGGGCTACCGGAAATATGCCTTTAAAAGCAGTAAAATAATTTTGCCTACAGCGTGAATTATAATTTTGAGTACTTTGTCGTCGGAATACCATGTTCACACATACATTTTTAATTGTGTCAATTTAGTTTTAATTGAGCATTTAAATTTACTGTTCATACATATTCAATTAGTATTTTTTTTTTTTTTTGACAGCTGAAAAATAAATATTGCTTTTATTTTATGTGCTAAAATTTATAGAGATATAAAAAATGGATATTAATTCTGTTTTAAAAAAAGACTTTTTATTATGTTATAATAGAAATGTTAAAGTCTTATATTGCAACGAATTTTTTCTTCCATTGAACATACTTTTCAGTAAACATACCTTTGGACCAAGGTTGCATTTCGTATTTTACGCAATTAGTAATATAATTTAGTACTAATTGCACAATTTATTTATGTAATTATGTTAAATTGAGCACAATTAAGACCTAAATTGAATAAATTTCTTAATTGTACAATTAAGCGTATGTCTGAACATGATAAAACCATATATATGTGCATCAAAGCAATCATTATCGAAACGTATTAATCGAAGTTACAATCGCTTGGTAATCTATTATCGAAAAGAAACATACAAACAAACACTCGCTAATCCTCCGATTTCGAAGATGACGATTGCAAAAAATAATTTGGATCTTCATCTTTTCTTGAATTTATTAATATATTTTCCTTCTTCGTTTTAATTTTTTTTTTTTTTGATAATTTATTTATTGTTTTAACTGAAAGCTTCAATATATTTCAATTAAATTTTTACTTAAATCTTTAGAAATGTTTCAATTTATTTTTTTATAGAATTCGAAAAAACTTTTAAATCAATATTTTTATTAAATGCTTCAAAATATTTTAATTAATTGTGTAATTAATAAATATATTGCACTGAAGTTTCTTAAAAATGTTTCAATTTTAAATTTTTTATGCAAATTTCCAATATTGAAATTGAAGTTTTAAACATCTGCCACTCTAATTCGGTTTGACATTTAACAATTTCATTTGAATAAAATTTCAACATTTTAATAATCAAATCAATCGTTATTCTCAATTATGACGCTTAACGCTTTCATTGTGTTCTCAAGTTTCTTTAAATCACTTTTTTGAGTTCTTTAGTTACACTTTTTCTATCTCTCTCTCTTTTATAAAATCACAAATTGTTACATATGGAAAAAAGGCAAATTTTTTTTTTCTTAGGTTAAATAGTTAAAAAAAAATCTTAACAAACATAATATATTGAATAAAAGGAACTTTGCAAACATGACTGAACATAATCAATTTTAGTTTTTGTAATTTCTTGAAACTTGTATGTAATTGATTAAATTGTTTTTTCTTGTGTATTTAAAGTTGAATTAGAATAATTCATATTGACTATTAAATATTATATTGTTTTTCTAATACTTTTCTAAATGTGTTTAAAACTACTCCAATAGCTCTCGGATTTCTGGTATACGAAATTGTCCAAAATCGCTAACAACCCTACGATGTGGATGTGTCTTATAATACATGTCGAGAATATCTTGCGTCAGTTGTTGAGTTTCTGCTTTTACTTTGGTTTTGTTGGAGACTTGAGGCAACGCCAAATAGCCCATTAGCCAAATTTTTTTCAAATGATTGAGATCTTCGGTTAATTGTTTAATTTCCGCCGGCTGCTCGGCTCCCCTTTGTGGTACTTGTAATGGATCGAGTTTGAGAAATTCAGTTTTTAAGTATTTCGATTGCAAAGTGATGTTCTCTTGTCGATGATAGCGTATACACTGTGCTAGACCCTCGATTTCTTTTAAGGCTTCGTGCGAACATGAGCTCAACGTCTGTGAATTCGAAGCCAAACAAAGTTTAAGATTTTCCTGAGACTTTTCCAGAAGTTGTAATTTTTCGTTGTTGTTTTCTAAACAATTTAAAAATTTAATTTGTTGCTGTTGTAAACCTTCCAGAAGATCTTCCATTCTTTCGCCCACCAGCTGCAATAATTGTTCTTGTTCTTGTTGTTGCTTTTGTAGATTTTTCTCAGCCATGTCTTTGCGTATTTGTAATTCGGAAAAATCGTTTTGTTTCATTTTGGCCAAATATTTCAGGTTTTTAATTTCTTTATCCTTTTCGTTTAGCTGATGCTGCAACAGTTTAATTTCATCGTAGTGTTTTTTCATTTCGGCTGCTTGCAGTAAAATGCTCACCTCATTGGACCGCACATACAACGTATTGAGATTAATGGTTAAGGCCTGTTCACTGTCTTTAATAAACTGTTGGAATTCTTCTAATTGTTCTTGTAAAATAAAAATTGAGTTGTGAAAGAACTCCACGGGTGCCCGTTGAAATGCCTCTGGGGCCAATTTATTACAATTCAAATTCACAATACGCCACAAACGTTCATGATCAATGGCCGCTTCATGACTACTATCGGTCTTGGACGAATTCGCTATATCCTTGGTGGCCTCTCGTGCTGTACAGCTTAGCAATTCAATTAATTTGCCCAATTGATCGTTGCGTTCATGCAATCTTTGCAATTGGGGCCATTGTAGAGTGCTATAGCTCACAGACTTGGTGGGCAATTTACGTTGCAATTGCTTTAATTGCATTTTAAAAGAGCGAGCATGTTCCATGAGGAATTGCATGCTACAAAATGAATCGGTATGCTCATCGCCCAACTGTATTATTGTATACAATAGGCCAGCATGTGTGTTAACACAATCCAAAGCCACATCGTACACCTCCATTAGAGAGACATATAATTTTTGTTCATCTAAAAGCTCACCCAAATTTTGATTGGCAAAAAGATTATTTAGAAGCATATTAAAAAAACTGGAAGCCCTCTCTAAACCCTCTATGGGGGAATTCTCATCCAACAAACCTTTTTTAAGCAATTTCAATAGTTCATCCAATTGTTTTTCCTGCGATTCCATTTCACACCGATAGATGGCGGCATGTGTACAAATTTCATAGTCACAGTGATTCAAAGCAAACTCCAATTGTAACAAAATCATTTTTAACGAACGCAAAAGGTACAAACATCTTGTCCTAAAGGCAAATCTATGCACAGAATAGCCCTCGAAAATGGCATCTCTCCCGAATTCACACGAGGCTGGAAACTTTTCGTGTATGCCCGAGCAAATAATATCGATTTTTTCCATACATTTCTGTAGTAAAATCAAAATAAGTATGACATCGTAGGCTGCACCTCTCAGCAATAGTTCTTCGGGTAAAAAGGCTTTTAAATATTCGATTTGTAGCTGCGACATTTTGAGATCAACCGAAAATAATTGCAGCTCTAAGGCTCGTCCATAGGCTTTGGTAGAGGCAAAAACTTGCTGAAAATCTACCCCGGGCATAAATTCAGGATTTGAGGAAATACTATTCAGTTCCTCCGATGTGGACACTGTGGCTGTGGTAGAAGCCTGGGTTGTCAAATTAACTTGCTCCCTAAGCTGTTCTCTTTCATTGAGAGTCTTGACTAAAGCTCTAAATTTCATTATGGTACAGTCTCTTTCGTAAACTGTTTCCAAAGCGGTATCTTTTTCTTGCTGCAACGTTCTAATATTTGTATTTAAGCTTTCTATTTCCTCTCTCAGATCTTTTTCCAAATCCTGATTACTTTCTATCAATTGCTCATGTATCTCTTCCAAAGCTTCTAACTCGTTGACTTCTTCCTCCAACAAACGAACTCTCTCCTCTAGTTCCAGTTTAGCATTGGCGAGATTAGATACCATAGTCTCTGCTCCCAAAGCTGCATCCACTTGCTCTCTTAAATCTATTATGTGAGTCTCCATGGCATCACAACGTTGTGTTAACATTTCTTTGGTTTTTCTTAGTTCTAAAATTTCCGAACTATTCGTTTCTAGTTCTTTCAAAGCTTTCAAAGATTGTTGTTTTTCCAACGTTAAAACGTCTCTTAATTTAATAACTGTTTCTCTAAGACGTTGATTATACTGTTCTAATTTCTTAATCTCACCCACAGAATTGTTGATGTCCTCTTTATTGATTATATTATTGTCCGAACCCAAAAGTAGGCGTTCATTTTCAGCTTTTAAAATTTCCACATCCAGTGATAATTCTTCAGTTTGCTCTTGAACCATTTCCAATTCCAGCTGTAAAGTTTCTGCCTTTTCCTCGGCCATTTCCTTATCCAAAGTAAGCAGTTCTATATTTTCGGCTGCCTCATCTAAATCTCTTTGATATTTTCCCTTTTGTTCATTCGTCTCACGAAGCTCTTGCCTTAAACGATGCAATTCCCGTTGCAAATTGCCCTGTTGATCCATTATGCGCAACTTGAACTCCATTAATTGTTCATTTTGTAAACGCAAACGTTCCATATCTTGTAGTTTTCGTATATCGTCGGTTTTTTGAGATTTTAATACCTCAATTTCTCTATTCAACTCCACAATTCTGGCCTCCAGTTGTTTGTTTTGTTGCTTCAAGTCCTGTAAATTAGTGGAGCTAGAGTTTAACATCATGGTGCTAAATGTGGGCGACCTCAAAGGCTGACCGGGTGTAAATTGTGGTCTTAAAATCTCTAGAAAACCGGTTTCAACAAATGAGCTACGTTTGCCACAACAAAATGTTTCCGAGGGGCTCATGGAGGTCTTGCTACGCTTGGGCGCTAAGGCTGGTGGTGGCCTTAGGCTGCGACATGGTCCAGGCACTACAGTTGGCACCAGCGAAACCTGACTAGAACTGGATTGCAACGGAGTCACTTCTTTTGGTTGATTTATTTTTGTAGTCTTAAGAAGATTTGTCGATGTTGGCTGTTTGGGCGGTATCTTTTTTGTTGCCACACTATTTTCACCTGCCACTTTAGTTGCAAGAGCAGCTGTCGCAGTTGGCTGCAACTTTTTGGATGACTCTTTCACTTTAATTGTTTCCATTCTGTCGACTTCTTCCTCTATAACATTCGATTTTTTCACAATTAATTGTGTAGGTCTTACAAATATGCCATAATTCGAGGGACACTTAAAATAGAAAATACCCTTGACGGTGCCATTATTTTTGCCACGTTCTTCATCGAGTATAACGCCAATCCATTTGCCAGGAGCAAACTTTGTTGCACCGATAAATGCAATACGACCCTCTAAATGTTTGCCAGCTATTTGTACTTTTTGGCCAACTTGAAAGTGATGTGGTAGTGTTGGTGTTGGCTGTTGGCTGGTATTCATGATTCACTGCAATGTTGCACACACATCGCTCTGATGTACTCTTTTCTATTTGTATGATTTATAAAATTTTTGTTTATATTATTTTTTACTTTTCATTTGAATTTAATCGTTTAATTTTAATATTTCTTGAATATAAAAAATGTCTTTTACTAAACTGTTGTTGGAAATTAAAAGATTTTGCAAAATTTTTCTACTCTATATTTTTATTTTTTTAATTCACTTTCCGATTATTAAAGTTGCAGAGTAAAAAGTCAAAAGGCGTAAGTATTTGCAAGATGGCGACTTTGTTGAAACTGACATTTTCAGTTGTACTCGTATATGTGCATAAAGTCGTCTGTATGCATGTGCGTTGTATCCTTTGCATTAGTAGTTTCTCTCTTGGTTGATAGTAATAAAAGTAAAATGTATGCTTACGAATAATAGTAGAAAGTAGGAATGCATGAAAACTTTAAAATTAACCCAGTTAACATAATCTTGCATGGTTGGTTATTTAATTGAAATAAGTACAAGAATTAATTTTTTCAATGGCAAGAAATGTTCTCCTTTGTTTTTAACCCTAGACTACTAATGCTAATAAAAAAAAACTTATCTAACGTATTTGATGACGTCCAGTCATCAACATAGCAGAGGATTTTGTCATATTTAAAGTTGCATCTCGATATAACTGCAACGACTCCAAATTTATTCTAATATTGTGATTTTTAATAAGTAAAATATTTGCTTGTGCCAAAACTAAAATTAAGTATAAGTTTTTTAGGTGTAGAAAAGTAAACACATTCATAATGAAAAATTGTTTGTTGTGGATGTTTGAAAAGTTTTTTTGAAAGACTATTTATATGCTTTGTAATTCACAAATCTGTTTGTGAGTTTTTGTATAAACTCATGAGCTCTGGAACTTTTTAAACATAAAGGGTAAACATCTACTGATGAGTTGGTAAGGCAACCAACGAAATGTATATTTAGATATTGCTAACCCGCAACAAATAAATAAAATTTAAAAACATTTAAATAAACTTTGGGTCAATTAAAATGTTAATTGAGAATAAAATTGTTTTTGATTACACGATTAATTGAAGAACAGAATGTATAGTAATGTTTATATCTAAGGCTCAGTTTAGATTGAATTCTACCTTTTAGCACATTATTATAATTAATCGGTATTTCACATGCTCAGCTTTTTTAATGTGAAACATCGCAAGGAATATTTTTTTGGAACATTTTAACCCTCTAAATCTTTGCTGCATGGATCTTTTCTACCCTTGTATTAAAAATTATTTAAATGTATTTAAAAACATGCTAATCAAAAATTTTTAAAAGACAGCATCAAGTTTAAACGCAACTTGAACGTCAAAAATCAATAAAAAACTTTAAATGTATTTCACCAAAATGGTAAAAGGATTTAGATAAAATAAATTTTATTTCTAACAGCATTATTGATCGAGGTCCTATTTTAATATTGATACTGTGTAATTTTAAATTATTTTAGTGGGAAATATAATTTTTCCTCTTTCCCTGAAAAGGCGCCTGTATTTACACTTGTTTTTATAAAATGTTTCCATCCAAAGATTGTGTGAATATTACTATAGTTTGAAATTTCGATTTTGATATGTAACTTAGTAAATTATATTTGTAACTTTAGTTTTTAATGCCTTCCAAATGCGAAATAATTTTAACATTAAACAATTTTCGTTTGTTTTTAAAATTTCAAAATTAGTTTTAAAATTTTTTTCTGCTTCAAAAATGTAAAGAAAAAATTTTCGAAAATTCAATCAAATCACATAATTTCTTAAGAACAAGAATTATGTTATATGCCAAATTTAGGGCCCGATTATGGTTTACAACACTAAAATGTTGTGTTGTCTCAGCTACAACATAACATTAATCTGTTTTTCCATTATGGTATACAACAGCTAGTTACATTTAAATAGTAGCATACATATCCGCAAAATTTCAACGATGTTTGCAAAAAGCGGTCAAGTTGAAAAATAAATATGTACATTTTAAATAAAGTACATATAAATAATTATGGATGTTAATGTTGATTTATTTTTTGATGATTGTGATAAAGGCACAGCTAAAACGCACATGGCACGTCTACGGAAAAGAATTCGGGATAGTTCGAACCCATTGGAACTCACAAGTTCTTAGTATGTTATATTTTTTAATGCAGAACATGAATGTACATAAATACAAATTTTCAGTTTTATAAAAGTTTTCCGCATAAACAAGGATGGGTTCTTATTCTTGCTGCAGAAACTGAGCATTTTTTTAAAACCTTCAAATCGGTGATCTGATATTCCTCCTATTATAAAATTGTATTGCGGATTGATTTTTTGCTGATGGTAGCTATCAATATTGGAGTTTCACAACCAACAGTTTGCTGCATTATAAGAGTAAACGGATTTGCTTTCATCAACTCCAGCGGTTTTTCTATTTGTGTTTTATTTGATATTTTTCTAATAAATACTAAAGCAGCTATAAACGTTTTGCGGAAAACTGAAATTTTATGTGTATACTTACAAATTTTTCTCCATTTTAATTCTTCAACTTGCAACGACAATTAGACAACAGCTAATGAGCAGTTGTTAGATTTTCACAGTTGTAACAACACTCAAGAACACATGTTGTGAACCATAATCGCAGTAAATGAACATAGACAACTCAACTTACAACACTAAAGGTAGGTGTTGTAAACCGTAATTGCAATTTTAATTTAACCAAACTAAAATGTTTGATGTTGTAAACCATAATCGGGCCCTTAATCTATTATTTTCATTTGAGTAAAAACGCTTTTAAGTTATAAGAAAAATTTCGACCACGTGTTCGCTAACCACACATATCAAATTGTTTACTGGGTAAGCATCAACAAAATGGATGCCAGCAACTTTTAAACATTTAATACAGCATATCATTTTGTGTGGCATAATTTATTTAAAAAAATAGTGTTTAAATAAAACTTTTAATTGATATAAAATTTTGTTTTGTGCTTCCATGAAATTCATAATAAAATATTTACCTTTTCGAACAGAATTTTTGTACCAATTTGCTTAAAAATAATTTAAAATTCAGATTTAGCACCAATTTTTTCAAATTATTTTATCTTTTAGACACAAATAAAAATTTTAATTTATTTTTTTCGAATGAAAACTAAAAACACTTTTAGATAATTTTGATTTCTTTTAGATCAAATCAATTTTATGTAATTGTTCAAGATTTTTAAAATAATTTATATACATTTTATATTGCTTTTTGGCCAAAAGGAAAATCTTTTGATTAGCTTTAGAGGGAGCAAAAAAGTTTTAATTTAGAATTATTAAAAAAAAAATTTAAAACTTCACATGCGCAAAAACACTTTTTAAACTTTTTTCATTTCCCATTTACAATTTTACAATTTTCATTTTAAACGAACATGAGAGGAATTTTTTTTTATATTTTAAAGTTTTCCATTTTCCATTTTCTTCGGGGAGAAAAATTGTTTTATATGTCACTTGTTGTTGAAGCAGATTTCTTCGGAGTTTTTTCACGCTTATTTTTATTTAAAATCCTTTTTATACTGACATTTCTTAAGGGAATGTCAACAGTCAACGTGTACAATAGATATCTGCAAATATTTTTTAATGTTTCCTTCTTTAAAAAATTCTTTAAGCGTTTTTAATGTTTTAAGGACGAGTTACCTTTCACAACTACCGGCTGCTGCGCGTTTCATATAAAAAAATTCGTTTTTTACTTTTATGTTAAAAAACAGCATTCACATTTCATACGCTCTTTGCTGCTGCTACGCATCAATTTGAAAAATAAAGATTAAAAAAAAAACGGTTTGGAAAACAAAAGGAATCCTCACATCACATATCGTTTGAAAATCAAAAACAACACCAACAATAATAGCAAAATCATCATTTCAAAATCGTAAATCCCAACAAAAAAAAAAACAGCCAGCAAACGCACTTTTTTAATTTTCCCCCGTTGACGACTTTGACGAAGGGGTGAATCCACGTAAATGACGGGCTTTTTTAAGGATTTCTACAGAAGTATAAAATAACAACAACAACACTAACAACTCAAAATGTTCACTTGAAAAATCATCCCTTTCGCACTTTAAATTGTTGAAATTATATAATATTTTTTTTTAATTTAAAGATGTGTGTTTGAAATGTTAAAAACGAAATAAAAAAATTAAAACGGGTTGTTATTTTACAATATTTTTTAGAGAATAAAATTAAAAATCATGCCTACAAAATTGAAACACATACAAAGACACATAAACACACACATGCATATAACGAAGTGCTCACAACTCTTTGTTTACTTTTACCGGCTTTTTGCAATTCCTCTTTCTCTGCTTCGGCTTTTAGTAAAAGTTCACATATAAATTGTCGGCTTCATTAGTGATGCAATTTTAACAGTTTTAGGTACTTTTCACATAAACACCTAAAGGTTTTTCAGTTCCTAAAATTCGCGTCTTTGGTACCTAAACTAAGAAATAATAGCAATTCATATTTTAACTTTTGTAAAGCTTGATCAGTTCAACAAAAATATCAGAGGTAAATTTGTTAAGAAAGTTATTTCAGAATAATCATGTTTTGTATTGAACGTTACTTTTCTTTTAATGTGATTTTTAAAACAATTTTGTTCCACAAAGTGCATTGTTAACATAAAAAAAGGTGATATAAAATGTGATTAATGTTAGAAATTAGATTTCTAGTTTTATTTTTTTGTATTGAACGTTACTTTTTCTTAACATTACCTAAAAGCATTTTTCTGCCAAAAATGTATTATAGACATTTCAAATATAATAAGAGTATAAATTTAAGACTTTGAAGTACATAAAAGTTTTGTAATTTTTTTAAATTTTGGTTTAGAGAAGGTTTTTTCAATTGAAACAATTGATCTGAGTGCAACATTTATATTGAAACCTCTCTTTTAAATATTCTGCTTCAGTCGACATAGATTAAAATTAGTTCTTTCATCAGTCGATCATGTTTTGTATTGGGAAAAATTTACGGTATTGCTTGAATTTTAAACGAAAACCAACTAATTTACGATCTTCTAAACATCCATTTTATTTTTTGGTTTAGCTTTTGTACCAGTAAGCAGATAATAAGTTCAACGGTAAAACGTAAGTTAGTTTTATTAACTCTAGAAATCCAACAAACGATATCGGACGGTTGGCATCATGGAGCAGGTCTTTAAATTTAACGCTACCCCTTATCGCTTTTTTTTAACTAATTGAAAAATTTGCTGTTTGGTTAAATTTTTTCTTTTTATTTCGGAGATGAGAAATATTGTGTTCATATAAAAATGTCTTGATTGTTACTCTGGAAAGATCATGTTTAAATTTTGGAATGTCAAAAAATACTTTACAGATCGGATAGAACTTGAGCTTCTTTATGGGTTGTTTTTGAAAAACAAAAAAATTAATTCATACAAAAATGTCTTGAACGTTACTCTGAAAAGTTCTGAAACATGATTTATCTTTGAATTTTTCGAAATTACTCTCTTACTCAGGTACAATTTTAAAGAATTTTTTTGTGTGCGTTTGGTGCTAACCTGAATTTGTTCCACAGTGTAATCATACAAAACTATTTTGAACGTTACTTTGTAAATTGTTTAAACAAGATTTAGCTTTAAATTTAGGGATAGTAAGAATACCTTAACAGAACAGGTATAATTTGAGAGAATTTGTTGGGTGTCTTCGAGTGAAAAATATAAAATTCATACAAAAATGTATTGAACGTTACTTTGAAAAAGCTCTGAAATATGATTTAGCTTTGAATTCAGTTACAGTAAAAATAACTTAACAACTTGTTTATGGCGTGTTATTGTAGGAAAAAATTTTAAATTCATATAAAAATGTCTTGAACGTTACTTTGTATACGGATTTGTAGCTCTCAAACAAAATTTAGATTTGAATTGTTCGATAGCAAAAATAACTCATCTTCTCAGTTATAATTTTAAAGAATTTTTTTAGTGCGTTTGGTTGAAAATATGAAATTTATATAAAAATATCCTGAACGTTACCATGTAAAGCTTTTAAATAAGATTTAGCTTTAAAATCCAGGTTGGTAAAAATAACTTAACACCTCAAGTAGAACTTGAGAGAATTTCGGCTGAAAATATATAAAATTTATACAAAACTGTCTTGAACGTTACTTTGAAAAGTTCTTAAAAATAGTTAGGTTTTAAATTTTTAGAATGCTTAAAATAATTTTAACTGTTCCGGTATAACTTGAGAGATTTTGTGACGTATGTTCCATATGAAAAAATACGAAATTCATGCTTAAATGTCTTGAACGTTACTTTTAAATTTTTTTTAAACAAGACTTTTAATTTAAACATTATTTTAATATTTACGCCTTCTCTATATATTCCTCTTTACAATTTGATGCATGATTGCGGGTGAGCGGCATTCATCACTACTTTAAACTCACAATACACTCACAATACGATTATGGCCAAGTTGTACCACAAATCTCTCTTCACCAATATTTTCAAGTGCACAATGCATAAATCCACACATACTCGTACTTACATCTGTACAAGTACTTTGATGTGTATGAATGAATGTGTTTGTGAGTTTAAGTAGTTCATTGTCAATAATATTTTCAATATAGCTGTTGCGTTTGCCATTGTACGTACGTACACAAATACATAAAGAACATGCACATGTATTACAGCCATTCAACACATTCTTCTAATTTTTCATTTGTCCTGCCACAACAAATCCTTTACTAATGCCATTGTACAAATTTTATATAAAATTTTCAGTTTTTATTACTTTTTTGTGTTTTACGTCCTACTTTTATAATTTGTCTTGTTTTCTTATTCCTGCTTCTAATGTTGTCTAGCATAAGGAGACAAACAGACAGACAGACAGCTATAGACGGAAATGTTTATGTTGAATTTTCTGCATTATTTGTAGACTTTAATTAGAACAAATTAAATAAAACTCATCTGGAATTAAATTTCGTGCTTGTTTTCATCGACTTCTTTTCATTTGGAAAGTTCGAGTTTTTTTTGTGATTTAATTTTGAAATGTTGGTCAAGGTTCTGCTAAAAATTATTAAAATGAACCATTTAAGAATTTTAAGTAACTTAACTGGTATAAACGTCTGTTTCCTACAGAAAATTCCTAATATTTTAAATTGCAGATTATATATCATCTATACCTGCCTTTACGGATATTTTAGAAATTGTTAATCCTTTAAGGACACATAGAGAAATAAAACAAAACAACTTTTCATTAAATATTCTTTAAAAAACATAAAAAAACTAAAATATTTTAAGGCAAAAAATTGCGCCTTTTTCAAATTGCACCTTTTCCAAAGTAGGTTCTGAGCTAAACCAACTCGTCTGCTTAATTTTGTCATTCATGACAAAATAAAAACAAATCAAACTTGCCCTAACCACCCTTCGTTCAAAGAAGGAAAAAAGGAAATCTCAGAAAAGTGTAAAAAGGATAAAAATGATCAAATTGTGTTTTGTTTTTTCTTTTTTGCTTTTGAATCATGAAAAAGGGGTGCTTTTTAAAAAAAGAAGCATCCTGTGTGTTTCCCCCTTTATTTCCAAAATGATTAAATAAAAAACGAAATCAAGGCAAGGGTAGATGATGGAAAAGAAAAAAAAAAACATATTGTTTAATGCTAAAATACAACCAGCTGCCGCTTGAAATGCATTTGTTTGAAAAACTGTCTGTTGCTTTGCATTTACACACACTCTCGAATACATTTCGGCGATAAAAGGATGATGTAAACTGATCGCTACTTGATTATATAACTCTTCTTGCTTTTAAATTGTGCATATGCGATTATGTGAATGTAAATTTTTTTTGGCATATCTAAAAAAAAAAGGTGACTGACTGGCTGGCTGTATGACAAAGATCGCTTTCAAGTGCATCACAATAAGAACCGCTAAAACTTATTTTATTTTCATTGTTTTCCTTTTGTAAAAACTTGAAATTCTTTTTAGAAACAAATTTGAATTTGAATTGAATTTGAAACAATCTTAATTCTTTTCATGAATTAAGAGCCACATATTTTAATAAAAATTATTCATTTTTTAAATTTTCTTTTAATGAATAAAAATATTTTCCTAAAATGTGGCTTCTTCATAAAAATTGCCTTTATTATAAAATTAAATTTTTCATAAAAGTGCCTTTTTCATAAAAGTAGATTTTTCATAATAAATGATTTTTTCATTTAAAAGTAACAATCTTAATTCTTTTCATGAATTAAGAGCCACATATTTTAATAAAAATTATTCATTTTTTAAATTTTCTTTTAATGAATAAAAATATTTTCCTAAAATGTGGCTTCTTCATAAAAATTGCCTTTATTATAAAATTAAATTTTTCATAAAAGTGCCTTTTTCATAAAAGTAGATTTTTCATAATAAATGATTTTTTCATTTAAAAGTAACTTTTTAATAGAAAAATTAACTCTTCCATAAATGAACCTTGTTCTTAAAAAGTACTTTTTCCATAAAAAAAATTAAATGTTTCATAAAAAACTACCTTTTTCACTAAAAAGTAGATTTGTCATAATAAATTTCTTTCTTCATAGAAAAGTATCTTTTTAATAGAAAAATTAACTTTTTCATAAAAAGTACCTTCGTCCTAAAAAGTACTTTTTCCATAAAAAAAAGTAAATTTTTCACAAAAAACTACTTATTTCATCAAAAAGTATAATTTTTCATAATAAATTGCTTTCTTCATAGAAAAGTACCTTTTTAATAGAAAAAGTAAATTTCTATAAAAACGAAAGTTTTCATAAAAAGTATGTTTTTTTTTTAGGTGAAATAGTTGCCAGGAATAAAAAATGCGCGAACAATACTTAAATGCAACTACAAAGTAAAAAGTGGCCATCAAAATTTTAGGGAAATTGAACAATTTTTGAGTCAACTTTAACCTTTCCAAAAAAATAAATTGGCTTAGAAAATGTATCTGCTGCAAAAATGTTCATTTTGAACACTGATTTTTTAGAAAATTTATATATAAAAAAAATGTACTTAAGGTATGCGTGTACTTAAAATGTGCCGCTTAAAAAAATACTATTTCTTTAAATTCAATTTCGTCTTGTGTGTTTCTTCCCCTCTAATTATTATTAATTAATTGATGCTGAGCTGATAGCATAGAATTCGAAATTGTATTGCAATAAAATTATTCAACCGTATGTGATGAACTACGGGCATTTACATGAACTTTTCTGCACCAACTGCCTGCCTGCCCTCTCAATATTATCAATGATTTTGCAATCGTGCAAAACTCCTCTTGTTTTTTTTTTCCAACACAACACAATTCAAACACTCATTGTCGTCAATGTAATGAAACCCTAAAATTTGATTAAAAATATTTAAAAAAAAAGCGGTACAAAAAAACACATAATTCTCAAATGAGAGATTGTATGTGTAAGTGTGTGTGTATGCATTCTTGTGTTTTTTGTTTAGGGTAAAAAAATAAATGCTGTTTTTTGGGCAAAAATCCAAAATATTTTCGCGCCAAACCTACAAAGAAACAATAATTATTTACGGTTTGTGTATATATTTTGTTCAAAACAGAAATGGGTTTAAAGACGCACACACACACACACATGCGAGTATATATGTATTTATCTACTACTTTTAAGCTACAAACCCCTAAAATGATTGACTAAAGCTGCGAAAAGTTGCAGGGCTGCAGCATGTCTGCTTGAATCGTTGAACTAGAAACAAATTGTTATATTAAAAAATTTTACAAAACCTAATTTACAAGTTTTTATTTTTCTATTCGTAAAAATATGTGACCTTTTGTTTGACAAGAAATTCCTTCAATCCCTGCAACTAGAAAAAAAAAACTTTTTTCGGAAGGGACGTTTTTTCCGGGGGAGGGGGGGCCTATAAAAGCTCAAACATTAAATTTTTATGGTATTAAAGCGTAAGTAATTCATTCCTCGCCCCACAAAAGGGGGCAGGGAAAATATGGCAGTTTACGATCTCCTGAGTCCAAGTTTAGGTTTTTGAACTTTCGCCGACGTTAACAGTACCATTTTCTAAGCAAAAGTACGGGAAAACTTAAAACAAAATTTTATTTTTTCTTATGTAGGATTAGTTATTTCTAAGGGGAACTTTTTTTCTTATTTTCATACATAAATAGCCTATGACCATAACACATATTTGTGCCAAGTTTCATCAATTAAATAATAAAAAAATTAAATAAACAATTAAATAAACAAATTAATTAAATAAACAAAAAAAAAAAAAAATAATGTCCGGCTAGATTGGCAAAATATCCCTATGGGCAATGTTAGGAAATACAGTAGTTTTGATATAACCGCCTTCTTTAAGTGCTCTTTTGACTTGACTGCATAAAATTAATAATTTTTGCTACTATTCATTAAAAATCCATTCAAATTTATTTTCAAGTGCACTTTTTGAACCTGCACATTTCAGTTAAATGACCAAAATTTTTGGAATTTTAAAATTACTTTCATATAAAAAATCAATGTTAGCTGCACTTTTACTTAAAATACATATTTTCTGTAATAATTCTTCAAAATCCTTTTTTAAGTGCAGCTACAGAAACCTGCATACTTACCATATATTTTTTTTAAAGTTTTAAAATATTTTCATATAAAACAGTGAAAATTTCGTCATGGTTAGTTATAATCTGCCGTGGCTAGGAACAATTGGGATAGTCATAAAGTCATATGTCATAAAATAAAAGCACACCAAAATATGGTTAGTGGGAACACCCCGTCATAATTGTGTCAGGTGACAAAAACAAAAACAAAAACAAAAACAAAAACAAAGTAGCGATTGGCCATCAAAAAATTTACCAGTGGCTTCTCTTCCACTGCACTCCATTTTTTAGTCGGATTAGTGCGCATACGAGTACGTTTTCATTTTGGCTTAAATGTAAATATTTCTTAATTCAGTCCGACTTGTAAATAAAGACAATGATAACTTACCTGTAAATCTTCTAAAATGTCATTATCAATTAAAATGATCAAATTGTGTTTTATCTCTACGAACTTGCTGAAATAGATATAAACAAAAGCAGCTGTTGCCGGTGAAATGAGCTGAACTATTTTTTTGGACGGCGGCAAGTGGAAAAACGTTAACAAGCTGCCAGGCAGATAACTTACACAAACACATATTGTTATTCGTGTGTAATTTATAAGTGGGGCTGCTTGTAAATACTATCTCTGACTCCACTGAAGAGTTTCAGCTGCTCGACTAAGGTTTCTACTATTATTTTATGACAAACCATAAACATACCTCATATCTTATTATATGACTTTTTTGCTTGAAGCACAACATTTTTTAAACTATTGTAAAATAATAAGACATTATGACAATATGACCGATCATTTGTATAGCATTCACAACCTTGCTATGTGGTTTTAGATCTTGCTAATTAATTCTCACTTCCATGTTTTCCTTTGTTCTGAGAACCGGCCACAGATGGTACATCGAAGCGTCCAGGCAGATACTTCTTTACTGTTATGTTTTGTATTATCTGGAATGAGATGTGTTGAAAACCTTTTTATAAAACTTAAAGACTTTTAGGAATCGAACCGAGGAACTTTGGTTTAATAGAGAGCCAATCTAAACACCACACTACTACACCTTGCTACCTCTCAGCAGCCAGTGCACACAAGTTTTAATCTGTCAAATTCTTACATTAGGGGCTGTGCACATATTACGTAACGCTCCAGGGGGTTAGGGGGGTTAAAGATTTGTTACGGATGGGAAATTTTGCACTGAAAAATTAGTGAAAAGTGTAACGAAGGGGGGGGGGGGGGGGTATAAAATCTCTGAAAACAGCGTTACGTAATATGTGCACAGCCCCTTATCAAAAATCATTTATTGTAATTCATAAATAATTTACAAAATTATAAACGTAAATTGAGGGGCAACTGTTCCGTTCCGTTTTTAAGTTTTAAAACTTGTATGGACTTTTCGGGAGTAAGTCATTTCTTAAATTATATTTTAAATGTCCTTGAACTTAGTAAAAATAATTCCTACTTTTAGAAAATGCTCTCCCAAATTAAATAACGTCTTTTTTTTAGTGTAGTTTTCTACATTTTTCGAAAGGAATATCTCTCGATGATCTTACCCGGCTACGATCGCATATACTTTGCAAGAACTTTTAATGTGATTTTATTAAAATATATATTTTGGAAGAAATGTATTTTTTATAAAATTTTTTCATAATACGATGTGGTTTTTTTCTTCGAGATAAAGTGCATAATAATTTATTTCGAAAAACTCTTTAAAACATTTCTCTAAGGTTTGACAGGCAGGTTTGACTTCCATACATTCACGCTCTGATAACTGACATCTTCCGAAAAATAGTCAAAATTATTCAATGAAATGTTAATTATTTTGACTTGAAGTTCGTTTAATATAAATTTTTTTGCATAAAATTATTTTTTTATTAAAAAAAAATTTCCAAAGCCCTTTAGAATTGAAAACACATAGAAAATGTTTTTTGCCTTTACGGAAGGTTGAACTCACATCATAATGTTTGTTTCGAGACCAACCAAGATCTCATCATCAGAATTCTTGTCCGCTAACAAGTGCTTGATGGATGGTCTTAAAACAAACATCATGATGTGAGTTCAACCCTCCATGTAGTCAAATATAGTTTGTTTATATCTTTATAGAAATTTCTTTTAATTAAAAAATAATTGTAAAACGTTTTTTTTTTTTCATTTATTGTGTGTTACGCAAATAATAATTAAAAAAAAAATATTTTTAAAAATTAATTAAAATCATACATACATTCTTAATTGTGTCAATTTACTTTTAATTGAGCAAATAAATTTGCTGTTCATATCCATATACAAAATTAGTGTTTTTTTTTTTTTTGACAGCTGAAAAATAAATATTGTTGTTATTTTATTTGCTAAAATTTAAATGTATAGAGTTATAAAAAATGGATTACAATTCTGTTTTAAAAGACATTTAACTATGTATCTTATAATAGAAATGTCGAAATCTTGCTGACCGTGCGATCGGTGTTTGAGTGTAAAAAGGATCTAATAATTTGATATTCCTTTGGAGAAGGGTTGCATTTCGTATTTTACTCAATTAGTAATATAATTTAGTACTTATTGCACAATTTACTTATTGAAGTCTTGTATGGTAAATTGAGCACAATTAAGACGTAAATTGAATAAATTTCTTAATTGTAAAATTAAAGCGTATGTCTGAACATGGTATAACTCAGAATAATAAAAATATTTTTGGATTGAAAATTATCAGAAAATTTTTATTAAAAAAAATCGGGGTAAAATCTGTAACTCCCCAGTTTAACACTGATATTGCATTTAAGTTGAAAAATATGATAATAAAAACACAATATTCAATTGAAAACAAAATTAAAGACATCCAATCCAATCCAAAATCTTTATTGAAGTCGCGTCAGCTTTGATTTACGGCAATAATACGGAGGGGTTCAGAAGGGATGCCTGATGGACATGGATTGTACGGATTATGCATGATTGTTTAATGTGCTACAAATAAAAAACAAAACTTATCATCCATAGTTCTTTTTTAATTAAAATTTTTTTGGCTTCAATCAAGTCTAAGTCAATAATTGGCAAAATTTATTCTCTTACATTTTTGTTTTAATTTAAAACGTTTTTTTTTTTTTTTTTGAATTCTGGTATTGGACATAGGCGACATAATTCCTTACTTCACAAGTACATAAAAAAAGGCAGCTAAACCACAAGATAAACACACATGCGACTAATTCTGCCATTAGTCCCAGCAAATGTGTTGCAATTATCGAACAACATACTTTTTCAACCACTAACTACATACCGTCCGAATTACATACTTTACCATTGTTACAAGAGTACTTATTTGTAAGCAAACAACACATTTTTCTCTCATGAGCGCAGTAGTAGTGTCTTTTCTTATCATTCTGGTATGAAAAAGTTCAAACTGAATCACACTTGACAATGTTCAGTACTCAGCACAGACTTTTAATGCCTGTTCGCTCGAAAGAAAGAACTTCTTCGAAATCGGCGAACAAGCACTTCATTTGTATTTATTATATTTTGAATTTTGAATAAGTCAATGTGGCAAGTACTTGCCTCCAATGATATCGCCATGTTAAAGTAACTTATTAAAATTCCAAAGTAGAAGTAGTGAAGGGTCTGTCTATTTGCTTATTTTCTCAATATTTTTCCATCGATATCGCAGCTGGATTGAAATTTATGGAATTCAGTTCAAAAATCAAAAATTTTTGACAACGATACTGGTTTCTTCTAAGATTTCTATTGATATTGAGCCACGCAATTGAATTTGATTGACCTCCACTAAACGTTACATGTTATCTTGCGAACATATTATTGTTATAAATTTTTATTTTTTGCGATGTCATTTATTCGTTTTCTCATTTCCGAAGTTTTATTTTATAATGTTTTCTGAAATTCATTGAACTTTCTATCAAGACTCAAACACTTTGTCTTTTAGGACAGGAGCCTTTTCAATAATTTAAAAATTTAAAAATCTATCTATTGTTTGTGCTCAATTTGTTTTTTTTTTTTTTTACCAACGGTGTCTTTGAAAAAGGTCAATGACTACGGAATTTTTCATATTTTTTTAGCTACTTTTAGCTACTTGGAATCTTCAAGAGCAACAAGCCGGGGTAGTTTTTGTGATTCAATAAATATTGGTGTAATTTAAGATGTTGTCTTTGTCAAGCATTTATTTATGTTCTTTATTTTTATTATTTCCACCACTCAGGCAATTAACCTGAATAAAAAATGCTTATGGAAACCTCTGGAAAAAATACCTAACTAACGAAAATGTCCTTGAATAGTTAATGAAAATTTAAATAGTTCTCCAAAAGTTCACTATCAGAACAAAAATTGAAATTTACAATTTCCTCAGACATACTTTCAAATCGATAAACATCTTCTTTTTCGATTTGAAGGCTAACCGTCAATAGAAATTTCGTTTTGTAAGTCATGATCGTGGAAAATGGTATATAATTTAATTTGTTCAATCACCAGCAAGACTGAAGAATATCTTCATTATTCAAGACTGAAGAAAATGTTCATTCGAAACCACTGGAATGAAATTAGTTATTTTGTTGAACACAAAAAAATTAGTCCTAAAAATTACTCCTTGAGAGTATTGCTTAAGTTACATTTACTTATTAAGGCCGTGTCACATAGAATCCGTCATACGTTATCCGTCGCCTTTTTCAACTGACGTAAACGTATTGACGGAGAAGGCTGTCACAATGAGTACTTTGTTGACGGAGAGAAAATCATTGAAAATTTATTTAATTATAAACTTTTTCTTTATTTTTTTATAACTCCACCAAAAGTTTATCAAATCGAATAAATTTGAATTGAAATTATTTTATTTTTGAGCGAACAACACAACCAAAACAAAGAACAAATCAACTAATAGTTGTCAAAGTACTCAACGTACGTTAAAAGTTAAAAGTTGCCCAACTTTGTACTTTGCGTTGACGTACATGCTTTAATACTTGCTGTATTTATTTCGTACAGACACAGTATTTATTGTGTTGTTTCTTATAATAGAGAACAGAAGAAGGTATAGTAAAGAGAGGGTATAATAAAACAAATATGTACATGAAAAAAAGAGAATGTATTTAAGTATTTGTTTTTTGTACTTTTGCAAAAGCCTAGTACACACGGATTCCACTCATCTGTGTGTTTTGAATAAATATAAAAGTATGTAAGTATATTTATCCTAAATTGATACCGTCTAACAAGTATAAACAAGAACACATTTTTCAATCCTGTCCTGCATCGTTAATATTATAAATATTATAAATTATAAATTTAAACATTAACTCCCATATTCGTAAACTATGGGCAAAGTTAAAGTACATACACAGTAAAGCCGCTTTCGCCATACAAAAAGGCTGACTTCCAAAACGTTCGTATACAAAGTTTGTATACAGTATTGCTACTGTATTTAAATCACATACATATGCAAAGTTCCGAAACAATCCAACAACTCTAAAACCGATGCCTTGTTTGCTTTGTTACTGCGTTAAAAATACTTGGTGGTGGTGTTTTAAATGGTATGCATTGTATAATTATTGTACTGCGGCGTTATGAAATGTGATGCTTTGTTCAAACACAAAGCAATTGACGTTTTGGAAGTCAGCCAAAGCGTACGAAACAGTAACCTAACTAACCTTTTTTTTAAAGCGACTGTAAGAGTCTTCACTACATTCAAAATTAACATTAGGAATATTACGGCATTTAGCAAAGACTAGAACTTTTAGCATCAATTACTAGTTCAGTTATCGAAAAATTTCCCTTATTAGAGTGTAAATTGCTTATAAACAAACTGCAAGAATACAAAACAGTGAAGTTTGTGGCTTTACTAAACACATTGTGAAATATGGTGGGATTTTATAGAACACAAAAGGGAATTATCAAATGACACAACCTTTGTAGAACCAAATATGCACACCTAAACACACATCACACACACACCTTAAATGTAAATTTTTGCTACCTACGCAATGAATTTGTATTTGGTAAAATAAAAATAGAAGGCAACAATTTTTAGAAAATATAATTCTTAAAACCAAAAATATTTGCTATTGAAAATAATACAACAACAGTTTGGCTAATAAACTTTTATTTTTAAAATTTTTATGAAAAACAATATTTTTTTCTATATGTAGATAGTTAGGATTTCATGGCTGTTTTTTATAGCATACTCCTCTTATAAGCGAACAACTCTAAAAACCGAACAAAAGTACCCCGACGGTGAGTATCCGGTTATGGGAGGTTTCACTGCGTATGAATTTTGTGGCTGCGGACGAAAGGAAAACAATTTTTGATGGTTTACATACATATATTTCATACCAGACATCAGCAATAAGTGGTAAATTTTCGGGTATACTTGATTATGCACATTGATTTTTATGATCTAATCGTTTTTGTTCAAAAGCAAAAAGCACTTGTTTACGCAACCGTTCGTTTCAAACATTCAGTTTTATTCACTTGTTGGTTTTGTACTAACATGAATGTTCTGCAGCATTAATTTTGATATCGTGGTTCAGAATGAGTAAAAATTTCATTCAAATATCTTACATACTAAACTTTTGAGACAAATATTAAATATTTACCATTAAGTTGTTAGCGAATGCGCAATTTTAAACTCGTTTTCTGCAAATAATTTTTTTTTTATTTATGACTCTTTTGCAGCAAAGGTTCGATATGCCTTATATTCATTGTATCATGCAATCAAATCATGCACATTCGCATCAAATGATCGAAATGATTTACACTTGTTGATGAATTTGCTGCTTGTGCATAAAAAGCGAACGAGTATAAACTTGAATAATATTTGTTTGTGTTGTTCTTAAAATTTAACGTTAGGGAATAAGTAGGCTCGATCATATTTGTTGCAGCTCACTGTTTCATACGTCATCATTTATAAAGAAAACAAATATGTAACGAGAACACATACTATTGTAAATTATCCCAGAAAAAATTGGTTATCTTTTATTTTCATCATATTTTGTTTAGACTGCTCTAAACTTGTATTTAATGACTTCTAACTTATTATTTGTAGTCTAAGGTGGCAAGTACCTGCATTCAATTCTTATGAAAAATACATTTTTTAAAAATCTCAAGTAAAAAAATTGAATAGTGAATACATTTTGCATTTGCATCAAAATGTTGGCTGGGTAATTATGCAAAATGATTGTACGTAAATGCGTAGGTATATGTTATTATATTACAGCATATAAATACATAAGCACATACGCATGTACATATACTTGCATTTACAGTCCTTCTTTTATAATACCAGACACAACAAAAACCCGGCAAAAAGGATACCTAAAGGTCAAATCAATATATTTTTTCAATTTATGTATTTCGAACACGAACAATAACAATGCCGATTCTGATTCCGACGATGACGAAAACAATAAAACGAAAATAAAGCCGATTAAATTTTGTAAGAGTATTTTTTGCAGACATGGGGACAGTAAACAGTACGATTGTTGAGTTTTTAAAAAGGTGATTCATGCACTAAAGCAAACACTTGATCATAAAAATATGAAAAGATCAAAGAAAAAGAGACAAATTTTTATAGAAATTTTTTAAGATGTATACAAATTAGTGGAATTTCAGATATTTCATTAAAAGAATAAACAAATATTGAAATATTTTTTTTACATATTATTTCTTCTTGACTGTTTGCCTAAGTCGTATTCAAGAAAACCGTAATTTTTAAGTCCCACCAAAAGTATATGTATCCTTTAGCAAGAATATAAGTCTAGCCACCTCTGCAAATATTCCAAAAATTTATTTCTGTGTACTTAAGCGTCAAACCCAGCGAACATTAAAGCAAGAGTTTAAATTACATATGTATATATAAACTTACTTATAAAGGGTGTATTTTAAAGAGGTATAAAACATAAAGTTGACAACACTTTCTAAATGTCGGACATTTTGTCAGCTTTCAAATGATTTATGTTTAGTTTGGTTTGGCATTTCAACATGAATAGTCTGGCGCTTTCAAATTCTGAAAATTTATTTTGAAAATCATGATTCTGTTCGAAATACTTATCGTGCAGTACATCTATTTTACGGTCAACTCACTTGAAGCTCACTTTTGTTTGAGTGGATACGTCAATAAACAAAACTGCCGTATTTGGATTGATGATAATCCTAAATTTATGTTGAGACACTGTTACATCTAGAAAACTGACAGCTTGCTTTGCTTTATGAGCTGTTGGAATTATTGATCCGTACTTATTTAAAAATGATCCTGGTCAGAACGTTACAGTCAATGGTGACGGCTATAGAGCTATGATTACTGACTTTTTCGTTTATCAATTGAACAACTATGATGTGCAGGAGCTGTGGTTTCAACAAGACGTCGCCAACAGCTCGTGCCTCAATTGATTTATTAAAGGAAACGTTTGGTAACCGCATAGTTTCACGTTTCGGACCCGTGAATTGGCGTCTAAGATCGTGCGATTTGACGCCGCTAGACTATTTTCAGTTGGGATATGTGAAGTCGCTATTGTATGCCGATAAGCCCGAAACGATTGATCACTTGAAGCACAACATTCGCCGTGTTATTGCTGATATACGGCCACAAATTTTGGAAAACGTCATCGAAAATTGGACCGTGGCGGCCAGAATATTATTTTTCGAATAAAGTAAATTTCATGTCAATTTAAAAAATTCACTTTTGTTTTATTCCATTCCAAACTTGTATACCTCTATAACAAACACCCTTTATATACATACATATAACTGATCTGTTGTTTAATATTAAACGTGAATTTGTTTGCATTTAACAAATTTTATGTGATTTTAACATTTATTACGTTTTTATTTAAAGAACAACATTCTTCAGCTTGCGAAATTCATCTTCTCTAAATATTTGAAACTTTGTTTCACGACCATTTCAAAGTAAGTAAAATATTTTGAGTTGAACATTTTTTAAAAATAAAACAAAAATTTTAGTTATAAAATTTTAATTTAATATTAAATTATATTGTACGTTTTAAGGCCTTAAAACGGGACAATTTGATATTTTTGGTATATTTTGTTTTTGTACAAATATTTCATAAATGAACATACTTTCAAGGAACTGAAATGGGAAAAAACTTGTACTTATGTTAGTCATTTACTTATGGTATTTTTTTTTTACTTTTGGGACCTTTACACTTTAATAATTCACTTTATGGATTTTTATGAAATTCGGTAGACGGATAGATTGTGGCCCAGATTAAAATGTCGAGTACGTTTTAAGGGGTGAAAAAGAGACAAATATGTACATTTGGTATTATTTTTTTAATAATATTTTAGAATTTTTTTTATAAATTCGTATACATACTTTCTGCGGGCTGGAATGAGAAAAACTGGTATGGTTGGTACTTTCTTATGGTAATTTTTTACTTTGGTGGTTTTTTAATTTTGGTCCTTTTTCTCATGAGAAATATTTCTTATGAAATTTGTTAGACGAAGAGCATGTGGCCCTGATTAAAATATAGAGTACTTTTTAAAGAACATACATTGGGACAAAATAGTACTTTTGGTACTTTTTTGTTTGTTTATTATTTTAAGTTTATTATTTATGTTAACATACAGTGCACTTTGTTTGGGAGGTAAAATGAGAAAAGTTGGTACTTTTTATTTTTTGATCATTTTGGTATACAAACAGCTCATTAACATGTAGCATGAACGAAGGCACTGGTAAAAGCTACTAAGATATAAAACGAATAAGCGTAACCTAATGTAGTCTGGTGTTTGTTTACCATAGTCGATGGAAAGGTAATCTCTTAGGGTACTTTCGTGACAACTCGAGGATGGTGGTGAACATTCAACTTCACACGGTGTTAAGAACAGCAAGAGGTTGGAAGGAAAAACAAATCGTTTTGTTACCAATAAAAAATCTTAACTAGTACATTTCTAAAAAAAACTTCACTGCTCTTCTTCTGTGATAATCTGCATTATTTTTGAAAAGAATTCTAACATAAAAGTCCAAAGATATTTTCTAAACATTCCTAAACTTTTGATTTTAATTTCATATATTAAAACCAACCTTAAATATTTGCTGGGTTGTGGAATATGGTGGGTGGTTTTTACCAACTCAAGTGGTGGGTGTATCAGTAGTTACAAAAATATTATAAAGCGCGTAGTCATTCATTCATTCATTCATTCATCGAGACAGTCAGTCACAAAATAACATTTAAACAATCGTGTCGATTTATCTTATTTTTTTTTTCTTCACATTTATCTAATAAAAATTATTTAAAAAAAAAAGTAATCTTAAAGTTAAGAAAGAACAAAACAAAAAAAAAATTGTAATTAAAAAAAAAATAGAAAATGTTTATTTAAAAAACATCAGTGTCGTGAAAATTGATTTAAAATTTTTAAGCACACGTATGTGTGTGTGCCTAATTATATATTTTTATACTTACAAACATTACACATAAGTATAAGCAGCACTCAGTTAATTTGTATGAATCGCTGCTAATCACTTGTGATTATGAGGAGCTTTAAGTCAAAGTGAGTAAATTCTTTTTAATATTTTAGGTGAATGTTTCGCAATTAATAAAAAAGTAAAAAAATACTTTAATATTTTCAAATTTGTATTTAATTATAGAGGATTTTTCACTCATGCCAGTCATAAAGAAAAAAAAACAATGCTTTTTTGAGAGTGTATAAATAAACAAAAATTCCTCACTCTGCCTCCTCTGACACATACTCGTATATATATTCATTTAGCCACAAAACTTTAATTTGGCGGGACTTTGATCAATAATGATTTCTAACATAAGATATGAATATGTAATATTAATATTAAAAATACGACTATTGAAAATATACACTCCGGTTCAGTTATTTAAAGGAACTAAAAATACCATATTGAATTAACTGACTGCAAAAGCTTTAAAATATCAAAAGCTTTTTTTTTTGTATTGAAATCGAAAGCAGCTGGGAAGTGATTAAGATCTGTTTCAGCTTCACAATAATTTGCGGATTATCCTAGGCTGTTTTGTTTCTTAATTGTCTTCAGATATCAATCGAAATTTCTGAAAGTGAAATAGTAGATTTGAATGTACACATTTAGTCCGTTAGGAGATCAGAGCGTTTTAAAGGTGATTGAACAAATGAAACAGAAAAATAAAATCACAAATTTGTTCTCATAATAATTACTTTGGGTATTTGTTTTCAAATATCTTGAAATTTTTCATTAACATTCAAATATTGCTTACTAAAAATTCCCTTCATAGTCGGTCTCGGCCGGGCTTAGGGATTGTCTCCACCATGGTACTTCAAAAAAAAAACTAACATATATGATTTTCTTAAAAAAAAAAAAGAGATGAAAATAATTTTTTTTTCAAAGAAGAAATGAGTTGCGTTTTTTAAACAATTTCCCAACGATACTAATTTTATGTACATTTTTAACACTCACTAGTTCGTATCTGACAATATCTGCCACAATTCCGAATTTTTATTTTATTATTCAACAATTTTTTTCTCTTCTGTTAATGGTTTGTTTAGTGCTGGCAAATTTTCATCAATTTAAATGGAAATTTACAACTAAAAAAAAAAACTCAGTCGAACTTCAACGTCTTTGATGTTCTTTTCAGATTTATTTGAGAACTTGCAAATTGAATAAATTTTACTTGTAATTATTTAAATATTTATAATGGCGCTGTTAATTTATATTCTTTATTTAATTGCTCAAAAACACAATTAAGTTGTAATAAATGTTTTACCAACAAAAAAAAAAGAAGTCAATTGTATAGTGAAGGACAAGTGTAGCGTGTAAAGTTTTGTTTTTTGTTTATTAAGAGAAAAGCTTTTTTATTTATATTCACGTTTGTAAAAACTATTGCAGATGATCAGATATGTTCACGATTGACGCCAGTATATCTATTGATGTCCCATCATACAGCGCTCTTAAGAACGAATGAAGTTGAGTGTTCTCCACTAACCCTGAGTTTCTGTAAAGACACCAGTGTAGCTTGTAATTGAGACGCAGTTTGAAACTTCTTTTGCATGGACCACTCATCACGCATAAAAGCTTGAGCTCAGCAGCTCACACGAAGCAGCCGAGACCGTCCAGCAAGATAAAAGACTTCTAAAGAATCACACTATTCTGATATTTCCCAATACCCGGCAATAGAGCACAAACGGCGGAGCTTCTGTTAAGTTAGCAACAGCACATAGACGCTTATACCCAGCAAAAACTACTACTTCGGCCGAAGCAGGTTTGTAAGGGAGAGATGCTTGTTGTTGTGTTGCCTCCTGCTGCAAAAAGCGCTTCGAACATGCATGATTTTTGTTCGCGATGTCCCACTTTGGATCTCTTGTTTTTTTTCATAAAAGAACGCTTTTTTCTAATCATCCAAAATGCGATCTCTCAGCCTTTCTTTTTGTGCAGCCTCGGAAGCGCTTCAAGACTACGCATCTCGAAAGCATGAAATTTTGTTACTGCTTCCAGAAACATAATAATTTTTTGCTGGGTATTGGCTGTCCAAAGGCCAACTAGTAGCAGTCATTAAAACAGAATTTCTCCTAGTGATTTCTTAAGGAAACCTCACCAATTACCGTTCACAAAATTATCGTTCATATTGAGGATACAAAAAACCTAATCAGCGCTTCCATCGCCATTTACATAGAATATGCTTATCGCGAACGTTCTCCAAGACGCAAAGTTTGTTATTTTAGGGATATCGGTTCCCGTAATGTCACTGTATCGTTACTATTCCAACCTCAAAAGAAAATCCGTGTAGGTTAGCTTTCCATCGACTTTAGTCTAGGACGTTGCCTATACACCCTCCACCCGGACGCACATACCATAAAAAGCTATTGGCTCAATTATGGATGGCAGCCAAACGTCAGCTGCGTTCCCAGCTGAAGAAAGAAACTGAAGATTTGTGGTTGCCAGAAAAGCACTAAATACCAACTGAAGCATGACACTTGCCATCCGTAATACAATTTTAAGTAACTGCAAACGCAGCTGAGTTTTGGTTGTCACCCATAATATACCCATAAGATGGTTTTGTCGACCATAGTTGTTTGCAATACACGCGGTATTATGCACTCGATTGTGAATACCGGCAAATATTACTCAGACGTTTTGAAGAGCATCATTATAGATTAAAAAAATAATCTCATCTAGTGCAAAAACAAGTGTGAATTAATCAGTACAATATACGGCTACACACTATTGTAGTAACCTTGGGATAACCCCTTGAACTACAAACTGCAACACCATTCAGCGTACACAACACTGCCACTATTATCTGTTTCCAAATTTGAAGAAATGGCTCGGTACTAAGAGGTTGAGAGCCAACTAAGAGGTTTTTATTATGATGCGCGCTTTTTTTTAAGTATATTAAGACGCAGTTCCTTTAAATAAGTGACTAAATATATTGAGATTAAAAGAAACTATCAACCAATTATCGCAGAGCGCAATTCCGATCGAAAGTAGTTTCGATTCCGAAAATTGTGTCTTCGGAAATTCAAAATTTTGTGTGTAATCAAACCACTTTTAAAATTCAATATGGAATTGACAAGCAATTCATTTGTAGTTAATAAATAAGTTAATAAAAGAGCTTTATATGAGCTTTGTTAGTAAAAACAAGTTAAACAAACGCTTATGGGTATCAAAAACTTTATCACTGTAAAATCGAAATACAAAATAAATTCAGATTCCAGACTGTGAATCAACAATTACGAAATTAAAACCCGTCCGATCGAAATTTGTGACTTGCCCCGTATGTTGGGAATTATAACGATTTTTTGCGGCAAAATAATTAATTTTATCTCTAAATTAACGGAGTTATCAAAAAACCCAAATATTCATGCCCGATGCTCATTTGTTTAAAAAATATTTAATGTTTAAGGGGCTATTCACATATTCCTTAACGCTATTTTCGGAAATTTTTTATCTCTCCCCCAGAGTTTAGAAAAATGTACAGTATTAAATCTTCGTTCCTGCCCGCTTGGACCGTTATGTAATATGTGAATACCCCAAAATACTATTTTCTGTACGAGTCACACCACCAAAGTATGGTTAGTTACTAAAGTGCAGAACCAGGCTTCTTGAGCAAAAATAGCGGTGCAGTTTCTTTAAAGTATCGAATCCATTTTAGGGAAGGTGAGGAATGACATATGGGTGTTTTCATTTCCACACAAAAAATTACACCGTGTTGAAAGGTATATGTATAAAATGTCTTGGCAGCCCTGTAATAATACAACTTGTTATTTTACTAGAACAAAACACAACTTATGCAAAAGTGGAACGCCCTGTTTTTAAAGGATGACAGCTAAGTTTTACAGGGCACTATCAACACTGTCGGTTTTTACGGGGCATAAAGGGTCTGTGCACATATTACGTAACGCTTTAAAGGGTGGGAAGGGGTTACAGATTTGTTGCGGATTGGAAATTTTCCTTTGGAAAATGTGGGAAAGCGCTAGAAGGGGGGATGTATGAAATCTCCGAAAACAACGTTACGTAATATGTGAATGGCCCCAAAGTTCAATGCCTTCCACTGTTAGTGAGGACGACTTTTTAGAATCAAACACACCACCCTTTTAGAGGGCCAAACATTTTTAAGAAACCAAAACCAAAGTACACTTTCTGCATGGAGATGAACCACTTTTTTTTCTGAAAGAAAACACCAACTGTTCTCAACGAGAAAATTTTTTTAATTTTGCATGGTCTGAAATTTTTATATACTCATATGTGTACAAATATGTATACCCTAGATGTTATAGACTCTGTCACAAAACAAGTCATATGACTGGCTCGCAACATATTACAGCCCTAATTTTATATTTCATGGCGTTATCAATCGAGGGAATCAATTAACTCAATTAAAATATCCAGTGGTAGTCTCTAGATAAAAGTTTAAGGAGAATCCACTTTGGAGGTCTCTTTAATGCATTTCAAAATTACAAAAATATTTTTGATATTGAAAAAGATATTTTGTCAACATTTTGGTGTAGTCTAAATATGTATTCGTTCTCTTTTTTTATCGCTCACGAGTAGGGAAAATATTGAACCACTCTCATTTTCATCCGTCCTAGGACAAGTACGTTGAAAACGATTGGTACTAATATTTTTCCTCAAGCTATATTTTGTTGTTGTTTAGAAATTTAATAAAAGATGATAAAAGACAAAAGCTAGATCTTGATAATTCAAGACAAATTAAACAAAATTTGTTTGTAGGAACTCGTAGATGTATTTCTATGTATTCCAAAAATCTTTAGCCTTGGACAATGTACTGCAAATACATACTCGGATATATAATATTTTTTATATTTCTCTTATCTTTTTTAAGTATTTCAGTGGATAATAAATACACTTTGCTATTTGTGTGTGTCTTCATTACAATTCTTTTGTGTATGACTGAACCACAAACTGTAGACGTTACTATTTACCTACGCTATCTATTTTAAAATAAATGTGTATGTCTTTTTGCTTTTATCACATTTCTATGGTGATTTTTTTAAACTTTTGATTGTTTCTCTATATTAAAAAAATATTTACAAAGTTGAGTCAAATAAATGGTTAGTTAGTAGTCGTAAGAATTTATTAGAATATTTTCCATAATGTTTATAATACAACCGACTACGAAACTCGAACCTGGTACCTGGTATATATACGAATGTATGTATGCTGCAAAACAAATATTTTAGAGATATATTTCAATAGTAATTTTTTGCATTGAATATAAAATGAATATAAAGCCTCTGTTATACAGTGCAAGCTCGATTTTCGCGACTAATTAAAAACCAGACCTGTGGGGAAAACTGAATTTTGCCGATAACAGAACCGAAAATTAACACTTAAATTTCTTCAATTACCCTTCACTGACATTGAAACCTGAGTTGGTTTGATAAATTTTTGAATACAAATGACTGGCTTTTGATCGCAAAATCGCTGCTGATATTTGGATAATTTTCCCTTTGTTTTAGAAACTACTTATAAAGCATTTTTTTCCATTCTTGGGTACTTAGCTTTCTTTAAGGTGCAACGTTTGCCAGGACCACTTTCTGCTGTACGTACGAACTTTTTAATAAATTTTCTTGCTTTATAATGCGGTAAACCGAAGACTTATACAACTTGTAGTTCACCCAAATTGAATTTATGGAATCTCCACTTTTAAATTTTTTTAAAATCTCTAATTTTTAAATTTTAATAATTTTATTCGGGCTCAAGGTCATCTCTAATTTTTGAGAAACAGAGTAAGAAAAACAAAATCTGAAAGTATGTAAGTCAAATAATTAAAAAATGTTCTGTAGAGGTTTTCAAATTCGGCATCTTAATGCAATAATAATGTTAAATCACTAAATTTTTTTTTCATTTATAGTTACTAACGCAAAGTCAGGAATTTTTTCCAATTAAATATGAAATATAAACCTCAAAAGAAATATTCGTATTCGTATTCGGCGAATACTGTTTTAAATATTCGTATTCGTATTCGCGAATACTAAAATTTGATATTCGTAACATCACTAGTAGGTACTTGTGTATCACGTATTTTTAATTAAAAATATTTCTCAGTTGAAGCTCAAAATGCTCATAACGCCAAAAATATTGAATTGATTTTAAGAAAACACAAATTGTGCACATTTAACCATAAACGCCTAGAAAATCGTACCTTTCTAAATAAAATAGGGAACATAATTTGCGCGTAAAAGGGTCCACAAATAATTGCCCTGTCAATTAAGTGTAGAAATTTTATGTGTGTGACTGGCCGTTGTGGTACAACAAATAAGAATTCGTCAAGTATTCAGGCAAAAAATATCCATTTCTAATAAAGAACTCTTAACAATACCGGGTAAAGAAATTTTTAAATGTCCGATGAATAATTTTTGCCAGACTCAAAATTGTGTTTTCAGTTCAGTTCTGTGTCCAAAACAATTTTCTTCCAAACGTTTTATTAGGAGCAATTCCATAAAACTGATCGTCTTAAATTCTTTTTATATCTTCTAAAAGAAATTTGGCAGTTTTTTTTTTTGGTGATTTGAAAGCCAATATCTAAAACAATCACCCTTTATCTTTCTTGTGCTTTCATATAAAAATGCTAACAAACAAAAAATTATACACGTGACACCTTCTGCTGCAGTTAAGAGTATTCAGTAGATATCTCTGTTTGATTTTGTTTCAGTCAGTATTATTGCTGTCTATTTTTCAAATGACGCACAAAAACGAAGCATTATATATTTTGTGCTGATTTTGCACGCTTCACCATAAATTGTAAGGGCATATAAATTAGTTTGCCATTCCGTTTGCCATTTCTGCAATATGCTTTTATGCCAACTTAAAAATATTAAGGTTATTTATAAATAGGAAAGGCATCTTTCCTTGTGTTTGAAACGCCGATCATAAAAGTGATCGATATAATTCGGTCTAAAATTATATCATCAAAATCGGTCCATGAATTACTAATGAATTATACTCAAAAAACTAATTTTCTTATGTTTTATCATGTCGCTACGACGAAAAAGTCCCACAAAATGGATAAAACCCCAGAAATTAATAAATCGTCAAACCAGGGAAAACGCCAAACGGAATTAAATCACTAAAACGGACAAACTTCTCAAGGCAATAATTAAAACTGCTAAAACAAACTAACAGCCTGAAATGCAATAAAAGCAGCTGATTTTGTTGCAGCTGATATGTCGCCAAAATGAAAAAATTCAGAGAAAATAAAACAAATCGCCAAGAGAAAAAACATGCGGAAGCGGGAAAAAATCGCTAAGCCAACACAAGATTAAAATGGAAAAAAAAACTCAACCTGAAAAAGCGAGCTAAAACGATAAATAATCAAAAAAGCGAAAACCGCAAAATTCACAAAAAATCGCTCATACACCGGAAAAAGTGTTAAAAGAACGCATGAATATCCGAAATGGAAAAATATCGCTTGAAATAAAAAACAATTATTTAATCGAAAAAAGTTACATAAACGAAAAAAACCGCTAAAAGATAATGAATCTATAAATCCGCCAATGTGTAAAATTCGTAAATTAAAAAAATTATCAATTTGATTAATATCGCTATAACGGAAAAACGCAACAAAAATGAAAAAATTAGAAATATGGAAACAATTACAACAGCCAGAACTAAAAATGTCTCGAAAAAATCGCCAGAAATAACCAAAAATACAATATCAAAAAAAGCAGAGAACAAGAAAGGGGAAATATGGATCCCTAACACGAAAAGAAGCGTAAAACCAGAAACAATGAATGTATCAAAACGAAACACTGTCCTCTAGTCAGAAAAAAAATACATAAGCGGAAAACGCCAAAAATCAAAATTCGCTAAAATGAATAAAAGTTTAATGGATTTTTTTATCACATTCGTTTTTTAAGTACTCTAAATTTAATTTGACAACCAGGAAGATCAGAAAACGGGAAAAAAGTCACAACAACGAAAATATATGGTCCAAACAACCGAAGCGAAAAAAAAAAATCGCTAGAAAGGAAAAAAAAACACCAAAAACGATAAGTATCGTAAAAGCAGGAAAATGCTAAAGCTAATATAGATCCTTAAAACAGGCAGAATGCAAAACCGTAATCATTTTGCCAATACAAAAACAATGACCTAATCTTCGTCTTTGACTTGGTGAAGGGTTTATAAGATTCGGCGCAGCCCCTCTTACATGTTTATATCTTAAAATCCAGAAAGTGAAAACAATGCAGAATCTTTTAAAAGAACGGCGAAAAGTATTGAAATGTGTTTTTTAGTTTTTTCTACAAAAACAACAAACACAGACACACACATACACATACACACCTCCTTTTAATTGCGTTTTGCATTTTCTTGTTCCAAAAATAGTTCAAGTTAATCGATTCTATTTAATTGTGTTTTTGCTTTTTGGTTAAAGCTGCTAGAAGAAATCTTTAAGTTGTGATGAAGAAGAAAAAAATAAATGGAATAATATATTCGAAATCTGTAGTGGTGTTTTTCAAAATTTCTAAAATTCAATTACTTTTCGGGGGTGATGTGGAGAATGTAAGTTCGTTCTGCTTTCTACTATTTTTTTTTTTTTTTTAGTTATCGCATATTACAAAAAACCGTGTGTCTAATGGTGTTTTCTTTACTAACAAAAAAATAGTACATCTCCATGCAGAAAATGTACTTTGGTATTCGTTTCTTAAAAATGTTTTGCTCTCTAAAAGGGCACTGTGTGTGATTCTAAAAAAATCGCCTTCATTAATGGTGGAAGGCATTGCACTTTTTGCCCCGTAAAAAATCGACAGTGTTGATAGTGTCCTGTTAAACTTAGCTGTCAGCTGTTAAAAACAGGGCGTTTTACTTTTTCATAAATTGTGTTTTGTTCTAGTGAAATAATAAGCTGCATTATTACAGGGTTGGCAAAACATTTTATATATTTACCGCTCAACAAGGTGCCATTTTGTGTGTAGAAAAGAAAACAACATTAACATTTAATGAAGGATTCTGGTAAGCGGGAACTGCAAGAAATCGACTACTACCATCTTCATTTTGAAGTTAAAGTTGCCCCTTTTTATTTGGGTTATAATATTAGTGATCAGCGCACTTTTATATAAAATACAACGGGAAACATTTTAGTGGCACAATTTAATCGTCAAACTATACCCTGTATATGACCTTTTGTCCCATTCTTAATATAAATCATTCGAATATGAATTTGAAAAAGCCAATTTCGCACTTATTCCCAATTAGTACTAAAATGTCCCTCACTATGGGATTTTATCAGGCCACTTTAGTTCTGGCATATTTCGAAATATTTGTAGCATTTCTTTTTAGCATATAGAGTGTAAATATAGAGTGTTTTTTATAGAGTGTCACAACTTTGAGTTGCCATCACAGCTTTATTTGAGCACCCATTTAACAGCTGTTTAGTTTGCTTTGAAATTTCATTATGAATCGACTTACACCAGATCAACTCGTTCAAATTGTTGAAATATGTATTTAATCAAAATTACTGTTCTATTCGTCAAAATCATCGTGCAGTGGGCGCTATCATTGATTTACTCAAAGAAACTTTTGATGAAAAAATAATTTCACGTAATGGCCCAATTAATTGGCCACCATGATCATGTGATTTAACCCCATTAGATTATTTTCTTTGGGGTTATGTTAAATCACTTGTCTACGTCGATAAACCACAAAGAATTAAACATCTGGAAATCAGCATTCGAAGAGTTATTGGAGAAATACGGCTGCAAATGCTGCGAAAGGTTGTGGAAAATTGGTGTTCTAGATTGCGAATTCTACGCGCCAGCCGTGACGGCCACATGGCAGAAATCATATTTAAGCATTAATTAATTTCATAAAATTTTGTTTCCAATAAAGCCCGTTTCATTGATACTAAAAAAATATATTTCCTTGTTTTATTATGATTTAAACATGTGTCACTCTATAAAAAAAACACCATTTATTAGAAAATGTAAATTTACAAAACCACATTCAGAGAGAATATCTTACTCAGGCAAATCCGAAATATACCTTTAAAACTCTGCTTTATGCAGGAAAAATTCTAAAATATTCTCATACAAATAATTTTGTTTTTAATTTTCATAATATTCATTTATAATACCAGGAATTATAAGTTTGGCGCGTTATGAGGAATGCGTATCGATTGAACAAAACTAGCCGGTTCTTTCATCTATTCGAATATAAAATACTGGACACCAAGATCCCTCCCTAAATAATATATGATCTTAAATGTTTTCTAATACATTGCACATGCTTTTCATATAATTTTATATACTCGTATATCAGGAAAAGCTAATGAATATTTGAAATGTCTATAAATTAGAAATAAGCGAAAAATCTTGGAAAAACTGATACACCTCAACAAAAGTGCACTGAAATTAATTAAAAATTGCTAAAGCTGTGAGTGAAAAATTCGCCAAATATGCAAAAATATGTTTGGTTCTTTTTAATAAAAGTAGTTATTAAACTTAAGAAACGGTAAAAATATGAAGGAAAACCAGCAAAATATCTTCTTGGAATTTTTTTTATTTTTTATATTATTACGAATAAACGTAAATATTATTCGAACTTATAATGATGTACATATGAAAAGTAATATTATCAGGCCCTTGTTCAGTTTTATTGACGGACTATGAGTTTGTGTTGATTATTAGTAATTTCCAACCAGTGATGGGTAAAAATAGAATAATATGAAATAAATTAATTCTCGTATTCTATTTCTGTTGAAAACTTAGATAAATAGTTGATATTCTTCCCCATTAGTATCCACTTTACGAAAATTGTAAAGATGGACAATTGAACGCTGATGAGAGGTGTAGCGGCCTTGAAATCGGTATACTGATACGTTCTGCTAAAAACTGATTGGATATAAATAATAATATTTTTCAACATAAAATAACTCTTAGTAATTTGAATTTTCATTAATTCAATAAAACTAAACTTGAGCCTGATAATATTACTTTTCATATCTTGTTGCAAATTTGCCCTAACAAATCCATCCGTAACAAAAAATTATTATAACAAAATTAACATATTTCAATATTGATTGATTTTCGATTGGATTTGTTTGGTCTCTTTTCATATTTATATGTGCATGTTCATATATGGTCAAAATATCCAGGAAAAGGATTTTTTTATGAAAGTAGATATTAACATTTAAATAAAAATCAAAATATGCATTAAATGTAAGAAAATATGTCATATAAATTTATTAAAAAGATGGCCTAAATATGCGATGCAGTTCAAAATATGCAATCGTGCTGCTGTAAAATGTAGAATATGCACTAAAATATAAATCAAAGGAATGTGGACAGTTGTTAGAAAAATTTCTAAATATCAATATTGTTTATCGAAAAACTAATTTGTTTGGTCAATTTTCATATACGTATATATATATATATATATATATGATCAAAATATGTAGGAAAAACGATAAAATGTGCCAAAAAAAAGATTATATATTTTTTTAGCCGAAAATATGCAACATTATGCTGTAAAGATTAAAATATATTATATATGCAAAAATATGCACTAAAAAAATTAATGCCAAAATTCTTAGAAAGTTTTAAAAAAACAGGAGAAAACATGCAATTGCATATTTGCAGTTTCCCTGGTTAAAATAACTTGAAGAGTACTTAAAAATTGTTAGTGTAGCATGGATTTGTAGGATAGTTTCTCTCGCGGGCTTTGAGGCGACCGAATCAAGAAATTTTGAAAAGTTTGTTTCTTAAGTATTTTGTTTATAAAAACCTGGAAAAAATCTGTCATTTGTTTATGAAACAACAAAATCTGGAAAAAATCTGTCATTTATTTTTGAAACGAAAAAACCTGGAACTAAGTTTGTTTCCTAAGTCTTTTGTTTTTTGAAGTGAAAACTTCTTTTTTGTATAGTCTATCACCCAATTCACATGATGACTTTTACGACTGAATTCCCTTTTGAAGTTGCTACTAAAATCTTTGTGTGTTCAGACGATGTCTTTTAGTTTCAAATCAAGACTTTTTGTTTACCCCTCTTTCTTCCCTACACAGCTCACCAACAAGCAAAAAGAGACGTCAAAAAAGTGACGTCGCAAAAGTCATCATGTAAATCGGGTGTATGTATGATGACTATACAGTGTTGCCACTTTTCCCGGAAAATTTTCCGGGGTTTCTGGGTTTTTGAGGGGATTTTTATATATGTATATAAAAGAAAGTCGTGTTAGTTACACTATTTATACATAACTCTAGAACAAGGGTGCGCTTCTTTGTATGGGGCACTTCCAGTATAGCTAGAAAACTGAAATTGAAATTGAAATTGCATAAGTTGATAAAAAATGCTATGCAATAGCTTTACCGCGGCAGTCCCCGAGTGCCACACGTCTTTTTTTTATCGAAATTAATCTTCGTTTAACCGAGCAAACTAATTAAAAGCGAAATAAAAAGTAATTCATCGCATTATATTTGGTTTAAATAAATTTGTAATGGTTTTTAATACAAAAAAACATGGTACCTCAGCTTAAAGCATAGCAGACTATATAAAATAAAGTTAGTGATCGATCTTAAGTTTGCAAAGAAAAAATTAGGATTTCCATATAAAAGTACCATTCTTGCCATTTTTTCAATATTAACACAGATTATTTATTAAAATCTTTTTTTAACTAATTTTTTCTTATCTTTTAAATTTACACAATAAATAAGACATGAACTAAATATTCAAGTAAACATATCTACTTATTTTTCTTAATAATTTATCAAAAATATTAAGTCATAATAATTTTATTTATTTCTTAAGTAAATATCAAGCCAATTATTGAAGAATTATTTACTTCAAAGTACAAATATCAAGTAAATATCAGTATTTTAAAATGAAAATGAAAAAAAGATAATAAGAAAGACACCCAACCAAACTCTTCTCGCGAAAGACACATGTCTTGATCATGATCATATGCCTTTTGTGACGTACATACGCAGCTATTTATGTGCATAATTAAAAAATAATACAAAACAAAAATTGTATACGTAACATTTACAGCAGTTGATGAAATTTTTGAAAACTAAAAACAAATATGTATATAGAATTTAAGTCACACAGTAATAGAATTCTCATGCCTTTTTCAGTTGTTAATGAATTATAATTAATTCACAAATAAATAAAACAAACAAAAGATAGTAAAAAGTGCCGCATATACAAAATACACAACACTCGTACTCGTATTTCGCAGACTTAAAAAAAAGAGTTGACAAGAATTTATTTAATAAAAAAAATATATAAAAAAAATTAAGGTCAGCACACAAAAATCTTAATTAAAATTTAAAACAAAATAAACGAGGCATTTATCAAAATTAACTGAATTCGGAAACCAAACCCCCCTGTTACTCTAAATAACCCACAACCTCTCCGGTAATCTTTTATGATCTGATCACTTTCTTTTTGCTCTAATAGAGGGGCGAGGGTAATTTCTCCATGGGTTAACGGGAACGTAAAGCCCTACAACAAAGACTTTCTCATTTTTACCCCTGGAAAAAAAGCACCAAATTTATCTCTCTTTAGCCCGCAGAAAGTACAGTGTATGTTAATTTATATTATTAACTGTATGGAGCATAAGAAAACTCATCAAAAATAGAAAAAGTGTAAATTTTCTCCCGTTTTCAGCCTTCAAAAAGTACCCTATATTTGCACCATATAATATACGGCTCTAAAATTTCGATCAATTCCATTAAGCAGTTTTCGCGTTAGAGTGCAACAAACATCCAACCATGGCCATTTTCACATTTATAATATTACTCGTAGTAAGATTCACAATTATCTTTCATATCATAAACCTGCGAAGTTTGGTGAATTGTATGCGGGAGTTCCTGCAGGTCTGGCATAAACATGAGTGAACAAAGATAAACACCGCGTTAGGAATCACCTTTGACGTCTATCGGTCCACTTCGAACGGAAATGTCAATCTCTTAATTTGGCATGTGAATGACTAGAACAAACGATTTTAAGCAGATATTGATTTATGGATATAGAAGAAAAAGCTAAATTGAAAGAGGAACCGATGTAAGAAACGTATGTGACAGGCCATCGCAAGAGTGCAACTGGTATTAAAATCGCACGCACGTTATGACTTTGTCCAACCTTGACTGGCATTAGACTTGCCCTCACACTTTCACTGTGGAGCCCAAAGCCAATACAAATAGTGGTCGGTTATTTCATGTTTAGTGATGAGAAAAGAAGTCGATAAATACCAGCACAGGCGGTCAAGGGGGCTATGCTAAGCCCAGGGAAAATTTCAGCACTCCCTTCCCCTTAAATTTTTTAAACTAAACACTTACTTTTATATTAAATACATTTTGGAATCACTGGAAGAAGGGCTACAGTCTCCGAGAAAATTGCCTAGCTTCGCCGGTTAATAGCAGTAGTCTGCCAGAAATCTCCAAAAAATTGGAGAAGTAGACATTCCCACCCTTACCCGAATGTATTGACAGCGTATGACTCGAATCATTCACTTTCATTGCTTCGTGCTGAAAGACTTTCAAATTAAATTTTGCATATTAACTTCACTGATAGAACGCAATGAATGAAAAAGAAATAACTCGGATTAGGATCGCACAAGTTCTAATTAGAGCGCTTGGGATTTTACATTTTTGGAAAAGGACGGTCAAATACTAACAAAGAAAAAATATTTTTAAATAAACAATATTTTTACATTAAATTTCCGACGATGTACGCTCATTGCACCGATTGATATTGAATATTTGAAGAATTTTTGCATCAATGTGTCACTGGAAATTTTTGCATATTTTACTCTTTACCCCATAACTTTGCATATTTCCGAGTACACCGCAAATTTAGAGATTTTTTATAGTTTTTATAGCATATTTACTTGTTCTTCGAGCATATTTTGACCCTTTTTTCCTTTTAAATATTAATATGCATTTTTCATATATTATTGAAAGGTTTTTTTTTCGTAGTCTTTCTAAAAATTGCTCACATTATTCTGATTTATTCTGAGTTTATTTGCAAGGAGTCTCGTAGCAAACGTGCTAGCAAATTCAGCCAACACCAATGAAGGAACAATTAATTTTTTTCTGATATTTGAAACTCATTCTTAAGGATTTGTTAGTGTGCATATTTTGGAATATTTAGGTCCTTACCGCATGTTAAGGGCAATTTCTCTTTTCTTTGTTCCTTAGTGATTTTAACTGTAACTTATAATTTACTAGTAATTTTCTAAAAATTGGCCGAATTTTTGTATTTTGTTCCGTATTTATTTAAAAAGAGATTTAAAAAATTTGATTTCATGCATTCGTCAATTTTAATTCAGTTTATAGTTCATATTTTACTCTTTATAGCATAATTTTGTTTATTTCTGACTGCAATGCATAATTAGGGCAATTTTTTTGCTTGTTTTTTTTGCAGTTCATGGAAAATTCAAGAAGAGAATAACGGAGTTTTACGAAAAACTATTTATGAGATTTTGCTCATTTATGGAAAAAATATGAAAAACATAAGAGTTGTGTTAGTTAAAACTTAAGTTTATAGGATCTTGATATAAATTATTTTATATTCTAATAGATAAAAAACAGGCTGGCGTTGTTTAATCGATATCCATCACCATAAGAAGCTAAAAGTTCACTTCGTTGTGCCCGAAATATATATTATGAAAATTGCAAAAGAAATTATTTCTAACCCCTTTAAAGAGCATACATTTTTTTGTAAAATTGAAGCATATTTAAATTTTTTTTTTGGCATATTTAATGCGCATAAGACAGAGTATTTAATGCACGTTTTAGTTTCTCTGGCACTAAACCGTCTCCCAGTGAATGTATAGGCTTCATAACTAGAAAATATGATTCTTCAAAATATGTATACGTAACTCAAGCTACGCTCACATTTATCAAATATTTGTCAAAAAAAACGTAACCAAGAAGAAAACTAATAATTTATTTCCTTTAATTCCAATATTTTTTTTTTTTTGGGTTCGAATTTTTTAAAAACTGTATAAAAATACTCTTTTGGAGAAGAATTAATTTTATTTTGTAATATAAAAATCGTGTTAAATGACACTATCCCTAAGCAAAACTATTGGTTACGTTTTTTTGGGCAAATATTTGATAAATGTGAACGTAGCTTCAGACTTATCGCACTTTATTTTTTGTACTGCCCTCGTATTTTTAGTATTCTCATTATGTAAACCAAACTACTATTTTTGCTCTCTTGCCCTCTTTTTATTTGTTTGTTCTATGATTTGTTAACGATACTAATCTTTGTATTTTTAATAAAGATCTATTAGACACATACATACATACGTCATTAACAACGCATTAATTGACCCAAGCATATTTTATATATATTTATATGTTGTTGTTTGTAGATTAAGCAAGATTTTCTTAAAAAACCAAAAATAACTTCATCTTAATAAAAAAAACAAAAATTAGCACTAAAACTTGTGTTTTATTTTTGAAATACGAAAATACTTTAGAAATTTATATAATTATAAAATTGAAAATGTGCAGTGCGCATTTTGAAATGAGAGAAAGTTGTATGACCATTTTCAGATGCGTAGCTGAGAGGAAGTAGACATGTAACAGCCTTATTTGGGAAACTAAATCGGAAATAAATTCTTTATGCCCATAAAACAACGTTCAAGTTTATGACGAGCAGATTTTATTGCAAATTATAATTTATGATAAACGTTTCTGGTTAAAATTATTCCATAACAGTTTTTAGTTTTCAAGAAAAACTGTTTAAATTATCTGTCATTTTGCTACGCATCTGTCTAAAGTAACACTCAATTTTTCTTATATTTTGCTTTAATGCGTGCTTGTAAATGTACAAAAAAAATATTTAGTTTTTGTTCAGCGTTTCTTATATTTTTAGCAGCATTCAATAGGAAATGTTTCAGCATCCAACATGATTCTGGTTTGGTTTTATACAGTTTTATCACGTACGCCACTTGCCGAACCAGATCTTTTATAGTTTTTTCTTTTACCAACAATTTTTTTTTTTGCCAAACTTTTGAAAATAACTTAGTTGAAGACTTTATATTTGTTTTTGTTTTTTTGCGACTTGCAACAAGTACATAGCGTTACCTTAATATAGGAAGACCCCAACTCAAATAGCGTTTTTTTTTTATATGTAACGATAATTGCGTGGTCTACCTATCGAAATGTGAGAAATATCTGATTTAAAAAAATGAGTTAGGACCTTTCCTTATTATGTATGTTTAATTTCTTTCGACTCATACATGAAACTCAAGGTTCGAACTTAATTGTTGTGTTAAATTTTGTTTGCTGTTAACAGCGTTGCCAAAAGCTGATTTTAGAAATTTTTCTCGATCTTTACGAAACGAATGCTAGAAAATTATAAAAATACTAGATGACCCCGCAAACGTTGTTTTGCCATACAAAATATTTCTAGTGCATATTTTAGGTGTTATATAAAAAATAGCGAATGTATTGTAAGTGTGTGACGATGACCGCCGATGAAAAAAATACCAAACAATAATTTTGTTCTGTTTGAAATACGAACGACGACGATTCTGCTGCATGAAGCGGACGTAGCACCATCTGCCATTCAATAGCAAAAATAGTTATGAAGCGGACATAGCGCCATCAGTCATTCAACAACAACAATAATTATGAGGCGGACGTAGCGCCATCTGTTGGGTTAATAGCTTAGTAAATACAGGAATTGCCCCCTCTCTCCCTCCTCGTGCCCCTTGCGAGAGACATAAAATATATTCTAAAACCTAATCTCATACCTACCAAATATACGTAAAAAGTTTCATTAAAATCGGTCGAGCCGTTTCGGAGGAGTTCGATAACACATCGTGACTCGAGAATTTTATATATAAGATTTTATGAAAATTAAAAAAAAAAAACTTGCAATGTTACATATATCGATTTGTTGTAGGACCAGCACACATGATAATCTTTTTACTAATCGTTGTTTAGAACATGTGTTGTACAACCACTCTACGTCATCAGAATAAGCGGCCACTTTTTTAACTCCTGTGTTGAGATGAAATTAAATTTTATTTAATACTAAGTTTCAAAACATCGAAGACATCCCCCACCCCCCTTTCTGGCTGTGTCCCATCTTTTAATTCAGAAACGAAATAATTACTCTGGGTTTTAGCACGCTTCCCTTCCATTGAGTATGGCTAGAGTGCATCTTAGAGTAGGTTCGTACGACTATAATCGTATATTTTTTATTTTATACAAGAAAGCTGCTTAGGTGTATTATTTCTACTAAAAAGAACTCTCGACGAAATCAACAATCTCGAGTGGGACTTTTTCCATCGATCTGCACCAAATTCCAAAAGCAAATTTATAACTTAAATCAACTGAAAGTAAGTCTATGTATGTATATTAATTGTAATTTTTTAAATTACTACGATCTGCTTATTATTAATATTTCTCTAGTCTGTTTTTTTTTTCGAGTAAAAGATCCACTTTTTTGTATAAAAATAACAATAACAAATAATTCCTTTTATTTTTTAATATTTGTATAGGCTAAAGTTTGTAAATTTAATTCATTCATTTATTGGCGACACTGAATGTTTAATATATGGTGAAAAATAAAACGGCACCAGTTAACATCAAATTAGTAGTAAGAAGTCTCGTATTCTATTTGCGTTCCAAATGTGTATAAATGGGATATGTAATCACACGTTCAACAGAGCTACCTAATAAGTAGTGAAAGCATTTGCACATGAATACTGACGAGGTTTAGTGGCTTCTACCGAAAACAACGTTTGTTCTATTCACCCGTGTAGTTGAAATCTAAAGGCATGTTTAGATATTAAATTTTTCCTTTGTTGCTTGAAATATGTTAAAAAATGTCTATATAATATTTTTCTGATTATTAAATTTACGAACTTTAGCCTGTATAAATATTAACAAATAAAAGTAAGTCTATTAACATTAATGTCATGTGCTGTGACTGTTTAATTGGGCCAAAGCAGAGTTTTTGGACTATAAACCACAAAAAAAAAAAAAAAGAATTTAAATGAATATTCTGTAACTTGTCTTATTATCTTTTGTTTCGTTTGTTCAAACCTAAATTTAAATCGCTAAATAGTTAAGCAGCGCACTTGCGAAAATCGCACAATTTCAGTTTGTAGGCACACAACGTTTTTATTTTACTCAACAATACTTCGAACATTGACCCCCTGAACTGCATTCAAAAAATAAACAAAATAAAACATTTTAATTCATTCATTCTGCTCCCGAGACATTGACTTTGAAAAAAATTATATAGATTTTGTTATTTTTTGTCTTTGTCTTTTCAGGAAGCCCCAAAAAATTGTTTATGCAAATGATACCACATTTTAATACCAAAAAAAAAGCTTTCAAAAAGAGAAAATAAAAACAAGTTTATTGAATTTATAGTGGTTGGCTGCTAAGAAATCAATATCATGAATATCAGTTTAGTAAAACAGCGAGCGTGTTTCAAAAAAAAGTGTTTTAATGTGATCATTAATTTGCAATGCAACATTTTAAGGCAACGAAAAAAAAGTACAATAACAATAGCAATAACAACGATAAGATTAAAAGTTAAATAAATAAAGTATAAAATATGTATGTGTTTGTTATTTTAAGCCCAGCTTATAAGATTGTGTAACGTACACGTGTTGCTTTTCAATGACGTATTTAAAAAATTCGTGATTTACAAAAATTTTATAAAAGTTGACCTCCTCAAAGAACTGTAATCCAAAAAGGTTTATAAAGTGAAACAACAATGAAAATTAATGCCAAAGAGAGCACACTAAGAGAAGATCAATCCAAAAATAGATCGCAATAAATGAACCATGGTGTAATAATATAAGGTGCGCTTATCAATACAACAATAAAAAACGACACACATTTTGTTTGTGTAAAAAAAACATGATATTGTCAAAAATAGCTGTGGTTTGTATGTATTTAGTGGTTATGCAGCAACAAAAAATACAGCGTAAACAAAAATATTCATGATGGCGGCCAAAAATGTAAACAACTTTTGACAAGACCATGGGACTTTCCATTTTTTTGCAGATTATTTAACTGTCAAAACACAGCCCTACAAAAAACCATATTCCTTCTTGCGCAGACCTGATTAGACCATGAAATGAACGTGCAAAATATCAGTAGGAAAACAGATTGTTTTTGCCAAAGTTCAGTAAGAGTACTTCTGAAGGAGTTAGACTGTTTATGAAACGATATCGAAATTCGGTTGAGTCCACTCCGCTATTTCCGCAAAATTTTGAACCACATTTTGCAACAAAGCTTCGCTTATCTGATGAATGCAGCGCCGAATTTCACCTTTCAGAGCGTCAGTTGTTTGTGTTTTGTTCACGTAATCCCTGTCTTTCAAATGGCCCCATAGAAAATAGTCCAGCGGTGTTAAATCAAAAGAACGAGGCGGCCAATTGACATCGCCAAATCGAGAAATTACTCCACCGGGAAATTTCTCATGATAGTAAATTCTCACAATTAAAATTCTTTGTTCAAAAGTACAGCGTTCCATGGTTAAAATTTCCCAAGTTTTTACTAACTAAATGTCAAAGGATCGCAACTTAATTCTTGAAATTTCTTTATTTGACAGCCAATTTACTTCCTAACCTCATATTTGTTCACCCTTTAGTTCTGGCAATGGCAAAAAAACCGTACGTCGTAATAAAAATCATAAAAGAGTATAAAATCGGCAAAACTATGCAAAAGTCTAAAATCCGATATACTTGCGTTGGTGTAGCAGATCACTAACATAAAAGATGAACATGAACGGGATCATTCAACTACAGTAGTCTCCCCTTAAGTACAAATATATAGAGGTAATTAAGCAGGGAATAATTTAAGCGAAGCTCGAATAATTGTGCAATTGAAGCATTTACAAAAGCTCGTTTGAATTCACACCTGATGCATTTACAAAGTCTGGGGTAAAAGTGCAAACGGATTGATTCCTTATTTATCCACGTTGCTTCTTAATATTTTTGAATTTATTGGGGTCCACATTTCAATTTAAAAAAATATCTTGCCATATATCTTTTATTTTGTAGCCCCCTCCACCCATGAAATATACCACCCATCTAGACTATCTAAATCAATGCACCTTAATACCAAACGTCAAAGAATTAAAAATATCTAGAAAATATACGGTGCATCAATTAAAAAAGGAATATAATTTAACTGAACAACGATTTAGGTGATGTTTCTACAAGATTGACGAATAATTTTGGTGTAAAATTGAGTGCTTTTCATACAAATTTTACACTCAAATCATGCGTTTGTCTTGTGGAAACAGCACCTTAGTCTAAAATTCGTCTCTCTATTATTAAAGTGATATTAAAGCAAAACATAAGGATAATTCTATATTGTTTGTGTGTATAAATAACCGAATACAATATTTATAATGCCACAATTTATATAATTTAAAAATATAAAACGTTTAGTATTAATTCGTAGTTTTAGTTCACAAGTAAATTTATTCTGAAGTTAAAACACTTTATATGAAATGTGTGCTTCGTTCAATTTTCAACATCAAAAGTAGTTAAAAAATCGTTTTATATTTTAAATAGCAAAAATTTTAAGATAGATTTTTTAGATATTTAATTTATTTGCTGATATACAAAAACTTGACTTAATTACCTTTTCAACGATGTTATAATACGTCGTACATTTCAGATGTCCCTAAATAATACATTTCTAATCCAATAATGGCATTAGTGACTACTAGGCGCTTCTCAAAATCCCTTCACACTATGATAGAACATTGTGTTTCATACTTAGTATGTGCGCGCCATTCGCGGTTTCGCTTTAGCTGGCAACTGAAAAATTTGTGGTTGCCCGAAAAGCCCTAAATAGCAAATGAAAGAATCAGCTCTCATTTCCCAGTTGCCATCTGTTATACAGTTTTCAGCAACTGGTGTTCGGCTGCCATCCATAAACGAGCCCCTAATCTATACTTTTTTATTTGCAGTGGAAACTTGATAACTGAAATCAAAGAAGTTAATTTTACCAATTTTGAGCGATGTATCTTGTAAAAAAAAATCATATTGAGGGACTATAAAAGTATTCCTTCGATATCAAAGTTATGTTCAGGCAATTTATAAGGCAAATCCTTTGACAATAGATTTGTATTTGATGCTTAAATAAAACATTTCTTATTATTTAAGTATAATAAATTAACTGCTTATTTTTTAAAGACATTCCAAACTTTGGACTAAATCGTTGTTTAGTTTAATTAAATTTTAATAATTACTGAAGTAAAATAAAAAATTTAGCAGTGACCACTGTAGCTATTATTAAAACTTATTTAAAAAATTCGGATACGTGTTAGGTGATAAAGCCATGCTATGCAATATAGTGTTGAATACATCTTTGCTTCACATCGATTTTCGCCGTCATATACTTTTCCACCAAGTAACTCCCAAATATTTTTTTTTTAATATTGACATCCCGAAAATATGGACGAAAATTTATGTTTTACAGCTCTGACAGTGTGAATTGAAGCATTGTCGTATTGGCAGTTCTAAATAAATTTTTTTGAATTGTTGAAACGTTCCTTGTGCTATATTTTTTTACGATGGCGGTTCTATGACTCTGAAAGAGTTATTTGTGAAGTAAAAAGGAGCCAAAAATTACGTGGGTACCGCCCAGTGTAGCACATACATACTTAACATATGTTTTTTCCATTTCTCTATGGGCAATGCTACACGTTCAATATATATTGTGATACTTGTATCGGGATCCATTTCAATGGATTGATATATCGCGAGCGTATTCTACATGTTCAATATTTATCACGTCAGTATTTACATAGTGTTAAAACTTTCAGATATGGGAGGAAATAAAAAAAAGCATGCGATCTGCGATCCGCGATTCAGATTTCATATTTTAGCGCAATTTGCGATATGGATCGCGATCCATCAATATTGGATGCTACACTTTCAATAAATATGACGATACTAGATCGCGTTCAATATATGTATATTGAACGTGTAGTATTGGCCTATGGTTTTTACCTATTGAGTAAATAAAATTTAAAATTTTTTATTATATAAGTCCACACACATACATGTTGGCATATTAGACGAAATATCACCGTAACAAATATGTAACAGTGGGTGGTAATGGGTTAATGATCGAATGATTATCTCTGATATATAAAAAGTTGTATCCATAAAATGACCCATTTAAACGTGGAATCCTTTTCAGAAGGAACTACTGTAAATCGATCATATGTAATTCGTGTAGAATATCAAGAAATTTTTTTTATCTGGATAACTTGCTATTAGACTATGGGTTGCAGGATCGATTCCTCCCAAGACAGTGAATGCTTCGGGCTGTTTATATATTACACAATTTTTGTATTTTTTAATTTATAAATTCGAATCAAAAGAAATGCTTTCGAATTTTGCAATGTTAATAAAACACTAGTTCGAACAGTTTTCTTTTCGAATTAAATTACAGAGTAGTTCTCTGGATCTACTAAACATATTCTGGAAACGAACTTCAGCTCTGAATAATATAAACAAAGCCATCAGACTAATTTTCTATTTCTTTAAAAATTTAATATTTTTAACTTCAAAATTAATTAATTTACATGCATGTGCATACAATAATACAGTAAATACTAAATGCAAAAATCCGTTTTACATCGTTTTCAATTGACGTCACTGGCTTCAGCTCTAATAAACTTTTTGTAGCTTGAACACACTGAAACTTTTTTTAAAAGATACAAGTTATCAGAAGCATTTAAAATTAAAAAAAAAATAAGTTTTGCTCAATATGGAAAACAATATTTTTAATTGTTTTTTTTTTTTTTTTTTTTTAACTGAAAGTGAACACGTTTACATGACAAAACATGCAGTAGTTCACGTTGAACATATTGCAACCAACTGGGTTGCCGTTAGGTTAATATTTGTCATGCAAGTACAATTACAAACTGAATACTTAATGAAGCTCTTTAAAAAAAAAAACTTTTTCTCTCAATTTCTGCCAATTTATACCAAACAGCGTGGCCATCCTGATTCTATTTAAACAAAGTTGGTAATTTTTTTTTATTTCAGTCATCCTAAATTTGGTGATTAGTTTTACTATTTAATTTTTTTTGGTAGTTTTCGGTAAACAGATGGTTTTGAAAAACGAGTATTAGAATACTTCGCTCATGGCTCATGTTCCATCTATGGAAACAATTGATAATTTTTTGGTGTAAGGATGGCAAAATGCATTACTCCTGATAAGTTGATCGTCATCCACGCTGTATGCCGCGCTTAAGTCTCCGCACCGCGCCACTTTAGTATTACTTCCAGGTGGATCTCATCGTTTGGTGTGTGCCTCTTCTCTTGCATTGGGTGCGGCTAGTTCACCTGCTTTATCAACTTTGCTTTGTGTTTTACGACATTTTAATATGTAACTGGGTCTCGCGTTTTGAAATGTAAAACTTGCTTCGATTGTAGTCCAACTTACATCGCTGCTTAACATCTTCTCAACGATGTTTTCGATAGTTAATTGTTCCATTGTCTGCGACTATCAAGCCAGTGGCAATATTAAAGGTCCTGTGTGTTCAACATCTAAGTCTCATTTACTTCGTAAATACAAAAATGTAGTATGTACTGCATTTGCCTATTTTGTATAGATATTTTCAAAAATAGCCCTGCCCTGTTAAAATCTGTGTTACGTAATTTTTAACTTCTCCATTTTTAAGCTATTGCATAGCTTTTATCGCGGGCTTTGAGGCGACCGAATCAATAAATTCCGTCTTTTGTTTTGGAAACGAAAAAGCCTAACACTAAGTTTGTTTCTTAAGTCTTTTGTTTTTTAAGTATTTAAATCGCCCAATGTATGTTTACCACTAAAATATGCTATTGATTTAAATGTCTTCACTACTCAGCCTAGTCAACAACCACACCAGCAAATGTGCTGCCAAGTTCTTGTTTTCTCCTGCTGCCACCTGGTGCATTACCAGGTATATGCACGTTTACAACAATTCTACAACAAAACAAACAACAAGCATTTTGCTTGTGTAAATTTTAATTTTACCATGTTTTCAACGCAAAAAGACTGATTTTAATACACATTTGAGAATTTTTCTTGGCCGGGAATTTTGAAATTAGTAATTTGGCGGTAACTCTGTAAATAGAAGCCGTAGAGCAGTGAGTTGCAGCATTCGAAAAATCGAAAAATTTAGTAATTTGCCCAAATTATCTGCAATAATAACCGAGTTATTAAACAAAACGTAATAATATAATTGCATAAGTTGATAAAAAAAATGCGATGCAATAGCTTTACCGCGGCAGTCCCCGAGTGCTACACGTCTTTTTTTTATGAAATGCAAGTAGAGACACCGGTACATATTCTGCGATAGTCCGTATTCAATAACTTTCAGAATAAACTTTCTTGGAGAAGTCCTGACAACGGTACGTGAAGCGTCTAATTTCTCATCGATTGTGCCTATGATCTCTATATACTGCGTTATCGATTGTAAAGTCCGATAACTTATTTAGTCGGAATCTTATTATTTATTAATCGACTTCAAAAAAGGAGCAATTTTCATTTTGGTCCCATAATTGAAAAACTGGGGGCAAGTTGTTTGCTGCGAAATATTGACTATCACTTAACTCATTTATTTATGGATCGATTTTCAAAAATTAAATAGTTTTTTTTTTTGCAAAGACTTCTTGTGGTTTTGTACCAAATTTTATATACTGATTTTCGAACAGCAAGCTATTATATATTTTAAATACCTATTATTTATTAAATCGCTAAGGTAGCTAATAACTTTTTTGGCAACCGATTACCGATAATCAGCGGTTAACCGTTTTTTAATTAGCTGACAATTTTTGTAAGCAACAAGCTTTTTAGTAACTAATTACTTTCAAAAGTAGACGTAAGTAAACAATTCTTAATGCATCATTTTTTCCATTACCCCGTTAATAAATTCAAATTACCGTTTACTATTAAACGGATTAAATTTTAAGGTATGTACCCGTTTAGTAATTAAACATGTACTGTATGCATGCGTTTACATTTCTGATAAATACCTATACAACTGCCCAGAGGATATTCTGTCGCAAGCTACGAGTCCACAAAAGGAGAAGATATGATGTGTGGAAGAACACTGAATAGCCTAAGTGCGTCTCGGGAACTAGTGAAACGTGATCACTGGTCTCTCTGAAACACTGGCACTTTTGGATGCTCACTTAGCAGCCCTAATACCAAACTTAGTAGTGAACGTTATTTTATTTTGTGACAATTTCTGATAATATTTTCTAAACGTATTCTATATTTAATATTCCTTGAAAAACGGAATACTATATTTTCAAATTAAACTTTTTTTTTATAAAAAAAAAAAAAAACTGATATGTGCATAAAATTATAAAGAACTGGGATGGTAATATAACAGATCGAACAGATCGGAGAAAAATTGTAATGAAAATATTTTAAATTAATGATCTCCAACAAAATGCCAAAATGTGCTAGATTTAGTGTTAAATATGTTATCTACCATATAATATAGTTTTGTTCAGCCTTTAGTAACTTATGTTAAATAAAAAAAAAGACGAATTTTCGAGCTTGAGGCCACTTTTAATGTGGTTTTTTTTTTTTTTTTTTTAAGTCGTTTGACATATGTTTTTATACATATATATTCATGTACATTGTTACTGCATGTAAGTTTATTATTTGTTTATATCGTCTAGCAATTACATTGGGTATATCTTTTTTACTGTTCTTATTTATAAATTTTGTAGCTTGCCTGATGATGATATCCGATGGATATCGAAATATCGCAAATAAATAAATAAAAAAAAAAACATCACATTAAAAGTGGCCTCAAGCTCGAAAATTCGTCTTTTTTTATTTAACATGTTATCTACCAATAGGCAACATTGCCCTATTTGTAGATAACTTTCTACTATTTTAAATTTAGCTAAACTTTTCTTCTCTTTAGTATTTGCTTCTTGCAATACTACAATAATTATTGTTCCCGATATATACTATAAAATATTTTAAATTTTAATGACACGCCTAACAAAAAATGTTTTGCTCTTCTAATAGCCTCTTACAAAAAACTAAAATAAAAAAAAAAGCAGATTCTTTTAAAAAAGTTAAACTAAATATAAAGTGACATCACTGTTATACAATAATATTATGTCGCTTTTGCTCTCAATATAATTAAGTGGCTGACTACCGGCTATAAATGTAGCTATCAGCATTTGTAGTCGTGTGTTCCTGTAGCCTGCTGTGGTGAATGTGCTTAAAGCATTATACTACACATTTATTTGCGGCAACGCTGATGTGCCAATATAAAAACAAATTATTATTTGCTCATTTAGCATGAGAGCAATAATAACAACAAATCAACTAAAGTTTACTCGTTCACTCAGGTTTACAGTGTATAAATGAATGAACGAAGGGGTGAACATTAAAATAAACGATTGATTTTAAAATCAAGAAGAACTCAAATACATGGCGATGAAAATTCAAAACATTAAGTTAGTCGCGCACAACGGACTGAACGAAATAAACGTTCGTTTTCTGTTTAATACATAAAATTATTTATTTAACTTTTTTATTTTTTGCAATTATAATCTTTCAATATTATTGAGGAGGTTCTCCCTTCAATAGAGGAGGATCCCAACATACTTGGCGTTTAGTTTTTCATTTTTATTTACATTTTGTAAATCATAAATAAACGTGTGAGTGTAATAAAATGCAAAAAATTAATTTAAAAAAAAAAAATTGTTTAGAATTGAGCATTAAGTGTTTAGAAAATAAAATAAGCAAAATGATGAAACACCCAAAATAAAATATGTGATTTTGTTGGAAAGTAACTTAAATATTAATTTATTATCTATTGGATGTTATTATTTTTCATAACAAGCTAGCAAAAGTAAAATTATATATGTATGTATAAAATTTTTCACGAAATTATGTATAACAAATGTTCAAAAAAGGCTAATTATAAAAAATTACGTGAGACATGTGTGCGTGTTTTTTGTTCCATTTGGTGTTTTAGACAACTAAAATAAATTTTTATTTGCTTTTAAAATTTTTCAATAAAAAAGAACAATAAGTTTTTAATTAATCTTGAAAATGATAATTAATTTCTTCATATGTTTTTTCACTATTTTCACATGTGCTTTTCTTAATATCTGATTAGATATCTTGTTTTAGGTTAAAACTTTTGAAATATTGTACGTAAGTAGTCATCAATCATAAGTACGATTAACTATGTAAGTACATACATACATACCTAATTGAACTACACAAGTTAGTTCTGCCTATGGCTTAATAGCTTTATAATAAAAAATTAATAAAAATTCCTATGGACTTTTTAAAATTTTTATTATCATGAAATTGATACAATGCAAAGATAGTTTCCAGTTCTATAAATTTTATAAATAAACGTGACATCCAACTTTATATCACTTCAAAATGAAATAGTTAGTTTGCCACTTATAGACATACATTTTCAATACTTAAGATATATGAATCTTGTTTTTTATCGGCCGCCCCATCCATCATCAATGTTATCAATCGAGTGGTTTTTGCAACGCAAGAATATCGAGATTATAAAGATTTTTAATTTTTACTACAAAATAAATTAGTAACGTACTAGGGAAGAAATATATGTATATACCTGATGCTGATGTTCTTAATTAGGTCACGTTAGATTCTAGAGGCTGGCCATCAACTGTATAGGATTGCTAGAGGGGATGTATAAAACAATTCATAAGTTCCACTTATCTTTTATGTTAGACTAAATGTAAACAACACCGAAAGTCATGCCCATTCTAACTGCTCGCAGAAGCAGCACCTTCCTCAAAAAGAGTACCAGCCTACTGTATTTTTGTTTTTGGATAACTTTGCTAAGTTTAACAGCGTTGGATTCTACCCATAGATACTGATCTCTCTTGTGCATCTTCTTTTCACAAGTGCTCTCTATTGAAAGATAGATTAAACAGTGAAAGAAATCTATTACCCCGTTTATACGCACTTCTTATTTGCAAATAAGAGTGGAAAGCGTTGCCGTATTACTTTTTTATTGTAACTTAAAATGTTTCGAAAACTATTTGCAAATAACAAGCTATTTGCAAATAAGATGTGTGATGCTACCAGATGACTATATATTTACTGCGTGTCATTACAAAAAATATAACAAAATTTCTGAATGCTAGTTGCGTATAAACAGTGAGTTAAATTTTTGCAAATAGTTTTATTTGTAAATAAGAAATGCGTATAAACGGGGTATATGTGAACTTCACCATTAAACCAATTACAAAATTTATTCAACCAACGTAGTGTTTCGTTGGATTAATGACACAGATTAAGATTATTTTAATGAAAATTTATGGCAAAATTCATTGATAAAACTTTCGCCAAATTAACGAAAAAATTACCTTATCTTTTCGAAGGTATCTCCAAATTATTGAAATTATTTCATTGTTTTAAGAAAACTATTTCGTTATTTTAATGAAATTAATGCTTCGTAAATTCTTTAAATTTCAACTTTATACGAATTCGAAAAATTAATTTAATTGAAATTTTAACTATTACATACATATGTATGTAAAATAATTTCATTGTTACAACGTAATAATATCGTAATAAAATACATATTTCCCAATTTTAATGAAATTATTTCCAATTTAATGGAATTCGTTACAAAAGTTACGCTAAAGTTCGTAAATGTTCATAATCATAATCATAAGTATACATTGTTAACAAAGTTAACGAGCAACAAAGGAAAAATGTAATATTTATACACCCCCTTTTTTTAACCGCACTGGCCGAATAGAACAAACGTTGTTTTCGGTAGAAGCCACTAAACCTCATCAGTATTCATGTACAAATGCTTTCACTACTTGTTAGGTAGCTTCGTTGAATAGGAATTAGTTTGCTGTTTTTATGAAATTATTTCATTATTTTAATTAAATAAGTTCATTCCCTTAAATAATATGTTCTATTGCTTTAATGAAACTATTTTTTTGTTTAAATGAAATTATTTAATATTGCAATGAAATGAATTCCACGTTTTAAAAATATTATTTCTTTGTCTTAATAAAATCATTTTATTGCTTTAATGAAATTATTGGATTGCTTAAATGAAATTAATTTATTCTTAAAAAAATTATGTTATATTTATTATATAAGGAAATTAATTCATCGTTTAAAATAAATTAGTTTATTTTTTCAATGAAACCTTTTCATTGTTTTAAAGAAATTAATTAATTATTTTAATTAAATTATTTCATTATTTTAATATGTGCACAGCGCCTAAGCTACGTTCACATGTATCAAAATTTGTCGAAAAAAACGTTACCAAGAAAAAAACTAATAATTTATTTCCTTTAATTCCAATATTATTTTAATTGAGTTTTCGCATTTTTTAAAAACTGTAGAAAAATGTTTTTTTTTTTTTTTGTAGAATAATTAATTTCATTTTGTATTATAAAAACAAAATTAAATTACACGATCCCTAAGCAAAAAACGTAACCAGTTTTTTTGTACATAAATTTGAACGTAGCTTTAAGTTAACATGATAAAAATACAAATTATAGATTAAAATATTCTTAAAATTACCGATTGCTTCGGTATCGAAGATAAAATCTTGCTTTTCATCATGACAACGTTAGCCAGTAGCTCTCTGGTGTCTCTTTGACTTTTCTATTTTTTTTTTTTGTGGCCCCCACTACTTTACAGTACTCTGGTTAACTTAATGCTGATAACCGAAGATAAATATGACTCTTCGATCCTAAAGACCCAACTTGTATCGATTTCTACCGTGTCAAAATTAAAATGAATTCATCAGTTTCATATTTTTCTGTACATCAGATGTAACCCAATGAAACGATTTTGATAAATTTAGGAAATACCAATCGAATCCCTTTACCATTATTATAATGCTTTTCAACTAGTTGACATTACTTCCGATAATTAAATGTATAAACCACAAACACCTACTCACATAAATACATGTGCTGAGATATATATGTATGTGCTTAACAGTACCCTGCAGTCGGCGTAACTAGCGAATGACTAGCGATTTCACTAACTACAAGTCGTTACCACTAACTACCGGACTAACTACTAGCAATGCATTCGACTGCCGATTTTAACATGGGGATGACATTGACGGTAGTTAATTGAAACGATCAGACCGGAGAAATCACTAGTCAGCAAAACCCAACTATTTCGCTAGTCAAAATGTACCAGTTAGATCAGTAATGATATTTTCTTAATGATAATACGACAGAAATTTAAGTTCTTTTTTAAGTTCTTTGTTTATTTTCAAATTTCTTTTTTAATATTTATAAAATTTTCAATCAACTGTTCTTTTTCTTTTTTCATGCAACGTTTTAGTTGACTTCTGCTGCTCATTTTACCTTTCTAAAAAAAAACTTTTTGTAATAAAAATTTAACATTCACTGACTACGAACTTCCAATTGTACGCCAACACAAAATCTTAACACTTTCCCAAAATCTTTTTTATTTTTTTGTTGATTTTCTTTGGAATATCGGCATAGTTTTTTGCAACTCGCAAAAAAATTGAGGTTGAAGGCATTAACATTTATGCATGTACTGAGTGCGTGTACATGTACATGAGTGGGAGAGTCAAAAGGCGAACTCTTGCATTACTTGTAGGCAGTAAAGTAGTTAGTTCATTTTTCGTTAGCGAAATACCTAAAGATTTGCTGTCAATTTCTACTTTTAAAACTGGAGGAAAGGCATTAACATTTATGCATGTACTGAATGCGTGTAGATGTACATGAGTGAGAGAGTCAAAAGGCGAACACTTGCATTACTTGTAGCCAGTAAAGTAGTTAATTTTTCGTTAGCGAAATACCTAACGATTTCCAGTCAATTTCTACTTTTAGAACTGGAGGGTATATGTTAAAATACATACATAAATATATATGTATGCATGTACATTGTACATAATTTCATATCGTTAACAATAATATAGGAAGGTTCTAAATCATTTTTTTCTAAATCAAATTTTTATATATTTCGAAACGTTAGAGGCCCATCTATCGCAATATGAAAAAAACCGATTTGAAGAAAAACTGAGTTAGGGCCTTTTGATATGAATCTAGCAATATGTACTATATATGAAACAAATATTCAACAAAATATTTTTTGATTTTTAAATATGTATTTATGTATATTAATTTTTTTCTTTGTTTTTCATATGAGTGTCTTATTCTTGTAACACTACAAGGCGACAGTCAACCAGCCATTATTATTACTTTTATTTTATTCTAAAATTCTTTACTTTATTTAGCGCGTTTTGTTCTTTTCTGTCGTTGAAATGAAATGTTTTTGTTTATATTTCTGTTCACTGTACTTTAAGTTCATTTTACAATAACACACCTTACAACACGCTCGTTACGTCTATCAATCACCTCACGCTCTTTGTTATTCGTGACGTCTCTTGAAACAAAATTGCATAGTGGAAAAGTCTTTTTATTACCACTGAAAAAAGGTTGGGCTTGCCGGTTAAATATACATAAATAATTGGGTACGTCCCCAATAAGAATAAACCTTACAAATGATTTACTATTTTTGAAATATTGATGAGTGTCTAGTTAATTTAAAACGTATTTAGTGCATGTTCGAAAAATTTTCAGAAATTTAGCAAAGTTATAATTTTTTTTATTTTTCAAATTCTTTGGTGAAATTTCAAACATATTCACATACATTCATTTTCTGTTAATGTTCGAAAATGTGTGTGAACATTGTGCAGTCCTTTCTTTATTGCTTTATCTAAAATATATGTTCCAGGTGAACTTAGAATACATTTGATGCATGAAACCTGGTGAAATATTAAATTTTCTGAATTCAGCTTGGAGTTTTTTTTAATGGTATTATGAGTAGCTAGTGGCCTTAAAACTTATTTATTGCATGTGAGAAAATTAATAAAATTTCGAAATTTATTAAAAAAATATATTTTCTCGGTTTATCTTCGAAGTTGTTCAGGCTTTCTATAACTGGTGGAAAAATAAATAGCATGTTCGAAAATGTTTTAGGTTTCGAATTTTGAAAAAATATAGTGAAATTTCGAAAATTTGGCTTAAAGTTTTTAATATTGTCTATACATTTGATGAAAATATAAATACATACCTGATGAACTTAGAATACATATGATACATGTTCGAAAATATATGTATAATATTTCGAAACTTTGCTAAAATTAATATTTTCTGTTCTCGTTTTCTTTTTTAGTTTTCTTTTTTAGTTTTCTTTTCTTTATTAGTTAAGTGAAATTATGAGCTCTTGGTGGACTTAAAATATATTTTCCAAAATATGTAAAATTTCAGAATTTTAACTGTGAAATTTTTCAAATTTTTTTTTAGTCTTATGGAATAATGAGCATCTAGTGGTCTTAAAGAACACATTAGTGTATGGCTGACTTCCAAAACGTGCGTATACGAAGTTTCTATACAGTATTGCTACTGTATTTAAATCACATACATATGCAAAGTTCCCAAACAATGCAACAACTATAAAATCGAGGCCTTGTTTGCTTTCTTACTGCGTTAAAAATAATTAACGGCGGCGTTTTGAAATGGTATACATTGTATAATTATTGTACTGCGGCGTTATGAGATGTGATGCTTTGTTCAAACACAAAGCAATTGACGTTTTGGAAGTCAGCCTTTGTTCGAAATTTCGAAATTAAAAAAAAAAAAATATTTGCTTATTTTGACCCAGATTATTTTGTAATTTTCTATCACTTTAGTGATACAATTAGTGTCTGGTAATCCAAAACACGTTTGGTGCATATTCGAAAATGTTATATATATGTATATTCGAATTTGTAAAGTTTAGAATATTTTCGTTTTCTTTTATTATGCAAATCCTTTAAAATTATGTTGCACAAAGAATGTTGAATTTTAGAACTTTTGGAAAATTTTCGATTTGCTAAATTCAATTTCAGTTATGTATTTGGATCATCTCGTGGTGGATTTTTCTTTATTTAATGAACACCAAAGAACTGTTCTTCTTCGGTGGCATTGACCCGATATAATCAATAAATAAATAATTTAGCTGGCCACTGTTGAAATAAAGAAGCCTTTTTAAAAGCCAAGCTGAAATTTACCTACAAATTCTTTTATTCATACGCATTCGTTAAAAAAACACAACAACAATTCGTTCAAATAATTCTTAGTAAGTCATATACGTTTTTCGTTTGTAAATTAAATTAATGCACTTGTTTGACGCTTTTTAATTATCTTTTTTAAACTAAATTGGCGGCTAAATTTCATTTAAATAAAGTAATTTAATGTCAGAATATTAAGACAGACAGCCAGCCAGTGAGTGTACATTACTTTCGTGTAGTAATGCATGTAAAATTATAATTGTAATTCACAAATCTGTTTGTGAGTTTATTTATAAATAGATGCGCTTTGAAGCTTTTTAAACTACTGATGATTTTGTGTGGCAACTATCGAAATATATATTTAGATATTGCTAACCCGCAACAAATAAATAAAATTTAATAATATTTTTTTATTTAAAAAATTTTAATGCATCAAAATTAATGTACTCTATGCGCACAGTAGTGCGCCAGGCCAAGTTCGGCCACACAGTGTGTATATTTACACGAAACCATTCGAGCTGTTTTTACCCCCTCATAACTTTGCTCCTCTTGATCAATATCAATATAATGAAACTTGAAATATAAGGTCTCCCCACAGAGGTTACCTCACAGGTTAAATTTGAAAGTTCTACCGTAAAAGCTTCCCGAGATATTAAGGTGTGAAAAGTCCATATTTTAGTACATATTCACTCACTCACTGACTCATCAATATTATTGGGCACTTTCAGTATAGCTAGAGAGGTGACACTCGGTACACAGGTAGGTCTTGGTGAGAAATTAACCAGAAAAATCTAAAAACGGGTACTTTCCACCCAGGGGGGACTAGGGTGCCCCTTCTTTGTTTGGGGTACTTCCAGTATAGCTAGAAAGCTTAAATTTGGTACAGAGGTTGGTATTGATGAGAAGTTAATGCAAATGATTTTTAAACGGGCAGTTTTCGCCTAGGGAACTAGGGTTCCCCTTCTTTGTATGGGGAACTTTCAGTAGAGCTAGAAGGCTGAAATTTGGTACACAGGTTGGTCCTGATGAGAAATTAATGCAAATGATTTTTAAACGGGCAGTTTTCATCTGGGGGGAATATCATGCCCCTTATTTGTATGGGACACTTTCGGTATAGCTAGAAAGCTGAAATTTCGTACCCTGGTAGGCCCAGATAAGCAATACATATAAATAAATATATGTACTGAGATCAAAATCAGGACCAAGTTCTTCATAGGTACAATACCATCTCATTTCTAGGCAACCAGTAAACTTGCCAATATTTTTCAAAGAATTCTTTCCCATATTAGAAAGGCAAAAAAAATATTGCGAAGCTTACAGGTTGGCTAGAAATGTGATGGTATTGTATCTATGAAGAACTTGGTCCTTATTTTGATCTCAGTACTTTTTGCGGCCGAAGTTTTTTGGATAGGAACTTGGCCTTATTTTCACATTTATGTTTTTCTGCGGATTTTCATTACAAAAGAATTGCAGAGCACATGAAACTCTGTACACCTCCCCAAGTTTCTTACATATCTCACTTAAAAAAATCCTAGCAGCCAATAAAATTGCAAGTCTGGACGGGGACTTAGCTTGATTTCTTCATGTATTAAAAATTACTTTCCATGCAAAATTTGTTCTCACATGTTTGTGGTAGAACTCAATTCCGTTCGAAATTTAGTGCTTCCAAATTTCATAGAGGACCTGTTCTTTACTTTCAAGAGTTTTTCTTTCATATTATTTCTTAGAGTGACAACATCGTATCAGTAAATTTTGTAATGAAATTTTTGTAGACATACGAGTACATACATACCTACATATAATATAATAACATGTAGTACAAATAATAATAATAATAGTTATAAAATTCTAATTTATATGACTTGCGATAAAAATTTGCGGTAGCTGATGTGTAACATAAAAAAAAGGTCATCAAAAGTTTTTATTAATAAATTCAATTGAAGACGCCATTAAATTGGCTTAAAAAATGCAATAGAATTCACACGGTTTTATGAAAAAAAAAAATTGAAAAATTAGCAAAATTGAGAAAAAAGGAATATATACAAAGAAACTAATACTTTAAAAACAATAACTTAATGCCATGAAAATTTTAAGAACGGCCAAGCACAATTCTCCATAAAGGGACAGGTAAAATTTCTCCAAATCCTTTTAAAAAAATTACCGAATTAATTTTAGTTTTTTTCTGAAACCGGAATTATAGCTTACAAACTATTTCTTAATTCCTATGCTCCAAAAACTAACAAAAATATGCTCTTAGAAAGCATACAAATTATTTCGTCAAATATAATATAATTTTCATAATACAGTGGAACATTCCATAACGGACACCTCTTATAACCGAACGCTTCCAGCCTATTTCTTCATCTATACGAATTAGAAATATTGGATACCAAGATCTCTCCCTAAATAATTTATGAATTTACATTTTTGATGAAAATCCGTTTTGTTTGGCTTAAGGTCTTTTCTCAAATAAAAACAAAATTAAAATTTTTGTTTCATAAAAAACTTTCTTAATTTATTTTTATTTTCATCATATTAAATCACAGGTCAACTATACAAACACCCAACAATTTACATTTTGACTAACATTTCACTCACAGATATTATTCATATATTTTTTCCATAAACTCTTTAAAAAGTATTGAAAAGTACAAAAAATTTATTTGAATCTACATTCATCGCACACGTAAAACATGCAATTGCTTGTTTGGTGACTGCCCTGCAATTGCTTGTTTGGTGACTGTTCAATTTGTAGTTATTTTTATTATAAAATTAACTTGTTCACATTCTATCTCATTTATAATTATTTTAAACTGAGTAATCGCAAATATTTTCAATTAACTTGGCAAACAATTAACAATAACTACACATGCATGCCTTCATTAACTTTCTATGGTTTTTGTTTATCTCTTTGTTTGCTTAGTGAATTGTAAGCCATTTAACACTTAATCAGCTGTCATTTTTGACAAATAAATTTAATCATATTAATACTGGTTGTGTATGTGTTTTACTACATATTTAGATCTATTGGAACTTAAAATTGTCACGTGCTTTGCTTTTTTTTTCATTAAATTTTACCGTAACAATAACTATGTTCGTTATACAGTAGTCGCCGCTTAACTGTAACTGTTAAATTGCACACATTTCAAGGCATTTAAGCGGGGAATAATTTTAACAAACGCCTCATTTATGCTTAACTGACATATACATTTTACTTTTTGATTCCTTTCTTATTTATCGAGGTTGATTATTTCATTATTATTTTATGTTTAACACATTTAAAAAATATGTGTTGCCAAATAATTTGTTTATAAAAAATGCACTACTCGCAATATAGTGGTCTATAAATTTTTCAAAATAAAACTCATATCGCACTAATATATAAATACGAAAGTTTGGATGTTTGTTCCACTATAAGGCGAAACCCGCTAAATGGATTTGGAGGAAATTTGGTTGACGGATACTTTTTAAGGGGTAAAAAATTGACAAAACGGTGCAAATTAGTACTTTCTGTTCATATTTGATAATTTTTTACCGTTAACTTACAGTGTAATTTTTGTGAGGGTTAAATCAGGTAAAGCTGGTACTTTTTGTACTATTGTTACTTTTTATTTTTGTTTATTTTCATGGTGGTGATGTGAGGAAAAAGTGGTACTTTTGGTGCTTTTTCCTATACTTTTTGTTGCGTTTGCAATGAAGTCACGGATAAAAGCTGGTAGTTTAGAAAAAAAACTTTACTAAAATATATAAAAGGTGCCGGAAAATTATTTTTGCACTTAAAACTGTTTTATACATAGCAAGGACTAAAAATAAAAGAAAAATAAGCAAATAAAGTTATTCATAAAAATATTTTCGAATACTATTCGCATCATTTGATGCACAAACCAACAACACAATTTTGCACATTAAAGTTAGATGCGATCGACAGTTAAAACCTGCTCTAACGAAGTACGAGTATTTTCTTTATAAGGGTGTTTTTTGTAGAGTGACACAAGTTGAAATCATAATAAAACAAGGAACTACAATCTTAATATCAAAGAAACGGGCTTTATTGGAAAGAAAATTTTATGAAATTAATTAATGCTTAAATATGATTTCTGCCATGGGCCGGCACGGCTGGCGCTTCGAAGGCGCACCAATTTTCAACAACCTTTCGCAGCATATGCGGCCGTATTTCGCCAATAACTCTTCGACTGTTGATTTCCAGGAGCTCAATTGTTTGTGGTTTATCGACGTAGACAAGTGATTTAACATAACCCCAAAGAAAATAATCCAATGGCGTTAAATCACATGATCTTGGTGGCCAATTAATTGGGATATTACGTGAAATTATTTTTTTATCAAAATATTCTTTGAGGAAATCAATTGTGGCGCCCGCTGCACGATGAGTTTGACGAATAGAACAATTATTTTGATTAAAAATGTTTACAATTCCCTGCGTTGCTCTGGTGTAATGAAATTTCAAAGCAACCTCAATAAAAAACAACTATCAGCTGTTAAATGGCTGCTCAAATAAAGCAGTGATGCCAACTCATTGTTGTGACACTCTATAAAAAAACACCCTTTATTAAATGTGCGTTTTGTTTAATTTTCAATGTCAAAAATAGAAAAAATTCGTTTTAATTATTTTCTTATCGAAAATGTTGCAATAATTTGCTGATATACAGAAACTAGACTTAATTACCTTTCAAACGATATATAATATATTATACTTTAAATTTCGAATGACCATAAATAATACAATTAGAGTATAGCATTTGTATCAGTGCCTACTAGGCGGTTCTCAAAATTCCTTATAGGCTATTCACTATAATAGAACATTGTGTTTCGTAGTTGTTGAGCGCCATGCCCGTTTTTCATTCTCAAACTCAATTTATTTTATATGTACTTACATATGTATGTACATACAAGATGAGTGTGTAAAGTGAACACTGAATAACTGAAACTAAAAAATTTATTTTTACCAATTTTGAGCGAACACTTCTTGCAAAAAAAGAATATGTTGAGGAATTTTAAAAATTTTCCTCCGATGTCAAGATAATATTCGGATAATTTTGAATGTAAATAAAAGATAGACAACATATCTTGCATACATTTTTTTATGTAAAAACGTAATAATTAACAATTAAGATATGAACTTTTAGTTCAACCGAATGATGTTAAATGAAAGAAATATAATTATTCAGGCTTAAATTCATTTTAAATGTAATTTTTTAAATAAAATTCTTATTTTACTAGAAAGTAAAATTTAGAAGCTCGTAAAAATTGAACAGACAAAGAAAAAATATAAAGAAAAGAAACGCCAGAAAAAGTTAAATTGAACAAGAAGTCATGAAAATAGTGGATTTCCATACCATTAATATGAATCAATATGTTGAAAAATATTTCATGTGAATCAGCAGAATTTATTAATGATACAGGATATTCAAATATTTGATGCAAGCTATCGTGATTGGTGGTGACATTTAAGCGGCAAACAACTCTGATGATGAGCCTGTGGTTAGTCTCGAGACATCATGATGTCAGTTCAACCTTCCGTGCTGTGAAATTTTTCGCTGTCTGTTCAATTATTACGAGCTTTTAGATTTTATTGCACATGAATGCACTGCACAGCTCTGGTAGTTTTAATTGCAACTTTGTCGTATTGGTGAAGAAATACAGTTTTACTGCGATCCCTTTTTCCATTTTAAATATCATGTCATTAGGAAATAACGAAAAACATTCAGCAACTCTATTAAAATTTTTCTGGCTTTGATCTAAAGTCCTTCAAGGTAAACACCCGTAACTGAAAAAAATTATTTATCAAGATTTTTACATTTGTAACCATTCTAAACATTGTTAAAGTCCTAGTATATAGGCTAAGATCGCTTATTCGTGTTCATGGTCCACTTACTGATCCACGAATTTTAAATAAATAAAATTTATTTGAATGTTTTAATTGCAGTTAAAAAACTTTTAAATTAATGACACTGAAGTGTTTCCTATGCTAGAATATGGCGTCGTTCGGATGCCTATAACGTTTGGACAATTGATATGTCTTTTTTTTCATACGAACGATTTGGTTGGCTTTATATATATATAAATGAGCCGCTGCATTGGTAGTGGTACTTTGTTCTGTTACTTATTGGACTCAGCTTAGATTTATGGCGTTTTCTTTTCTGACAAAAGTGTTCCATTTATGCTACATTATGTTCAGTTTCGTGTTTCATTCTAAAAAATATGCAACATATTTAAAAGTGATTTCGTTCTTTTCTAAATATGTTGCATCAATAAATGGCAAAATATGCAACATATTTGACCCTCCACAATCAAGTCGGGGTGAGATACTGCCCTTTTTTACATCTTTGTTAAGTACCTTTTTATACAAAACAAACTGTGGCAAAAAGTGTTACCTATTGAAAGGGCAGCCAGCATTTTTTTTTTTCAGAAAAGAAAACGCCATTATTCTTATAGTGGATTGTTAGGATCCGTTTCGAAATCAGATTCGGAATATTTTGTATTCGTTCTTATCAGACTTGGTTTTTATTTATACTGGCACGTTTGAGCTCGTTTGATAGTGATACCACTCGAAATTACACTTTTCAAAATTTAAAATTCGCCTTTATATTGATTGGACTCGAAATATCTCGTACTGGCTCTTAACAATTGCACTGACAATGGACTTAGTAGATGTCTTAGTGAAAATACCGATATCATTTCCCAACTCTGGTATTTATGGAGTATTACAGAGATTAAACTTTAATTTAATTATTGAGCTGTTTCTGTTTTTTTTTTTTATTATTATTTAAATCTAAAATAACACTGATGCCTTCACATTTTTCTTTTATTTTATGAAAAAACAAATAATAAATAACTTTCAATACAATATTGATGTAAATTATACAGCTGCTAAATATGAATTGCTATTGAAAGTAACAAAATGTTCGCCCACAGCAGTTCTGATATCACGCATTCGGTTCATACATATTTGAAAAAAACTGGGAAATGGCAATAAATACATTTATGAACATTTTTAAGTAATTTATCTTTCTACTAGATAATTATTTAAAGAAAAAAAGGCAGGTGAACAAAAATGTTAGATAATGGTACAACAAAACACACGTTCTCAAGTCGATTATAAATACGGTGACCATATTTTTCGACAAAAAAAAAAGGACACTCAAAATTAAATAAAAATTATTGGTATTAACTTAAATACGTAGATATATTTTATATCAATAAAATAAAAATATAATTCAAACAATGTAATATTAGTGACTAGTACAAGTAGTTACATACATATGTATGTACTTATTTTAATGTTTAAAACAGAAATTAAATATGCCTAGAAGTTCGCACGTCGTTAAAACAAAAAATGAATTAATTAATCAGAATTAACAAAGAAATTAAATTTAGCCAATAATACAAAAATAACATAAATTAATAAATAAAAATAACTAAAAACAATAGTTTAAGGTTTATCTATTATTGATATTTTTCCGACGAATGTATTTTTTTTATTATATCAATGTTATTTGATAAAAACAATTTAAATTCTGCACAGTCCATTTGAAAGCCGACAGAAAATTTGACACATTGAACATACACTTTTCAGTGTTGCCAGGCAATTCCTGGTTATAAATTTTTATTGTATTGAGTATAAAATTTCGGTATTTTGAGAAAATAAAACTTTGAATTTTGGAAACTAATGAAGAACATTAGCCATCAAAAAGAAAGGACAAAAAAGGACAATTTATTTTGTTTAAATTTTAAAGGACGTTGTGTCAAAAAAAAGGACAGATGGTCGCCGTAATTATAAATACATATAAACATGTGGTCTGTCAAAACGGAATCTTATTGATTCTACTTGAATGCTTGTGCGTAACAGGCAGCCACGTAAACCAACCAACCAACCAACCATACTATATGTTATTATTTTTTAAGCTAAATCGACCTCTCTAATTATATTTTTTTTTTTATAGTTAAATTCTATATATTATTTTTTTCCCCACACAAAACGCAAACCCGGAAGATATTTTTCACTCTAAAATTATCAATGTTGCAACATTAATAAGCAGCATGAAATTTATAATATTATTATAATTGATTTTTATCTGTGTTGTTGCGTTTTATTATTGTTAATGTTCTCTAACTACGTTACTGTTTTACAAATACATAACATAAATTTTCAATATATAAAATTAAAATTTTTTAATAAAGTTTTTCATGTAAATGCTCAGTACACTTTAGTTAATTAAAAGTCAAATAAAGAGTAAAAGAGTTTTAGTTGTTTAACCAACTCTGAAACCGGTAGTATATACGAGAAGTTTACTTGTGTTCGTTCAATCACGCAAAATAGCCTCCATCCGAAAATAAAAATTCATTGTCACGGTAAAAATTTCGCTTTCAAACATTGTTGTATAAAATATTAATTAATCATACGAGCCTGTACTACACGTTTATTAAATGAGTTTTTTAAATACAATTCTAGTACGTGTGTAGTTTTTTGGCCGATACAGTTTGAAATATTAAATTAATGATTTGAGCATTTGAATTTTAATAATAAAAAATATGAAAAAGCTAATAGTATATTTCTATTATATTTACGGCTCGATTATGGATGGCAGCCGAATCTGAGTTTCGTTACCAGTTGCTAAAAATTCTATTACGGTTGGCAACTGGTAACTGAGCGCCGACAGTTTCAATTGCCGGCTTGCAACGCAACTGAATAATCGAGCCATTAGATTCAAAGTTCAAAAATTACAAAAGAAAGTTTCATACAAATTATAAATTTTTATGAAATTTTAGTTTAAAATTTTTGTTTTCTATTTTTACTAATAAACGTAATTATTATTTGAACTTATATTAATGTACATATGAAAAGTAATATTATCAGGCTCAAGTTCAGTTTTATTGAATTAATGAAAATTCAAATTACTAAGAGTTTTTATGTTGAAAAGCATTATTATGTTGAAAGACTCTTAGTAATTTGAATTTTCATTAATTCAATAAAACTGAATTTGATCCTGATAATATTAATTTTTAAATGTACAATTTTTTTTCTTCAAATCGCATGTGAAAGAAACTAAAGATATTTCCCTTAGCAGCTGTTGTTTTCAACACAGCTGAGCTACTTTTTTCTTGCATAATTTAGGTCGAAATGTCAAAATTTTTACATGCTGATATGTCAAATGTTGTTGTTATATTGTGTTTGTTGTAGAATTGCCATTGTTTAAATTAATTTATTAATCATTTTATTGTTTCTCTATCGGCGAAGTTGATTTAAATAAAACAGTTTACTTCAGTATACTTTTACGACTTGAAATTTACAGCACAAGTTCCTTGTAAGTTCATGTCTCAATCCCAAATGTCATGAGAGTTGGAAATGTCAGAACATGAGCACCGATTACGTCTGGAATTTCCAAAAAAGTGGCTGCCAATTAATTGCGATTTTTTTTTTTGATCAACAATCATAAATTTTACAAAAAATATGGTAACATTGTTCAGATAAAATATGTCTCTAGATAAGAGCTAAAGGTAAAAATTCTTAAGAAAAATTGCGTAACTACTTTCTATACTTATCATATCTTTGGCAAAAAGGAAAAGTGCCTAAGTCGAGATAAGCTCATTTTGAGTTAATATTACCATCGTATTCTCCATATTCAAAAGTGAAATATTTGTATATGGAAGCATGTTTCCTCAATTTTCGTATCCAATGATATATGATCCATAAAAATACTTCATTTCTATTTAGTTTTTAAAATGTTATGTTTCATTTAGAAGAAGCTGGACTGTTCACGTCTGCGTGAAATCTTTGTTTTTTTTTTTGCAATATTTTGCTACCAATTATGAATCAGTATGAAATTAACCCTTAAACACATTTTAAGTTTTAAATTTGACCTTTAAGTTGAATTTTGATCTGTGGCATCTGTGATGACTTATAATAGAATTTTATGAAAAATTATTTTTTGTATGTTAACATTTCAGCCCCCATATTGTACTCTAAAAATAAATAACCGGTACACTAGAAGTACACTACATGTACGCTAATATGTTTCTCTTTCTGTTCGTCACCTCTCAAGCGTTGAGCACTATATTTTATTTGTGCACAACTTCACAAACGCTAAGTTATTCTTTTGTGTACTTGGTATTTTTATAGGGAATGTGTTTTATGTACTGTACGGTACACTAACGTACGGTAACTTAGTGTTATTTCTTACTTTAAAAAGGCACTGATTTTATGTTCACTTTTAGTGCCACTGTGGCTGAGTAGTACTGCTGCCAGCCTGTCACAGCAGAGGTTGTGGGTTCGATTCCCACCATAGACACCTAGATGCATTGTGCAGCCATACAAAATAGCTTCGCGGAATGTGTTTCATATTTAAAAAAAAAATAATAAAATAATTCAATCTTACCTGTAGGGATGATTTTCAGGAAAGTGACTTAACTCATTATTTTCCATATTCATGGTCGTATTTATATTTTTGTACATTAAAAGAAAACATTTAGATAATTGTTCGGCAATGAAGTTTTTTTTTGGGAATGTTCATTTACTTAACTATTATGTATCATGGAAGTTACAATAATCCCATCAAATTTGTACCGAATCCCGGAAATTCCCAAAACAAAAACTCTAATCTCCAAGTATACTTATAGTTTTTTTTTGGTCCTCTTTACCAGAATAAGTTAGACAGAGTTATTTATTACTTTCAAACTTTAAATATTTTGAAAAATTAAAAAACTGAATCATTAAAATGTTTGCCTCTAAGAAATATTCCCTCAGTATTTATTTTACTTAACAACAGACACAATAAATGTTTTATGTTTTGTATGCTTAGAAAAAATACAAGACATTAAAAATTATAAACGAAAGCAAAAAGTCAGTGTCAATGTCAAGATAACTCAAGTAAATGCTTCTGTCTTGTTTTTTTTTTTCATTATTTATATTCTTATGTATTAAATAACGTAATGATTCTATATATTTAGTTTATAATAGAATTTCCAAAAAAAAAAACATTTAAGTTATGCAATGTGTGTTTTTAATAAATGTCCACCCGTTGGCAAAGTTATAAATAGAGAATGCAAATTAAATGTTTTTCAAAAGAAATTTTTACGAATTCTAAACAATATTTGTTTACAGCAGCTAAATATTTTATCAGCCTGAGAAAATCATAGTTTAGTGATAATAGATCAATAAGCTCTGGTGAGTTTGACCCTGAAGCTTTCGTAAAGTATTCTAACTATCAATTTTTCCATTCAATTTATTTATTAAAATGCAAACTTGTGAATTTTTCAACTTTTAAGCATTTTCTTACATAAAATACCTTTAAAAAAACAAATAGTTGGTACCCACTTATCCAAGTCGGCATGAGTGAACTCCAACATATTTTAAATGTGAAACCGATGATGACCAATAAATGAATTTAGTGTTGCCACATTTTAATTAAAAAAACGTCTTGCCAGACAATTTTTTTTATAAAAAAATGCGTTTTATTTCTTAGCGCAGTTAACCCATCAATGACCGGGTAAATCAATTCTCAACATATACATACGTAACAGTAGGCAAAACTCGGAATATTTGGGTCTTCAATTTTTCAAAATAAAGCTCTAATAGACAAAAACTCACCAAAAATTTATATAGTTTTTGCATAAAAGGTAGCAGAAAACGACTTTTGAATGTTTGCAATTAAAAATGATTCACACACAATAAAACCAAAAAAAAAAATAATTTAAGAATATAAGCAAATAAAATTATTCATACAAATCGTGAGATTTTTTAAAAGTATTTGATGCACAAACAAACATCATATGGAAGTTAGATGCGATCGACAATTTAAACCTGCACCACTGACGTATTTCCTTTATATAAAATGTTATGTTTTGTTAAATTTTCAATTTCAAAAGTATAAAAACATGCTTTTATCATCATTAGCGAAAATTGTAAAATATTTTTTTTTTAATTCAATTTATTTGCTAATATACAAAAACTAAACTTAATTATCTTTCCAAAGATTTATATGTACTTTGAATTTCGAATTACATTTACAAAAATATAAATCTATACAAATACTGAATGAAAATTTAGACTTTTGTTAGTGTTGACGCCACTGTCTTATCAAATATTTATCGCTTATTTATTTGTCGTAGTTATCAACCTTTTTTAATCCTTATCGGTTAAAATTTAATTCCATTCATAAAAAAAGAACATAGATCTGCGTGTAAATGTTTCTCTGTTCCCCTTGATAAGCCACCTTTTAACCGATATCATCGTAACTGCTCCTTAAGACCTTTCAAATTGATAAAATGTTTTAACTTAAACCATTTTTCAGTTTAAAACTGAACTGCGAATCACACGGAAAGGATTTTAAATACTTTGACTAATTTTTATTCGTTAAAAAAATTTTTAAAATTTTAAATTAAAATTGTAATAAATTATCATTTTAAAAAGTGACAAGAAGAAATCATTTTCGAGGGGAAAATAAACAACTGATAACCTTTTATTTGTTGATTTAATTTCTTACAAACTTAAAAAATATAAAAAACTTTGTATATACACAGAAGTATTTTATATAAATATGTAAGTATTACACAGTGATCGAAAATAAAAAAAAATTTTAAAAAATTTAAATAATAATATTCAGAGTGTCAGTCGGCACACTGCGCAGTGCGATCAGAATCAAAATATTTTGCAAATAAATCAGTAGCGTTTTACTGGATCGTCCAATCAATAGAAATATCAAATTAATATCGTAGGGGGCTGTGCACATATTACGTAACGCTCTTGGGGGGAGGGGGGGGTTAAGATTTGTTACGGATTGGAAATTTTGCACTGAAAAATTTGTAAAAAGCGTTACGAAGGTGGAGTTTAAAATCTCTGAAAACAGCGTTACGTAATATGTGCACAGTCCCTTGTGCTTTTATTAATCTAAAAATGAAGATGAGCTTCCCATTTTAACCAAATAGGTTACTTTTACAGTTAAAAATTTTATTTCTTCGTATTACAAAATTTCACAGTCACAATTTTTATTTGTATGACCAGCACTTAGGGGCTGACCCCTACCTATGCATTGTGCCAGAACTTACGATAAAGGAATATAGTTGAGACGATAGATGTTGAAAACTTAGAAGACTTCATTATTTTTACAATTCCGTTTTTGTTAATTTTTAGAGTAGTATTGCAGCGCCTCTGACGTTAAGTAAACGCATTAACTTTCTTTAGCTCTACATGGGCACGCATTTTATTAATTGTGTTACTTCGTCGACTTCTTCTAACCGACGAAGGAGGGTGCTGCTGTGCTCATTAGCTTGGAACAGTATGAATCGGTGTCGGAACAGTTTTCAGTGACAAATGCTATGGCTTCATCACTTAAACAGTCCAACAACAATTAATACAGAATCAGAGAAATTTATGTTGCTGATTGACTTTGCTTTGACCAGCGTTTGAGCCCAGATCCTCAGTCATAGTCAAAACTAACCAATTCAGCCAATATCGATGTCGGTTAATAAAAGAATTGCTTAAGTAGGGGCCATCCTCCGAGTGCTAGTCCTACAAAAAAAAGTAGAGGTTATCAATTCCTTTTTATGTTTTTTTTCCTTTTTTAATGTCTTCACCAGAAGAACTCAATCATTTGTGAACCGATTATCCAAAGTTTTTTTTTTTGTTGACCTGGTTTGTTTGCACTTTGATCCCATATATTTGTTTATCTCATGACTCCTCTATTTATAAACCGAGTATAAAAAGTTTAATTATCAAAACTTAGTTCGGTCCCATAAACTTAATAAGAATAGGAGGTAGTTGAACTGATTTTCAAAATTATTTTGTTTTTTTTAAAGGGTTTGTTTGCAGATTGGTGCCATAATTTAATTTTTTTTTTTTTTTTGTTTTGGAAATCTGAGAAAAGTTGTCTTTTTTAATATTGACTATCGTATAGCACTTTTTTATATGGACCGATTTTCAAAATTCTTCTTCTGTTTCAATAGATTTGTTTACACTTTTCTGCTATTATTTTTTGTATTCCCAACCCCCTCTCAATCACACCAAAATTTTATTTAAATATATAATTAACTAGAATCAGTACGTACACGCTAAGAAAAAATATGGTTGATGGAATCATAATCGCAAACTATCATTTCATGTTCAGATAAATGATTGAGTCTACTATATTTTGCATAATTTTAACTTTAATTTTTTCACTTCACATGTCCTCGTCTTATTAAGCGCTATGAAGGACTGAAGTTACATACGATTGACAGTTATTTTGGTTCATTTCAGAACACAAACAATGTATGGTCACAATAAACATTAATTTTCAGTAAAATTTTATTATTCTCATTTGCATAAGATACCCTTGTATCAGCGAAAATAATTTTTTTTTGATACATTAAATTTTTATGGAACGAAACCGAACGAAAAAAGAATGTTTAATGCAACCATATTTGCTTCAATGAATAATTATTTGATTGTGGTAGATATACTTAGTAGAAATGAACATTTTGCAATCATGTCTTTTCTCTGCGTGTATTAACCGAAGGAAACTTGCAGTTTTTAATCACATCCGCGGTAGTCTTGTTACATTTCCAGCAAAACTAAGATTGATTTTCTTTTGATAATTACACTAATTCGTTAAACGTTTAAAGGCTGGTTTAGTTAAACTACACTGAATAATAAATGTAATTTAAAGTGAACAACAGTTAATCACTTATGACTAGTGTAATCAATAATAATATCGTATCGCTACTGTAAATGTAAAATAAATAGCTCTTCTGAAAGCAAAATGGTGATCAAAAACATGTGGGTCCATATTGCCAGTTTACATGTCAAATTTATGCGTTTAAATGTGTTTGCTTTTTTAATAATTATGTTGGTTTAAATACATTTCACACATTTATTAAGCTTTCAGATTTTATATTCATTTAATATTAAAAGGTTGCTAATGACACCATTATGCGTCTACAATATATTTATTGTGAATTTACTCATTTTTCTACTATTTACTTGTAATATTACATTCTCATGTTTTTTCCTTTCGTGTAAATGGCATTCACTTGAAATGATAACATATCTTATGCGTTGGAAAAATTGGTATTTCAAAATAAACAATAAAAATTTTACTGAAATAAAAAAGGGTATGTTTTTCTATAAATAATTATCAGTCATCAACCGCATATATTGAAACGTTCTTAAAAAAATTCTTTGTAAATAATTTGTTTTTGTAGCTTATGGCTTGTGGCTTATCACACGAAAAGGAAAGGTTATTTATTTTAAAAATCACCATAAATCAAAACTTTTAATTGAATTTTATTTTTAGATTTCTATTTTTGAATTTCTAATAAATGAGTGGACATATAATACTATGTTGAAGAGTATATAAATTAAAAGTACGTTTTTAAGTATGTTTACTACACGCTTGCTATCTTGTATCTTTCTTTTATTTTCTAAGCACACTTGATTCGAATGCAAATTAAATATTTTCAATAAATTTGTACAAGCACTTTAAAGAAAAAAAGCAAAACAGAGCCATTATTATAACTTACAAATAGTTATTTTCAGGATCCGATCAGGCAGATAACTGGTTTTTGGTTATTAAAAGTTAACATTAACCTAAAAAATTACTGCTGAAGAAAGAAATGGTGTAACTTCAGTGAAGGGAAAAAACAAAAAGTAGTCAGTGCCTACTACAATGCTGCCACAGTACATAAATTACATTCTTCATTTTATCGGACAGCTGTAATAATTGAGAAAACGTCACTTTATCGTTCACGATAGAAAAAACTCTGTGTATAATAACAACCACGGCAGTATTTCTAGGAAAAAAAATGCTAGAATATACTAAAAATATCTCCATATTTATAATAAACTATTGAACTTAAAGGCTTTCCCATATTAAATTCTTCCATGAACTTTAAATTTATTAATTCGTTTATTTTTTTTTTCTTTTTCTGTCTCTCGAATTTGTTTTACCGATTATAATGAAACCATTAAATAGTTGATATTGGTTTTTTTATTTTTACTTTATATATTGAGTTTAGTAATTAATAATAAAGAACAAGGTCTCTTTTAATATTAAAAAAAACAACGAACAAAACAATTGTATTTTTAAATTTCAATAAATATATCGGTACTCCTTTGTTCAGCATCACCAGGATCAACTACAAATGTGTTAAGCGTTGTTGTTTTTTATATAAAAAGAGACCTTGTTCCTTTTTATTAATTACTAAACTCAATAAAACAATAAAGTTATGAAGTTTTAGTCGACCTAAATTATGTTTAATCAAAGAAATTTAATTACTCCGGATTACATATGTAAGTTCGTTTAGTTAAATTTTTTAAATTAAGTTAAATTAAAATTAAATATTATACTTCTTTAGTTATAATGAAATTTATCTAAGTATTCTCTTAGATAGGCTACATATTTTTCCTAATCTAACGCAATTGGGACGAACGACGAATTCGTTGGTAAAAGTTCGTTGCGTAAATTCGTCGTGTGGCGCACAATTGGGACGAACAAATAACAGCTGTTATAATAATTAAAAAAGTTGTGTGTATTTCTTATTACAAATTTGATTTTATATACACTGGAGCCCCGATTTGCGTCCTTTCGATTTGCATCGGTTTTTAAAATTTAGTTCGTGGTGTAATAAACAAGGTGACAGAAGGAGGAAAAAGATGTCAAAAATATTTTTATAGAACAAAAAATTGCTTTTGACATATTGATTTATTCAAATTTGTGAAGCAAAAAATTATCACATGGTTTACGATGCCACTTGGTTTAATATACTTTGATTTGGTTGAACCCGCATTGTGTCGTTTTAATTCCGATTTGCGTCGTTACATACCTACTTATGATTGAATTTTTTAACTGAAGTCATAATCACAACTGAAGAATTTATCAAGTAGCATGTAAAAAATGGGAGCTCCCCGTCTATTCTCTATGTACATTTTTATACCATATCACTTTTTTTTATCAAAAATAGAAATTTTTGCACTTAGAAAAAAGTGATCCAATTTGAGTCGTTTCGTTTTGCGTTGCATTTCTCCGGTCCCTATTAAGAACGCAAATCGGGGCTCTAGTGTACAAACAAAGCAGCGATAGTGTTACCGCATAAAGAAAATAATTCCTTTGTAAAATTAAACATTAAAAAAACCATTAAAAACAAATTTTATCATTAATAATTATGTGTATTTAACTAAAAATCTCTACATCTTAAAAATTAACACTTATTAAAGTAAAAATTAATATTATTTAGTAATATATTTGAAAACTAAAAAAATAAAAAAATTTAACTCTGTACTGATGTGTTCGTCGTTCGTCGAATCTTCTACTACAAAACATGAACATGTCGTGTGCCATCTTTAAGACATTGGTTCTGTAGAACACATCGCTCCTTTATTGCAAAGTAGTCATATCTCTAAAAACAAAATTTTTCAGTGATTGAAGGGAAAGAGTTTTTCAATACCTTCTTTATTTGTGAAAAATTTTTCATAAATATATCTCTATCTAAGCCGAAGTTATAACCACTTATTTGCTCAAGCCGCCTATATAAATGCTTACGTTTTAAAACTTCAAACGCATTTTACCACGTTTACATATTTTTGAGATATGACTACGTTGCAATAAAGGAGCGACATGCGCAAATACCTCTATTTTTCAATTAGATCATCCTCTATTTTGATCTGGCAGATCATCTGACATCAGCTGTTTATTTATTACGATAGATTTCATGTCAGATGTAATTCTACATGTACACAGTTTTACATAAATTCAACGAACTACCGTTCCTTGAATTAAATTCTTTGAAATTCAACATATTATAAGTTGTTTCAGTAAAATATTTCTTGAAATTAAAAGTAAAATTTTATGTATTTCTGAACTCAACGGTGAAACCATTATGTGATTTTATTCGTTGAATTAAACAATGAACAAGTTTTTTGATTTAACGTATTATACGTTGCATTTAAGAAACTCGTTCATTTATTTAAAATGAACAATGAACAAATACTTTGATTCAAAGAACCTGTTTCTTGATTTTAAGTAATATACATTGTTTTTGTTGTATGAATACGTTGGATCAAGAAATAAATTCTTAAAAATCAACGTACGGTGTCAACGTATGGTTTCTTAACTTCAACGCCATACTTACCCTTGTTATTTTATTGAACGCTATTGAGAGGTGTAGCGGCCTTGAAATCAGTACTGATACGTTCTGCTAAAAACTGATTGGATATAAATAATAATATTTTTCAACATAAAAAAACTCTTAGTAATTTTGAATTTTCATTAATTCGATAAAACTGAACTTGAGCCTGATAATATTACTTTTCATATGTACATTTTCCTTTTACGGAAAGCCACGCCCATCGCTTCGATAACACACGCAGATTTTGCACATTAACGAGCATTTATAAAAAAAACTGAAACATATTGTAAATCTCTAGCTTTTATATTCCACTAGATATTTAATGATTATTTAACAAATTTTAAAGGGAATTGCCACGCCTTCTTGACATATCAAAAATATATAACGTAGTATTCTTTACCGTTAATTAATACGACAATATGAAAATTTTAGAAAGTTTTCTAACGAAAATAAACCCATAAATTTTACGTTCCATATAAACATAGATTTATATTTTGTAATAATCGTATAAATTCCACACAGGTTCGTTTTGTCAATAAAAATAATAAAATATGACGACTACTGGTTGTCACATATTAATGAAATGTTGAATAAAACAAACAACAAACGACACAAGTATGCAAAAATCCAATATACTTTACATTTTTTGCCGTCATTTGAATAAATATTTACTCAAATCAATTGAAAATATTTTACATGTTAAATTGCGAGTGCTGTCATAAATATTCCTTAGAGGCCCCCTTAAACCCCTTAGTAGCCACTAAAAACTGGATTGTCAATTAAAAATCATTTATTTAAAAGTTGTTGTAATTACTTATAATAAAAGAAAAAATATAAAAAAAATTATTTGCTATAAGCACAGAAACCGCAAATATGCGATAAATGTACTCCCAAATAAAATATTTATATGTTCCAGAACTTTTTAAGAATTTTGACAACAATTTGTTAGTGCATATTTTTGCATATTTGCTTGTTTTTCCTGCATATTTTAGCTCCTTTTTTAAAGATTTTTATACGCATTTTACCAAACAAATGAATTTTTCGATCAAACGTTTTTGAATGTTTTTTAGAATTTTTTTTGAAAATTGAGAAATTTTTCTCACAACTACTCACATGTTTCTTTGCTAATTATTTACTTTTATATAAAAGAAACAAAAACCCCAGTTTTATAATTTAAAAAATATTAAAATTTTTCAATATATTTTTCACAAATTAGAAATTTCTTTATTAACAATTTTAAACTTTTTGGCATAATTTTGTAATATTTAAAAATGTATATGAATTTTATTATAGGAAGAATAAAAAAAATAATATATTTTGTCGGTAACTTTTCCATATTTAAAAATATTTCGCTAAACCAATTATGCTTGAACAATTTTCAAACATGATGAGTTCATTTAAAAGACAATGAAATTCCAATTCAATAACCTTTGAAAATATAAATTACTCGAATAAAATACATAAGTAGTATTTACTTTTCAGGTAAACTGAGATTAAAATTGTCTTTAACGACGATTATGTTAGTAGTTTTTCCAGTTTTTCTAACAATTAATCCACATTTTAAAATTAAATTACCAACAATTTTCATAATTTTACAATTAATTACAACTATTTTCTATACAGCATTAATACAACTCTGTTAAAATTTTATATGTATGTAGTTTACTTCTAAAATGCGGAATTATTTTTATCTGCTAATTTATCTGCTTGAATTTAACGCGCCAATACGCTGCACGGTGAAAACATGATTATTTGCTAGATAATCTTTTCTAAGATTAAATAACTTTAGAGTGGATTTTTAGGTGCAAGATTACTTAATCCTTCACTTGTCTTTTTCTTAAGTCAACCCAACGAATAAATACAGACTTAAAACTTAACATAATTTCTAATCACGTACTTAAAAACCCACTCTTGATCAATTAACAAAATTTTTCCTACTCAATATTTCACCACACCGTTGGTTAGGAGGCTTTTATAAAAATATTTTCGCCTAGGAGTCTCCCAACAGTGTGGTAAAATATCGAATAAGTAAAAATTTAAACTTGATTATTTAATAATTAAAAGTCAAAGAAAAAGATAAAAAGGTTTAACAAAGAGTTAACTAGCAAACTATAGTTAAACTTTGTCTTAAAATAAGTCGCAAATTTTCTTTGTTTTTAGTTATTCTTTAACTCGACTTAGTCAATTTTTTTATAAGCAAAGATCAGATCTTTGAATCTAATTGACTCTTTGAAGACTATTTTTTCTTAACCATTCATTTTGTGATCGCATTCGGAAATAGGAGAAAACCCCTTCTTGCCACCAGCTGTAAGTACTTACCTCCGAAATACGTATGTCGGTTATTGTTTTCCCATGGCAATATATTGTTTTTATATGGCAATATATTGAAAATACCGTTTTTTTTAGAAATATCTAGCTCTTATTGTGATTTTTTTAAATGTGAGATTAGAGATTAACTTTAACGTCATATCTGTATTTAATCTTTTGGTTGACTTTTTTAGTTTAGTGGCCAATGTTGGTGGAATAATCCTAAACTACAAAAAAAATTAAACAAAAGTCAACTAAAATAGTAAATTATGGTATAAAATTTAATTTTAACTCTAATCGCGCTATTAAAACCCCACTCTTAATACGCTAAACTAGCAACGCTGCAGTGATTAAATTTGTTTGTACAGGTGGTATGATCTTTTAGCTTAAAATAAAAGTGAAACATTCAAAACAGGGATGGAAACCATGAAAAAAATTTTTTTTTGTTGTTCACTTTGGATCTTGTTTTAAAAATCACAATTTCCGCATGAATATGATAATATTTATTTAATTAGTTCTAAAACTTAAAAGTAATCCAAATTGAAAAAGATTACTTAAAACAAACTCAACTATTGTTATTTTCACTAGACATTATAAATTTATGAAAATAATCTGGTCTTTTAAACCAATTCGTTTTAACAAACAATAAATAAATATGTAATACAAAAACAAACAACAAACACTTCCGTTTATAAAAAGAACACAGCGAGCGGGGTTTCTATTTCATAATTTCTACGGAACTAAATAATTTATTCGAAATTTCTGTAATTAGCCAATAAGCTGTAAAATTGTTTATTCGCTAGATCGAAAACTGATCTAAACATTTTTGTTTATAATCATCAAATTGATTTATAAAAATAATAAATACATTAGAAAAATCTATTTATCTAAATCAATTGTTGTAATACAGCAATTGTTCAAATAATGTTTTAAATTTTATCGCGTGTTTTCAATCGGAAATAAATGATTTCACTATATTTTATAGTAATAAAATATATAAAATGTGCTAAAACTATAATAAACAATAGAAGCTCTAAGCAAAAAAGGCAACAACCAACTAATAAATTTATCAACAATAGCGAGATTGTTATAAAATTTTCCAAACACTTTAATAGTTTTTATAAAGTCTACATTATACTACGCGATTAATAATAAAACATTTAGACAGAAATTAAATAAAATAATTAAGAACTAAAATAATTTTGACGCGAATTTAAACAAATTATCATGAGCGTGTGTTTTGAGAAATTGTGTCAGGAAGTTTATCAAAAAACGGATTTAATACTTTTAACACTTTTGCTGATGATTTTGGTGATGATAAAGTTAAACTGTGACGTAAAACGTTCAAGCAGCCCCAGTGTAAGAAAATCTAAACAATAACTACAACTTGGGAATACTATCAATTATTGTGAATGAATTTGTTTGACAGCAATCATTTAACATCATGATTAAGAACTTGATTTATTATTTATTTTTTAGCGTTTTTTCAGTAATTTATTACAACTCTAACAATTTATTTTTATTTATTTTTTTGAACTATAATAATTATTTTGTTATCAGCAGCTAAGGCTTTACATAGATTTTTGTAAGTTTAATCGTTTTTATTTTCTTGGTCAAAGTCCGTACATGAGATTAAGTGATTTTTTTACTAATCGCGCTTCGTAAATATGTGCCAAATATACATAAATATTTGATATGAGAAAAAGAAAATACAAATACTGATTGGAACTTCATTTCACTTGTTTTCGTTCTTTGAGGGGTACTGCATATTACAAGGGCCATTAATAAAGTTGTGTTACAAGTACATTTGGTTATTTCGCCAATTATTTTGTGCCATTTTCTAACAGTGATCAAAACATAGATTCATCATAATACAGCAGACACCAAAGAACAATAAAAAAAAATTAGATTTATTCCGTTGAACGTGCTCCATAGTATTTTAAGAAGGATCTATCGGCCAACAAGGTTAGGGACTAGTGATGTTAGGAATATAAATTTTTAGTATTCGCGAATACGAATACAAAAATTTGAAACAATATTCGCTGAATACGAATATTACTTTTAAGGTTTAGAGAAACTTAATATTTCAAATTTAATTGGAAAAAATCCCTCCCTTTGCGTCAGTAACAATAAATTGAAAAAAACTGTCACACTACTTTAGATATTTAATATTATTATGACATTTAAATGCCGAATTTGAAGACCTCTACTGACCATTTTTAAATTATTTTACTTACATACTTTCAGATGCAGTTTTTGTTACCCTGTTTGCTCTTTTAGTTAATAATTCAGTGCTGTTTGGGAGATCATATTTTTTCAGATAGCTAAAGGTTTTCTTTAAATAAAAATAATTAAAAATTAATATATTTTTGTATATTTTGTAAACTTTATGTATTTGTTTTTCCTTGGAAAGTATATATGTATGTGCAAATAATTTGGCGAATACGAATACGAGTATTCGTAGCATCACTATTAGGGACAGTTTGTTTTTAGGATTCCTGCGGTGTCATTCACATCAAATTCCGTGAAAAGTGTAAAATGCTTACTGACGAATATTCCTCACAGTTTTTGGTCAAATTCAATATTGCTTTAAAGAAAAAACGACCTCATATTGCGAAGAAAAAGTGTTGTTGCATATCCCCCCGTGTGGCACGGTTCTGCATCTTGGTGACTAACCGCATCTGAAATAACAAAGCAACGGGTCTTGATATAAAAGATATAAAGGATGTAGGGTTACCTTCGCTGGTCTGGTAGAAGGTGTTGTGGCACCTAAGGTCCCTGCTAACGACCAAATTAGATAGAAAGTTAATCTGTTGGGGTTCTCTTTCGAGGCTCGATCAGTAACCATGCACGGGTACCACGAGAGCCGGTAAGCCCCACAGATGAATAATTTTTTGGGCGTATTCCTCTCACCTTACGATGTTCTACAAGATGCATACTTTGTCTCTTTGGGGATGGATATGTGTGCTAGTGTGTATCATGCTACCCTCGATGGTGGCAGAATTCTGTGAACGGTTGCTTATGAGGTCTACTGCGAGAGTACGCACGATGTCTGTGGTTGCTACCAAAGTCGCCAGGAGAGGCTAAATGACTGATTCCCGATCAGTGCTAGATCCTGGATCAGCTGCGTAAACAACTGATAAGGCACAGCATGGTTTACTTATTTATTTATCGTTGGCGGTCCTTTCATAAGAAGTTGCCTCAGCGTTGGTTGTGAACACTAAACTTTACACAACCAGGACAATGTTCGAGTTCACACTGATGTAGTTAGTCACTATGGCAAACAACCATATATCGAAGCAAACGCCTATTTTATTAGTAAAAAAAACTAGATGATGTCTGCACCAAAAAGAGAAATAAAACACTTTTTACGGAAAAAATTTTATTTTATCCAGAAAGTCCCCGAGTTATCAAACTGTCCTTGTTCTTCTTTGAAATATAAACAGAAAACAAAAAAAAAACTTGACTATATTGCGTTACCCAACTCTGGTTTCATTTTTATGACATATTTACGTAACTGATCTATAAAATCTGTAATTAAATCATACGATCGTACAATCGCTCTATATGTATATTTGCAAAACAAACGTAATTTTTAAATTAAAAATATTCAATTCGTATGAAAATGAAAATAAATTTGTTTATATTAAATTGCAATAACAAACTAATATTTGTTATGACCAGAAGAACTTATTTGTAGACATTTAAAAGTATCACTTTCAATTGACTTTTCGTTACAATGTGCGTACGTTAACGAAATGGCATCATATTTATTCAAACAAAATATATATACAGATGCAGAATTTAAAATTTTTATATTAGTTTGCTATTGCTTTAATTAAATGTCAATTTAACTTCTTTGAAATAATGGCATACGCAAGTGTACTTGTGTATAGTAAAATTACGCTTTAGGTATTTAAATAAACAATTTGTTAAAATTGATTTCTTGAAAAGAACAACAAATAACTACATAAAGGCTAACAATTAAAATCAAGTAACTTTAAGTGGCAGAAAAAAGGGGCTCAATATTTTTTTGTATTCTATATTTGATAAACAAATAATCTTGACATCTAAATGGTATGTACGAGTAACTCTTAGCTTCTCAATTTTATGGTATGTGTCCCCAAATAGGGCATTAAAATTAAGGACTCTGGGGGATTTTGTGCGGCTCAACTATTTTTTTTTATTAACTGCCCTGCAATAAAGTAACTTTAAAATACGAGTGTAACTATTAGCGCATGTAATTTTTAAAAAAAATTTAATTCATAGTTTCAAGAACTGTAAATTATTATTTGGAGGGGAACCGGAAAATATGCCCCTAATACTGTGTTTTATGCATTTTTAATATGTGGCAAAAATTTTAATTAAAAGGGCATACAATTCATGCATCCGAAAATAATATTTTGGGCACCAAGATCATTAATCATTAACAAATAATTTATGGACTAAGACCTCGCATTATTCTTTTCTTATATTATTTTTTGCAAGCGAAAAATTTTGTAAAATTAATATTTAGCAATAAAAAAAAAGCAGTAAAATGAATCAACAATAAAGCTGCGACAGAAAAAAATACCCTAAATACAAAATTGTGCGGCAAAGAGTAAAATATGCAAAAATAAACACTAAAAATTAGATCCCTAAAACGAATAATTGTAAATAAAGTGTAAAAAAATCAAAGAAATCTGGGTAACTTTTAGAAACGTTTAGAAAATTTTATAAATTTGAAATAAAGTATTGAAAATTTTTAATACTGTTTCATAAAAAAACTTATTTGTTTCGTCCTTTTTGTCAAAATATGCAGGAAAAACAATCCAATATGCTACAAAATCTAAAAAAAGAACCTCCACCAAATGTGCGATTTAGTCAAAGGAAATATGCAAAAATATGCTTTAAGTAATGAAATATGCAGTGACAAATTGTTGTAACATTTTTTAAAAAGGTCTGCAACCAATAAATAATTTATTTGTGTCTACAATCAGCACAGGAAAAAACATGCCATTGAATATTTGCGGTTTTCCCTCCGAAACGATTGCGGCAGCTGACAAAGCGAACATTTTTTACGAATTCAGTCAGAAAGTAAATAAGTTGCTGAAGTCGTAAAAAAATCGTTTACTGTCATTAGTGGTTGACCTGTGTCTGAGGGAATTTTTTGAACGAATTTTCGACATATCTGAACAATATCGTATATGTAGCATCAGGTCAAGGCAAATTCATAACAGGTACTCTCGACAGCCCACGTGATTATTTTCGCCTTATTTTGCCTCTTCTATATGTGCACCAGGTTCTTTGTCAAATGCTTTGTTGACACACTTTTCGGTATTTTTTTTGACAAAGTAAGTGGAGGTTTTTCAAAGCGAATTGAGCCGAGTTTACCTGTTATGAATTCGCCATATAAAATTTCTTGCGATGTTGAAAAATAATACCGAAAATTTCCATTTGACATCTGAGCCTGATAAAAAAATATTTAGCGGCGATATTAGGCGATTATGATCATCCGGGATGACGAGTCCACCTGGTATGAATTCGCCTTGAGCGTCATTGAAAAATTTTCTAACAAACTATTAATAAATTAAAATTCGATTTATATGATATCATTTACAACTTGTAAGCAATGCGAATTCATACTAGGCCGTCTCGACAGCTCAGGTGATTATATTCGCCCACTTTCCCCGCTTGTATTTTTGATCACCTTGAGATGTCAAAATTCATTTAGCGGTAACTTTTTTTGAAATCCCAGGGAGGCATTTTTTAAGACAAATAGGACAAGACCACCTTGTATGAATTCGCCTTGGTTATAAGCTCAAAGTCTATGTACATATGTATCATAAACTTTAATTACACATTTCTTTCAATAAAAGATCGATTTAATTTCATAGAAAGGGTATTAATTTTTTTAGCTCACTGTCCCTTTACGAGTATGTAAATTAAAAAAAATCTTTAGTGATTTATTAAAATTTAAGGTAAAGTTAAACAACAAAAAATTAGTAAAAGTTAGTAATTAGATTTAGCGAACATTTTTTACTTTCGAAAAAATCTAAAAACAAATAATAATAGTTTTTAAAATCATTGAATTTGATTTATTGTTTTTTATTTTTATTTGTTTGTTAAAATAATGGGACAAATTTAAATGATTTTTTGTCGTTTCTTAATAATTATTAACTTTTTAAAACCATATTTTTTTTGCATTTCACGACATGCCTTGAAGTCGAACATGTATGTATGTGTGTTAGTGGATCGTGAAAAAGCTTTAAAAATTATAGAAAAATAGCAGTAACCTCCAATAAAGACGCAAACACAGTCACATAATCGATTTCTAATAGGCGCGCCAAACGGTTCTATTTTTTATAGAAATATTAGCTGATTGCTAATCGGAACTGTAGAGCTGGGTTCTCAATTTCAATCTCGAAAAGTCATTTGTTTGAGGATAGGCATGACCTGTGTTTTTTTTTTATTTCGTTAAAGAGTGTTGCGAAGCGATTTTGGTAAAAAGTTGAAATAAATATTCAGCAGCTAAACAGCGAAGTCACAAGACCCCAAAGTGGTTTATCTTTAAAAGTTATATACATATGCGTAGTTAAATTGATCATTTTGAAAACATCAAGCTATATCCCGTTTTTCGAACAAAAATCTTCTAATCATATGAAAATTATAACAAAATTTTGCTACCCCATATTTACAGCTCCTTAAAAGGCAGTGCAAAATTTTTTTTTAATTTTTAGCGATTCAAGTGGTGCCAGATCGTTTTAAAATAGATAAGTTTTTATTGAAAATATCAATTCTTACGTCTGTTTTATTCAAATCCAAAGCTGCAATGAAAACATTAATGATGATTTTAAGTATTTACAAAAATATTATCAGCGCCTCATGAAAAATTATAAAAATACGGCGAAAATACTTAAAAAATTCATATTTGGGAGTTTTCAAAATTTTTTGGGGATTGCGGGTTTTTCAGAAAAAAATAGTTTGTATTTATTTTCTCCGTATTAACTATATCATTTCCCTCCCAGGTGCGAATTTTTATTCGAAATTGTTGATAAATAAAAAATTTTCGCAAACCGGCCAGAGATCCTGGGTGTTTTCTGCAGACAAGCTAATCATTTTGCGGGTTGTATTTATATGTTTAAAAAGAAATAAACTCTTGTTGATATTTATACAGGCTAAAGGTCGTAAATTTAATAATCAGAGAAATATTAAATATAATTTTTTAACATATTTCGAGCAATAAATGAAACATTGAATTTCTAAACATCCTTTTAGATTTTAACTACACGGCCGTTGTTTTCGGTAGAAGCCACTAAGCCTCGTCAGTATTCATGTGTAAATGCTTTCACTACTTGTTAGGTAGATCTGTTGAACGTGATTACATATGTATATCATTTAAACAAATTACGAATGCAAATAGAATACGAGACTTCTCACTTCAGTGTTGCCAATGAATTATATCCTACAATGCCCAATCTCCTGATTTATTGTTCTACATAACTTTTTTGGTTTGATTTTTAAACTTAAGTATATTTTTTATTAATGTTCGTTTGAACATATCATTAGCACAGACCCTTGCTTATTTTGTGTATGTATATTAATTAAATTAAATTAAACTCTTAATTTACTGAATTTTGAAAATAGAATAAGAAAGAAAAATGGTATTGTTGCGGATAGCACAGAAAAAGAAATGTTTCTTAAAAATTATACATATCACATACAGATCGTTTCAAAATAGAGCAATTAATTTTAGGGCCTGTTTTCTCGAATTGCAAAGCTACACTCATTATATTGATCATGCTACATGCTCTTAATACTACTCTTAAATATTAAAACAAAAATTTTACCCTGGCGAAAAATAAATAAAAATCCTAATTATAAAAAAATGGGATTTCGTGGAATTCTTTGGGAACTTGCGAGGATTCCAGATTTACATCTGCGATTTTCATTGAATTAATTACAATATTTACTACCTGGGCGAGAATTTTTCGCGAAAAAAATGGGATTTTCTGATAATCTTAAGTATTTTGAGAAAAATTAGATAAGGAAAGCATTTTCTTCAAAATATGTACTTAAGACTTGTATTATTGTGTAAAATAGCAGATAGACAGTAAAAACAATAAAAAAAAGAATTTTTTACACTGAAAAGTATTGGCTTCTTCCATACGATGCTGCAACCCTGGCGGCGTTATGACCAGACGCACAAAATTTATGTGAAGTCATAAAACCAACAGTGGTTACACGTTGAAAATTTTAGCTACACACGAAAATATCAAAGATTTTATTGTAACATACAAAATCACATATTAAAAAAAAAAAAAACTTATTAAAATCTATTAATTTTTAAAATTCTAAGCAACTGTTTACTAAAATTAAAATTTTGTTCTTTTTATTTCGTTTTAGTTTAAAATAAGACAAACATGGAGATGTAAGTAATTTCTAAATAGCAAAATTAATTGAAAAAATATATATATGTACTCGCACATAAGTACGAGTTCGTATGTACATACGTAATAATTAATTTCGTGTATTTTTTTCTTGACAGCGAGGCGTGCGAAAGAGCACCTGCGTCGGGATGCCGCAAGGTGTCGACATTTTTTTCCAATCATTGGAAGGGTATTGTAGTATTTCTTGTACCTCTATTATGTTTACCTGTGATGTTATTCAATAATTCAAAAGTAAGTAAGAGTATCACTTTTTAATGGAAATTTTGCCCTTCTTTTAGAGAAAACTTTACAATTTTACAAGTAGTTGAATCAATTTCCTACAAGCCGTCTACGTTTTTATTGGCACTAGATCGCAATATATATGATCATGAGTTCAAATCCTAATGAAACAAATTTTTTTTTTTTTGTGACCAAAGTATTTTTATAATATTAATTTTTTTTAACGAGCTATGCGGTCAATATCAAATGAATAAAATAAAACAATAATTTCCAAAGAGATGGCACGAGTTCAATGCTAAGCTTTATTTTTATTATATACATATATTTTTTTTGATGTTTAATGATTCATACTAATTTTAAATGGATTTGAAATCTATTTTATTTGTTAAATTGTTATTTGTAACCCATGGTGATGATTGCTTGCCTACAAAAAGGTTGCATTGGATGCACAAAAGATAATAAAAAGTTATTGTCTTTCCAGAGCATAGAAGTCGTGCCAATCTAAGTACATAGTTCTTGTTTCGCTTTATATCAAATGTTTTCCACTAGTCAACTATTTTATTACAGTCCTATTACTTATTTATACGAAATACCAACTAAAAATGGCAGCTCTCAGTTGCCATCCGTAATATAATTTTCAGTAACACAACCGAGGTCATCCATAATGTCTCCGTAAAGAACATTCTTAAATAAAATAAATTTAAAATCGATAAATAAATAGCGGATATATTTATTAATCAATTATTTTAGGCGGTCATTTACTAACAATCAATATTTCTGACCCTCTGAATTAACAGCAATGCAAGCCCTTCAAACATGAAGAAAAATCTGAAAATCGTTCCATAAGTTTTTTTTTTTTTAATTAGGACCAGAACTCAGGGGATGACCCCTACGTATGCAGTGCATTGTGCCGGAACTCAGAGAGAGGAATAGAGTAGAGAAGATAGATGTTGAAAATGTAGAAGGCTTAACTCTTTTACAACTCTGCTTTGCGCGTTATATTAATTTTTATAGCAGTGTTGAGGCGTCTCCGGTGTTAGGTAGACGCATTAACTTTGTTAAGCTGTATTGGCAGGCATTTTATTAATTGTTTTACTTCGCCGATGTTTCTGCTAAGCGACGAAGGAGGGCGATGTTGTGTACATTAGCTTAGAACATCATCATCAATCGCTGTCGGAACAGTTTTTTAGTGACCAGTGATATGCCTTCATCACTTAAATAGTCCGACAACAATTAATACAATGTCTCACTAATGTACATTACAGAAATTAATGATGTTGATTGACTTGCTCTGGCCAGGGTTTGAACCCACGCCCCACGTCATTGTTTGCTTAGTAGTCAACGCGCTAACCACTTCAGCCAACACCACCCTCAAGTGCAGTAGTTACGCGATAATCAATATATCGCGGCGACAACCTGCCCTTTTGAAATTCGAATAGAGAGAAAAAATGGTAGCAAATTACCAGCTAACCTTTTAATAAAAAATATTTGTTTAAATTAGTCCATAAATGGAAGGGCAGGAAGAGAATTTTCTGCATGAAACCTCTCATCAAACAAGGTAATAATTTTAAAAATCGGACCATAAATGGTGAAAATATGCGACACCTGTATCTTGGGCCATGTATGGGACAATTTCCTTCCGGTTTTCAAAAAAATATATCAGACCAAACTGTAAGCCAGCCTATGCAAACAAAAAAGAAGAAATTTTAGAAGTTACGCGATAATGGAGATAATTTTTGGGGTAGGGATCAACTGATCCTCCGTTTTCCAAAAAAAAATATTCTATGCTACCGAACTACAAGCAAACTTTTCAAACAAAAATTAATTTTGAAAATCGGTGTACAAATAGAAGTGCTATGCGCTAATCAATATTATCAATATAAGTTGCCTCTGAATTTAAGAAATAGAAGTTATAGGACCTTTTTTAGTTGAAAATATGTTGGTTTGAGCCACTGGTCTTTTCTATGATAAACCATACGCTCTTCATTAAGAGCACATCCCTTTGTGACCGATAAGCCAGTGAACTGCACTACACATTTACAGTCACCTTCACTATAGTAGGGGTCAAATCGTATGTCCTCAAACAATACTCCCTTTATTCTCCTTCCCATAACCAATTTTCCTAGTTCCGGCACAATGCAATTCATACGTAGGGGTAAAAATAAAGTAAATAAAAAATTCATAGGCAGAACGATCGGATTTCTAACTTAAAACAACATAAATTTCACTTTATATTTTTTTACTGAATATTTAAATATTTTTATATAATTTTTTTTTTTAATTTCAGGAATATCGTTGTATGTACCTGCTTCTTGTTATGGCTATTTTTTGGGTAACAGAAGCCTTGCCACTTTATGTCACCTCCATGCTCCCCATTGTGGCCTTTCCGATAATGGGTATTATGGTACATTGTCTGCACATTTATTTGAAATATTGAAAATTATATTTAATTGATTTTATCTTCTTGTTTGTAGAGTTCCGATCAGACGTGTAGATTGTATTTTAAAGATACACTTGTAATGTTTATGGGCGGCATAATGGTGGCATTAGCTGTTGAATATTGTAATTTACACAAGCGTTTAGCATTGCGCGTTATACAAATTGTGGGCTGTAGTCCCAGAAGGTAGGTAACACATGTTTTTTTATTTATTTATTTATTTTTTGCTTGTAATGAGATTGTAAAAAAGATAATCTGCTGATATTAATTACATGCAATACAAATCACCTAAGTTGCCATTGTTGTGGAAAAAAAAAATATTAAACACGAGCAGCACTTTTTGCACGTTGCAATTTTCATAATTGTTCGTAGTACTCGTATTATTTTCTGCTTGTATTTTAGTTGTTGTGAAAAAACTTAAATAGATTTTTTATGTTCGTTTAATTAGAAACAATTGTTTATAAATATTTAAAAGCAATTTATTGATTTAATCAATGAAATGCATATGGGTTATTGTTTCTATAGTAGAGCAAATTATTTAAATAAGTTGAAAAAAAGTTTATTTTTGTATGGTCTGACCAATTCTTTTCACTCAAGTGTGACACAAAACCTTTGGTTTTAATTGTAATGAATTTTGAATTAATCTTTTATTTCTTTTGACTATAAATTTTAATTTAGTGAAAGTTTATTTATTATTTTTTAATTAGAGCATTACATCTTTTATTCGTATATAAAAAGTTCATCGTTAATGACATTTTTATGAATTAAGTCCAGATCAATTAATTATACAATGTGTCATCAAAGACACAAAGCAATTGAAAGGCGAATATGAAGTGCTGGGGGGTTATTCTGGATTGCGATGCGAAAACAATGTAAATAAGATTGCTTTCGCATCGCATTTGCTATCGCATCGCAATCCAGAATAACCCCCTGGACGAAGTGCGTGGAACACCTGCATTAAAATTTCCCCTAAAAAGGGTTTTATTTATCAATATACACCCTGTTCACATGGTGATCACCCCGCGGGGAACGTTTATAAATCTTGGTCACTATCCACACCTTGGTGCTGTGCTTTCTGAGAAATAGGGTAAATGGTTTTTCCACACATTACTTTTAGCTGGTTACCCATAAAACTTAAATGTTACTACCCAATCTCTGAAACAACAAAATAACGGGCGTACATATAAGATATAAAAGAAAGAAGGGTAACCTATGTTAGTCTGGTAGATGGTGTAAAGGCACCTAAGATATCTACCCAAAACTTATTTCAAAAGAAATTTAATCTTTAGGGGTACTCGTTTTAGGCTCAACCAGTAACTTGTACCACGGGAGATGGTAAGCCTCACTTATGAGTGTCTACCGCGGGTTAAGAGTAGTGTTGCTTCCTTATATTAGATTAACCTGTCGATCTCATGTGAGATGCGTTCTTTATCCCCTTGGGATGGGTATGCTTTTGGGCAAACTCCATCTCTTTGGGGATGGATGTGCTGGCGAGCTTTGTGCTACACTCAATGGCGCAATGATTCCGTGACCTGTTATTAGTAAGGTCTCGTTTGGGTGACTGTGGCTGCTACCAAAATCACTGGAAGAAGTGCTAGTGGCTGATCGTACTTCGCCCAACCAATATCAAGCCTCTACAGGAGCATGAGATTAGATAGATGAAACACTTAAGCAACGGTATTCACGCATGATGGGTGGTCCATGCATAAGAAATTGTCATCTGATGTGATCCTTGAGATCGCACTTGTGTCTGTCTTCAGGGATGGTGGTGAACACATAAATTCACACGTTATTAAGACAGAAGGCAGGTACTGACGGTATTCTGTAACACATGTGTTTCCATGGTGATTGAAAAAATACTAAGTTTTTTCATTTTTCCTTGAAAATATGTACCTTCTAAAAACTTCTTGCATTTATGCCGAGATGTTTAAGCATTGTTTTTTTTTTATTAATCTTCTTTAAGGGTAGAAAAAAAAATATAATTACAAAAACGAAAAGTAATTTTTTTTTTTTATTATCTTCAGAACTAAAATTATTAAAGAATAATACATACGACTTTGACTCTTGTCATTAGCCGGACCGGACGAAAACTAATTTAAAGGGATAAAAATAAAAAATATGGAAACACAAAAATCGTAAGATTTACTACACCTCTTTTTACTCAACCCCGCTCGTCCAGCAAAAAAAAATTGTCTCGATGTTTAGTCAGGAGTTTTAATCAACATATGAATTGCATGATAGTCACGTTTAAACTCGATAGATTTATTCCAGAGTTTTTCTAGGTTATTTAGTCCCTCCATATGAAAATATTTCTGAAGAACCTCAAATAATGAGGGAGTTTGTTTCAATGGTCGGTCATATCATAAATTGCTTCCATCTTCTTGCCACCCAGCCATTTTATATAAATTTGGAAACATAAAATAGCAGCAAGATGCTAAATCTCGGAACTATGCTAGATGGGATGGTAATTCGTAGACCAATGGATGAATTTTTGCTATATTGACTACACTAGTCTGTACCCGTGTATTATCCCAAGGGAACAAAAGTTTTTCCATCAGTGCATAAAGTCAGTTTTACTTTGTATCAATATTGAATCTGTCCAAAAACCTCTGAATAATATTCACCGGTAATCGTTTAACCTTTTCAAGGCAATCGATATGAATGGAACCGCATGCATCCGAAAAATCGGTGGTCATAACATTGTTGGCCAACAGATCCTCCTTAATCTTCTTTGAAGCACGTTTTCCCAAAAAAATACCGACGTTTCAATTGCTCTTTCAGCTCTTTTGTTTTGTAGATGGATATCCCTCATTTCGTCCACAATTACAAAACGGTGCAAAAAAAAAATAGCTTGAATTGCGCTGGAATGTTGTTTTCTAAACACTCATGAAAATTAAAAATAATTAAATTTAAAGGCATACAGACGACGATTAATGACGAGGGGTTGAAGAGGTAGGGTTTGTAGGACACGACGATATGTAATAGACATTTTTCCCCCTTTTCCATTATTCTTTAGTTTCATGTTGTCACTTCATTGTCAATTCAGCATTAATGTCTGTGGAGTGAAAAATCTTTTGAGAAAAATGTTCAAACTGATCAACAGCGACAAAGAACTAACAAAAAGGCTACTAAAAATTGTTTTCTAACTATTGATTTCACGACTGTAAATGGTTTCGGAAAATTCAAATCAGAATGAGAAAAATGTCTTCTTTATATTTATTTAGTTTTGGAAAAGGGGACTGAGTTGCGCGGGAAATCTTTTGGAACCATTTGGTTTTATGTTCACACTTTGAATTTCTTCACCATGTACGGAAAAATTTCAATCTCATCTTTAGGGAAAGCTATGTTTTACTGAAAAGTGACTAAGCATTTATCTTATTATAGAGAATATGAAATTATTTAAGAAATGTTAAGTTAAATGGGACCTTAAAGCCCCGCATGTATATTCACTCACATAAAAAGTCGGCCAGAAGCATGGAAACAATTCATTTAATGACCGAGTTGCACCTAAAAAAATGCCGCTACGAAAAAAATTTAATATACTCGTATGCTGGATATAGCGGTCATCCGAGTAAGGAGAACGCGGTTGAATTGGGCAGGAGAGCTTCTGCTGCTGCTCTATTCTAATTAGGGTAAATGGCATTTCGTCAGCAAATTAAGTGTGACTGGCTACTTTGGGTTCAATGCAGGTTAAATCGTACAAATGTATTCTCTCTGGTCACTTGGGACCAAACTGTCCTCTGTGGAAAAGCTGTGTTAGCTTGTCATTCATAGAGAGAGACTCATACAGAGCTTGATTTAATTTACAGATCTATGGTACAAAATGTATAGTAATTAGATGTTTCAGAGTCGGTCTTAGGACTAGAACTTTCTGCTATTCTATTATAGTTATTCATCCTTATCGGAAATGAGAGGCGAACATTTTGTTCATATGAAATATTTCCCTTGAACAAAAAAAATGGTGAAACAAATTAGAAAAAACTAAACTGACTCAATAAGAACGCAAAAAACTTGCGATCACAATTTTAGGAAAAATGTACACATTTTTTTCTTAATAAGGGTGAATATAACAAGAATTGGAGGGATCCTGAAGGAACTCTACTATAGACTCAACCATCTCACACACTTTCGTAATTCGATCGTTCAATATCATTCCATGCATTTTGTCGAATATTTCTGGCGTTAACGACCTGTTTTTCGGGAACCCGAACGCTTAGCGACATTTGTTTCGCAACTCATTAAATTACTTTTTACCCATTGAAGTTAATGGGTGCCGCCGGGCCCCCGTAATAATTATCAAAGCTTTCTGTGCTTTCGGGAGTGGTTTTTTATCATTACCTGAGGTAATTCTCCAAATTATATTTTTAAGAAAGTTTTCATTTGTTGTGTGTTAAGCAAGTAAAGCATGCTTGAATTTCTGGTTTTAGCAAATAATCAGTAGACTTTAAATTAATTTACAAAAATAATTAATGGTTTTTCTTTTTTGTTAATGTTGTTACTTTACAGATTACATTTCGGTTTGATTTTTGTTACCATGTGCTTGTCCATGTGGATTTCGAATGCTGCCTGTACAGCAATGATGTGTCCCATTATTCTGGCTGTCTTGGAGGAACTGCAACAACAAGGTCTTTGCAAAATGTATCGTGAACCACAATATCAAATTGTTGGCAACAACAAGAAAAATGGTGAAGAAGAGTGAGTTGCCTGTTCGTAAATCCGAAAGAAAAAAATATGTTTTAATTATCTCTTTTGTTTGTTTGGTTATAGAACTCCCTACCCCACCAATGTAACACAATGCTATTTCTTGGGTATTGCTTACGCTTCGTCAATGGGCGGTTGCGGTACTATTATTGGTACAGCTACCAATTTAACTTTCAAGGGTATCTATGAGAGTCGTTTTCGCAATTCTACTGAAACTTTGGATTTCCCCACATTTATGTTCTATTCGGTACCATCGATGTTGGTTTACACCGGTCTCACATATGTTTGGCTGCAGTATCACTATATGGGTTTATTCCGTCCCAAAAGCAAAGAAGCTGAGGAAGTAAGAATAGGCAATCAGGGAGCTGATGTAGCCAAAAAAGTAATCGATCAACGCTATAAAGATTTGGGACCGATGAGTGCCCACGAAATTCAAGTTATGATTTTATTCATCTTCATGGTCATTATGTACTTCACACGTAAGCCTGGCATTTTCCTTGGCTGGGCGGATTGGTTGAATGAGAAAGATGTTCGCAACTCCATGCCGACTATTTTTGTTATAATCATGTGTTTCATGTTACCCGCCAACTATGCATTTATGCGTTATTGCTGCAATCCCAAACGTCTCGAATTGCCCAGTGGTCCAACGCCTTCTTTGATTACCTGGAAATTTATACAAACTAAAGTACCATGGGGTTTGGTATTCTTGCTGGGTGGTGGTTTTGCTTTAGCTGAGGGCAGTAAAGTAAGTGGCATGGCGTCGATGATAGGAAATTCTTTGATTGGCTTAAAAGCTTTGCCACATGCTGCTCTCCTGTTGGTTATCATTATTGTGGCTGTGATAATGACTGCTTTCAGCTCTAATGTGGCCATAGCCAATATTATTGTTCCGGTTGTAGCTGAAATGGTAAGTGATGTATAGAGAGATGATAATTATTTGATTGGAAATTAGTTTGCCTGATTGCAAATACTTTTAAAGTATTTACATCAATATCGATGTTAATTTTTAAAATAACGTCCTAGGCGAATTCATACAAGGTGGTCTCGGGAGTACAGCTACTCACCCACTTTCGCCGCATGTATTTTTGATCTCCCCGAGATGTCAAAAATCATTTTTCAGTACATAATTTTTAAATACCATGGAGTTATGTTCGAATTCGCCTTGAGTAACGTCAAATAATATTTGCTCAAATCGAATTTATTCCGAATGGGCTTGGCCGCTCAGATGATTATATTCACCGCTTGTACATTTACGACTGTCGAATGTCAAAATGTTTTTTAAACATTTTATGACAACAGTGATAATAGTCCTGTTGACTTTTTTAAGATCATATAATGTTTTATCAGATCAGATATTTGAGGATCTAAATAACAGAAAAATAAAAAAAAAAGAATTAAAGAAAATTATTATATCTGAATCTGCAAAGTAAATTCATAAAAGGTAGTCTCGACAGCTCAGGAGATTATTTTCGCCATGTTTCTCCACTTTTATATTTGCGCCAGTTACTTTGTCAAATGCTTTGTTGACACATTTCATTTTCCGTTACATTTTTTGACAAAGTAAGAAGAGGTTTTTCAAATTTCAAATCTGATAAATCTGTTTCATTTCGTTTTGCCCAATTAAGTTAAATTTGATTTTTGTTCATGTTATAAACTGATTGATAGTTTATTCCAAAGCATATAAAGTGAAACGTCACATAACCGGACACTCATCGTCGCGGTATTTTTTTGCCGTTTATTAGAGGTGTCCGCTTTTAACAGGCGTACAATTCCTTTCATTTTAATTTTTCATATAATGAAATTGCTCACGATCAGGAGGGGTCCGTTATGAGAGTTTTCACTGTTTACATATATGTATATATCAAGAATACTCGAACGAATTTGCCTTAGAAAAAACTTTCTTTGATTTAAAAAATAAGTACGGACAAATGTGATTTGTCGTCTGAGATGATCAAAAACACAAGCAGCGAAATTTGGCTATAAAAATCGCCTGTGCTTGTTTGTAGAGGTCACCCAGTATGAATTCGGCTTTAGATTAAACGTAGTACCATTTTGTATAACACGAATTAATTTTACATTTGTGATCACCGCAACAGCTGATTATATATTTTCGTTTACTGTCACTGTCAAAATCCATATGGAGTTTGACAGCGATTGTTCACTTGTATTTTTTTTTCAAATAAATTCGCCTTGATTGTATATTTGTTGTTAATTGTATTTTAACATTTTTATTTTTCAGTCAGTTGCCATCGAAATTCATCCCCTGTACTTAGTATTACCAGCTGGGTTAGCCTGCAGTATGGCATTCCATTTGCCAGTCAGTACACCGCCTAATGCTTTAGTAGCTGGTTATGCCAACATTCGAACCAAGGATATGGTAAGTTTTGCGCAACGATCGATCGTTCGTTGCTAGAGTTTTTATGGTCTCCACTAAAGACCTGCACGAATTGAATCATAGTTAATCATTCCAAATGGGTTAACCTATATTGACATACGTAGGGGTCATTCCCTGAGTGCTGGTCCTAGTTAAAAAAAAAAAAAGAATGAAAATTTATAGTGCTCTTTTTAGTTACATTAATTAATAATACTCGTGTATAATGGACTTTATTACGGTTCTCCAATCGACTTTGACTATTCTAACAGATTAAAGAAACACACAACATATTTCTTTAATCTATTAAACCAGTCGAAGTCGGTTCGAAAACCGTAAAATGCCCCATTAGATTCTTCTTCAAATGAAATGACAAGTCGCTACCGCCAGTTCGATACTAGAAAGCAGCGAAAAGCATCTAAGGGGGCCAATAATTGTCTTCGTATTACTCATTTAGCTAATTTAAATTTATGTGCTACTTCTGTTTTTCAAAAGCTTTCACACTTGTCTATTTTGTAGATGAAAATTAATTTTTCTGGTTAAATAATACACGAAAATACATCAATATTTGAATTTTGATATTTGGTACTTTAAATTACATGCAGTCATAAGTACATATTCATATATATATTATAACCCATCTCTAAAATGTAAGTGCAAATAAATCAATAAAAGGAAAAATTTTACTTTGGAAATCAAGAAAACTAAATATTTTCTACTCTTCTGGAACCTTTCGGAAAATAGAAGTTAATTATTTTCAGTTTTTTATGCACTTTTTATTCAGCTTTTAAACTTTTGAGAGTGACTTCTTAGGATAGAGTTTAAACGTATTTTCAAACTACGTTTATGTTAATCTGAATATAAATTTAATCGAGTTTAATTGTGTTTGCTGTTTTTAAGTGATCGCTTAAACCGTGTAAAACGGCCATACTAAAGAGTAAAAATTGGCAACACTATACATCAAATGACAATAGCTGTGTTCATTTACTAAAAATTGTTACAAATTTGTAACAATTGTTACTAGAAAGCGTTCATTAACCCAAAAAATTTGTAACGAGAGAGCGTCGAAAGAGCGTAAAAAATTGAGAGACAGAAAAATTCTTGCAAGTTTTTACAAGTAAAATTTTTACTTGTAATAATTATTCAAACAGCTGTTTTGCGTTTGTGTTTACAAAACAATATTTCTAAATTAAGTTGCAAATAAAAATATTTTGGAAATTTTAAGAAATTGTAAGTAAATGCGAACTTTTAAAACGATAAAAAGTATTAAAAAGATGTATCTTAGGAACAACAGAAGCAAAATAAGATGTCTAATGGAATTGAAATGTTTTTGTTTTCTTTTTTCTTTAATTTTCACAGACCAGCTGTTATTTCTAATATTGTAAATATTGTGAGTACCTAGGTACTCGGTACTTTACACTAAGCAGGCAAATAATACAATTAGTTCAGATATATATTTGCAAATAAATTAAATTATTTTTAAAATTAACTTTGAAATATTAATGTTTTGAACTATCAAATTCTATTTCTACCACCATATGTCCACGTGTGGACCGCCGAGAGATTTATTTTCACTTATATTGCGAAATGATTGTTCGAACTTATGTTTAACAAATTAATTGGTTGCTTTTTCTTTTGCAGTTGTTTTTATTTACCTTAATTACATAAATAAAAGAAACTTGATAAAATTTGAAAAATAGTCTTATTTATAAAAAAATTTAAATGTACTTCCAATCTTCAAATTACCTAATTTATTTTTGCCTTATTAACAGTTATTAATTATTATTCATAAGCGTAAATTAACACATAATTTACTAAATTACTTTTTTACTGCTTTTGGGGTTTAATGCTGGCAGCAACATGATATTTAATTTTGGATAAAGCTTTTTATTATTAATTAAATTAATCGAAAAAGCTACAATAATCTAACGAATAGCGTTTTTTTTAAGAAATAACGAAATCGGACAAAAAATTTATAATAATTTGTAAAAGTAAATCACGAAAATCATCCATTACAAAAATATATTTCTTAAATATGCCAGATAATATGTTATAGCGTATAAACTAATTAAAAATAGATATTTTATTCATTCATTTTATTCAAAAGTAGCTAATCACCCTTATCGTGTTTAGTGTATTTCGACTACGCCTAGTACTAGATTAAATAAAATTGCAAAACTTTTCATCATTCTATTACAAGCAGTACTCGAAAAACGCCAGTCACGACAATGCTGAATATAAATGACTATAATCACATTATTTTTATAATATGTATAATTTGTCCAAAAAATATAGAGGTAGTTATTAAGTACTCATATATACCTATACATTACAACACTACTTTAACTTGCAAATTGTTACTAGTAAAGTGTTCATTTACTTTTTCACATTTTTGAGAGTAATTTTGGAAAAATTTTTGTTACTCTCTCGTTACTAATTTTTACTAGTAAAAAGTAAATGAACACACTTAACGTTTTTTTTTTTTGCAAGCAACACTGAATTTTATGCAAAAGAAGAGGAATTTCTACCGTTTTGAATTTTATTAAAAACCAGTGATAAAATTAAAAAAAGAAATTCTATTTATGTTCTTATAAATTTTTGTTTATAATATTTTGATAGCTGTCTTTTTATACATGTTGTTGTGTTACCATATTTCAGTAAGCTTAACCCACCACCATTGGGCGTTTAAACTTTCAAGTAAATCTAGTTAATTGTCATCCTAAGAACACTTAATCCAGATTAAAGTTGTGTAAATCTCTGATCGGCCACCTAAAAACACACTCTAATAAATGTTTTTATTAAAATTTTATATAATTTAGTTTGCTAACTTTTGTTTGTTTACTTTATTGAATCATGTGTTTTTGTTTTCCACTGGATTTTACTGGCAAAAATTCGTCCAGTAAAAATTTGCAGGCTCTGTCACTTTACTCTCTTAATTGATACTCTCTTTTGCAAATTTATGTGTAAACGAACGCGTTTCAGTAAAATCCAGTGCAATTTTGCACAAATTTGTCGTAAACGAACACACTTATAGAAAGGCCCTGTGGTGTTTTTTTGCTTATATCGATAACTTAAAAGGTTACCTATCGAAATATGAAAAATTCACGATACGATTTAAAAGAAAATAATAAGTTAGGTCCTTTACATATGTATTAAGGCAACGTTATGCACTATTGTAAACAATCAAATTGAGGTCTATTCATAATACAGCTATTTTTATGGAATATGTGAAAATTCATTTGATCAGTTAATTCGACCACAATCGAAAGTTGACACTTAAATCTAATCAAAAAATATTTTATAATGAAATTTTAATAATCGTATTTGTTTTTATTTATTATTATTTTTCCAGGCTATTGCTGGTATTGGTCCCACTATTATCACCATCGTTGTCTTGTTTGTTTTCTGTCAAACATGGGGCTTTGTTGTTTATCCCAACTTGACCACTTTCCCCGATTGGGCGAGACCCGTAGCTTTAAATGCTACGCTCTAGATGCTGTTGCGTGCACCTCACTTAAACTACGTTCACATTTATCAAATATTTGTCGAAAAAAACGTAACCCAGAAAGCAACTTCAAAATTAATTCTTTTAATTCCAATATTTTTTTTATATATCAGTCCGCATTTTTTATAAACTGTATAAAAATACTTTTTTGTAGAATAATTAATTTTATTTTGTAAGATAAAAACCAAGTTATATGACACTATCCCAAGAAAAACTAGCGTTTACGTTTTTTTGGACAAATATTTGATAAATGTGAACGTAGCCTTTACACCGACATCTAAGATTCTAGATTAGTTTTTAAGTTTAAAGGATTTTTTTTCTCATTTTATTTTTTTCTGCTCGTTCTTGAATTAATTATGACATTAATTAGTACTTTTTTATAGGTAATTTTTTTCTAATTTTGTTTTAAACTTACATTTTATTTTTATGTTTTTATTATTTAAATATTTTAAGGAAAAAGTAAGGAAATAAATATAAATTAATTTTAAGAATTTTTTTGGTTTTCAGTAGCAAAAGAAAAATGTACGTTTGTTAGATGTATGTACATATGTGTAGTTTAAAATTAAAAAAAAAAATTATTTCACATATAACTGTTTTATGAATTTAATTTAAAACATTCGCCCATCTTATGGTGAATTAAGGTGCATGTGGAAGTGACAAGTTGGACTTGGCATTTTAACATTCACGAATAATTAAAAAAAAAACGAAAAAATCCTACATATTTTATTACAATGAATATTTCATATTGTTATTGTAATGTGTCTAATAATAATGTTAGCATACAAGTGCATACATACAAACATATCTACATATGTACATAAATACATGTATTTTTTTAATACATATTTGTGACTTGATGCATTTCTGTTTCAACATACAATTAATTATATACAAAAACGCACATAAATGTAAAATGAACAATCAAAATAACTCAGAAACAATGAAATAATGTACTTTAAAATAATTATTATATGTATGTATGTATGTACTATACACATATAATACAACAAAAATAGTATGTACATATGTTGTATATAAATATACAAACTTACATGAAAACTATATAGTATATTTTTACAAAAATTTATGTACTTTATTTAATATGTTAAAAATACGAATAAAAACTCCAAAAAATACTAAAAATTTCTTCTTATTATTTTAAAATGGTTTCAGTATAAAATCAAAATAACACTTCAAAAATAAAACGCAACATTTTAATAAAATTGTATACAATAATAATAAACGAAACTTAATTTCAAGAAATACTTGAATATGTTATTTTCAACACAAGAAAATTCGTTTAAAAAACAATTAGATCCCAATAAAATTCATATAAAAATGCATTACTATTAATACCCCACAAATAATTGAATTATAGCGATCAAAAAAATATATACAAGGACATTCTGAAAAAAAAATCATGTTGCGGCAACACTGTACGGTTTAACACAAAAATTTTGTCAATTTCCAAATTCACGCAAAATACCAGGAGCCCAGAACACGAGAAAAATAGAAAGTAACTTTTTCAATTTTTTTTTTACTACAAAAACCAAAGCATACTCTAAGGCTTCAGTGCAGTGTTGCCACAACAGCTTTTTTATGAAGAGAGAGGTTGCATTCATTTCAAAACAAAATGCATTATTTACCCCAACTTACTAACAACAAACTTGATAACATGATATACAACAAAACATTTATTAGTTTTATCCAAAAGTTTTATTTAGTATAAAAGCTGAAGAATATCATTAGATTATTTGGGAATATAGATTTTTATAGAGATACATATATTTTTTTTGCGTAAACAAAAATATAAAAACATTTTTTTTTGCAATATTTAAATTTTTAATATAAACAAAACAAAATGGGTAAATTTTAGACCCACAACCAGAAAAAACAATGTGAAATTCCTTTAGATTGCACTTTTTTACAGGAATTCAAATAAAATAAAATTCATTTAGATCTTGGCAGTTTTTACCAAGTTCAATTGTTCGGTTAACATGCGACCAAAATCGGGATGAACCATGGAAAAGTTCTTGACAGCACGTTCTTGTATAAAGGCACTAGCGGCAGATAAATGACCAGCAATATTGTTAACCAAACGTCTGCGTCCACCATCGTCCAATACACGTAACCAGAAATCAGTGACTTGGCTAAAGTTGTCTTCAGTATCACCGCTGCTATAACGATAGACATCACCGGTAAGAGAATATTTTGGTTGTAAGCTTCTAGCACGAGGACACTCTTCGGGTCCAGAAAACGAGTTGGGATAATAGTTGGGTGCATTTCCTTGATTATCGGTAACTGTCATGGGTCCATCACGTTGATAGTTTTTAACAGCCACGCGATATGGACAATTGACAGGAATTTGCAAGTAGTTGGCACCCAAGCGGTGACGATGTGTATCCCCGTAGGAGAAAAGGCGACCTTGCAACATCTTGTCGGGTGAAGGTTCAATGCCAGGCACCAAATGTGCAGGACTGAAAGCAATTTGTTCAACTTCAGCAAAGTAATTGGTGGGATTACGATCGAGTACCATTTTGCCCACTTTAATCAGGGGGAATTCCTTGTGAGACCACACTTTAGTGACATCGAACGGATTGTATTTAAAAACTTTAGCCTGTTCGAAGGTCATTACTTGAATACACAAATTCCAGCTGGGAAAATCACCACCCTTGATGGCATTATATAAATCACGAATAGAATAATCAGGATCGGAACCAGCCAATTGATCAGCTTTCTTAGCATCCAAATTTTTAATACCCTGATTAGATTTAAAGTGGAATTTGGCATAGATTGGTTCGCCCTTGACATTTATCAGTTTAAAGGTGTGTGAACCATAACCGTGCATAAAACGAAAGCCATCGGGAGTACCACGATCCGAAAACAAGAAAGATACTTGATGAGTGGACTCAGGACGCAAAGATAAAAAGTCCCAGAACATATCAGGATCTTTCAAATGAGTCTGGGGGTTACGTTTCTGGGTATGTATAAAGCTGGGGAATAATACGGCATCACGTATAAAGAAAATTGGTGTATTATTGCCAACCAAATCCCAAACACCATCATCGGTATAGAATTTTACAGCGAAACCACGAGGATCACGGGCCGTATCGGCCGAACCGCTCTCACCGCCCACCGTAGAAAAACGTATGGCCACAGGTGTACGTTTGCCCACCTTCTCGAATACCTTAGCGGCACAATACTTGGTGATGTCATCGGTAACTTCGAAATAACCAAAAGCACCACCACCCTTAGCATGAACTACACGTTCGGGAATACGTTCACGATCGAAATGAGACATTTCGTCAAGAAAATGAACATCTTGCAAGAGTATTGGACCACGGGGTCCCACAGTTTGGACGGCATCCTTAATACCAACAGGACCGCCAGATCCGGTAGTAATAGCACCAGGAGAGGTCTAAAAGAAAGAAAATTAGAAAAATTAACAATAAATTTAAAATAAATTTAATTAAGAAAATAAGTTAAATAAATTAAAAAAAAAAATAAGAGGGTATAGGATTTCCTGTTCACCACATCTGGGAGTCAATACAAGCTTATATAATTGAAAATTATCTAATTTTCCAAAAAAAAAAAAAAAAAAAAACATTCCGAAGGCTCTTCTAAAACCTCCCTCGTATATTTATTTTTAATTAAGCTGAGATTTGAGCAAAAATAAAAAATTCAAATGCATTTTAAAAGTACAACAATTCAAATTCAAGGCCAGAACATGTACATACCTACTCGTACATGCATACATATGTACGTATGTATGTATGTATTGTCAATGCTGTTCCAAAAATCAAGAATGTAAATACATATCGTCACAAAAAATCAAAAAGGGCGTAACTGGCAAAAAAAATCTTATTCGAATAAGGACATAATTTACATGGCTATTACGAAAAAAATTTTATTTAATTTGTAAAAGTTTTTCGCTTCTGTTTTCAATTTAAGGTGACGACATGTAGTATTTCTACTCAGTTTGTTAAATTCTTTTTATGCATCAAATTCATTTGAGTACAACGACATTTAATACTTTGTATTTAATTTTCTGATATCAATAAGGCAAGATAGGTTTTGTATTGAAACGGCTTGAAATAAAAATTAATTGAAAATACATGTATTTATTTATACTAGATGTTTTTGTAATTATTTACTAAATCAAGTGAGTAATTGAAGCAAATTAGTAGCACAAGTTTATTGTACTCTAGTTTAAATATTTAAGGTAGACGATAATTAACAAACTTTATATTTAAATTGCGTACAATGAAAGCAACAAACAGACATTTTACTCCAATATTTGTAGTTTTGAAATTTTTAAGAATTTCACATTTCAAGAATTTCACATTTAAAGAATTAAGGCCTGTTTGTTGCAAACTTGTTTTAATGCTTCTACTTAAAACAATATGTTGTTTGCTGTTTAGTGATCCTTAATTTACTACATTTTATTTATTGCGAGTGATTAATTAGATTAAATTGGATTTAACATTTTAATTTAATTAAATGTCTTGTTATTTTTTTTTTTTTTTTTTAGCAAATTTTGATTTAAATTCAGAAATATTTAGAGGTTTATGGACTGACAAGTCTAAATGAAAACTCTCTGGCCATTTTTATGATAATGCAATTCCAATAAGTTAGAAACATTATCTGTGCAGAAACTTGTTTTCTTCCCTCCTTTAACGACAGTATTGCCACAATCAGATGAGCAAAAGTAGCCAAATATTTGTCGAAAAAACGCGACCAACAGAAAAACAAAAAATTACACTGTGGAACAAATTCAGGTTAGCAAAAGTTAGGTCGATTCTGAGAGTGAGGGGTGAAAATAGAGGCTAATTTAGGAGACCCGTATCGCGGCGTTTGTTTATGTTAGTTCGAATTTTTTTTTAATCGACCTTCGAACTTTACAGTCAAATGCCGATTTTCAGCATATTGTTTATATGGTTTTTTTTGGCTATAACTCGTCGACTAATTGATATTTTTTAAATCTGTAAAAGCCAAATTATTGCTAGAGACCTGTGCAACAATTAAATTTTTTTAAAAAATTGATTTAGAAAATTTTTGTGGTGCTTATGAAGCAAAATTATTTATTAAATGCCTATAAATGCACCATATCGTATACTTACTATACTCGTACATTAAATACTTCAATATTAATCATACGACTCCATGTATGGAGTGTTTTTTTTTATAGAGTATCACAACTTTGAGTTGGCATCACTGCTTTATTTGAGCACCCATTGCTAAATCAATTTTTTAAAAGATTTGATTGTTGCACAGGTCTCTAGCAATAATTTGGCTTTTACAGATTTAAAAAATATCAATTAGTCGACGAGTTATAGTCAAAAAACCATATAAACAATATGCTGAAAATCGGCATTTGACTGCAAAGTTCGAAGGTCGATTAAAAAAAAATTCGAACTAACATAAACAAACGCCGCGATACGGGTCTCCTAAATTAGCCTCTATTTTCACCCCTCACTCTCAGAATCGACCTAACTTTTGCTAACCTGCATTTGTTCCACAGTGTAATATTTCCTTTGCTTTAAAAAAAAAAAAATTTAATATGGGTTCAAACTTATCAAAAACTTTATAAAAATTACTTCTTATGCCTAATAAATCAGTGAACGTTTAAACGCTGGTTTCGAAAAACTTACTATTATTTTATGTACCGTTTAAACTTTGTATCAGTAAATCAGTCCTCGCTTAAGCTATTCATAATTTAAACAGGATAACATGGCAACACTATAATAAATTACAAAAACAGCTGGTTATTTGCAGCAGTCTATCACTGTATTATACTTAGAATCAGTTGAAAATTTTTTTAATACAGAGAAAAGCAACGAAACGCGAAATAAAAATTAATATAATAATAATGTTAAAAAAACGGAAATATGAAAAGAACCCCCAATTTCACAACATCAGAATTAAATGATATTCTGAGCGAAGTTGAAAAGAGTAAAGACATAGTGGAATACAAGAAAACATACAGGGCAAAAACAGAAGTGAAATTGCGGGCTTGGCTAAAAATTAAGTGCATTCAACGCAAAACATGGACAAGTTTTTCGAAGCTATGCCATACTTAAAACAAAATATGAGAACATGAAGAAAACAGCAAAAACACGGTTTGCAGCTGATAAAACTGAACAATATCTGACTGGTGGCGGTACATTGCCAGCAGCTTCAATAACTTCTATTTCAAAATCATATGGTGCTAAATTGTAGTTTAAACACCCATATTTTTAGCGTATAAAGATGGTTTAAACGTTTACTGATTTCTAAATTTACGTGTTTAAACTCTTTTTAAACTGAAAAGAGAGATGAACTTACACTGATTTATTAGGCCTTAGAGTGGGTTTTTAGGATAGAGTTTAAACGTAGTTTCAAATATTACATCAAATTAGTAGTAGTCTCGTATTCTATTTGCATTCGAAATGTGTATATGTGAGATATGTAATCACAGATATGTAATTCAACAGAGCTACCTAACAAGTAGTGAAAGCATTTGTACATGAATACTTACGAGGTTTAATGGCTTCTAACGAAACCAACGTTTGTGATATTCAGCCGTGTAGTTGAAATCTAAAAGGATGTTTAGATATTAAATTTCTCCTTTGTTGCTTGAAATATCTTAAAAATATCTTTCTAATATTTCTCTGATTATTAACATTTACGAACTTTAGCCTGTATAAATATCAACTTATTCAGTTTTTTTTTATTTAAAATTATTAATAAAACTTTTCAAAGGACGTTTTATTAAAATTATTCACCTGATTTCTTGCATACCGTTCTATTGATAGACCTTGACTCATACATAAATCAAATGTATTATCAATTGTTCAAGTTATCATCAATACCACACAAGCGACGAAAATTTTATAAAAATAATTTTTAAATTTTTATTAACCTTGACATTTTGTAGACAAGCTAAAAGTACATTTACATACATATGTATCAAGGCGAATTCACTTAACATGTGGCGTTATTAGCACAGCTGAGCTACTTTTTTCTTGAATAATCAAAGTTGAAATGTCAAAATTTGTGCAGGCAAAGATATGTAAAATTTTATTATATTTTTGTGCTTGTTGTAGAATCAACACCACCAGTAAACTGAGTTCGCCTTGATACATTTAATTGCATTTCTTTATACAAAAAAATAAAATTAATAGAATGTAATTTTGAAACCGTTTTCTGTATCTACTTAATTTTGTACGCTCTCTATCGTTTATACAATTTATTGTGGCTAACTGACACTTATTATTTTATTTTTGCTTTTATGCCAAGTTAAAGCTGGTTTTTAATAAATAGTTGTTGTTCTTGTTTTGCAGCTCTAAGTGAGCAAAGTTTATTGACTTTGTCTGTTACTTTATCTGTAAGCAAAAATAAAATTCAAATACATCTATGCCACACATTATTATTGCTTCCACTGGCTGCACAGTGGTCCCAAAATACAAAACAAGTTGGACAGAATTATTTGAGAACATTTTTGTTTGGATTTGATGTCGCCGAGTTGAAAATTGAAAACAATTGTATTTCTTTCTCATTTCAGTGATAAAATTGCAACTCTGATAATATCGAGTAACTCGATAACCATAAAATCGGGAAAATACTCGGTACTCATTAAATTTTGTACAAACTCGTATATAGAGAATCCCTATCCTGGTGCAAAGAACTCACATTCTAAGCGAAATGATACTGATTTGGGTCGATTTTAATGCCCATAAGACCCAATATGTCTTGCTTACGCACAGGCGAATAACGAAACATGCTGTTTTAACTGTACTAATGGATATTATATGTATTGGGGAATCATAAGCTCTTGATGTTCTTGGTATGGATTTTCATGCCAAGATGATATTCGTTGGACTGATCACGTTTTTTTAAGTCGGTGAAGACATTTGTCACTCCATCTGATCTCCTTAATATTTAGAGTCTGAACACAATGTTTGCGGTGCGATGCGATTTCTCGTTGCGGGAGAGAAAAATAAACATAATACAACGGAAGACGGCGATATTTTTATCAATTTATTCGTGCATACTTCAAAATCGTATGAAAAACCGCACCGCAATAAATTATCGTTACATTGTGTTCAGACTCAATGTTGTGAACATCGTCAATTATTCAAAAACCTTGGCAACATCAGAAAGAGAAGGTGTGTCGAAAATTGACAGAATAAGAAAGTCCGCAATGAAAATAAAATAATAGATTTTATTTTTATGCCGTTCCGCACTGCGGCTTTTTACTTCAAAATCGTATGGAAAACCGCACCGCAATAAATTATCGCTACATTGTGTTCAGACTCTTATAGCACTTATATTTGACCGAAAGTGGAATACAACTCTCATGTATGGGCCGGTGCATCAAAGTCTATTTTGAAGGTACTCTACCGCGTACTGGAGAGGGCGAAGAAGGTTATCAATGAAAATAGGGTAGCCGAATCTATTGACTCACTGGACCATTGTCACAATTCATTGTTCACATTTTATTGTTGCTACAACGGAATGTGTTCGAATGAAATCAGGGAACTTTTTACCGAAACCCTACATATTTTAGGTAAAACACGCTCCCTATTAATAGAAAATCTGTTTGTGGTCGATATGCCAGTAAATCGCACTACGCATTACAGATAAAATTCATACTTTAGCCGAACCGTTCCCGTATGTCGAATCAACTCTGCGCAGATATCATTCCAGTCGCCTTCAATAAGGTAAAGTTTAAATCGAATGGCCATGTCCACAAACACTACTCCGTATATCCTCCTTCCCACAACCAATTTATCCAGTTCAGGCACAATGCACTGCAGCATAAGTAGGGGTCATCCCCTGAGTGCTGATATTAACAAAAAAAAAAAGATGAAAAATAAAAAACTTGCTAAATTTTACGTTTGTAGCCCCACAGTAATTAAGTTGCAAATTTTCCAATTCTGTCCATATTCTCCTCTTTCAGTACCTCTGTCTGTTCACAACGACGCAATACAATTGTAAACATGTCGATTAAAAGTTATTTTTTTTTTTTTTTTTTTTTTGTTCCAATAAACATTGCGTTATTCAAACTTGTCGCTCACGTTTCCTTGAGAACTAAAAAGTAAGCCTTCAATATTTTTTAGATTTTTCATTGACATTTTTTAGAAATCAGTGATTTTATTTATTTTTTCCATAAGATTTAAGTTAAATTTTTGGGAAATAATTATTAAAACTTAATTAGAAAAGTTTGTACATATTTTTGAATAGCTTTTAAATAGTTTAAATTAATATTTTTTATGTTGCTCGATAATCGTTATTCGTGATAAAACAATTTTTGATGTTGCACTTGAATCATATTATTTGCAGAGTCGTTTTTACGTAGCTCGATGAACGTCGAATTTCTGTAACGACTATTCGTATCACAAAATAAGCATTTCTATTGCCAAAAAATTAACTCTAGAAAAATATCGTGAAAACAGCAGAAGTATAGTCAAGTCTAATATTTGTTAAAGAGAGTAAAACCATAAAAACGCAAGAATAATTTCTTTAAATTACATTTTTTTTAGTTAAGCGTCCGATGTTGCTCAAGAAATAAATACACAATAGTCTAAGTGTAGATGTTCACTTAAGCGTACGTACTAAGTTTAATTGTTAAACAATCGTAGTTTAATCTAGAAGCAATTTTAATATACATACATAAAAACAACGCAATTTTATGTTAATTACATTTGGAAATTAGAATTTAAATTATTCTGTACGTGTCATTTTGACGTTTAGAAACTGTCAAACTACAAAATAAATAGGATTCATTCTAGATCGCTTGCATTCAAATGTATTTAACTATTATTTGTTTAGCGAGAGATTTCGCAATTTTTGAAATTTGCATTAAATAAAAAAAATACAATAATCCCTACCCAAACTAATTAAAATATATGCAGGTGCATGACAAAGAGAGTTCGTAGTGATAAAAAAGGGAAAATAAATTGTCAACAGCATATTGACACTTAGCAACGGAAAAGTAAATATTTATTTATGTATGTACATATGTACTCTTGTCTCATTATCTAGATTCTAGAAGAAAGTTCTGTTTGTTCAATTAACTCCGATAGTAATTCAAGTCAGATCGAGGATTGGCAAACAAATATTGGCACAATATAAAAATTAAATTAACAATTTGCAATGATAACATTTATTTATGCAGCGGTGGTGAAAATAATAGCATTAAATAATAGGTCTGTCTGGGTACTTTTCCAGTAGCAAATACTCAGTAACTTTTTTTGGGAGAGTAAGACCAATTTTACTCTGTCGGCTGAAAATATCTCAAAAAGTACGCAGACAGCATCCAGTGAAATCTTGCAAGAAAACAGCTGATCGGTGTGTATACAATTGAAATAAGAAAGCAAAAGCATTTTAGCATATGTGTACGCAAAAGTGAATTCTCGCGGTAAATTAAAATATTATTAATTAAAGTACATTTGGACGTTTCTAGCATGAAGTAAAATGTTTTGTTTATTATAAACGTTAAAAATCAACACAATTCTAACTACTTACCTCTGCCATTGTTAAATTTCAATTTTTATTTTCATTTCACAAAAATTATTTCATGCAAATAGTAAATAAAAACAGCTGTTCAAAGTAGTTGCAAAATCTTGCAAGAAGAAATTTCTCCAGCAACATTTTGCAAGTTCTCTAACTTCCAACTGTCAAAAAATTCTCTTTTTGCCTCTCTCGCTGCAAGAGATTTGGAGTACGCAGACAACATTTTGTAAGATTTTGCAACATTTTGCACAAAATTATGCAAAATATGTGTACGCAGACAGACCTAATAGCTGACAAGGCGAATTCATACAAGGTGGTCACGAGAGCATACCTTTGCCGCTTGGCTAAGATTTTCCAATAGGGATGATATGATTTTGAAGTGACGTTTCGGCCATTTGTAATATGTCATAATCTGTCATTATATAGGGATGCCAGCAACCCACTCGAGTTGCCGCAAACTTTGTAAGCACTTGAAAACACTTGTTTATGTTAGTAACATGTTTATATTAAAGGTTTGAAAAATATTATCGAGTAAATAAACCGGCATTCAAGTATCTGGTAGAAGTGCTAACGACCAACATACGGCCAAAGCTGAAGTCGTTTGAAGTTTCCCCCATAATAAAATTGAACGCAGCTTTACGATTCAATTCTGTCTCCAAATTAGTCCAGACTTTGTTAAGTTCTTCTTTGCTTCCTTTGAACCACCCTCGTGCAATTTCTGGATATGAATTCATCGTAGATGAAACAAAAAAACTAATGGAAAAAATATGATATGTATGTACATATATGAGACCTTTGGAGAACATTAAAAGAGAATTGTTTAAATAAATGTGCCTTTAAAGTTTAATCACATTAGGCCTATTCACAAACTGGTGCAAATAGTCTTGCGAATGAGCAAATGTAACACATTGTATCTGTTTTTATGAAATGTATTTCGTTGTATTTTGTTGTTGGCATTTAGCAAAAGAGCTACAATATTTTGCATCTGCTATTTTGCAAGACCATTTGCACCAAACAGTGATCATACTTTATATACATTCTGCGTATGCAACACTTCGATGCAAAATGACAGCAGACCGAGGTAAATTAAAATAAGAAAAGATAATAAATCAAAACTCAAAATATGGATCACCTCAATAAAAAATGGACGGAGGAGAATATTATAGGACCGTTTGTTTACTTTTACAGTAAAATGCAGTAAGTGAGTAAACATGAGAATTTACTATCCAAAAAATGTTTGCCCAAAAAAGTACGCGAACGGAAAATTTGTAAAAATTCGTAAGATTCGAGCAACTGCAGATGGAAAATAAATGTAGTGTTCAAAAAATTTTCATTTTTGGATATTTAAACAATTTATTCATCGGTACCTACTCGATTAAATACTTTTTATAACACAAATATTTTAATAAAATATAAACAATTTAATTTATGTAATCTCTTCCATTTCTAATTTTTTTTATTTTATTTGATTTTGCATATTTGTGTGTGGTTAAATTTATTCAAAGTACATGAAAATTTCTTTTTGCTACTGACTATCGTAAAAAGAAGTGCAGTACTAAGTACTCAAGTATTTTAGAATTTCACAACTCCAAAGAATTAAAATAACAACTACACAAAACTAAAATAAATTTTATTTTCCATTAAAAGGCATGTAGGTACTTGTTTACTGATTAAAAGTTCCGAAAAGTATAAAAAAAAAAAACAAAACCAAAAACTACGGAAAAATTACACCATTCGCCATAATTTTGATTAAATATTGCCAAAACTTTGAGAAATGCACAAAAGGCATTAAAAATCGCCAAAATAAAAATAATTGCTAAAATTTAAGATTTGAAAACAAATGCAAGAAAGTACAAACTTTGAACAAATTATTCGTCGCGGACGGAGGTCACACAGAAATATTTATGTTAATAGATTCGATCCAATTTTCATCACGCCTAAATGTATTTGATTCGAATTAAGTCTTCGATTTCATTTCAAATCGAATCGATTTCTATCACATACCTGTATCAAGGGGTGCTCACACTTGTCATATTTTGGTGTGTTATTATTTTATGACTACAGTGTGAACACCCCAATAATATATAATAGAGAAAATGGTCTTTAATTTATATGGAAGAAAATTTTTTTTAAATAAAATGTTAACGTACCTTTATCAACAAAACGAATAAAACAATACTGTTTTCAACCGGCAAAATATGTACATACTCGTATGTACAGACGTTCATAGTCTTTATTATTATTATATTATTCCTATTAATTTGCATTAAATATATAGTAGATTGTATGCATTATAGCTTTCTGAATGCATTTGTGAATAACAAATATAAAAGTTTGTATTATACGACCATTGTTTATAATCTGTATGCGATGTATACTCCATTTAATATTGAAATAAATAACATGCAAATTCCAATACATACGAGTATATGTATGCATATACTATATATGAGATAAATCTGTTTTGCAAAACAAAACAAACAACTACATAAATAAATAAAATTAATATGTATGTATGTATGTGTGTCCTATAATATAATAAAAAGAAGAAGCAGAAAGTAAGATAATAAAATATTTAAATTGTATACGATCATCAATATTTTAAAATTGTTACTGTACTTTAATTTGAATTTTGATTTTAATGGTCGACCAGCGGTTATAGGGAAAAATATATACATATGTGTTTCAAAACATTTTCTCCTACATTTTTTTCTGCTGACCTACTGGTAGCTTGCCAGTATAAAGTTCACCTTGCAGTGGGAATTTAGTATTCGCATCGCAGACCCAAAAGACTTTTATTCTACACTTTGCTGGCTTACTAGGAATGTATTGTGTGAAACGTGTACGACCTCTGTATGGATACAATGGCTCATCTACAGTCACAACATTGTTAGCTTTATAAAGTCGATTCAAAATGAAATTGAGCATTTTGAACATATCACTTACTGTAAAAAACGCACCGTATTAGTTCACGGCATATACGAGTATAAGAAAGTTAAATACCAGTAAAAAGACTTGCTTTGTGAAACACTCTAGCCCTATTCATATATTTTTCATACAAATATGCTTGTGGTACAATTGTACCAAGGATGGTAACAATGGATATACATACATACATATCGCACCCGTTTAACAATACTGTATTAACTCAAAAACTTCAAAGTGTTCAGGAGAGACAAAAAACTGTTTTTTGTTATACTATTCTTCTATCACAAAGAGAGATACAACTGTATTTTTTTGGGTGAAAGAGTGGAGAAAATGGTGTAAAATTTTTACAGTGGATAGATATGACCACTGTTCATCGATGTCTTGCAAAAAACGAAATTTTAAAAATTTTGAGTTAATACAGTATTGTTGAACGAGTGCGATATATTAGTTTTTCACTCCCCACCAATGTACTAGACATGTGCATCCAAAAGAAATGTCATTATTTCATTCTTAGATATGTAATTGAGGCTTTTATAAAGTTTCAGCTCTATGGATGCATAAATAATATCAAAAATACATTTCCAAAAAAAAAAATGGTAAATTTGTACCAAGGATGTCATAGAAGGGTTAAATGTTGTAAAATGTATACAACTAAAAAAAATTTAACAATTGCTTAAAAATAATATAAGAAATTAAAAAAAAAATATATACTGATTTCTCATCATTGTAAACAATCGAATGAATCACAAAACAATTACATCGCTTGAAGAACGATTGTTATTAATTAAACTTTAATGTTTCAAAATAATTTATTTAGCTTAAATTAGTATCTTTATCGCCTTGATCGTATTAAATGTTTTTAAGTTTTTATTGCGTTAATACAAATACTAAATGTTTCAATTAAACAAAAAAGAAACTAATTAAATTTTAACCACATTTACTTTGTATTGTTCTTTTGATTTAATGTTCCATGACTGGTAAATGAAACAAAGTAAACCTTGCAACAAGTGTAGCACTTTATTGCATTAATAATTAGCCATTTTTAACTACTTTAAATGCAGGAAAATATTGAAATAATTAGTTTAAAAATAAATATTCGTTTTCTTTTGTCGGTAATTATTTTTTGATAGAACAAAGATATATTTAATTGCAATACTTTGTTTTTTTTTTAAATAAAATTATTATAACTGATATGCTTTAGTCATAACTGGAAGTCAATTATATTAAATTATAAGTATTTTTAAATTTTTGGTTTTTAAATTTAAAGTGTTATTAACATTATAATTAGGAAATTAAATTGAAACAAAAGTTAACTTCATTTGAACTTCTGTAAAAATGTTTCAATTCAAATAAATAATGAGGCAATATGACTCATTTGCATTTCAGGCTGCCATACAAAGTAAACTGAAATTCAGATTTGAAAATTGTTCGGGCAATTAGCTTATTGTCAAATGCAGTGATGTTTTAATAAATATAAAATACGAGTATATTTTTGTGTCAGCTGAAACTAAAATTAATGTTCAGACAATTTTGTGGTCAGATAGTTAATATTTCATTTTTTTTGCATTATAAAAATGAATTAAACTCTACACAAAACTGCACTTAATGTTTTTATTTGTTTTTTTTTTTTTTTTTTTTTTTTTTTTTTTTTTTGTAGAATGACAGTAAGGGGCTGTGCACATATTACGTAACGCTGTTTTCAGAGATTTTAACCACCCCCCCCCCCCCCCCCCCCCGCCCTTCGTAACGTTTTTAACTAATTTTTCAGTGCAAAATTTCCAATCCGTAACAAATCTTTAACCCCCCTCCCCATAAAACTTGCAATTCAAGGAAAGACTGAAAATTTGTACATTAACCGAAAAACTCCATACCTAAAATTTAGACTACACATCGCAGTTGATATGTCCAAGAAAATTTGATTTGTTTTTCAAGCAATGCCAATTCTCATTGCATTGCTGGCACATATTATAACTATTTCTTTTATAAAAAACAATGCCGCGGAAACCAATATTATTTTCAGTTGGTAATTTTGTCCAAAAAATTCACTTCGATTTTACATTTGTTTTCTCAAAATTCGATTTATGTGAAACTTAAGTCACTAAAACTATTGAAATTGCGAACAATAATAGTAAAACATGTATGTATGTACATGTTAGTCACAAACTATTGTTTAGTAATTTTTGCTAATTAAACGAATCGAATAAGTAATAAATACTTATATAAATATGTGTGTATATCATATATGTAAGTACTTTCTACTAAAGTTTGTACAAAGTTTCTATAAATAATTTCAACATATTTATGTTAATTTATTAATTTGTTTAAACATTCTAAATTGTTGAAATTTGTTACAACAAACACATCCAAAGCTGTACTAAAGTATAAAAATAACTAAAATTTATTTAACAGGTCTTATGAAGACACAACAACTGTATATTTGCTAAATAATGCAGCAACATGCGAAAACTGCAAGCCTCTAGCCACAATGGCTTTTTGCTTAGCGTTACAAATTGTGTTGAGTTTTTTGTAAAAGTTGCGGTTTTTTTCTAGTTAACAAAAGGCAAACTACATAATGAAATTAAATTTAAAGTGAATTTTTTTCAAAACTCTTTCTTAAAGCTGCTACGTAAGTTCAGGCTAATTTTCTTAAAAACACTTATAATTGAGCCAATTAACACTTAAGAATTATTGCATGACTTTCAAAATTGCTTTAGAAATTGCTAGCGAAAGTTTTTTAAATCATTTCCATAAAGAATCGAACTTGATCGATGGAATTGTGAAAATTAAACATGTCGAAAGAGAAAAAAATATTGGGAGATTTAATATCACATTGGGACCACATCAGGACCCAAATGGAATCTACATATTTTTCACAACAACCTGCTAACGTAATAAATGCTTGGCATTTTGTATTTCTCTATTTAACATCAAATCACATTTTGCTGTACATTTTTTACATTCCAAGCAGGCGATACTTAAGGTGAATTGTTTGTTATAAACCCGAAAGTGGTCGCGCTAATTTACTGCAATACAACTCGATAACGGTTTGTTCGATTCCAAAAAAGCAAACACTGGAAGACGCGGGATAAAAAATAACTTTTTCAAACATTTTTATATTTTCAACTTTTTAGAGTTATTCAGAAGTTAATGGCGAAAAATATATTTTTAATTCCAAACTAATTTTTTTTTTGGTTTTTAAGAACTCCTAAGAAATTTAAAACGGAATATATTTTACATTTTTATAGTTAATCAGAAAGTTATATAAACTAGTAATAAAATAAGCTATAAATAATAAAAATCGAGGCCCAAATTTCGATTTTATTCACAGGTAACAGCAGATGTCCGACTTTGGCAAACATTGTGTAATGCATTAATCAGTAACACACCTGCATTTGGCGAAGTTTCAAAAACAATAAAAAGAATAGGGTTAATGTTTTATGATTCTAGAAAATGGTTGTGAAAACAACACAAAATATCAAAAAATCTGTACGTGATAAATGAAACTGAAACGGATTTGGATTCAGCATACAAAAGTCACATAACAAAGTTTATGTTCTCTAATTCTTTTGCTCACCATCGTTATGGCCACAAGCATTGCGATAACATTCCCTATGGTTTTTACACTCTAGTTGATCATATGACAATACCTACATACATATTTATACCAGGTAGACTCGCCTCTTTTCGATTTGGAAAATACCTACTTTGGATGTAAAAAAAACTAACTGAAAAATTTTGCGTTTCTTTCACCTCAAGAGATATAAAAAATTACAGTGTCGATAATAAAAGAGTAATTGCCTAAGCTGACGATGATAACTACTGTTACGAATTTGTCTTGACCCTAAGAATGAATTTTTTAAGTGTGAGCCTCTAGCGACTATCTGGTATAAATATACCTTTCTTCCAAGGTTATATACGAATTCGAATAACAAATCCAAATAAAATTTAAATATGTTTGTATGTATGTATGTAGGTATATAAAAGTTCAAATTGTATGGAAATTTTTGCAAAAGCTTTTATCACAAGACACCTACAAAAAATATAAGTACATATAGATATTTTAAAAAGATAACGAATTTTATCAAGAAGTTGCAATATACATAATTGAATTTGCTTTTAGTGCAAAACAAAATTCGTATCCACAAGATTAAAAGAAAAGTTATCTAGAAACAGTTATTCCTACATAAGTATGTATGTATGTAAAATTTTCAGATTGCATAATAACATATTGCAATTCATTAATGTATTGGTGATTTTATTCAATACTTTGTACTTTAGGTGCTAATAGAAAAAGTAAAAGTGGCCTTATCATTTCCACGCGTATCAGACATTAAAATTTCACAATAACAATTTTTTTTATCAACCCATGATTTGTTGTTTTTTAATGGAGCCATAGATACGTACAATAATTGCAATAATAACTATGCAATAATTGCTTTTTCTATAATAGAAATAGGATAGATGTTTGTCCTTAGTGCATACAAACGTAGCTGCATGTCATTTTATTGACACCTTCATGTTCACAGGCACTTTTTTTTATTATAATATATTAAAGGAAAATATTATTAAGTATATTAAACTATTGCTGAAAAAAATTATTGAATTTTACATAAATTCACTTAAATAATATAGCAATAAAACTAAATATAATTTTACTTACGGTTAAAGAGTTTTTATAATCATTTAATTGGTTTGTAGCGCTGTCGCGAGACATTTTGTTGTATATTTATTTTTTATCTATTTAAATATATGAAAAAAGAGATATTTTAATATAAATAAAAAAAAATCTTATTAAATTAAGGCAAATTAAGACACTTTTCAGCCACAGGTATTTTTTTATCTGTTTATATTTTGTTCTTTTATTGTTTATTTTGGTTGTGTTGGACTACGAACCCGGTCAAGTAGAAGCACAGAAATTAAAAACGTTCATTTGTTATAATCTTGCTGCTTTTATAGAGAATTTTGTGTTCATTTCAGAGACGGAAAGCTTAGTACAATTGCAATTATTAGTACTTGTACCATATAAGTCCCAATTCACATATCCAAGTCTTATTGCTTATATTATCATTACTCAGGTGTATCTATAACAGCAACTATTCAACTCGTTGCAAACTTTTTTCTATTTTAAACTTTGAATATTTTAAGTTTCAAAACATCTTATAATGCCCTCCATTTTATGCAAAACTAAATATTTTTACATGTGGTAAAGATTTTGGAAAAATATTTTAACCCTTTAGAACAAACCTCTGAAAATCAAAATCAAAGGTAACAAACATTTAGAATACAATAATGGCTTGCTATATCTCTTAAATTATTTATTTTAAAATATTTTTTCTATATCGTATATAATTATTTTTATTACTTTATGACCATTTTAATTAAATTGTTTTTAATGAGAAAAATTCTGAAACCTAACCAAGGCAACTTCAGTTGTATATAAAATCTATCAATAGTTGAATATGAAAACACTGTAAAGTTGTTTTTAAAAGTTTTGCAATTATCGCGATCAAGATATCTGCAAAGTAAAATACCCAAAGTAAATTTATATCAAGTATATGCAAGTGTAAAACAACTAAAAACAACAGGCGTTTTGTTTGTGTAAAAATAATGGATGAATGTCAAAAACAGATGAGAACAACATGAAGAAAACAAAAATAATTTGTAGGATTATGTATAACAAAGCAAAACAATCCAAAATGGTGTACGAAAATTGTAAACAGCTTTTGACTGTCATATATTACCCCTAAACGCGAAAAAAATTAATCACCTGATTACTTGCATATACTTGATATAAATTTACTTTGAAAGTACCATACAAAGGACCAATTCCTCATTCATTCATTCATTTTTTTTTAATTCAAGTTTTCCACTCCTGCTGCAGTTTGACATTAGTGATGGTCAAATTCCAGTTCTATATCGAATACAGTGTTACCGTTGCCAAGCTATAACTTTGGTATAGTTAAGATGATGATTAAGGTCGATCAAAGTTTAAGAGGCAACAGGCGTATGATTTGTGTCTGCGATATGTTCGTGTTCGACATCTTGATACAAGTTAATGAGGCCGTAAGTTTTAGTTGTGTAGCTGTAGCCATTTAAAAATAATCAAGGACAACTAATAAGTTCTCTTCAGGGAAGATCCATCAGTAAATTTTTCTTTCTTTCATATCTTCTGTTTGATAATAACTCTTAATAACAAGTAGATTTGTATGGGGTAGCTCCATGACAATTACTTGTTTTTATACTATGGAACGCAATATTGTATGGTTTTTATCCTTGTCAATAAATTTTATTCTCTATTACACCGTTTATACGAACTTCTTATTTGCAAATAAGAGTGGAAAGCGTTGCCGTACTACTTTTTTATTGTAACTTAAAATGTTGCGAAAACTTATTGCAAATAACAAGCTATTTGCAAATCAGATGTGTGATGCTACCAGATGACTATATATTTACTGCGTGTCATTACCAAAAATACAACAATATTTGTGAATGTGAATAAACAGTGAATTAAGTTATTGCAAATAGTTTTATTTGTAAATAAGAAATGCGTATAAACGGGGTATATGATTCATATCAGCTGGTTAGTAGTCGATAATACACTACACATAAAACTATTATTTTGCATCATGTAATAAATAATAAATTGAATAGAACGTTTATTTACAGCCTTTACTGTCGCATATATAAATCAACTCTGTAGCAGCATGCAACACTGGTGGAGTAAATAGTACTACCGTTGTACAAAGTTTAAATATTGATAAATTCATTAAAATTCAATATATAATGGGAATTTCAATGAGAAAAAATTAGATGTTATAGTTTTCTAGTCTTTTTTGTCAATTCTGAAGATAAAACAAAATATATCATTAGCATCTTTTGCTGTCTAAAAATAGTAGTAGACGGATGAACGGCAACACTTCTTAAGCACCTTTGAGATTTTTTCATTCATTTTCTACACGTCGTTGAGACGTCGTCTCGTTACTTTTTGTGTGTTTGTGTGAAAAAATGTAGAAAAGATTATATATTGAGACAAAAAAAGAAAAAAAAATTTTTAATAAGAAAATTTAATATATAAAGTGATGTATTTTTTATGAAATAATAATAGTTTTGATAAAATGTAATAGATAAAATCTTAATAATACCAGCAATGCGAAAAATAGTTGTGATTTGCAATAAGAAAAGTGGAAAATTTCTGATTAAGTAGGCCAAATACAAAAAAAAATCAACATACAAAAATCACAAGGAGAACAAGAAATTACAAAAATTCAACGAAATAATATAGTGGAAGCAGAGCAACAAACACCACAAATTATAAAAATATAAAATAATAAGCGAGGAAGGCAAAATCTAAAAAAATACAAAAAAAAGAGTGAAAAAATCGTTTTTAAGAATTTTCGTGTATATTTTTACATACAAACCAACAACACCTCATGTCGTTAAAAAGTATGTTGTAATAATAAAAAAATTTAATTTATTTAACAAAGAAACCCGTGGAAATAAAAGGTATATAATAATGTAAGAAAAGAAAGTGGTTCAATGAGTAATAAAAGTGCTTAATTTTCAAATAAATTAAAAAAAATCAGCTTATGAAAAATGTCTTTCTTTGTTCTCTGCTTTTATGAACGTTAACGTTATTATAGCTTTTGCGTTTACGTTGTCTCCTTTTTATAAAAATAAAGAAGAACCCAAAAACAACAACAACATATTTAGTCTGCTTCTTCTTTTTGTCTTTATAAGATGTGCTTTTAAGTGATTTTCGGTGGAATTTTATTTTGTCTAGTTTCAAAAAAGGAATAAAAATCTTGAAAATTTTTGCTAATCATGCAAGCATTTGCTGAAAAAAGTTAGTGTAACAAATAAATAATATTGTGGAAAATCGTATATGATAGAAAATTTCACAAATCATAAAATGTGTAGTGGAAATATCTTAAGGCTTGTAATAAAAAATTATTTAACCCTTATTAAGCATAAATACTTAAAAACTTGCATTAAGAAAAATTATATACCTATGTATGTATAATTAGAATATAAAAAAATTTTAAATTTATAACATAAATTTTTTAAAGTGAAATCACATAAATTGCAAGAAAAATATTAAATAAAATTTCTCACACATATGTACATATGTATGTTTGTATGTATAAAGAAAAAAATTAAGCTACAACAACAAGTAAAACAGTCAGCAAAAAAACTCAAGTGAAAGAAGAAAATACTGGTTTCCTTTTTGTTTCATATACTATATATCATCGTTAGTTGTTGTTGGTTTCATTTACAGCAAACACAGTAACTAACCATCCAACCAACCAACAAACATCAGCAACGATACTATACCCGTAAAAACAAGTTGAAAAAAAAACACTCATCCATATAAGTTAACGTAAGTTTATTTTGTCTTCTTCGCCTTCTGCATACACATACTACAATAAATACAACAATAATATAATATAGAAAAAAAATAAACTAATAAAAAGACCCGCTAAAAAACCTCACCAACTACCAAAAGAAAGTGGTGAAACTTCTTTTGAAACTAAAGCTAATGTTCATTTAAACAACAACACCAACAGCAAGATGTGTATGAACGTGTGTTTCTAACAAAATTTATGTTATTGTTGTCACTTCACTACTCTTTGGTTCCAGTTCAACTTGCTACACCATAGATACACTCGTTTTTCTCATCAACTATAGACTTTACAAGAAAATCACTTCCTAAGGATTTGTTTCTTATGCATTAATAAAGGATTTGAAACGGAAAACTTTTCAAGAACTTTTACTAAAAGGTAAGTTCTCTATGAAAGTCCATATCTACTTATTTATGTATGAATTACAAAAACCCCTTTAAATAAGAATAATTATGAATAAATATATGTATATTTATGTATGTATGTACATAAAACTTTATCTCTATAATCTTTAATGTTTTATTTTGTTTGTTTTACACTTTTGTACCTGTTTACTGTTTCTCTTCACTCTCTTCTTCTTCTTTGCTGCCTCCGTCGACGTTTCAAATGACATTGTTTTTTTTTGTATTTCATTAATTGTTATTGTATAGCTTTCTATACATACTAATTATTTGCCTACATTGACACATGCTTTTTTGTTGTTATACATATGTATGTAGGTGGTGTTGTGTATTCCTAAAAAATATATCAATCAATCAAATAATTTTTATAACTACACATATGTACATATGTGCGTTCATACATATGTAGATATACATACATTTGTATATTTTTAAAGGTCTTTTATCGTAAAATTTTAAAAGAAACAACAAAATTTTTAATGTGCATTGATTAGAAGTTTAATTTAAAAAGTATAAATATACATATACAAACGTACATATATACATGTGTATTTAGTATGGCCGCTTAAAAAATAGATTAGAATGGTCAATATTAGAAAATAGCTATGTACATATTTACGTATGTATGTGTGGCAATAAAAACAATGCTATATTATTACGCATAAATTTTAAGAATCGAATATAGGTATAGAAATACGTACATACTTATGTATGTACATTTGTATTTGCTATTGAAATATTTGCTGTTTCGCAAAATGTAGGAAGAAGAAATACCTTGGAAACGGATGATATAATGTGTTTTGGTAGTGTATCTAGAAACACATAATAATACATCACTGCATTCTGTCTGAAATACACGTTCCTATATATTGCTATTCATACTTATAACCATTCTATTTTAACTCTTTGCCAGAGTTTGACAGTTAAAAGAAGTCAGCTTTTGGTGTTGTTTCCACTTTTTAGGCGAGGGCAATTTTATGCAGTTATTAAATTGTTTATTTTTTATATTGAATTTTTGCAAAAATATGTATTCTAAAATATTTGATTATGAAGATTTGGTTATTATACAGTTTTTTATACGTTTTGTTTGTTTTAATCAATAGAATTATTACCTACACCTGGTCCACACATTTCCAGTTTAATTTACATACGTATATGTATTAATTTTATTTTCTTGCTCAAAGATGACTTAAAAATTGAATAGGTACCTACCTGACGTTTATGAAACAGCTGTTAAATTTATTTAGCTTTTATTTTGTTACTTTGTGTCCGACTATGACCTTTATGCTACTCAGTAAATAAGTAAAGTCAAAAGTAAGTTGTAAATTAAAACAACTTCCAATTAACATCAAAATTAGTGAACTTAAATTGCTTAATACACATATACATACATACATGCATATGTTTATTTATTTATTTCAGTCTATGGACAAAAATCCTTACAGACTATGAATAACAAAAAATACAAATTTTTTTTTTTTTTTTTTGTATATACATATATAAGTATATATTAAATCAAAAGACCTATTGCTTAAATAAATATTCTAATAAATATAAAGAAAAGGTCAAATAAAATAGAATATAAAAATACTTACTAACTATACTTAAAACATAAAATAAAAAGAAAAACATATGTACCTATGTATGTATGTCCATTTATACAAAGACAACTTAACAGTTGACCGATAACAATTATTTTAAAATACAAAAAGGCAAAAGTTTGAACTCAGTTTTGTCAATGCTGAATTCTATACAAGATTTACTCTGTTTTTGCCATTTAAAGTTAATTTCATTAAGCAGAATAAGCCCATAATTAGTACGGTAAACCGGAACATCAAAAAGTTTTGACAACCTCAGATTTCTTGGTGGTATATAAAATGGTATTGCGTACAGCAAGTCACGACAATCAACATTGCCATTTATTATATCATATAGGAGTAAGGCTGATTGAACTTTCCTGCGCGATTCCAGGGAACGTAGGCCTATAAACAAGCACTTGGACTCGTAGGGAACAATCGCTAAATAGGATAGTGAACGCGTAGCAAATTTAATAAAAATTCGTTGCAGCCTCTCAATACGTGCGATAAGATTAAATACATGAGGATTCCAAATGACAGACGCATAATCTAATTTCGATCTTATGAAAGAGATATATATGTATGTGTTTAAGTGTGTACGGGCAAATAAAGTCAGAACAATTTCTTTTCAAAAAACCAAGCGTTTTATAGGCTTTAGGAAGTATATATTCAACATGAGGTTCAAACGATAGAGAACTATCAAACATCACACCTAAATCTAATTTTGAGTCTGACTTATTCAATGTAACACCATTAATATAAAATACTAGAACAGTGGGATTCAGAGATTTATGAAAGGATACATGCAAACATTTACTAATATTCAGTCGCAAACAATTAAAGTGACACCATTGAGTTAAATTGTTAAGCTCAATCTGCATAATAGTAGCATCATTCAAAGATTCAAGTTGCTTAAAAAGTTTAAAATCATCAGCATATAAAAGATATTGAGATTTCAAGAAGCAACTACCAATATCATTAATAAAAAGATTGAATAATAAAGGGCCAAGTATACTACCCTGAGGAACACCAAATGTTTGCAAATAAGAGTTCGATACATATCCCTCAATATTCACCACACATGTTCTATTAGATAAATAGGACTTAAACCATAATAAGAGCTTAGAATGGAAACCCATTACATTCAACTTAGATAAAAGCACAGATTGAGACAACTTGTCAAAAGCTTTCGAGAAATCAGTATAAACTACCTCCACTTGTCCACCATGCTCTAGAGCATTTGAACAGTATTCACTGAAAAAGGTTAAATTCGTTGCAGTAGAGTCTACTGAGTAGACCTACCCGGAAAAAAGCCATGCTGATAAGGAGATATCCATGGCTTAATATCGAACAACAACTTTTTATGAACCACGTGTTCAAAAACCTTGGAGCACATGTTAACTTAGACATAGGTCTATAACAAGTAACATCATCCCTCTTTCCATCTTTAAAAACAGGGGATATGTATATCACTGTTTAAAGCAAAAACAAATTCTAAAATTTTTTTTTTAATTAAATAATTTTTTCGACAACTTGAAATAGTTAAGGTTAAATAACAAATAATTATCTGTTAATCCTTTAGCAAAATACATACATACATACATTCATTGATTCAACGATTTTATGCTAAAACTAATTACACATACGTATATTATAATTTAATCTATTCCGCAACGCCACCAGGCAATGAGTTATAAAATCAGAACTACCATGTTAAATAAAATTCTGGATTTATATAATAATTTATTAAATTATTTGGCATATCCCCCAGAGAATCCCATTTTTGAACATTATCTGCCTAATCATATTTTCAAAAGTTACAAAACAAATTCAAAACCACAATTTATGAAAACAGTTGTAGCAATTTAATAGCTCGGCTTATTATCTTTGTATGTATAAAAATTTTAAAATTTGTACAATACTCATACTCCCGCTACAGATATTTTGTAAAACATATTTAACGCGACATATGTATGTATTTATCTCTTTATCTTGACACATATTAAACACTTTTTATTGAATTGATTACAAATTTTCTTTATTAAAATGTAAAGTTATGCATTTGTTTAGCCAACTTAAAATATGCAGCACATCCAGCAGGTGGCATAAAATTTTTTTTTTTTTTTTTAAATATGACAATTTATTCAGTACATAAATGATATAATAAACTACAGCCAATAAACTTTTTCATTCTCCATTGCGCCACGACGGGAGCCCAGCTCGTCAGATAAGAGCATATTCAGTTTTTAAGTAGGTAATATGTGACAAGTTCTACGTTCGCTGGTGTAATGATTAGGAGGTACACACTTAAATCGTTAGATATATATCTATATATAAGATTTCTTAGTATGTGCGGATATTTGTATGTATGTATGTCCTATTCACTTCCCGCAACTTTCTGAAGCCATCTGATGAGATAGGAAGCTGAAATTTGGCATACTTAAAGTATTTTCTCTGCGGAAGATCGTAACGGAGCCAGATTTTCGGCCTGTGAGCGGAACGGTGCGCCTAACATGGATAGGCTTTTCAACTACTAAGTTTGCTACGCGCTCGCTATCTTATTTGTCTGCGGTTCCATATGAGTCAAAATGTTTATTTATTGGTTTGCGTACTTTGGAATCACGTAGAAAAGTTCAATCTGCTCTGCTGCTGTACGACATTATCAATGGCTCTATTGATTGCCCAGATTTGCTTAACGCTATACGGTTCTATATTCCGCCGAGGAATCTAAGGTTAGCTAAGCTATTCGATGTTCCGTTTCGTCGTACTGATTATGCACGTAATGGTACCCTAACCCGCGCGTTTGGTCTCTTAAATGACTTAAATTTTAATTTGCAAAGAGTCTAACTCATTTATCGAATTCAGCACTGGTAAAATTGAGTTTAAATTGTTACTTTTTAGTGTATTAAAATAGTTTGGCTCAAATCGTCTTAATAAAAGAGTTATGTATATGCACACTTAAGTATTATTTTTATATTTACATCTACTGTGATTATGTTTGGTGTGATTTTATTTGTTCTTTCTTATTTATTTTATTTTATATTGATTTAAATTTTGTTGCTAAATAACCATAATTTTATTTATTTATATTATATTTTCATATTATACTATCTTAGTCTGTAAGGACTTTTTTGTCTATAGACTGAAATAAACAAACAAACAAACTAGTTGTTTTTAAAATCCTAATATATATAGGTGTATTGTTTGGGCTATAGAAGTTTCTTTCAATTCCAAAAAAAAAAATAATAAAATTATACGTATGTGTGTACGTTGTTACAATGCCAACCAAAAATGCTACATTATTTAAATCAATCAAAATACAAATAATCGACAGCAAGCAGATACCAAAATAAAAAGTTGCCCATGACATTGAACACAAAACAAAATAATTAAGCAAAGAAAAATATGTACCTAAATGTACATATCGCACAATAAATCATATACCGGCACAACCTGAAAATTTTTAAAATGCTTTTAATAAACTTGTTATGTTAAATTTTTAACGACATTAAAAGTTTATTTTCCACTCTCGCCTTTCTTAGCTGGAAAAATATCTCTGCTACTGTTTTCATTTTCCTTGCAGTACTTCTGCAGCATCAACGGTATTTTGTCTGATTTTGAGTTGTGTCTGTTAATGATTTAGTGTGCGATATGTCAGTTCTTAAAAACCTACAAAGTAAAAAATTTAAATAAGTTTTTAAATAACGCAGTATCATTTTTTAATAAATAATTGCTGATGTAAATTTTTTCAGTATCTTACCACCTCTAAACTTTGCTCCTCTTGATCATATTATAATGAAACTTGAAACATAAGGTCTCCCTACAGAGGTGACCTTCACTCTCTGACTCATCAATATTATTGGGCACTTCCAGTATAGCTAGAGAGGTGAAACTCGGTGGTACACAGATTACAAGAATTCCTTCCCATATTAGAAAGGCAAAAAAATATTGCCATTGTACCTGTCAAAAACTTTGTTCTTATTTTAATCTCAGTACTTATTACGGCTGAAATTTTTTGGATAGGAACTTTACCTTATTTTCACATATATGTATGTTTTTGTGCCGATTATATTTTCCTGTAAATTCTACTAATATTATAGGTAGGCACAAAATTAAAAATTTTGTATGTATGTATGTTTCTTTCTTCCACTATAACGCGAAAACAGCTCAATAATTTTTAATTAAATTTGGTAAACGGATATTATATGGCCCTGATAAAATATATGATTCTTTTAAGATCCGGCTAGAACACCTACTTTTGGCATTTTTTATCTTTTTGGCGAATTTTTTATCTGTGTCTTTTCTGGGGACATCTCTTCTAAAAAAAGTTAGTCCCTATACAGATATGCAGATATAGATGTACGTATGTATGTAGTTGGTAAACGACGACACGGGTAAAGACTAGTATGTATACTTATAATAAACTTATGTACATACATATAAAAATAAATCCGCACATAAGTAATATACATACATACATCTACATATGTATATATGTACACATATGTACCTATTAAGACTAAACATTTTTTGTTTGTTTTGTTTCTTATTACAGTTATAATCCACACAGATAGATACATAGGTATGTATATGCCTACATACCTACATATACATACATACATACATACATATGTACATATATATTATTTCACATAACTTATTCTTTTTTATTGATGCTATTGTAGTTTTCTCCATACGTTTGTTATAAAAACTTGAAATAAATTTCAATATTTTGTCTAAAAACAAAGAACAATGCCAAATAAAAGACAAGTAAAAAAGGAAAAACTTAAAATGTGTTAGAAAGATTGAATTTTCGATTATAAAATATTCTACTCGTACCTACTCCTTTTTTAATAAAAAAAAAAGTATTGAAATACCTACATATGTATGTAGTAAATAGCAATTCAGTTTTTAGTTTTTGTATTTTGGCCTTAATTGTTTTGCCCTGACCTCATTTCATTCATTTTTTGTTGAATCACTCTCAAAAGAGAGTGTAAGTTTGTATGTGAAGAAATCATATTAAAGGTGTGTATGTGTGCCGGTGTTTAAGTAGTATAGATATGTATGTTTATGTATACATTCACATACATATATACGTAAATATATACATATGTATATAAGTATTTTCTTTATCGTGTTTTATTAAACTTATAGGTATGTACATACATACATACATTATATAGGATTCCGTTATTTATTACAAAAGTAGGTAAATAAATAAAAGAAAGAAAACGAAAAATTCTATTTGGGTCATAAATTACTTGATCATACATACAAACATGCATATTACCTACATACTTACAGATGTATGTATGTATGTATATATACATGTGACATAGAAAACAAAACTTTTTTTATTTATAGGTACATATGTATGTACATATGTGCATAAAAGACTATATATTAACATACACTGTTGCCTTTCTAACTACATACCTACATACTTATGTGCATATGTAAAACTATAGCAATTTGCGGCTATTGTTCGTTACACATTTTGTTTGTCAGCGGTTTCTAAAATTGTGGTTGTGAAAAAATCCCACTAGCGAGGGGGTAACCAACCAATCAGACAGCCAGCATAAATTTATAAAAAAAAAACAATTTATTTGTGTTATTGTATTGTATGTATGTATGAATTACAATTGGCAATTTGATATATATTATACGATGGTAGCTTGTTAATTATGTACATATGTATGTACATTTGGACAAGTCCCGACACTTTGTGCTACATACTTAGCTGATGTAATAGTTTTTCGTTCTTATCTTACACAGATCCCATACTGGTTTGTGGGAGTATGTATGTACATACATACATACATATGTATGCACATAATTGCGGAAAATTATTAGGTAGGTATTAACCCAAAAATATAATTTTTTATTACGCTATTTGCGAAATAAGCGGTATGTAGTTGATATAAAAACATATCGCTCCTTTATTCCCAGCGGCGAAATTTTGGAGGCCTTCATTTATAAGGCCCTCCGTAAGACCTTCCTAGAGCTTCTTTTAGATCTTGTACTCATGCCCGCTTTCAATATTTAATAAACAATACAAGTTTGCATTTAAGCAAATACTTTGTACCTACATACGAGTAATTATACATATACGATATTCTCCCTCGAAACAAAAAGAAATGTATCATGTTTTTTTATATTTTACACCTGCAAGTGAATTTATAATATTCATAAATTTATTGAAGTGTTTTGATTGTTACAAATCTAACTTATATACATATGTACTTATACATATATGTATGTAAATAGCATCTTCCACTTTGTGTTAAGTTTGAATCATCAAAGAGGAATGTATGTACATATTAGTGACATTGTAATACGAGAATTACTTCATACTAAATTGATGCTAATCTGTTATTCCCAGTGTTACCTTAGGGTTAGTTTTTACAAACCCCATTTTATTTGAGGAAATATTAAAATCTTTTGTACCTACATAAGTATGTATTGGCAGTGGATAATTCATGTTATAAAGAAAATGTGGCGATGTAGTAGATTTTTAAGAGATAGAGATTGCTTCTAGTTCCAACAAATTAACAGGATATTTACCGGTTGTGTTTTATATTACAAAATACGTAATCAATGGTAAATACATAAGTATGTACATACATAGGTATGTAACAGGTTAAAACAGTGACGAAAACAAAATAAAAATGATTTAATTATAAATAAGGGAAATGAAAAAGAAGCTATTTTTAATAATAAGTCGCAGTAAATATGTATGCATGTATATATGTATATTAGGGTCGTAGCTAACTTATATCGTGAAAACCGGTAATAGGTACATACATACATATGTATATACTTATGTACATACTTACATATATATTTGGACAAGATATTAATTAGTGCTAAAATCCGATTCTAAATTTGAGAGAACAAATGGACCAACGGTCTCAATCTAAAGGATAATCCATATTTTCACGGTATAGGTATTATTTTTAGTAAATTGTAGAACTACATATTTTTACAAATCATAGGACGAACAAATCGCTCCCAGGTAATTATTACTGTATCTTTTTGTTCTGTGTATCTATTATTATTGACACTTAAAAATAGCAACAACGTTTTGCGATGTAATTTTTAGACATCAACAACGAGTGAAACAAAGAAAAAAAAAACATAAAAAGTTGAAAAAAAACAAAGTGAAAGTTTTTGTGTCTTAAATTGAAAAGAAATAAAAACAATCACAAGATACACACACTCACACACATACACATATATCGCACCATGTAATAGTAGCAGCAAAATGGATAGATTAAGCAACATAACGTGTGAAAGTGAGCAAGCACTAAAGTTAACAATTATTCGATAGCAGCGTTGCCGGTGCTGTGGGAAGAAAATCATAAATTTTTAAAATATATATGGACAAATCCTGCGTGACGAACGCTACATTCGTACGCATTTTCACATAAATTATGTACCTATATACAAATTTTTGGTCTTTCAAAAGAGGTACCTTCACTTATACATGGTGTTTAGTGGGATATAAGTGTAGCAGGTATGTGTTGCGAAATAATTGATCTCAAAGTCATGTGACGCACGCTACAAAAAACGAAAGTAACTTTGAAACTTGAAGTGTTCTTTTCGTAATTTTTAGCGAATTTTGCATAATAAAATACACAAAAGAAAAAAAAGAAAGATGAATATAAGAGAATTCTAAAATAACTTATTTGCAGCCAAAAAAATTTGTCGTTTTTTATTAAAAGACGTGAACCCTTTGTGATGCATATAAATAAACACATTTGTATTTATTTGAACAAATTATATTTATAATTTATAATTTAATTTATATTTATTTATTTATAAAATTATATACCTATCTAGTCTAATATTGCATAAAAAAAAACAAAAAATAAGTTGGATAATTTCAATTGATTATTAAATTTCCACCTTTTTTATATTTATTTGACTTCTATACATACTTATATTACAAGCAATAAGGTCTATTTTTTTTTTATACAAAATTATTTATTTATAAAATTAATCCGATATTTCGTTTGTGTAACTTCTTCAGGGAAAAATTCAGAAAATAACGAAATATCGGATTAATTTTATAAATAAATAATTTTGTATATAAAAAAAAATAGACTTTATTGCTGGCAATATATGTATAGAAGTTAAATAAATTGGATATATTTAAAAAAATGTTGGTTGGTGGACTGTTTCTGGGATTTGCCCATATGTATATCATACTAGATGATTGTCCGGCTATTTTCTTATATGCGGGAACAGTTCTCCCCACTCATCAACCCATTTTTCCAATTTTGAATGGCGGACATAGCACCATAGCACCTGACGAGGTTTAGTGGCTTTTGCCGAAAATACAACGTTTGTTTCTATTCAGCTAGTGCTGTTGAAAAATCTACAAAAGGGATGTATAAAAATTAAAAATTTTTACTTTGTTGCTCGAAATATGTTAACAATGTCTGCCTAATATTTCTCTGATTATAAACATTTACGAACTTTAGCCTGTACAAATATTAACAAATATAAATAATTTTGTTCGACTGGAAATACGAACGATGACGCTTCTCGTGAATGAAGCGGACGTAGCGCCATCTTTCTGTCAATGATGCGACGCTTCTCGTAAATGAGGCGGACATAGCGCTATCTGCCATTTAATAACAAAAATAATTTTGTTCTGTTTGAAATGCGAATTGGGTTAATAGTTTAGTAAATACAGGAATTGCCCCCTCCCTCCCTTCGTCGGGCCCCTAGCGGCTTAAAATATACTTTAAAATTTAATCTCATACCTCCCAAATATGCATAAAATTTTTTATTAAAATCGTTCGAGCCGTTTCGGAGGAGTTCGATAACAAACATCGTGACACGAGATTTTTATATATTAGAAGATTATTCCGGCAACGCTGTCGGAAAGAGTAATATAATAAAAACAATGTAATTCATACTTAGTATCTACTACAATGTACTATATACATATGTATGTATGTACATACAAAAATACATGTGTATTCATATGTACATATATAAAGTGAAAAGAAAATATCAAGAAAATATAGAATAAAGTATATGTATAAAAGAAACTTGAAAATATAAAAATATCTCAAAAATACAACTCAGCCAAGCCAGCCTAGTTATTCTATTTGAATTTCTCATTTATTTTGCATGTAGTTTGCACAGTGGCGACCAAAAGTGTCGATATAAATATTCAATCTAGTCAAAAAATTGACGAACATATTTTGGCATAAAAATTATTTTAATGAGATGGCTATAAAAATGGTTGCCGACAACAAACAACAACAAATCAAAATTGTTATAACTTATTGTATGATGATGTACGTACACTTTTGCACCTCAATGTACGTATATAGTTATTTATTGGTAAAATAAAACAGCGAACCATTTAATAAAGCTGCTGCTGTATTGTTGTTTTTATTTTGTTTTTGATGTTTTTGTTGCCGTTGATTATAACCTTGAACTCATAAAAAATTATATTTAACAGAAGATGAAGCAGAAGTGGAAAAAAAATCCAAAAAAAAAAACTTAATACACAATTTAAATGACTTGAAATAAAACAAATGATTAACACACAATGAAATTAGAAAATATTAATAAAGAAAAAATAAGTAAATAGCATAAAATTAAATAGGTATGTATTTGTACATAATAAAAAATGTGTTTTAACGAACAAAGATTAAAATTATGAGCAGTTTAATGTTTAAAGACACTAAGCTATTCAACATTTGTGTTTGAAAGGTGTGTCACATTTTTGGAAGGGAAGTCATAGAAATTAGGCCAAAGACATTGGTGTTATTCTCAAACGTTTCAGCGAACGTCTTAAATTAGTTGAAATCAATTATAAAATTTTGTTTTCAGAACTAAATAATATCTATAGAGCCAGGAAACAAAGATTATCTAGATTTGTCATCGGCGGCGGCTGACAAAAATATATACATACATTCATATGTATGTATGTATGTGTGTGCCTCGACAGCCGATAGTCGTCTAAAGACAAATAATTCTCAGAAACGTCGGCTTAAAAATATGCCAAAGACGCCTAAATCTGTACTTGCAAAATAATTTTCTGTGCCACTTTTGCACCCGGAGGCACGTTCATGTGTCTTGGTGACTAACCACACCATGGTGCTGTGCTTTCTGGGAAAAGGGGTAATTGGCTTTTTCTCGACATTACTTTTGGCTAATTACCCATAAAACTTATGTGTCACTAAATAATCTCTGAGACAACAGAGCATCGGGCGTTCATATAAGATATAAAAGAGAATTGTGTAGCCTGTGCTAGTCTTAAAGAGGTCAACCGGCAACAAAGGTCACCGCTCAAGATCAATGTCGTTAGAAAGCTAATTTCAAGTGGTTCCTTTCCGTGGGTTGATCAGTTAAAGCAAATTTATACGGACAGTAAATATCGAGGTTCGTTTTCTTATTTATGATTCAGGGCCTTAATCTAGATTGAACTAACACACATTTCGTCATTAAGAATTTAGAGATTGAACCATCTAGCCTCGTTTTAAACCTTTCTGCGAAACGTCAAATTTACTATCATCTCCAAGCTGCCAGATAAAATAGTATATGTAAGTATGTATGCATCTTCGAAAAAAATTTAATGAGCCCTAAAAATTATAAAAACCAATTAAAAATAATAAATATACTATATACGTACAGTTGTGTACATATACATACATACATATGTATTTATGTATATAAATCAAAATGGAAATAATTAAATAGTCAATCGTATTAGAAAGTGAAGAAGTACGAACGACTATGGAAGGGAAGTATTGTTGCTATGCTGACATCTCCTTACGATGTGCAACTAGAAAAATACTCTTTAACTTTGGGTATGGATATGCCGCAGGACATTGTGCTATCTTCAGTGGAGGCATGAAACTGAGGCCGGTTATTGCTCTGCTGCGTAGTTATTATGGGTGCTATCTCAATTGCTGTAGAGGTATTGGTCTAATAATTGATGCTCGACCAGGGCTTGTGGCAAGTAGGAATTCGGACAATCAATGCTAAATCTCACAGCTGTTGGTAATATACAAACATTTCAAAAAATTACCATTTTTAGCACTTTACAAGAAAAAATCAGCGAAATGGCTATCAGCAATCTATTCAATTTAATATATACACAATTTTTCGTCATTATTTCCATACCAAGTTTTTCCCAAATTCCAATCAACTTATTTTGTACTTCAATAGTGAATGATTTGTAGGAAAACTTTTTTTGTCTGTTTTAGCACGTTCGCGCAAGTAAAAATAATATCTCAAGATATCCAGGTGGGTTGGTAAATTAAGATCATCTTGCGGTGTACAGGATGGTGGATTCATTGTAATAGGAATTTTTATTATAAAAAATTGGACTTAAATACTAAAAATTAGAACCTTAAAACTAAATAGTACATATGCGTGCCTGATTTTAGGCATGCTCTTTACTGCATATAGCTACATATTGTAAACACTTGGAAGATATATTTTATTTCCTAGCTATCGTCTTCTCCGATCGCGGAAGAGTGCTTTACGTTTAAAAATGCTAGCTGGGGTTGCTTATGAAAGTATTCTATGTATTGAACATCATTTCGAATGACATATACATACATATGTATGTAGTTTTTGTACATAAACACATACAAATATAATAAACCGTTTTCTTTTTGAATCGGAGAATAACCCCCAGGAGGTTGAAATGTATTTAATTTGCTTTTTTTTATAATGCAACCAAAAGTTCATCACACTTTCGAAATATATAAATACATACTTTATTGTTGCCTTTATTGCGTTTTGCATTTATTCACATTCTCGTATGCTCTCGATTTATTTTGGCACATATGTACTTTTTTTTTTGCTTCCGTATCTTCTGGATCCATATTCTCATGTGCAATCGAATTTAATTGTAATAATTTATTTTTAAATTTCTTTAAACGCAATTGTTTTTTTTTCAAATCTCTTTAGTCAGTGAATTATGTGCAATAGATAAAAGTATGCGAATAAAAGCCATACAGAGAAAAGAGGTAAGGCAGAAATAAACAAAGAAAATTAAGAAAAGAAAAAAGTGGAGAATTTGAGTGTGTTTCGGAAATGAAAACAAAATTATATGTAATAAGAAATTTATAAATTTAAAGAAAAATAATTTTAAATAAAATAAAACGTGTAAACAAATGTGTACTTTTTGTTTATAATGTACATACATTTATAAACAAATGCAAAAAAAGTGTGTTTGTACATAAATACTTACACTGCACATGATAATTATAGCAGCAACTCTTAGATAATATAGACAATAACTCCCGGTGATTTTCCCCTTTTTTCATTTTTTCTGTTATGAATTCCTCGTTTGTTTCTTAAATTTAATATTTTATAAATTAAATTATAATTTTTATTAAAAAGGAAAATGTAGCAGCTCGTAATAATTGAACAGACAAAGTACAATTAAACTGCACGAAGGGTTGAACTGACATCATGATGTTTCGAGACTAACCGCAGTCTCATCATCAGATTTGTTTACCGCTTAGACCTCACTGCCACCATGGCATTTCTTCCTGATAATAGAATAAGAATTTGTATAAAAACATTTACATTATCTGTTTAGTTTTCGTTCGAGTCAGTGTTCTACTTGAAGTATGCTTAGAGGAGCCCAAACAAGGTTTATTTCGCTTAAAAGGCGTGAACAACATCGATATTATGGAACTGGCCAGCCCGCAAGTAATAAAATTAAATACACTGAAAATTCAACTGAGTTTGTCTTCTTACATTCGTTAAGTATTAAAAATATTTATTCAATCGTGTTTCAGAATAAGAAAGAGCGTTAATATACCCGATTAGGGTAAAAAAAAAATATAAAAAATATAGTTTTTCACTTGCTTGCTGGCCTTACTTATTCACCCTCGTATGTTTGTATTAAATACATTAACTAAAAGTGTGGATATATTTATGACATGCGGTGTATATGAATCTATATATGTACATATGAATAATAAGTGAATAAACTTTTTTTTCTCAAAATAAATTAAAAACCAGATGATCAAATAAACGAACTTTTTAAAAAGAATTTATACAATTCAAGGTTTTACCAAAAACAATTAATAGATCAAAATTGAGAAATATATTAAATACATACATATTGCTTGCTAAAGTCCTTCGAAATGCAAATGAAGTTATTTAGGTGAAATATCGTGTGTATGTACATACGAGTATGTACATATGTATCATTAATTGGTTTTAAATACAATTTTTTAATTTTAATGGAAAATAAAGTTTCTGGAAAAAGAACTGTGTTCAGTATTTCATGCTTTCAAAGATCTTTAGAGTTTTAGAATTTAGAATTTTAATCTGCAAAAGTAGAGGGAGGGGTACCACTATGCCAATCTACTTACACTTATACTAATTATATATGTACATACATTAGGGTATAATTAATTTTTTGGCATAGTGCCATGAGGTCAACCATGTGCTAGTAACCACGATAATCATAATCTTTTGTAATTTTTCGCAAAAAAGTTCACGCACCAATTGGTTTTTCGAAACAGTTATTATATTGAATATTCATAATTTTATACGTTGTTTTTTTATTCATTTTTATTTTTTTTTCATTAAAAAAGGTTGAAGATACGTTTTGGTTTCCGGAAAAATCTCTTACCATCTCTAAATATTAATGAAATTTCATACTTGAGCTATTTTTTGTTTTAAATAAACATATTATTAATTTTTCTTAACCAAAAAGAAACTTAAAAATTTTCAAAACTTCATCGCGGTTTATGTTTGAACTTTTTTGACCTTAGCGAAAAAATAAATATACGTTCCTTTATAGTTTCTTATGCTCTATCGGACTGCTCTAGCCAATTTTGATATTTAAAAAAATTGTTAAAAAGTTATCTCCCTAATGTATGTACATATTAGTGGCGTTACGAATACTCGTATTCGTATTCGACTAATCGCCTATTTTAAGATATTCGTATTCGCTAATTCAAGCGAATATTTCTCGAATCATTTGCACATACATATATTTTCCCAAAGAAAATCATACAAAATGTTTAAAAAAGTACATAAAATCTTTTTTAAGCTATTGCATAGCTTCAATCGCGGGCGAGCGAATCAAGAAATGTTTAAACGTTTGTTTCTTAAGTCTATTGTTTTTGAAACGAAATAACCTGTAATTTGTTTTTGAAACGCAAAAACCGGACACTTAAGTTTGTTTCTTAAGTCTTTTGTTTTTTTAAGTATTTAAATCGCCTAAGGTATGCTAACCCCTAAAGTATGCTATTGATTTTGATTTCATTAACATACAGCATTGCTAGAATAACAACGGAGCTATTAAACAAAACGTAATAATATAATTGCATAAGTTGATAAAAAATGCTGTGCAATAGTTTTACCGCGGCAGTCCCCGAGAGTCTTTTTTTTTATATTATTACGAATAAACGTAATTATTATTCGAACTTATGCTGATGTACATATGAAAAGTAATTTTATCAGGCTCAAGTTCAGTTTTATTGAATTAATGCAAATTCAAATTACTAAGAGTTATTTTTTATGTTGGAAAATATTATTATAATATCCAATCAGTTTAGCAGAACGGGTCAGTACCGATTTCAAGGCCGCTACACCTCTCATCAGCTATTTAACCATGTTTTCAACAGCAATAGAATGAATACGAGAATTAATTTTGTGTTTATATGTAGTTATTTCTTGCTATAGGATCCTCCTGATTTTATACCTTTATAAATTTATTATTTTCTTTTCTCGCTTTACTCATATGACTGGGGAGTCAAAAACTAATTTAACTTACATATATTAAGTTTTATATATATTTTTTATTTATTTTTAAGTTTATCTTAAATTTATGTTTTCTTTATTATATTGCAATTACAAATACATAGTAGAATAATCTTTACAACACATATTTTATATTGGCCATGAAGGCTTTCTTTGTATATAAATCACTGTTTATTTTAGTTATTGATGTATTTTTAAATTTGCAATTAAATTGTCACTGTCTAGTTTTGAAATTTTTTTAAGAATATGATTTTCTTTCGATTTCTAAATACCTTTTGAAAGTCTTTTCGATTCGAACAGAAATACACAATATAGTCCCCACCAACCCCGTTTTCGATTTTATGGTATCGATTCTTTTTTAAATATAATATTGTGTTTCGCTTTCGCCCGTCTCTGGCAGAGTAGTTTCAGAAATAGAAAAAAAAAAATTAATGAATAAAAAACACAAAAATTAAACTAATTTTGTTGCATAAATGCAAATTTGGAAGAGGTAGGGGCTTTTTTGGGTTTTATATGAAAATAAATAAATAGGTATATATGTGCTAACATTATCAAACAAAACACACATTAATGTTAATAATGAAAATCTAAAAATTATTCCGGATATGATAACCAGAAATTTATGTAAACTTTAGAAGCAAGTTTATTCTTTATTTGATTATGGAATGAATAATAAATAAAAATCCGTTATTTTAAAAGTAATTAAAAAAAAGTTATATCATATAGTTTTTCTGATTAGATTGCTTTGACAGTTTCTATGAGATATGAAATAATTTCTTATCACTGTGTGTATTTATGTGCTTTAAGCTACGTTCACATTTATCAAATATTTGCCCAAAAAAACGTAACCAATAGTTTTGCTTACGGATAGTGTCATTTAAAACGATTTTTATAATACAAAATAAAATGAATTCTTCTCCAAAAGAGTATTTTTATACAGTTTTTAAAAAATTCGAACCCAAAATTAAAAAAATATTGGAATTAAAGGAAATAAATTATTAGTTTTTTTCTTGGTTACGTTTTTTTCGACAAATATTTGATAAATGTGAACGTAGCTTTAGTCATATAATCTTTCAAGGTCTTACCAACGCTTTTAAATTATATTGTTGTACTTTGTTTTGTTTATTCTTAAAAATGTTTTATTAGCATCTGTACTAGAAAAGTAAATTTTCAACACCAACAATCTATACGTGAGGCTGTCAAAATAACTGTCAAGTACGTAAGTATTTTTTATAAGAAAACTTTTGCTTTCGCAGTTGCCCGATTTAATTACTGTAAGAGTTTGATAATACCGATAATATACCATATAAAAAACTAAAAACATTGTGTGGCCTCTTTACTGAAGGCAGATTTTACAAACACTGAACTTTAAAATAAAAACGAAGAAAGAAAGAAAGATATAAGGAAACTTCAAAAGATGTTTTCGAAATATGTATATGTAATTGCTTTTAAAATAATTTGTTTTTGCTATAACTTTATCTAACAACGTTTTCAGTAAATACATTTTCAGTTCACATGGTTGTCAGATTCACAAATTGTCAAATATGTTGTTTGGCGTTGCCAAAGTCATTATAAGATTTATGGGTCGGGTCTCATATGAATATTATTTATATTTTTGGTGAAGGATATAAAAGAAGAGCAGGAAAAACTGCAAATTCTGTATTTACAAATATGGAAAAATATACGTTAACAAATTTATCCTAATATATATATGTATGTACATAGTATGTATGTGTACACTATTATGTAATATATTAAAGCATTGTAAAGCTACGGTCACATTGGGGAAACATTTGCTTCAAATATGTTGGTTCGTGTTTAACAAAAATTTAGGTAAATAAATATACAACTTGTTTTGTGGTCACACTACACACATTTATTTTCCAATTTTGTTTGTTGAAACAGCTGTCAAACAACGACATGTGCTAACATGGGAAAACATATTTTCCAGGGGTCACACTTGAACAAATATTTTCCTTAACAAAATATTAGAAAAAAACTATCAAAAAACATAATTTTGTTTTTTAACAAACATTTCGTTGCCAATGATTAGTTTCTGCAGTTGGGCAACCAAAAAGTAATATTAACAAAATATTTTTGCCAATTTCACAAAAACTATTACTTTCACGCTTATTCCATATTTCGTCGTCAATTTTGAGCCAACACCGATTTGTGCATTTCAACGCAAGTGAATAAGCAAATTTTTTTTTGCGAAGTGTGACTTTCGCGTTTTTACCATGTATTTTTATGTTAAAATGTTTTGCGATTTCTGATTAATTTATGTGCAAGTTTGTGTGTTTGTAATTTTTTCGTTAACAAGATTTTAAATTTTCGCCATATTCTCGATTTAGGAAGAATTGTTTTCCATTCTTTAATGCTTTAGCCATTTTTTTTAATATTAAGGCTTTATTGATATTTAATAATTTTTCGCAAGTTGTCGATTTTCCGCGAAATTTGCAATTCTGCCAAACTTCTTGCCTTTTTTTTAATTTTTTAAATTTTGGCTTTTTAAAAATATTGCAATATATAGAGATTTTTCGCTTTTCTCGCAGCAGCAAGCAAAATAAGTTTTTAAAGTTTTTATCAGCCAGCGTCAGTAGTAGTTTTAGAGAATCACGAGGCATGTCGAACAAAGCAGCCAAAAAAATATCAGCCGTAAAAATCTTTTATCGAAGCATTTTGTCTAAAGGTAGATATTTTTATTTGACTCTGTTTGTTCTTACAAAAATTTTGTAAGATCAAATAATTGTTTTCCCAAAATAAATCAAAATATTTGCCTTTTAGTGGTCACACTTTGTTCACATTAGAGACATTTTTGTTTGGCAGCAAATAATTTTGTTTGCCATTACACAGCTGTTTTGCTGTTTGCCTCTAATAAATATTTTATGGTCAGACTACGATAAGGAAATATTTGCCAACATAATTTTAATAAATGCTTATAAATCAGACGAACGTTTAATTGAAAAAAAAAACTCGCATCTACTGCAAATATTTACTACTTATTATCTTATCTAATATGTAGTCACAAACATTGATACAGACATACAACATACATACATACATATGATATTATATGTATATTGCAGCGGATTTTTGTTCACATTATTTGTTTGTTTAGTTGTTATTACTTAATGCACTAACAAAAGTAGTTATTTATTTAATATTATATTTTGTAAAGGTCATGGCGGCATTTATTGACATTGGAAAAAAATAAACAGCAACAGGGGAAGCGACAAAAACGCAAATTATTTAATATGTATAGAAAATAATAAAAAGCAAGTAGAATAAAATACATAAATACAACCACAATAACAGCAACATTGTGTTTTGTGTTTTATTTGCAATACAATAAAAAACGTGGAAAATTATTGTTATAGAATAAATAATAGAAAAAAGTTATTTATTTTATAGTACCTTATGTATGTGTGTGCGCGTATTTGTAATGTATGTATGTATGTACGTGTTTATGTTAGAGATTGAATTTTGTTTTGTTTTTATTTAATAGATAATTTACGACACGAAATGCATATAGATGCCACATAAAAACTAAGAAGAAGAGAAAGACCATCATTTAAATGGCCCCATTAAAAAAAACATAAGGCAATGCATTCATGTATGTATTTATAGCAGGAATGATAAATGCTTATTTAAATAACACACTGAAATTTAACACAAAAAGTATTTTTGCAAATTAATGGTACCTACATAGTTTGTAACTTGAACCAACAATAACATCTTTTTCATTTCTTATTAAAGTACCAGTGTGAAAAGATTTTAAAATTTGTTGCAGTTAAAAGAGATGTAATTGTTGTATCTTAATTAATATTAGTATTATCTATCAAAACAAAAATTATTTAAAACTAGCTTTTATCCGTGACTTCGTTTACGCTACACGCTAATGAAGGCATATAAACATGTATTGAAAAAATAAAAAGTACCAAAAGTGAAAAGTACCAGCCTTACCTCATTTTAACCCATAGAAAGTATTAAAAATACTTTTCATATACATGTCGATATTTACTATGATTACATTATTAACCTATTGCATAGCTTCTATCGCGGGCTTTGAGGCGACCGAATCAAGAAATTTTGAAAAGTTTGTTTTTTAAGTCTTTTGTTTTTTGAAACGAAAAACCTGTCACTAAGTTTGTTTCTTAAGTCTTTTGTTTTTGAAACGAAAAATCCTGACATAAAGCTGGATTCACCCATTGTTTCGGAACAAATTTTTTGTCCGGACAAAATTTTTTTTATATAAACTTATTTCCAATCAAAGAGTTCTGAAAAATATACAATAGTTAATGATGACAAATTCATTGATTCTACAACTGAACCATCATGCCAAAATATATAAGTATATACATACATATAATATATGCTTCAATGCAAGAGCATATCTGAGTATGTACTTTTTGTAATGTTGTAATTATTGTAGAATTAATTACACCTGTATATGTAAACACGATTTGAATTTTATCATCAAAGGGTGCGTTCAGCAGACACAGTTTGATACACAACTGTTGCTCAACAATCTGCTGAACGCTTTGATTACTGAGCGAACATATTGAGTGAGCGCTCACTGGTTTTGGTAGCAAAGAAAAAGTACGCTACATTTCATCAAAATACGAAATTTCAGTTCAGTTTGATTTTTGATTCAAATTTCATAAAATATTTCTAAATTTTAATTAATTTAAATTCACAAATCAATATTATGAAATATTTTTACAAAATAAAATTCAATAATTTTTATTGAAAAGTCAAATTTCTTGATATTTTTGACAAAAAAGTAAGCAGACCGTTCAGAAAAATTAATCAAATCAAAAGCTGCTACATCTAAACTGTTTAGCAGCAGGTTTTTCTGCTGAACGCGCCCAATGATTTCTACAAATTCATAAATGTTGAGTTGCAGGGATAAATATAAGCAAATACAAATGGAACTTGATTAAATAATAAAATAAAAACAAACAATAATAGGTAATAGAAGAAACATTTAACGCACAAATCTCTACATAAGAAAAGAAATTCTGAAGAAGAATCTTTTGTTATAAATTCAATTTATAATTTCATTTTAATTGTTTGAATAATATGAATTTATTAAAATTAATGTGCATATAAATCTATAAAAGAAAAATAGAAATATTAATTAAAATTTTACAACACGTAATTTGCAATTATAATAAAAATAAATGAATTAATTTGTACATATACATACATACATACATTGTATATACAATACCGGGCAAAATAATAGACTATCGCAAATAATGCATACATACACTCCGGTTCACTTATTTAAAGGCACTAAAAATTGTATATACAGCAGCCTGTATCTTTTGCAATTTTTAACCGATTGCAGTATTTATTACATCTTAATAATTTTACGAGTCAAAATGGCAAAACACAAAATTTTAAATCTCTCTGAAAAAACTAAAGTCGATGTTAACCGATCGATCTTGAATTTCAAAGTGCAAAAATTACTGGTGCAAGCTAACGTTATTGGAATCGGCTTGTCCGAAGTTCAGAGAACTAATTGGTACCATATCTTGGATATTGCAACAGGATAATGCCCCTATACACAATAATATTCTTGACTGGCCACCCTATTCGCCAGATCTAAACATTATCAAAAATGTCTGGGGTTAGTTATCTCGTAAGGTCTATGAAGGAGGTAGACAATTTGATGCCAAGCAGTCACTAATTTGGGTCATTAAGGATGCTTGGAATCAAATTTCGTTGGATTACATAAATTCTCTTTATCTGTCATTGAAAATCCGTATATTTGAAATTATTAAAAACAAAGGGGGTTGTAACCCATTACTAATAGTTCTTAAATAAAGTAAAATAAATTCAAAAACAAGAAAAACTGTTTTTCATTAAAATTAGTTTAAGTGCCTTTATTCAAGTGAACAAAAAAAAATAGCACATTTTTGGACTTTTTTTAGAAATTGCTCAAAATAATTTCTTTAGTAAAGAAACCACTATTGTCATGATTTTTTTTTATATCTCAAGATGTCTAGCTTCCATTTCTATTTTAAAATTCTGCAATCGGTTAAAAATTACAAAAGATACAGGCTGCTCAATATGGAATTTTTAGTGCCTTCAAATAAGTGAACCCGAGTGTATGTACATATAAATTGTTATTGTATATTTTATGAAATTTATACAAAGTTACATTGTTTTTTCCATTTTTATCACTCGCAGGCAGAAACACAATTGATATCGGTTGCCTTGCATATCTAATGCAGCCCCTACACGTTGCAACTGCTCGTACAAGCGAGTTGAATAAATCAGTTGATCTTTCGCTGCACAGACTGAAATTTTTCCACCAATTTTTCATTCAACTTCATTAATAAGTAATTTTTATAAAGTCAACATGAGGTGCGCATGTTTGAATTTTTTTTAAGTCGTCCACTTTTGATTTTGTTATACTCAATTAATAACTTTTCATACTTATGCTTCGAATATTTTTATTTTTGTATTTATTGCTTATAATGTTCCATAATTCCGGCATTATATTCGTCAATAAAATTATTTTGTTAATTTTTCACACGATGTTGTTTAGTCCCATTCACACTATCCAAGTCTTATTGCAAAACTTATCACGATTTCTTCTTTGAACTTTCATTGGCGTTCACACAGCACTCGTCTTATTGCTTAAACTGTTCTTCATTTTGTATGAATGTATGTATGTATACCTACTTAACACTACGAATATGAAAACAAAACGAATTTCATGTGTACATGAAAGGATGTACTCGTTTCTTTTCCCCTGTCTCTCTCGCTTAAAGGCCAATAAGCTTAAAAATAAGACTTGCTTAGTGTGAATTTTGTCTTACAAAACGTCAGGATGAAAATGAAGAATGAAAGAATATATCGCCATCACACGTAACATTTTGATGGCTAAGTTGAACGTCAGTTGAATGAAAATCCAATTTTTTTTTTTTGATTTTTGGCGAATGAGACCTCTAACGTAGCAATTGGTTGTACAACTTGATCAAACTGCACAACAAGTCGCAACGTGTAGAAGCCGCATTAATCTGTTTGAATATGTACATATGTATGTATGTATGTATATCTCTTGTGCCCACCATAATGTTTATATAGTATACATAAGGCTATAAAAAGCGTCTCCAAGTCTAACCAACATAAAAAGCAAAATAATGCTTTTTGTTTTTCTGTTTCATACTCGAACCCAGTCAGCATTACAGTCAAATTTCGAGCATATGCCTGACCAATTTATGATTGCGCACATTCTGTACATTTCGTTTTTTAAACAAATCACTTTCTAAGCATTTCTGGGAATGATTTTTGTATCTTATTTTAAGCGCAGAACTGATTAATCAGTTTTTGATCATCTAAGGGAGTTGAAAAAGTCTCAGTTTGATGAAACAATATTCCACATGCTGACTGGGTACAAGTAAATACATACTTACATGCATTAACGTACCACACACATTCATACACATGTACATAAATATCTACATATAACTCTGGCTGTGTATACATACTTGATTTAATTTTACCTTCTGTTATTCCTGTCTTATTTTATTTTTCCTAATTTATTTGTATTTTACTCTTAATACACTTGGTAACACATTTTGAATTATGTCTAAAATAAGAAAAAGAAAAAAGGATCCATTATGAAAACTTGTATCGATTTTCTAATAAACATGTTGTTGTTAGAAAGTGAGAAGGATGTGGAATATAAAATGAAGAAAAATGTTACTAGACTCTTAAGAACCGCGCCTTAGAATTTTAAAGTGACTTTAAAAATTGTTAGCTATAACAGTTGTGGTCAAAAGGTTTTGCAATTTCGATGGCATTAGATCATAAGGAAGTCCTCAGAAGGGCATTTGAACAAATTTCATAAAATATTTTAAAAAGAATTGTACAGCTTAAGAAAATTTTACTGTTTAACCCAAGCTCTTCGTGAGACGGTAATTTTTTAATACCACGGTTAAATCCTTTTCTTTAAAAGTTTGAGAGCTTCCCTTAAATTAAACATATGTATTTATAATATTAAATATAATTGAATCGTACGATTGTGTAAGACAGTGAAGCACGGCCTTAAATACGAATTTTAAATTTATTTGTTTTAAAACTTCGATATAAAATGATTGGCAATTTTTTAGTAAATCATATTTTTATGCTGATCTTCTATGACATAAATTCCAAATAAATTTTTGTAATGTCATTACTCAATATATCAAAAATTTCTTGTTTGCCTTTAGTGGGATTCTCGAATAATTCCAACCGAAAATATTCACGATTTAAGTGAAAGTCATCGTGTTGCTGCTGGACTTAAAATTTTATGGTTCTCAAATTGAAAATAATTTTGAAATTCTTGAAGTTTGGATATCGTCTTTGAACTTCTACAGAAGTGTCCTGCGATGCTTCTTAACAATAAAATTTTCAAAAGGCACAGAATTAGTACGTAGCAAGTTTAAAAGTGCCTCACTGAAGTCTTCAGCTTTGCCACTTTCTGTTTCAAATACATAGATCCAAAAAATGAGTTTCAACTTTTTCATTGTATTCATAACAAAATGATAACTTTAAAAAACTTTGTTAGAGGCGGAAAGTTTAATATTTTATTTCTGTACATTTTGCGTACAAATCCAAAAGATACGAAAAATTTCAGGATTATACATGGTACGTGAAGTCATTAAAAGATACGAAAAATGTATCTTTCGTATCGTAATGGCAACACTGCTATACATAATACTAAGATGTGGGAAAAATGTAGGAAAAAAGATGACAGAGTTGAGTATTTGGTTTTTGCATTTAACCGTTCTTTTTTTAATTTTTGTGAATTCATACAAATGTAACATTAAATAATTGTAGTTTTGGTTGTTATATGACTGTTTTAAGAGATATTTTTATGATTTTCTTTCTATGACTATTACACGGTCGATTGGGTCGACCGTTGGTACACACTAAATAATATAAATGATTGAAATTTGAGTTTACATAAAATTTGCAAAACTTTTTTGCCAACACTGTATATTAATTTCGGGGATTAGAAAACCTTCAAATATATTTATATAAAAAACAACAACAAAAAAGGTCATGGCTCCCTAAAGGGAAGAAGAAGCCAGCTACACGATTCATTAACGTATATTTTTTCGCTATGGCTTGTTCTTGTTGAACAAAAAAATTTGTGTATATGCAAACATACATACATACGTACATACATACGCATACATACATACACGCCTATACATTTTATTTTTATTTATATGTATTATTAACAATATAAGTATAAAATGTAATTGCTAATAAGTATAACAAAATATTTCATAAGCATTTAATACACTTTTTTTTGCTGCTTAGAGTATAATAATGAAATTGTTGATTATTTTCGGTCGGTTGCTTGGACTTTCGGTTGAACGTACTCTCCGGTTTCATTTCACATTCGAACTAAAAGCAACGATTAAAACAACGGTCGTAAAACTGATGTTGAAGATTGCTAACACAACGGATGGGCGGACGGTATTCATCATTCATTAAATATAACAAAATGATAAATATTTATGTACATACATACATACAGTTCCTTGCACCCACGTCAGTTGTCGTTTATTTATTTAGTACAATAACCGCAATAACATTTTTCTCTATACAATATCTCCCGTTACACTGACCCCAAAAGAGAAAATAATATTAAACAAGTGAGTGAAAAAATTGTATCTTGCTAAAATAATGTGAACCTACTTGAGCGTAGCATTTTTGCCTATATTTAAACGACTTTTTTAATTTGAAAAAGCTTTCGATTGAAACTATTGGCGCTGTTGCTATAATTTTGGTTTTTGTTGTTTGATTCGTCCGTCCATCTATTGATATCATTGAAAAATTCTTTTTTTATCCGAAGGTAATTCTCGTATCGCCGCACGTTTAATAGAGATACATACATAAGTAATAAGTAATGTTAAGCATGAGCACTGACGATGGTTGTGTGCAGAAGACGGCCTTGACCCTTGCAACATTGATAATATAATAAAATAGGTCTCTTCCAGATGCATAACAATCCAAACTTACACAAAGTTGCCCAATAGCGTTCCAGATAACAATTTTTGTTAAATTTTGAGAGCGAATGAGAGAGTATTTTTTTTTCATTTCCTGTACAAAGTTGTACGGACTTTTTCTTTGGGCAAGTTCGGACAAGAATTAAATAACACAGGCCAACAGCAAAAACGGGCTTGAATAACCACTTTAGAGGTTAACATATATTGGGCGATTTAAATACTTAAAAATACAAAAGGCTTAAGAAACAAACTTAGTGTCAGGTTTTTTTCGTTTCAAAAACAAAAGACTTAAGAAACAAACGTTTCAATATTTCTTGATTCGGTCGCCTCAAAGCTCGCGATAGAAGCTAAAATTTAGCTTAAAATTTTATTTTCAAAATTAGTTTAAATTTTAGAAGTTAGCACCATTGAAATGTTTGGACTTAAAATTGATGTGTTTTGCGTTCCAGGTGCTTTGAACAATTTTTACAGTTTGAGAGAGTAAATTCTGCCTTTCCTCTTATTAGTCCAGAGTCACCTGAAACCAGTGATGTTAACTGTACGGTAATTACCGTATTGTACGGTAATTTAGACCTCCAAAAGGTATGCAGTTAATTTCAATTTTCGTATGGTAATTTTATAAAGCTTTAATTTTTAATCAAATCATAAAACCCACATTTTTCCTTAAACATTGTAACAATGCCAATTGTGGCTAAATGCTTAAAATTTCTCCTATGGACCAAAACCAAAATTTTTTTAAATTTATCCAACTTATTTTTTATTTTTTTTATGGAATATTAAACTAGATATATAATTTTATAAATAAGTAAATACATAAATAAATATTAATTAAATTATAAATATAATTTGTTAAAATAAATACAAATGTGTTTATTTATATACTAGGAAAAATGTAGCGTGCGTCACAAAGGGTTCACATCTTGATAAAAAACGACAAATTTTTTTGGCTGCAAATAAGTTATTTTAGAATTCCCTTATATTCATCTTTCTTTTAGAAACTAGATTTTGTGTACTTTATTATGCAAAATTCGCTAAAAATTACGAAAACACACTTCAAGTTTCAAAGTTACTTTCGTTTTTTGTAGCGTGCGTCATATGACTTTGTGATCAATTATTTCGCAACACATACCTGCTAAAAAATTATTCGAAAGTATGCTTATATCCCACTAAACACCATGTATAAGTTACCACTTAAGGTACCTCGTTTATGCAATACCTTAAAAATTATGCTTGCAAACTAAATAATATAATAAAATGAAAACAAATTCTCAGTAATATATGGCTCAGCAAAAATTTCTTGTCAATGAAAAATAGCTATACACACAAAAATGTGAAAAAAATACACACAAAATGTTTCTTTCAAAAAATATGCCCTCTAGAAAATTATGTTTTGAAAATTGCAGCTTCCAAGAAGAGCATAAAAATTTGATAGAAAAAATTCTTTTTTAAAGTTAACAAATATTAACCAAACAGATGTGGTTTTCCCTAATCAAGATGGCGTATCAAGACTAAATTTTTTCTAATTATTTACGTAAACCCCGAAATAGTTTTTAGTAAATATTTTCTTGTTATTTCAAAAATTTTCTCTGAAAGAAAAAGTTTGTAACACAAAGTAAATTTTTACAGAATTTCTTAAAAAAAACTAGTACATTGTCGCCATACAATAACCATTTAGAACTCAAATTAAACAAAAATGTCGCAATTTTCCTTAATTTTTTTTAGTGTACAATAAGTTCTCGTACTATAAAGATCACCATACATTCTTCAAAATTCGACGATGCTTGATGGAAAATCTAATCAGTGTGGATTTTTGGTATGCTTGACGTCAAGCATACTTATGTACATATGTGCATCCTTGATGTCAAGCTATTTGACAGCGCATTGAAATAAAGTGATGAAATGCGAGAGAATTGAGAAACGAATATTTATTTTGGTACAATTCTACAAAAAACTTTAGAAAATGCATTTTTATAACATTTATGAACAGATCGTTGCGTTTGTGCTTATTATAAAAAAGATAAGAAAAGAAATGCGATAAGCTTTTAATTTTTCTTTAATTAAAAAAATAACGTCATTCGACAAAGAATTTTTAAACAATCGTTGTGCAATCTTTAAGCTTAAGAGTTAGAAATTTTCATATATGAAGGTTATTAATTAATTTTGATGTTTCTTGAAAATTTTTCGAAATCTACTCGTATCTACGTATATACATATACATATGTAGATACATACATATGTACATATGTATAAATAAGTATCTATTAACATTATTATTTTAATTTAAATATCTGCTGCACAAGTAAATTATTGCAACATAATAACTTCATTTTACTTACATCCGTATATAGATATGTACATATGTACATACATAGTTACTTCCGAAAATATTTAGATTAAAAAAAAAGCTTTGATTCAATGCAGCAATTCGGCATCAATGATTCTAAATCGACAAAAATATCTACTATCTACGAAATTATTTTTGAAAATCAATAAATCTCAAAGATTTTATTTTGAATTCCAATGTAAAGTATGTAAGTATGTATTTGAATCTTATGTGGGTGCAAATGGTAGGTATGTATGTATGTATGTATGTAAGTATGTACATATTTCATGTATTTTTATAATATTCTAACCTTGTTAAAGTTACTTACATACATAGGCATACATACATACTACATACATATTACATATGTATTTGTTTTCGTTTACTTGCCATAGATATTAATATTCTGTCAAAACTCTTATCAAGAAATCGTTGTGAAATTAATATGCCACTAAACTTCGATTTTCCGCTTTCTCGCCCCTTTTCTGTGTTTCATCTATCATCTATCGCTCCGTTTACATGTATGATTTTGTGTGATATATTTTGGGCAAAACTTTTCATTTTATTTTAATTAGAACGTGAAATGTTGATGATTTTGTTTTATTATTTTTTGTCGGCCTTGCTAAGGTTCAAATACCCCACTGTGTTTATTATTATTCTTTATCGTATATAAATGTTGTGTTTTTGCTGTTGTTGCTTTTTAAGTTTTTTGTAAACGCGCATGACTTTTGTTGTTGTTTTGTACATAGTACATAATATATGTATGTACATTTGTATATTCGGTATTCGTTTGGTCCTGTTTTTTTTTTTTTGTTTGTTTGTGTTGTGAATTCTTTTATTGTTTTTTGTTTATTTTTTTTATTGTGTTGTTTGGTGGTGTTTAATTCTGTTTTCTTAAAAAAGTTTTCGTTTGACACAAAGAAATTGTTTTGTTTATTGTCCTATTGAATGTTCAATTTGTCTGGAACTTTGTATTATTGTTGTTATTGCGGTAGTAGCAGCGGCAGCAGCAACATTTTTTACATTGTTTTTTGTTTTGTTTCTTGATACCTATATTGGTTAAAATGTATGTATGTACATATGTATATCTTTAAAAGTGTGTGTGTTTTTGCATGTTTACTCTCTAAACTCATGCTGCTCTTTTTTTTATATGTAAAACTTTTTTGTTGCTTAATTTTCGGCAGCATTATAATTTTATTAAAAGGGGTAGGTCAGGGTAGCTTCGGGCTATGCTGACAGACGTTAAGACAAGACTACATACTACATACATATCTACCAGCCAGACTGCAAACAATTCGTTTTGCCTGTTAAAAGTCATTGTACACATAATGTTATGATCGCATTTTTAATATTTTTTTTGCTTTGTATGCAATATTTTTTTATTTATAAAATTATTTTAATTTATTGCACATAAATTACAAATTCATATTTGAGTTCAAAAACTTTTAAATTTATTTTGCATACAAAGCCTTTAAATTATGTATATTTACTGCGGTTATATTATTTTACCTAAAAATGTTTTGAATAGGCCTACTTTAGGTAGAAAAAGAGCTTTTAAAAATGGGAATGATCTAAGTGGGACACCAGGTCAGGTCAGCTGTTCAGAGTTTATTCGCCTCCTAGCAAAGTCCACTCGCAACATAAATACATATGTATATATGTAATTTGGTATCTTAGCAACTTGATAATGCCTGCAATCATAGCTGCCAGATTTTTTTAGGTAATATCGTCATATTTTTGGGCAAAAATCGTCATTATCGTCAATATAGCTTATTGAAATCGTCATAAAAACGTCGAATGAAAAATCCGCTTTTTTTACTAACAAAACATATTTTTGTTAGAGGCAAAACATAACAAAACTCTTAAATCAACAAATCTTATTAAAAACAGCATTATTTAAAATACAGAGATCAAATACTTCACTTAGAATTCACAATAAAATCACATGTAAATAGATTGCATGTTTTTCAATACTTTGAAATATATTTATATTGTATGGAAAAAAATAAAAAAATTCAAATCCCTTAGTTATTTTTTTCATTTTCAAAATATAATTTTTTACAAATATATATTGCAATTAACCATATTGATTAATTTAGGTACAACTGTCAGATCATAGCAGGTACATTTGTTTAGCTTTAAATAATCTTTTGAATATAATATTGCCTCCAAAGACGACTTTTTAAATTTCATACTTTAGTCTTATTTACGTTTACCTGACTAAATATTCTTTCCATATTTGCTGAATAATGTGGTAAAACTAGGATTTTTGTAATAAATTTAGTCAAAATCGGAAACAAAAGACTAGAATCCCTCGTTTGCATCTCTAATAGTTTTTTTCCAAAAATCCAATAGTTTTATGTTTTTATCAGGACAATAATTTCAATTGTCTGACCTCTGTTTCTAGGTTTTGGTTTTTACTTTCTTCAACAAAATAGGAAAATTTATAATTTCAGAAAACCAACTTTTTTTTCTTCATTAAAATACTAAATGGATTAATTTGGCCAAGAGCTTTATACATATTTTCAAAATCAAATCTTGATAATATCTGATAACAAAGCTCTATTTAAAAATTAACACAATTATTTATTTATTCAATTTGCCACAATACATAGAAAGCCCAAAAGGCCAATTATACATGTATTTCAGATTAATATGCATGTCCATTAAAAACAATAAAATTAAGAATTCCAGAATAAATTAATGCTAGATATTTATTATTTAATATACAATAATTTAAATAATATTTATTATTGTATATACAATAAATTCATTATATAAAACACATCAATTTAATAAAAATAAAGAAAATACTATGTAATTGTAGATGATAAATGATATTTACAAACGTTTGTATGAATATATAACAATAACAATGATTGGCCCCCCAGCCACATATGCATATAAGTAATACCAAAGATAATTATGCAAATAAAGCATATTTCTATTTCTCCATGGCCAATGACATAAGCTAAACAGAAGAAGGTAGTAAAACATTAGGTACTTACGATTTGTCTATAAAACTCAACAACTCTTTTTCTATATGTAGAATAAGAATAAGAAAACTTTTTTAAATCAGAAGGTAACATATTCCAAACACGACATTATTATTACTAATATCATATTTTTCTCTTGCATTTATTTGTGATTCTTCCAATACGCAAATATTGCTAAATAAATGTCTTCAAAATTTAAAAAATTGTTTTTGTTTTTATAATCAGTTAAATAAAAGTTTTCTGTTTTAAGCAAACTAGTTTTTAAAAACGTTTCTCATTGCAATTTTCAGCAGTTCAAGGTTGCTCTAATAGTGCAAATATATGTTGCAAACTTGAATTATTTAAAATCGTCAAAATTAGGGTAAAAATCGTCCCATCGTCACTATGTCATTTTTAGGACCCAAAATCGTCAAAATGACGATAAATCGTCAAATCTGGCAGCTATGCCTGCAATATGTACATAAATATGTATGTATGTATGTACGTCAATTTGAAATGATAATTAAAACATTGGCTTTGACATAGAATTTCGTAGCATTTTATAGATACATATCTCTCATTTACTAATAGAAAGTCATAACTGAAAAAAATCAATTTTGAGATAATCGCAATTGAGGTTTTTTTTCGTTCTCACCATATAGAAAAATGTCTGACTTATTCTCTGGAAAGTAGAAAATACATAAAGATCAAACATACACAATATAAAGCATGTAATTGCCAACAATTCTGTATGATTAACTACAAAATTTTAAATTTTGAGTTATGCGTTGTATTAATAAATGAGCGATATGTATGCATTAGTGATGTTACGAATATCAATTTTTATATTCGCGAATACGAATATTTGAAACAATATTCGCCGAATACGTTTACCAATATTACTTTTAAGTTTTAGAGCCACGTAATATTTCAAATTTAATTGGAAATCTACAGAACTTTTTAGTGATGTACATACAACCAACAAAAGTAAACAAAGCTCGTACTTCAAAATAATCGGATTAAAATTTGTATTCGATTATTTGAAGTAATTTAAATCCTTAACAAAAAATAGCCATATTTATTTATTTTACATTACTATAAATATATTTAGTTTATGTTGTTATGTAATATAAATATTAATTTACATCTTTATTAATAAAAAATGTATTAATATATCCGAATATCCGGATGAATTAAGAATCGTTTTTTTACATCGTTAACTATAAAGAGACAAGAGAGAATGATGGTATTGCCAGTATGGGAAGCTGTTTGTAAAACTTTTCTAAGCACTTCGGTGCATTCCTTCAGCCTTACTTTTAACTGAGGGGATATGTAACGTTGCCATTCATGTCGAGTTCTCTTTTTAATTAAATTGAATGAAAAAGAAAATTTAACAAGTCTCGTATTCTAATTCTGTTGCAAACTTGTTTAAATAGTTGATATTCTTTCCAATTAGTATTCACTTTACATAAGTTGTAAAAATGGACGAACGAACGCTGACGAGAAGTGTAGCCGGCTTGAAATCGGTTTATTGATACGTTCTGCTAGTCCAATTGGATCACATAAGTTGTAAAAATGGACGAACGAACGCTGATGAGAGGTGTAGCGGGCTTGAAATCGGTTTACTGACACGTTCTGCTAGTCTAATTAGATGGGCTAATGTTTTCCAAAAATATTAATTTGAATTTTCATTAATTCCATAAAACTGAACTTAAGCCTAATAATAACAATTTCTCATTAATAAAACGAAATCTAATTTAAAATTATTATCATACTTTAAGTTTTTATAAATATATTTTTTATTTTATTTTCGTTTCAGTAGTTGTTTAGATAACAAATTATGGATCCAGGAAGACATCACGACTTCTTAAGCAGCAGTGATGATCGTTCCAACAGGAGTACATATTATGGGCATGAAATACCTGATGTAACATCACGTCATTATTATGGCCACACAACAGCACCTGCTAGAACCGTAAACACCAATACCCGTAAACCCTGCGGTTGCACTGTTACGGGTAGTGGTGCAACGGTTTGTAGTATAACGTGCAATAACTGTCGCATGAATCCAGTTGACGAAAGTGGTTGGCCAACAACTATGGCAACTACTAATCAAATGGATCACTCTCAAAGAGGTGCTGGTGTTGGCGGAGGACCTGCGGAAATAGGAATAGCGGGAGATTACCATCACCGAATGCTGGCGGAAGCTAATGTACTCCCGAATGTGAGACAAAACACCATGTACGTACAACAGCTTCCACAGCATCAACCGCATACGCAACACGTGCAACAACAGCCGTCTCATGGTCCTAGTGTGGTACAAACTCAACACCCTTCCAATATGGGAAACATGACTGGAAATCGAACTAATTACTGGCCACAAACTAGTCCAGCAAGCAGTAGTAATTTACCCTATGGAGGTGCTGGTGGCAATGATCATTTAGGTGGATTGCCAACACAAACGCAAACTGACATTAGTGTTGCCAGACGAAATGCTTCTTTTACCAACGACTATGGACTATACAAGTCAATGTCTATGCCGACGAATGCCACACATCCTGCCCAACATGGCAGTAATAGCGGTAGTAATGTTAGTGGCTACCAGTTACCTTCATCTTCACTCAATATTTCAAGTTCTATACACCAAAGGGTGAGTGCAATAGGAGGTGGAATCGGGAATGTATCAGCTTCCGGTCCCACTAACGCTAATACCCCTTTCATGAGTAAAGAACGCATTTATGAACACCAGAAATACTCTACACCTTCCTCGGCTACGACTGCTAAAATAGGCTATAATGCAACGGCAGCACCCACAATTTATGACAGTCATCATCATAATTTGAATAATCAAGCCATTGGTAAAAGTCTGCCCATAGATCACCATGTTATTAATCCCAGCAATATGCCTGCATCAAAAGAACAACATCCAAGCCCTAATTATGCCCGCAAATGTCCTCAAATGTATGCACCAGAAGAACAAAGTACTGCTCATCAGCATTTGTACATGTCAACGCCACAATTTAGCTCCGACAAATTTACAAAAGCATCTCCACAGCAGCCTCAGCCAGCACCGCCAACGGATTACAACAAATTGCGAGAAAGTCCTAGTGGTAGTTCATATTTAGTGGCACCCCATAGTAGTCCTCACATGCATACCTCACACCTAAGAGAATCGCCACAATTTCCGTCACATTCGACAACGTCTCCGCGTAACCCCAGCTCCTACTATGGTGCAAGTCAAACTCAAAATCCCTCCAAAATACACCCACCGGAAATGTCTCCCATTATAATGAAACAAAGCCATCAAGCGCATCATTATCAGTATTCAAAGAGTCCGCTTCCACCGCCATTACCACCGTCCCATATGCAGCAGCAAACAATTCCTACTCTTTCATCACAAATGGCAGCTAAAAGTCAAACGAATGTAAATGTGGCAGCACCGCCTCCTGCTCCCTCCTCATCACATGTCGTACCAGGCCACTCTCAGCGCTATTTAATGGATAACTTGAAAAGAGAAGATCTTGAAATTTATGAAACTCCCAATCAGTCGTCTTCGCGCCACAGTAGCAGTGGCATTTATATAAATCCTTACAATACTCCTCCACCCACGGGTGATAATTGTTCCAAAGAAGTGGCTTTATCAGCCTCCTCGTCACCCTACACTACGGGATCGGCTACTCCCAATTACCGAGTAGAATCTCCACAATTTTATCCAACCAAATATGCCAAGTTGACCATGAACGAGAATCTAAATTCAAGTAAGCACTCGCTAATTAATCAAAATACTCCTCCGCCCAGTAGGGCGCCCAGCCAACGAGGACAGCACCAAGCCAATTATTATTATGAGGGTAATTCTCATAGTGCACCATCCCCTGCAGCAGCAACGGCAGCTTCTCCTTCACCCTCAGCACTTCTAACGACAACATCACAAACTCCTATACATCATACAGACTACATGTCTTCGACACTACAAACTGGTCCCACAATCGGACCACCACCATCACAATTATTGGGTGCAAATATGCCTCATTCTTATGCGACACAACCAACCTTGGCTGCCCAACCACATCATGTACAACATCATCAGCATCAACCGGCGTCAGCATCATTGAGAAATAATGATGCTATGATGTCAGGGCAACCCACACCACCAAATCCTTACGAACATACAATTCATCACCCATTTGCCGCCGCACAATCTGCTATGCCGTCACAACATTTAAAATCAAAACACGTGATAGCACATCCTTCGTCCACCACCTCCACATCAGCGTCAGTATCTTCTTTACAAATGCAACAGGTCAATGCAAATTCAGTCAAGTCCACTGCGAAACATCAAAAACCAAACTATCGTGAACTAATAAATCAAAAATTGGCAATGCGAAATGCCACTTCCGAAGAAGAGTTGAATATGCAAATTATTAAAAAGACCCTCAACGTAGATTCACAAAATAAAAGAGCTCCTCAATCAAACTCCAATGCTACAATGCCCATGGCTGGAATCAATCGCAGCGTCGCCGCTATGGCCTCTCCACAATTACAAGCCACTGAAAGAATTCACAGGGAACCTTCCACGAATCTAAAACAAAATGCAGCTCTTAGTTCGGTTTTGGTAAATCACAGCGCTGCTGCGTTATCAATATCTTCTAAGGCACGTATTATAGATTTGCCTGAAGCTATACCTCAACGCATTTGCATAAAACAAGAAGATGACAAACCGTCATCTTCTTCAGGACCTACTTCTTCGCCGTTAGATCTGTCAATGCGTACCGTTAAAACAAAGGCTGACTCAACAGATTATAAATACCAGCAAAGACCACGATTACCACCAACAGCGGCTGCAAGTTCGACTACTGAAGGACGTTATACTTTGCCAAGAGTTGATTCTACGCCCATATTCTCGGTTCATGCTTTCGAACCGGCAACGGCAGCAGCTGTTGCGTCTGTTCAAAGCAGACAGCCTAGTTCGAGACACAGCTCCGTAGAAAAACGAAACTATACACCACCCATACAACAACCACAAGTTACTCATGCTATGGGTGGTACATTATATCCTCCGTCTTCTTCCCAACACATTCCTGCCTCATCTACACATCATCAATATGGTGGTATTGGTGCTAGTGGTCCTGTTAGAAAAAATGATTTGCCAGGTAATACAGCATCACAACCCGTCGACGTAATGGGTGGTTATGAAAACTCCTTAGTCATAAAAACAGCACCCAAGCTGAATAACTTCAATAGCGATTTAGTGAATACACCATCAACTATAATGACTCCAGTTTCAGCTCAGCCAAACGCACAACCCAACAGGCCAAGTGTTTTGGAAACAAATCCCTATGCTACTGTTATTAAAACCGAATCTAAACGCTTTAATGAAACTCCACCAGCCTCACCTCATCATACTATGGCAGCAGTTGAAAGACTACCACCGGATACTAGTATCATGGCATTGCCACCCAGAAACCCTTACGGCGTTGTAAGATCTGCCATACAAACGAATCATATGACAAATGCCAACATTTCTAGTTCAAATCCCACTCCACCATCAAATTACACATTGGCATGTGAAAAGAATCCTAATTTTTTGGGCAGAAAGCGACACTTGCAGGAATATTCTAATCAAATGTCTTTAAATGAACGAGGTGCCAAACACAAACGGTATTTGGACTCGACATTTGCCACATCAAAGGCACAAATACCAATGAGGCCGGCCGATATTTCTGTAATTGCGGTGAATGACCTTTCGCAGGAGGAAGTAGAGAAAAAGTCTTTGAATAAGTCACGAACAGAAGAATTTGTTTGTTCTGCAAATAATACCAGCGTTATAGCGTCAACAACGAACAACAGCAACCCAATAAACAGTTCAAAAGTTATTGTTAATAATTTAAATCTGAATGTTAGCAATCAAAGTCCGCTATCCTCGGTAGTAGTGGTATGCAAACAAGAACCTTTAACTCCTACAGGGGATAATCCAAATCCGCCTTATGTAAAACCAACCGAAATGCCAATTAATACATTTTCTTCACGCATCAGAACTAAAGCCGAACTGAAAGGTTTTACGTTTAACCCACCTACTCCGCCATCCATGCAATCCCCAGAATTCAATAATTCGGCACCAGATCCTGCCAAAATGGTGGCGACTATAAAGCAAGAAGAAGATGTGGAGGAACTCATACCAGCAGAGAAAATCAAAGAGGAAATTATAACCAAAATTGAACTACCTGCCATACCGGGTCTCGATGATGAATTTCAGAAAAACGATCTATTAGATTTTGGTTGGAACAAGACATGCAATAATTTTATGGAACAACTCTTGACTAGACCCAGTATTAAAAAGAAAACTAATACCATCTCCTTGGCAGCTTTCATCGATCAAACGCCTGCTAGTAAACCTCTCAATAAAGATCCTGATGTAGTGGTTACTTCCAGCGAAAATATAACGACTACAACGAAAATTCCTTTCGAAAATCACGACCTTTCCAATATGGAATCGGCTGATAATACAACACGTAGTTCCTTTGCTAGACTGGACGCTGGTTTAGAATCTAGCATTACTTTCAACAACCTAAATCAAGATTCAATTAATTCACAATGTTCAGTTTTTGCCCATAAAAAGCTGTCAAAATCCGAAAGAGAAAAAAAACGTTTTAAGCAAGAAAAACGATTAGCCGAACGACTCAAAGCTAAAGAATCGTCTTCGGAGACCGAAGATGAATTAGACAAGCGCAAGACTGAGCGTTTAAAAAAGCCACCAATGAAAAGTAAACATAAATTAAAATCAAATAACACGGGAACCAATACAAATTCAAATAGTTCCTCGTCTACTCCTTTATTGGACAAAAACCGCTTTTCAGATTGTGGCTCCGATTCGAGTAGTACTGCAATGGAAAAAGATAAGGAAACTCACAAAGCGACATCACCTATCAAAGTAGAAATTAATCAAGAAAAACTGGAAAATGAGAAAAAACATCCCTCTGATAAAGAAAAGAATAAGAGCTACGAAACAGAAAAATGTGATATTACCCAAAAAGATAATGATAAGAAAGAAGACGAGGACAAAACTAAGAAAATAGCTTCAAATAATAGTAAAAAGCCTAAAGAAGAAAAACAGATGATTAAAAAAGAAATCGGTAACAATAAAGAAGACGAAACAAAACGATCACCAGCAATAAATAACTACTCTACGACAAGTGATGGAGAAGATGGGCGAGAGAAAAACGATCATAGACGAAAAGAAGTTGGGAGAGAAGATGACAAATCAAAAATTAATTGTCCCACAAAGAAAAAACTGACATCCAAACAGGCTCTAAATACCATGACCCGATCAAAACGCAAACAAGAACTTGAACAGCAATTGGCCAACAGTAAAGTTTTGCGAAATGAGAAGATCATACGAAACTTATCAACCTCGAATTCTTTAAACAAAATAAAGCGGAAATACACTCGTAAATATAATACGGTAAATAGTCTGCTAGAATCAGGAGGATTAAGCCGTGAGTCGGGAATAATGAAATCTACAAGATTGAAAGCAAAACTTGAAAAAAATGGCGGCAAATTGAATCTTCTCAAGACTAACAAAAACAAATCAAAAAATAAATTAGAAAAAAGCAGTAGTGATGAAACGAAAAACCAACCCGAAAACGTACACGAACGTAATGTCATTGATTTGTATCGTTTCAAGAGAGCTTTGAAGGTACCACCTAGTTTGATAAATATTAAACATCCTGGAGCCCATAAAATAGCGGCATCCTTACCTGATTTAGAAAGGCATGCCGATGCTCTGGAAGCTTATGCAAAGAAACGTGAAAAGAATAGCGTAAAAAAACAAAATAAACTTAAAGTCTCAAAGGTTACCAATACGAAAGGAATAAATAAAACCGAAAAGACAGCCAACCGAATGGTGGAAGGTCCCAAATCGATTATTGATCTATTACATTCCCGTGTTACTAAGGATTCTGCTTTGAATATACGCAACAAAATCACAACTGTCACTGCCGTATGCAGATCAATAAAACCCAGTTGTACTATCACTACGAATAATACGAAAATGCCATTAAGCAACACCAGCAACAATTGCGGTATGTTTAGTGAAACCTCACAAACCACGGAGTCAAGTGAGTTGCAAATGTTGCCAGAGCTGAAAAAAGATTCCGATATGGAGGACGACAATGATGACAATGAGTCTACCAGTGGCAAGAAAAGACATTTCAGCATTTTTGATACAAAAGTTTTAGCCACCAAAACCCGCACTGAATCCAAGTTGCAGCAAAAGAAAGAAAATATACGAGAAATATTTGTAGGAGATGATCGTCCGGCCTCGGCACCACCTGAAATGACCCAAATGCTAGACTCAACTGAGAAAATGACTTACGAACAAAAATACGAACAATTTTTACAACAAATGAATATAGTGGTAAGTGCCGATACGTTGGGCAGGCTGGGACGGTCATCGGGCGCAAAAAAACTTCCCAGCACAACAAATGGTAGCAAAGACTTATCCTCTATAACTATGAAGCAAGAAGAATTCGATACGGAATCGACAAGTGTCCTAGATGCCGATGACCTAAAGGATGATCAAAAATCTATACCCAATCATTTTCGTAAACGTCGCGGCAAATATTTGCGACGAAAAGGCAGTTCAGGCTTTGATTACATTCGTAAAAAGAAAAAACCTTCGGCAACCTCTGCCTCCTCGATTCACAACAGAAACAATCGCCTTAATCAGTACAACAATGGTCCACATTCACATTTACATCCATGTTCCTCAAAATCTTATACGTATGATATGGATGAATACAAGCATAAAATCAAGACAGAAGGTGATGTGAGTCGCGAAATACAAAAGTGGGTACTCAATAAGGGTGTTGGACAGAGTACAATGCACAAGGCCGCTCGCCAGGGATATATTGATGTTATAGTTTATTGTTTGGATCGTATGGGCATGAATCCCGATCAAAAAGACAATGCTGGATATACACCATTGCATGAGGCCTGCACAAATGGTTGGTTAAATATTGCTCGTGTTCTATTGCAGTATGGCGCAAATCATTCGGAAGCTGCTCATTCGGGTATCCGGCCACTGCATGAGGCTAGTGAAAATGATCATGAGGAAATTGTACGTTTGCTGTTATCTTTTGGCGCTGATCCGCTATTGGCTACATATTCAGGTGAGTAAAGTACTCTAACATATGCTGTAGACTAAAATTTTCTACAAAAAAATGGTACATCTCCATGCAAAAAGTGTACTTTGGTGTTCTTTTCTTAAAAATGTTTTGTGTTTGATTCCAAAAATCGCCCTCACTAACGGTGGAAGTAAAAATCGACAGTGTTGATAGTGCCCTGTCAGCTGTTAAAAACATGCCAATGTGCCATTTATGTGTAGAAAAGAAAACACCACTAAGATTCAATTCAATGAAACTCTTTCTTCTCTGGTTCATTATTGCTGAAAAAACACAAAAATTTACAAGCATCGGCCGTGTGTGCATTCGTTGATGTCTCATCAAAAACTAAATGACTAGAGTTTAAGAATCAGCGTTCGAAAGGAAACAGTACAAAGTTAGGTTAGGTTAGCAGGCTGCTGGTAAAAACGAATATTAGATACCAGCCCACTTGGGTGGTAAAGGGCAGGATGTCAAGCCCGCTATTGGGCAGAGGGGAACTATCCACTGCACCTGATAAGGGAGTTAAAGCTACCGAGTTCTGCTACTGAGAGCTCGGAGAGAGTTCTGAAGGATCTTCTGCCTAGAAAGCGAAGGCGGTGATCCCCCATAGCTGGGCAGAGGCATAGAAGGTGTGCGATGCTTAACTCTTCCTCGTGATTGCAGCTGGAGCAGTATTAATTATGTGGTAGACCCATGCGTCTAGCGTGGGTACCGAAGGTGCAGTGCCCTGTGACTGCGTCCACATGATTGCGCATTTGCATTTTGGGGAATTTCAACAGATTTTTGGCTCTGTCGACGTCTAGGCGATGCCATAATGTCCATGCTATGGTGCAGGTTGGCTCATTATACCATCTGGTTTGTGCTAACTGCATAAGAGCTTCATAAATTCGCTTCCAGCATGCTGAGAGCGGAAGACCGTAGGAATTTTCAATGTCGACAGCCTCTTGCTCTTGTTGTGAATTATTTTAGTCAATTTATTCGCGGGAGTAGACATTTGCGATGCCATATTTGTAAGGTGTGGGAGTTCATTCCCAAAAAAAAAAAAATTATGGGAATCATTCACGATAGTAAAACAAAAAATTTGGGAGTTTTTTTATGGGAATGTTTATTCGCGATAGGGGTGAATATGTGCACAGGCCCTAAGATTACATATGAATTCCTGTATCTCTCTCTCTCAATTGTAAATGATGATGCCAGATCTAAAAAAGTAATTAATCTATTTATAACGGAATTGTTAGAAATTAAATCAATTATCAAGTTTTCAATGCAGATATTCGGCCTTATTACGAGTGTCGTTCTCATGACCAAATCTGTAAAATGTTGCAACGTTCGCTATATGTTTTACATTGGAGTCGTTAAAGTTCTACTACGACTACGACGACCGTGATAAGAGCTGTTATCAAGTGAATAGATATAAAATAGATTATTGATTTATACATCCCTGTCACAGATTCCATTCGGAATACTGTCAATTCCGTATTTATCATTCCGTTTGAAATCATTTTTGGTGCTTTAGATTCATCAATCCGAAAAATTTTGCTTAATCAATAATAAAAACATATTGCTCTATTGAAAGAAAGTATGGCTGACTTCCGAAACGTCAATTGCTTTGTGTTTGAACAAAGCATCACATTTCATAACGCCGCAGTACAGTAATTATACAATGTACACCATTTCAAAACGCCGCCGCCAAGTATTTTTAACGCATTAAGAAAGCAAACAAGGCATCGGTGTTGTATTTATTGCATTGTTTCGGAACTTTGCATATGTATGTGATTTAAATACAGTAGCATTACTGTAGACAAACTTTGTATACGAACGATTTGGAAGTCAGCCTATATTTTGATAGTTATTTGTCCTTTGAAATACAGAAAACTCCTATTCCGTTCATGAAAACAAAAAAGCTTCATTCCGAAAATTTTTTTCGTAATTAATTTTCTGAAGCACATGGGTGATATTTTTATTTCATGTTTGTGTCTACTAGTTTTTATTTAATTTTTTTTTAATTACATAAGTAACTTATTTATTATACAATTGTTAAATTTAAGCATTGTTAATATACATACTTATGTATATGGCGTTCCATGTGGACTGTAAAGTCCTATCTTAATAATAAATAAATAAATAAAATATAACTGTGGGAGTTACTAACTTTATATTTTTTTGCAGGTCAAACTCCCTTAATGTTAGCTTCAAGCAAAACAATGCGTGATATATTAAATAATCATTTAATAGATGTACAAAGTATGGGACCTGAACGTATGCCTTGGCGATTTAATGGACCTTGGGAAATATATGGTAAGCTATATATGTATGTACATACATATATTCAATTAAATCGTTTTATCTTTGCATTTAATCAAGTTATTGCAAGGTTTAAGTTTTTTTGTGCTTAAAATTATTAAAATATTTAATTAAACAACGAAATGTTTTGGTTTCAAATTCTTTCTTAACAGATCTTTCGGAATGTGGCTATAATGTGTTTGAGGGTGCACCCAATTCAATATGTGATATGAGCCGAGCTCTTTTACGTAGAAGTTCTTTAACAAATAATCAAGTTTATCAAAGTAATAGGAAACTACCGAATGTGCTCAATAATTCAACAAACACCGTAAATGTAACAGTAACAACAACATTAGCAACAGCAACAAATACTACTACACAATCATTGACGAATAATTTCTCCCTAACCTCAGCTTCTTCTTGCCAAAGTGCAAATAATAGCAATAGTAATGCAGAAAGTAGCACAACTAGAGCAAATCTTAACAATAGTAGTTGTAGTAGCAGTATCACTGGCACTATACAAACGGGAATTGAAAGCCAACAGCAGCTGCAGCAAATCAATAAAGAAAAAGGGGAGACAAACACAAAGACTGTTATGGAAAAATGTGCAGTTGTACTCGATAATATAGATCGTTTCAATTCTGTACGCTTATACAATGATAATAAACCGGAAATTTTGGTAGAAAATTCCGATAGTGATGGAGAAATGTTTGAATTTGAAGAGGCCGATATTTTATTACCACCCTTGTATTTATTAAAAGATGAAAGTACACAAGACAAATGGGTACTTTTAAACGATTTGTGCAATTTACTTAAAGTGAAATCTAAGGATACACTTTTAAATAAGGTGAGTAGCCTAAATGAAATTAAATGTTATTTATTATTAAATTGAATTGAATTAATGTAAATTAAAAAAGAATAGTTAATAAAACTAATACCAAAGCATATCTGAAGTGATTTCAAGATCGCTTATTTTTTAACTCTTCAAGCTCTATGCTGATGAGTAGGAATATCAAGTTTTTAACCAACTTTATATAACGAAATAGAATACGAGAGATATTAAGTGTTTTTACGATGGGTAGTGCAAAGTCTGCAAACTTGTGACATACAGACCAGCATATTTTTATACATACATACATATGTAGAAAAATAAATTTTAATTTTTTAACTATTTTTTTAAATTTAATTTATTTAATTTACAAATTATTAAATTTAGTTCTAAATATTAATTTTATGCATTTATAACATTGATCGTCAAATTAGCCCCTAGGGGCCGAGCACCAATCGTCATTTTCACATACACAACAGGAACCAAACAGAAAAGACAAACTAAAATACGAAACATACTCATTTGTCGCTTTATTTTAGAATTTGCAACAACAAAACACATGCAAAAGAGGGCAAGAAAATATTTATTTTTTTTAGTCTCTTTATTTGTTATTCATTGTAAACAGTGAATATTTTAATTTTTCATGATGTGGAATGTTGAGTGGGAAGAAGCTTTTTTGTATATATATTTTTTAATGGAATTTTTTTTTAATTATGTAAATTCATTCATTCGTTCATTCTTTCGTCCATAAACACGCTAAAGCAATCCAGTGTGTATGCATACAAACTTTTAATATGATGTTTGGCTACAGTAAAAAAATAAATGTAACAATCAATTTCTACAAGTGTAAAAATACCAATACATTGATATTTCCTACATGTTCTCTTTATGACAAAGGCTGTTTTATAACCTGACATCTGAAATAAGAGCTGTCATAATTTTTCATGAGGTGCCAGATTTTTTCATGCTATTCGCCAAAATGCAATATATTTAAAAAGTACGCTCACGAACTACACTTAAGCTGGAGGTCCATACCACTCGTTTACGCGGCTGTCAAAAAAGTACAATCATTGTAATTGTATGTGACAAGTTACACAGCACAACGCATAGAACGATTAAACGCGTACGACGCGTAAAGCAGGTTTAGTTTTGTACGCGTTGCTCGTGCCATGATAAAATGACAGCTGTTTTGGATAGCCAAGGATGACAAATTATATTATACTTTCAATGTTATCGATAAATCTGTTTGTTTCGTGGATTAATTTCTTCTATTATTATTATTCGGCATACAAAATTTTGAGAGCGAAGCAAGTAGATTTATAGTGAATTTTCTTGCGAAGCATGAAAAATTTATGTCTTCTCTAATTTTTATTGGAAGTTTATCTGAACTAGCTGCAAAAAAAAGTGAAAAATTGAATTAAAACTATAAAGATAAAAAACAATGGAAACAAAGAATATGAATGTGAATTTCTAAAAATGCATAATAATTTTAACTTACTTTATTTGCGCATATTAGATTTTAAGGATAATTACTTTGGTGATTGTGCATATTAGTGTACTTCGTGAGAGTACTTTTAAATTTATTGCATTTTTGAAGAGCATGTAATTTTCTTAACAAAAATGTGGCAGCTCATCAAAAACTCTGGCAGCACTGACCTCAGATGTCATGTTGGAAATGCATAAAATTATTCTATACTAAATAAATTAAAAAAAAATATGACTAAAAGTTTGTAAATTAAATAAATAAAATTAAAATTAGTTACAAAATTAAATGTTCTTTTTCTGCAAATAAACATATGGCAGCCTGTATGTCAGAAGTTGTTGTTTATTTTTGTTTACAATTGATAAAATATGTAAATATGTACATATGTATGTACACTACTATCTTTGCTCATGGTTTTTTATTCATCCTGTCAAATTTGCATAATCACCATCGTGATTACTCTTATTATAACTACTCATGTATGTCTATTTAATTTGCAAGACAAAAAAAATTGTTTGCTTGACTCAAAAAAATGTCCGACCTCTTTTCAAGCTCTTGATATTTTTCTAAAAAAAAAATTAGTAAAACTAAAACCTAATGAATAATAAGCTTTTTATCAAATGGGGACGTATTCATGGTCTAATAATCAGGTCTGCGCAAGAAGGAATATGGTTTTTTGTAGGGTTGTGTTTTGACCGTTAAATAATCTGCAAAAATATGGTAAGTTAATTCGGTCTTGTCAAAAGTTGTTTATATTTTTGGCCGCCATCATGAATATTTTTGTTTACGTTATGCTTTTTGTTTTTGCATAACCAATAAATACATACAAAACAACTTTTGTTTTGTTTTGTATACAGCTTTGTTTTGACAATTTTGAATGAATTTTACACAAACAAAATGCATGTCGTTTTTTGTTGTTGCGTTGATACGCGCACCTTATTATTCCACCATGGACGTATTCATATTCTCAATAATCCCACAACCATACAAAACCAAATGCAAAAAAGCAATAAAATCTCAAAAAGGACAAAACGCATTAGTACAGGATGTTTGAAAAAAAAAAACAATAAAATTAATTTATTTAAATTAGATTTGCCAAAATTAATTTAATTATATTAATAATTTTTATATATTCCTTAGATATATCCCTCTACAACGTCTTCATCATCAGCTTCCTTAGCATCCGCTCATATACGTGAATTAAAAATGTCGGATTTTCTGGAGAAGGCGACTTGTTTACAACTTTTGTGCGCTGGTGAAAAATTAAATATATGCGCCTCAAAGGTTGTACTTATAAAATACAACGAGAATGTTAGAAACTTATTAGGGGTCAAAACAATATTAATGAAATTTTAGAAGTAAATGAAAAACTAACATAATTTTTAACTTTACATACAAAATTAAGAAATGGAAACACACACACACACAAGAAAACAAGTAATGATGATAATGAATTAATAATAAAACAAATAAAAATAGTTATTAAGCTTTAAAACTTAACACAAAAGTAAATTAAAATTTATAACATAAATAAATAAACTTAAACCAGATACAAAACAAAATTGTAACAACTTAGTTCTTAATTTGTATGAAAATATATTAAAACAAATAATTATGCAATTGACATTTTGTTTTAAAATTAAAATTAGAAAAACAAAAAAGATCTAAAAGTTTAGTAATTAAATCTGTATTATTGTGTGTTAAATACGAAAAAAACCAAACACACACTAAACGAACAAAAAATATTTAAAGAAATTTATTTATATAAAATTATTTAAAAGGAAAAAAAAAATTGAAGAACCACATGTGCATATACTATTTTTAAAATTATTATTATATTTTAATAAAAAATTATTATGTGTGAACATTTAAATTGTAAGCAATTTTTTTTATTATTATTATAAATTAATTTGTTTTTGTTTTAAGTAAAATTTAAACTAAATATAATTGTACGTATAAGTTTTTTAAACTAAAATTGCACAACAACAACAACTTTTGCAATAAAATTCAAAAAGGCTTTAAAAGATTTCAATGAAATTTGTTATGAGATATAATTTTAAAATCTTTACACATTTTATAAATTAATAAAATAAATTATTCTTATTTATATCAAATACATACTTTCGTTCAGTCTATTTTATGATTCTCAATTTTCTAAATCGTTAAATTTTTTCGTTTCATTTTGTTGTAACTTAAAATTTTGGGGGCATCCTAAACCCCCACTCTATTATATTAATTATAAAATTTAAAATTCTTCATTTCGAGTCAACTTTCATGGATTTTAGCAACAATCAGATTTATTACATATAAATTATTTGTTTCTTTTAGTTAAATTTCATTAAAATTTACTAAGCTGGCGACACTGTTCGACGTATAAATAAAACTAAGCGCCTGTTCGCCGATATCGAAGAAGTTCTTTCTTTCGAGCAATTACATTTGAAACAAAAACAAATTCAAAAATTTTGTTTTTGTTTCAAATGTATTTGTTCGAAAGAAAGAACTTCTTCGATATCGGCGAACAGGCAGTAAGGCAGACTTTCTAGACTCAGGTTGCTTTCACATGCACTTAAAATTCAATTCGCCCCGGATAGATTTCTTAAGACCCGATTTAGACACGCAAAAGTTTACTTTGACACAAAGTTTTTTTAAATTTTATTTTAAAATTTGTTTGGTGTTTAGACACAGAAAGTTTTAATTTCCATTGTTTGATCGTTACTGTGAACTCTAAACTAATTTTGCCAACTTCGGCAAAAATAAGTTAAGCCAGACACTCCGTTTGGCTGTTTTTTTTTTATTTATTTTTAACATCAGTAACAGGAAAAGCTCTATATGTTAAGCCTTAAAAAATGCCTTGTACATCCAATCATTGAGGATTGAACACTTTATTCATCTGCCTACTTTTTAATAAAAACGTAAAAAGTGTTTATTAGTAAACTCCTGCGATCTCCGCTGCTGGCGACGCTTTGATGCTGCTTTTCCGGAGAGGTGTCAAAATAGATGGTTAAATTAGCCTGGCCGCTTGCTAATGGCGTTAAACTTCTTAGCGACACCTATACGGAAATCTGTTCCCACTCCTATCTTTGTCTTTCCGATCTAACTTTTCTTTTCTATTAACCTGCTAGCTGATGCAGATTTCCCCCTGCTAATGCTACTTTTGTTGTTTTTACACCTTATAGCCCGCTCTTCGTAAAGAATTTAATAGAAATTATTTAATCTGTAACAAATTTTAAGCTTTAAAAAATAGTATTGGTGATATTACAATCTATTTATAGAATTTTAATATCGATTTTAAAGCGCTTGAGATTTTTTTTCGTCGGAATCGTCATGCAGGACTTTCGGGACACTTAATACAGTGAAAATAATCGCAAGTTGCAAAGCATATTTACAATGCTTTTAGTTCGTAAATTCATACTAAGAAGTTTTTGGTAATGCCTAATGTTCCTGTGTGTATTGCAACTCAATTTGATGCGCATCAGCTGTCAAAATCATGCATCAGTCGCATTTCTTAAAGCCGTTTTTAAGCAAAGCATTTCTCTGCAATGCAGGGTTGCTGCTAAAACATGCACTCGCAGTTTTTCCAATTATGTTTTGCAACATGCGTCTAGGAAATCATTTATATTGCTAAAATTTACGGCATCCACACAATGCGACCGGAATTAAAAAATCGATTCCACAAACACTTTCGGAGCTAGAAAAAAAACACGTGACTAAAAATTTTCGTCAATGGTATCTGTTGATCGAATAAACTGATTTTAGTCAAAGTCGCGGCATTGGAAGCTGTTTTAAAGCTTATAAAAAATTACAGAATCTACAAGATCGTTTTGATATTAATATTTAGAGCGAATAAAAATTTAAATGTGTTTTCCTTTCTATTCTAACAAAAGATTTTTTCGCATAAAACTGTTATATTGTTATGTGCAACTAAGAATCAACGGTTATCAAGCCTTTACGGAAATAACGGTGATTTTAAATCAAAAACGATTTTAAAATCACCGAAGTAGTATTCAGAAAATCACAAGATTTTTAATTTTTAGTAGTGATTTCATTGTTCTAAATCACGATTTTCTTTCTGTGCAAACGTTTTTTCTTTATCTCTAAGAAATTCATCAAAAATATTTAATAAATTTACGAATTAAAGTTAAAGTATTTGTAAATATATCGTAAAAATGTCTGGAGCAATAATTAATTCAAAAGCAAAAATAAAAAAGCACCCACATAAAAAAAAAACAAAGCGTCATCCTAAATTTTGTAGGCTCTTTCAAGTAAACTAAATTCTTTTATTGCACAAACATTTAAAGTGTATGCGATCATTTTATTATAAATATCTCAGAAACATGCTTAAAAAACTTTGTGATTTCAAATCGTCAGGCTGTTGGTTGATCGGTTCTAAATCACGAGATTTCTAACATTATTGCGTGTGGAATACCTTATCAGTGATTTAAAAACATTTATACGAAAGAGAAAATTTGGGAGATTTACGTCGTCTAATAAATTAAAACCAAAATATTACCTATGCTGAAAATTTTGTTTATATCTTACAACAAAATGCAAAAATAATTCGGAAATGTGATGAAGAAAACAATTGTACACAATTAACAAACGTTGGTTAAAAGAACTGATGCGAACAATGTGTGTGGTGAACGAAATGGTTGTGAACAAGGAAACGATGAAACTAAATTCTAAGAGATTAAAAGAAATGAAACTTTTTTTTTAAATTTTATTGCATTTGCTTTTTGTTCGTTTTTTTTTTTATAAAAATTCTATATATGTTGTTGTTGCTGTAATAAACATACATAAGTCAATTTAAAAGAATCCTTGTAAAATTTTTAATTTAAAAATCAAACTTGCAACTTTCATTTAAGATGTGTATGGATGTGAGACTACGGAGATTGCTCTGCAATTCGGATCTTAAGAAAATATTTCCGAATTAATTGTAAAATGCTATACAAATTCTATCGTATATACTGATATACACACATAGGGGCTGTGCACATATTACGTAACGCTGATTTTATAAAATTTTTCAGTGCAAAATTTCCAATCCGTAACAAATCTTTAGCCCCCCACACGGAGCGTTACGTAATATGTGCACAGCCCCATACATACTAGAATATTGTTGCGAATTTAATTGCAGAATAATCCATTAAGTAAGTTCTAATTGGTTGGAGAGAGAAGTAATGTGTGCATGTTTTGATTAAAAAAAAAAAAGAGATAAAAGTGATAATTAAGGTGCTATAAGAACGAAGTAATAAAAAATGTGTATGCAACATGTTTTGTTGAAAATTTTTATAAACAATTTTAGGTAAAATGCTTAGACTAATAACTAGATATGAAGGTCAAGTTTTAGGATCTTGTAGCATATAAAAAATAAATCAATTACAAAAGTATTAGTAAAACGCCAAGAAGGCACAAATTCGAAATGAAACGCATATTATAGACGAAAATACACAGCTGTTAGTCATGTACAGAGTCTCACATAATCTTTCGTATGCCATATGCTGAAAGGAAACAGTATTGATTATATTTATTGAGATTTTCGAGATTCGATATTGATTAAAAGTTTTTTTTAAATTTACTCATAGGAGAAAAAATTAAACTAGATTTTAAAATTGATATTCTTATATTTAAAATTAAACTATTATTATATTTTCCTTGCTAATATATTTATTAAATATACACTGCCTTTTAAGCTGGAAGACAAATTGATTCAGTCTGTTTAGTGTAAATTTCGTTGTGGAATTGTACTGAAAATTAAATTCCAATGTGAAAAGTTTTAGGGAAATTTAAGAATTTAAGAATTTTAGAAAAGTTTTTCTGTATTTTCTCTTCTTTTAATTAAACATTTGGCTTAGAAAGTAACATTAAAAATACATTTTAAATTTGTTGTTCCAATGGAGTTCACGAAATCAATCCACTGAGAATGTTATGAATTGGAAAACCATCTCGATTTTTTTTTTCAAGTACAACACTGTGTGTCGCATTAATAAAGAAATTTACAGTACAGATCAATTCGAAAATTAATGATTCCGCTTTTTTACTTCTCTAAACTTCTCTTATAATTGTGTTCCAAAGTTACTCGTCTTTCATATCTAGCTACAAATCTAGGAATAAAGATATTTTAACAATTTTAGATAAAAATATTGAAATTTTAGAACAAGGCTACAACAAAAAGGCATTGATTTATTCAAAATTTAATTTTTGCCTTTAAATGTGTTTACTGTGTAACATTATTATTTGTTTTTTATTATATTCAATCAAATTTATTTTGTTGAAAAGCAATTATTTCAAAAATAATTGAAAGAAAACTTTTTTTCCTATTTGCTCTAAAAAAATTGGAAATTATTTAGCTTTAAGCCACAAAAAAACCAATTTAAAATTGATTTCTAGTTTTTGTATATGATAATAATTAAACATTTTATTGTTTTATAAATTATTTCGATTTTTAAAACTATTATTAAATGCAATATATTTTCAGTTAATTTTTTATTTTATTATGTATTTAAATATTTTACTTAGTTTAAATGTAAAAATAAAGATTAAAATTTTAAAAACAAAAAATTAATAATAATAAAAAAGTTTAAAATTGTTTTATATGTGAAAATGATTAAGATTAATTAATTTAAATAAATAATAATAAATAATATGTTTATGACCAAGGTTTAAAAAAACGAATACAAAATACAATTAATTAATATCTATTATATTAAATATAAAACAAAAAAAAAGCAACAACAGAAATAAATAACAAATACAATAAAACTTATTTTCATAATTCAAAAAAAATATATATATATAAAAAATTGTGTATTTTAATTTTTGCGGAAATTGGGACTATAGTTAATTACCACGCGTGTAGCCTTTTCAAATGCTATTGTTAGAAAAATGAACAGCATAACTCAAGAATTAACAAAATAATCCAACAATGTAAACTTGGTGTGTCAAATACTTACATCATCCTGAAAGTATGCTTTTAATAAAAATAAGAAAATTCTATCGAAAAACTAACGTCAAATGCGTATTATCAACTAGCAGCAAAATTCTATTTGGTCGACTTAACAAACACTTTAAACTACTTTCTATGGATTTATCGTATAGCCCATCTAGCGGTCTACAAAAGGAAAAACCATCCGCGTATTACTCTTTTTGTTTATTTAATTTAGTAAGGATGCAATCGTTGTGCTGTATGCATCATTGTCAGCGATGATTGTGGTACGGCCACCGATGGAGGAGGTGGTAATGCTACAGCATGTGGTGGTGGTGGTCCCATTATATGAGCCATACACATACTTCCGGCCGGGTTGGTTTGTAAAGAGGCAGTATTTAATCCCAAATGATGGGCCTGGCTATGTAAGCCATCATGATGACTATGTGGACCTATAGCCGCCTGATGATAGTGATGAGCTGCATGTGATGCAGGTGGTGGCGGCACCATTTGAGTAAGGCTACCCAAAGGTAAGTTTAGAAGATTATTGGAGCCATGAGTGCGAAAATGTACTGATAAACTGCCCGCTGATTCAAACTCCTTATCACAATCAGGACATTTAAATGCATCATCATTTACCACAGTGTCCACAATTTCATCTTCTTCATCTTCACTGCGATCGTTAAGATTCGACAGTTGATGTAATTTTCTTTTATGAGATAGCATATCTCGATTGCGACTAAAAGATTTGCCGCAAACATCACAATGATGATTTTTTATGCCAGTATGAGTGATCATATGTTTTGAAAGATCACCGGCTGTATAAAATGATTTCTGGCATACGGGACAATGCTGATCTCTTATACCGGTGTGGATTTTTAAATGGGATTGGAAATTTCCCATTGCCGAGAATTGCTTAGAACAGATTTCACATTGAAAAGGTTTGTCACCAGTGTGTGTACGTTCATGTATTTGAAGGTTATACTTTTGGGCAAAGCGTCGAGGACAATAACGACAAGGAAATGGTTTTTCACCGGTGTGAGTCCGTATGTGTTGCTGTAATTGAGCTAAACATTTAAAGGTTTTATTACACTCGTAACAGGTTTGCGGTAGTTTTGGTAAAGGCTTGGGTCCTCGCTTTTTATGCTCTTCAGGTGGTTTACGTTGATATCGGGAGCGTCGTTTGCTGCAGTGAAATAGAACTGGTTATTGATATTTTTTTTTTGTTAACTACAAATTTATATTATGAATGTTTAATAAATGGCATTGTTAATTACCTTTTCCTTTTATTTGATCTCTGTTCTTCATACTCTTCCTCATCAGAATCTGAAGAGTTTCCCGTAGTATTATGATAGCTCTGAGATTTACCTAACATTAAAATGTCATCCGTGTTCGTCTCAGCATCACATACTCTACAAACATAACAATCGAAGTACATTTCGCGAACTAAATAAAAAACAGTCACAACTTAAAAATAACCAAATGAATTTTTTCTTCCATCACAATCTTCTGTAACGGAAAAAAATACCGCTTATGTACATACATGTCTTCGAACTACTTGCGTTGCTGGCACAGCATCTTAAGTTTTCTACTTCCCCACAGATTTGGGAGTTTTTCAGTTGTGACTGTTTTAGATTTAGCGTACGATATGTATGTACATACATACATATTTCTATTGTGCTATTTTAAACAATCCAATCAACATGGTACTTACCCATAGCCTCGGTCGGTTAATCCTAAATATTGTCTCAATCTTATATCAGAGTTTTCGCATTCTTGCTTAAAATGATACGCTACTCCTAATCTATAGATGCAATTATTGCAAATTACCTCGGGGAGGCCGTCTTTTTTATATACCCGAATTTTAGCACACAACATCAGCATAGTTGAGGGCATCATACTAAACTCAGTACTGTAAATGGAAGTCAGTGCGCCTTCTTTTAAACACACCCGGCAAATTTTGTGTAAATTGTAATCCATGTCCATGAGATTACAGGATTATCAGTAGTGTCCAATGTATTCAAATTTATTAGTTTTATCTATGAGTTTTGTGCTATGGTTACGAAAAAAAAGTTGACTGTATGCTATGCAAATATTAATACATATAAACAATTGTTTACTATCACCAGCTGTTGTCACAGGATGCCATCTTGATTTATATTGTATTATAATAGGGGAAATAAATAAATGATTTCTTCATATATCACTATCAACAAGTTTTAGTTCAGTTGAGTGGTACAGTCTCAATAATGTAAATTTTTTATCTCTTGAAGAACCTGACCTAAATAACGTATATTCGTATATTTTCGTCATTTGTACTTGTGATCCAGTTGGGATGTCAAATGGTTTGTTATATTATAGTATATTTCAAAGCAAATTGAGGTTTGTCTAACTGGAAGGAACCGATTGACAGGACCGAAAGACACTACATAAGCAAAATGTGCGAAATTGTACATATATACATTGTGTTATTACTTTCATATTATTCACATAAAAGTTTAATTACAATATACTTGTTTATTACTATGTAATACATATTTATATGTTTGGCCTAAAAGGCTTTATATTACTTACTGAATAAATATATAAATAAACTTGCACGATCATAGATTGCACAGATTAGCAGCTTATGTCTTACTTCTTTGAGCACTATTTGCAATAAATAAATTAATAAAGTTTGTGCGAAAAGCAAAAAGTTGATATCACAGCTTTAATCAATACCATCAATTAAGATTCTAATTTTGAGTTGCATATGCAAAAGTGCCCCAGCAATGACAGCTCTGTTAAATTTTGTGTTTCTTTCCATCGTGTTTTGGGGAATCTTAAAAAGTTGCAATTACGAATTTACAAAATAAAGAGTGTAACAAGGGAAAACTTGAAAAATTTCTTACGACTTTCCTTGTAATAATAAAATTAAGAGAACAAATAAAAGACTTTTAATAGAAATTAATAACAATCTTAATAGAAAATGTTAAATTATTGAACAAGTTAGAAATTGCTATAAAAAGACAATAATTTTTGGAAAAAATAGTGAATGAAAAAAAATTTGTATCTTTACATATAGAGCAGCAAGACGCAGTCAGTCTACCACCAACAAAATCTTGTGTATGAGCGACGCAGTAGTATTGACGATTTATTCGCCCACAATAACAAAAGAGCCCCCTTGTTGTTGCAAAAGTTGGATCTTAAGAAAACAAGAATAAACGAATATCGATAACAATATTAATTTTAATCACAAAAGGCCTTACAAAAAAAAAAAAAAAATTAAATAACTCAAATCGTTACCCACAAAAAGCCATGAGCAGTAGCGCTGATGGATCTTCTATACGCTTTAGCGACCATACATTGGACAAGGCTACCAAGGCCAAGGTAACATTAGAAAATTACTACAGTAATTTAGTCACTCAATATGGTGAACGTAAACAACGTTTAGCCAAGTTAGAGGCACAACTGAAAGACGAAAGTCTAACAGATTCGCAACGTCAAGAAAAACGTTTGCAGCATGCTCAAAAGGAAACAGAATTTTTACGTTTAAAACGTCTACGTTTGGGTGTTGAAGATTTTGAAGCACTCAAGGTAATTGGCCGTGGTGCCTTCGGCGAGGTCCGTTTGGTACAAAAGAAGGACACTGGCCATGTGTATGCCATGAAGGTTTTGCGTAAGGCTGATATGTTGGAGAAAGAACAAGTTGCCCATGTCAGAGCTGAACGTGATGTTTTAGTTGAAGCTGACCACCAGTGGGTCGTAAAGATGTACTACAGTTTTCAAGTAAGTGAAATTAATTTCTAATTTGTGAACGTTTTTAATAAAACAATTATTAACCGCATTTTTACGATGCAATAGTCAGTAAAACTGTAAAAACAATAATTGAGGTTATTACTTTCATTACTTTACATTTCATCTTCATATGTACATATGTATATGTATAAGTAAGTACATATGGACACATACATATATTTAACATTACTCCAGGTACATTGCATTAAATTTTTTTGGTTTTATGGAAATAAAATGAGAAAAACATTTTTCTATAAAATGATTATCAGACTATTTTAGATCACAATCAGAAAGTACTTATTAATACTGCTTGTTTTTATTTTTAAATATATAAACAAATTAAATTTTGTGTCCCATAAAGCTGATATTGGAAAACATATCGATTAAACTTATTAAAATTGCTTTGACTATAAAGACTATACGTAAACTGTTAATTACTTTTTCTTTATTATTTAAAATGCTGATTAGGATCGGAGGTTTGTTCAATATGTGTTTTGTTAGCATAAAAAAGTTCTTGGATTAGATGTATTTATGTATTATTGATCTTACGATTTTCAAGATATTCGTATTCTCCAAATTCTAGTGATATTTCTTGATTATTTTTCACATACTATCCAAAAAAGAAAAACGTTCGAAACAAATGCACTTTAGTGAAGTTGGCCCAAACAAAATAAAAATTAGCCTATGTGATAGAAAATTGAAAAATAAGAAGAAAATATAAAATAAAAAAGTTGGCGGCAACCCATATTTTCCGAGTTATGGGCCTTTGAAGTTTTTATATAAAAAGGAATAACCAATACATTTCTAAATGAATTCGGTCAAAAACAAAAACAAGATTGTAAAAAATTAAAAATAAGAAGAAAATATTAAACAAAAAAATGGTGGCGATTCTTATTTAAATAGTTATGTGCATTTGAAGATTTTATATAAAACAGTGGTTATACACTATAATTCTCTGCATAGCCGGCCTTTGCCCAGGCTTAATGATATTCTCCACCATGGTATTTCCTGACGTGGCGGTATATAGAATAGAATTTCTGCATAGCCGGCCTCCGGCCGGGCTTAACGATTTTCTCCACCATGGTATTTCCCGACACGGCGGTATATAGAATAGACTTTCTGCATAGCCGGCCTTTGGCCGGGCTTAATGATTTTCTCCACCATGGTATTTCCCGACACGGCGGTATAGGTATAGAACAGTTTTTCTGCATAGCCGGCCTCTGACCGGGCTTAATAATTTACACCCAAACAATAATATAGAAAATATAACATTTATGGCAGCAGATTGTTCGCTGGAAAAAATCTGACAGCAATTCACACTAATTTATTATATTTTAATATAACTACAATAAAAACAATATTTTTTTTTTAAATATCACTTAGGTATATACATATTTTGTATTTTAACAAATGCATTAAAATCTAGTCAAAAGCTTTCAAACGAAACCAAAATTGGCCTTATACGTTGAAAAATGCAAAGGAAAATCGCACATATATATGAAAATTTCAAAGGCCCATAACTCGGAAAATATGGGTTGCCGTCAATTTTTTTATTTTATATCACATAGGAAAATTTTTATTTTGTTTCGGCCAACTTCACTAAAGTGCATTTAAGCCAAATCTTCAAATGCACATAACTCTTTAAATAAGGATCGCCACCATTTTTTTGTTTAATATTTTCTTCTTATTTTTAATTTTTTACAATATTGTTTTTGTTTTTGACCGAATTCATTAAGAAATGTATTGGTTATTCCTTTTTATATGAAAACTTCAAAGGCCCATAACACGGAAAATTGGAGTATATCGAAAATAATAGAGGTCCGACTATAGAACATTGAGCATATTATTTCGAACCATAAACCGAGTTATTTGGCTATGCATTATTCTTTCGAAAACTTTGGAGAGAAAATGCAATATGGCGATTGATCTATTCTTAGAACTGGTTTTAGATATAGTTACAATTTTAGCGATTTTCCAATTAGATCGGAAATGACTGCACGTAAGAATTTTATTAAAAATAAAAGTAATAAATGGCAGCAGTGACATTGGCGATTAATAAAATGCACTGCATACGTAGGGGTCATCCCCTGAGTGCTTGCCCTAATTAAAAAAAAAAAATCCCATTCTTTGAGTTATAAGTTCCTTAATTTCAGTTGAGAACCAAGGATTGCGGCGCTTAAGGCCGTGCTTCACTATCCTACGCAATCGCACGATTCATTCACAGGAAAATGTTACAAAAATCTGACCGACTTTACAAAATCGTTTCAAAATGGTGTTCTAGGTGCCACACTATCATACAAAACTAATGCCAAAACATCTGATTGACAATAAATAATCCTCTGAACGCATGAAAACTATTATTTTATGAAAATATTTATAAATTTTTACAAATCGCACGACTTGCCAAAAAAATCTGTCACTTATTGGCATATTTAGCACACATGTCATATTCGGCATATCGCGCGTCTGTGTAGAATAGTGCGGCACGGCCTTTACTGATTATCTCAAGAAATGTTAGCTGATCACCCACCAAATTTAAATAACGTATACTATTCCATTGAATTTTAAAAAATTCAAGTCCAGTAAGCTAAAAATCCATATTTTTAGCTGTTGTAATTAGCATATTTCAATAATTTGCCAAATTTTTTTTTATAAATTTTCATAAATGTAAACATCATTGCATTCGTTTTATTGTATCCATATTAATAATATCTCCATATTAACTTATATTTATTAACTTTCTCTTTACGTTTATTACTTTGAATATTGACCTATAAAATTATGTAGTTTCATTTAAATATTATTGAGTCAATTCTGTTATTGCTTTTAATCCCTTCATATATTTATGTATGTATGTATTTTTTGTAAGTGAATAAAAATGTGACCGACCCTCTTGTTAAATAGCTGTTGCATATGCATTTGTTGTTTGTAGCCCTTCAATGCAAATATGTATGTAGTATGTAATTATAGAAATTACACTACTGACTCTTTTTGCATTTAAAACAAAAATTAACAAAAAATTCGCATAATAATGAATCATTTAGCAGCAAATGAAATTTGTGTTTATTGAACTTTTTTTTTTGTTCGGGCAAAATAAACAAAGAATAGAATAAATAAAAATTTGTACATTCATGTACATACATATGTATGTATACAGTGCTGGTAAAATCTAACATCATACATTTGGCACTATTAAATTTAGTATAAACAATATTTCTTTTCTTGTAAAAGAAAAATAAATCGATTTTTTGGTATACAATATTGGTCATTACTTGTCATAATGACCATGGACGTTATGACGCATAATGCTCATGGTCGATTTTTCTCTATAATAAAAAAAAACACCAAAACAAAGTTGAATCGGTAAAACCAAAAAAATCGCTAAGACTGAAAAAATAATCGCTAAAATAAAAAAAAAGGTTCTGAGAGGAAAACCAATTAAAACGGCAAAAACCCCCGAAACAAAAAAAAAATTTACCAAAAAGTAAAGAAACCGCTAAAACGAAAAACATTGAGACGAAAAATACAGGCACATTTTTTTGTGCATTTCTGTTTTTATGAAAATCGATTAATTTTTCCTCATAAGCTTTTGGTCACAGTGGTGAAGGAGATTCTTACAAGTCATCTACTACATAATCTGTACTTATACGCTTGTATAGTGTTATGATGAGAAGTTTTCACTTTATTTAAGTATCATAATAGTGGAACGGGTTATTGATCTTCATCTCAGATTGATGATAAGACGAATCTGTTCTCAATATTTAAATATGCCTACACTAACGACAAGTCAGTTGAGACCGCTCTCCACTGGATTGTCGACTTTGTCGACTTTGTCGGAATACAGATTGATGATCTTTCTAGATACAAAAGGTGCATTCAACAATGTAAAACGGAGGCCATTTTAGCGTCTCTAAGAAGATTGAATATAAACCAATTGATTATAAGCCTTGTCAGAAATCTATTAACTAATGTATGTAATAGAGGAACTCCACACAGAGGGGTTCTGTCTCCTCTTCTGTGGAACTTTGCTTTAAACTCTTTAATCATGGAACTCCATTCAATGTTGTTTAATACTGTGTGGCGTATGCCGACGAAATAGCTGTGGGGGTATCTGGAACATACTTGGATACTCCCTCACAGGATCGATCTGCAGGCGTCAGTGAAACCATCAACAACAGGTGTACAGATAGTGATCTTAGTGTAATCCCTTATATAACGAAAATGGTACTCTTCACTAGGAAATATAAATTAAAAATAAAAATAGCTAGGTTGTGGAATACAATGATACCTTACTCGAATAGAAGATTTTCTTATTCTTAATCAAAACTTAAGAATATATTTTTACCTAACTTGTGAAAACTCCTAGTCATATCTGTTAGCTATTGGAAACAAAAAAAAAAAAAAAAGAAACCCTGGTCATAGTGTTTGTGCAAATATATAATAAAAATAAAAATTGGGAAAAATAGAATATATTTTTAGATTTAACTTTTAATTAACTATTTTTGATGTGAACTAGGTATGAAGTATTATTACTCCATAATTGAATATGTATAGTGAATGAATTTATTCAATTTCCATCTAATACCTGTTAATCTAATCTAAATGTATTTATTTGAATAATGAATATACCTATGTAACATCAATTTACACTATGTATGTAGAACTGCCAATTAGGCCTTGTAAGGCTTGCGGCTCATTTGAATTGAAATAAAAAAAAAAAAAATATAAATTACCACACTATTCGGGTCTGGGAATAATTCCCAAAAACTACAAATAGTTTTTCAACATGGTAATTAAACCCATACTTTATATGGATGATTAGTATCAAGGCTGGCTTTAGGCAAGATCACCTACAGTCGGATCATAAAAGGGATCCTTTGTACATCTGGTTTGATTATCGCAATTGTCTCGACAACAATCCCACCAAAAGTACTTTTTACAATAATGCGCTGGCTGCCAGCCGATCTTATGGTCCTAGAATTGACGTTGACTCTGCGATCAGACTTGAGGCCGCAGGTGCATGGAAAAAGGCAACTAAATTTTACGCCACTATACTGGAACTCTAAACTGGTTTGCCGGAAAACATCAATTAACCCTCACCCACACCCTCTTCATCAAGAGAATGTGCTTGAAATATATACAGACGAATGTCAAATGTTTCTGAATGAGATTGCGAGACGCTCAAACGTCGTATTTTGGGTAAAAGAGACATCGATGTGCCCGGTAAAGCTTACCCGTCCCGTTGAAAGATGATGAATTAGCAGAATCTTTTTTGAATCACGGAGACTAAATGGTCTAACGAGACTACAAGGTCGATATCTAGGTTAATATGGCCCCAATATGATTATAGTGGATCTGCAATTCTTAGGTACACCCCGAGGGCAAATACGCACTCTTGTTGCGGTCATTGTTTTATAAGTGCGCCATGCAAGAAGATTAAATCTACCGAATAACGACTTCTGCAGAAGTGTCATAATGAGTTGGAAGTTGAGAGTGTAGAACACCTCTTATGTATTTGCCCTGTTCTCTCTGCGTCTTCTTTATATAGTCCTTTGCTGGAAGATGTAGCACCCCTTTTGGAATGCAATATTTGGCGGACCGATCAGAATGGTGATGTGTAGATAAAATTTTCACATATCATCACACGCTCTGTTTCAGGTAACACAAAGATGCCATTAGGACCCAAGTGGGCCAGCTCCATATGATTAAAATAGGGACCTATGCAACAGGTTGCAAAGCCAAATTTGAAAAACTTCGCGTACATTGCAAAACATGTGTTAGCAGCAACCCTGCATTGCAGAGAAATATTTTGCATAGAAACGGCGTTAAGGAACGCGACTGATGCACGATTTTGACAGCTGATACTCATTAAAATGAGTTACAATAAAAACAAGAACATTAGGCATTACCAAAAACTTCTTAGTATGAAGTTAGCAACTCCATGCATTGTAAATATGCTTTGCAACTTGCATTTAGGAAGTCGGCCGTCCACGAGTTCCAAATGTCTTGACCGATGATGTATGTAGAGATAAACACATACATGTGTATTGGTATATGCATTAGTATGCGCAAAAAAAATAAGAAATCATTCAAAACTGATCTTTGGTTTAAAACGGTGCTGTTTTTTTATCCCTAATTGTTTTTTTTTTTTTTTTTTTTTGATAATTCTTGTGAAGCCACATCAATTGAAATAACTTTTGCACTGCGCATAAAAAAATTGTAGTTATTTTCGATTTAAACATTCATCTTTATTGTTCTCCAATGTGCTCGTATTCTTTGTATGGAGTTGATAAAAGTGCATAATTAATTGATATGATGAAAGGCGTCGGCGTTGCTGTTGCCCTGCCTTCAGCAAATGAGATTTGAATTGAAAAAGGGAAAGTGAAATAACAATAAAATCATTAGACCATACAAATCATTGACTAAAGTTCTTTAGACTTTTTTTTTTTAATTTTTTATACATTTTGAATTAGGAATTGATTTTTATTGAAGAACATGAGCTTTTTGGATGGGAAATTACGTGACGAGTCGTACGTTCACGGATGTAATGATTTGGGCCCTGGTCTCTCGATGCTACCTCGGAGTTTTTTTAACAAAATTAAAATTTTTATAGATAACGAATTTACACTTTTTAGCGCTTTAGGGACTATTCACATGTTACGTAACGAATTTTTCAACGACTCCCTCCAAAGCACTCTTCGTAAAGCTTTTTAAAAAGTTTTCCGTATAAAATTTCCACTCCGTTAGAAATCTTGAGTCAGAGAACATCAATCAACAAAATTCTGTATAACGCTCATGTAAAAACTCCTCTACTGAGATCGAAGAGGACCGTCGGACTAATAATGCCTAAATACAGGAAATTTAATAGAGTTAAAAATACTACTTAATACTAAATCGTCCCCGACTGATCCTCGTAATGGCCAATATATCCAGATGGAAGAATTTCGTGGTAAGCTTTAAAAAAATTCTAATAGCATAAAACTTATAACGGATTCCTATAGGAAGGGGAGCAACCAAATAAAATCAAATCAATTCGGCGAATATCGCAAGAAGTTTAAATTAATTTAAATTAATTATCTCTCGTATTCTATTTCGAAAGAAAACATTTTTTAAAAATTCATTTTTTCAGGTATTGTCTCTATTCTATTTAAACAAAATATTTATTAATTTATTGTATGTTAGGCGTGGCTGTAAGCATTCCATTATCAATTGACTTTCAAAATGTGTGTTAAAGTCTACTGATGATTTGGCATAAGTGGAAATGAAACAGTGTAGCCATGCTTACAATAATATAAATTAATAAATATTATATAATAAAAAAATATTAAACATAAATGTGTGTTCTTTTCTAATTCAAGGATCCTTCAAATTTATATTTAATTATGGAATTCTTGCCCGGCGGTGATATGATGACGTTATTAATGAAAAAAGATACACTTTCAGAGGAATGTACACAATTTTATATTGCCGAAACGGCCTTGGCTATAGACTCAATACATAAATTAGGTTTCATACATAGAGATATTAAGCCCGATAATTTATTATTGGATGCACGTGGTCATCTTAAGGTAAATTTATAATTATTTCATTTTCATAAAGCTTTCTTAAAAAAAATGCACAATTTTTAAAGCTCTCTGATTTTGGCCTATGTACCGGCTTAAAGAAATCACATCGTACAGATTTTTATAGAGATTTATCACAAGCAAAACCATCTGATTTTATAGGAACATGTGCAAGGTAATTAAGAATACATAAAATATTTACATATTTTAAATTTATTCTTTTATTTGTTTTCATTTCATTAGTCCCATGGACTCAAAACGTAGAGCTGAATCGTGGAAACGCAATCGACGAGCTTTGGCCTATAGTACCGTTGGTACACCCGATTACATTGCCCCCGAAGTATTTTTACAGACCGGTTATGGTCCAGCCTGTGATTGGTGGTCATTGGGCGTTATTATGTATGAAATGTTAATGGGATATCCTCCATTTTGCTCTGATAATCCACAGGATACGTATCGGAAAGTTATGAATTGGCGTGAGACGTTAATATTCCCTCCCGAAATACCCATATCAGAAGAAGCTAAAGAAACAATTATTAAATTTTGCTGTGAAGCCGATCGGCGATTAGGTTCACAACGAGGCTTGGAAGATTTAAAGTCGGTACCATTCTTTCGTGGTGTCGATTGGGAGCATATACGCGAGAGACCAGCAGCTATACCCGTTGAAGTGCGTTCAATTGATGACACGTCCAACTTTGATGAATTTCCCGATGTTTCATTAGAAATACGTAAGTTTGTTTGATTTTTTTGTGGGTATTTTTCGTAGACTTCAGAAAAATTACGAATTTATAGCAGGTGGCCCCGACTGGCGAATTCGCCCAAATTTAGGATGTGAAAGTTTGCCTTGTTTGTAAAAATATTTTTTGTTATTGGCAAGGAGAATTCACTTAACAACAACAACATTGCAAAAAAATTTTACATATTAGCTCAGCCGTGTTTATAAAACCACCTGATAATTGAATTCGCCTTGGTTATGGGTTAGCCAATCTATATGCAATGATATTCATATAGAATAACAAATAAAAATGTTTAAAAACATAAATTCTTGAGTACTTGCTCGAATAAAAAGTTATAGTAATAAATTGTTTTTGTTATTAATACGCGTAGGTGATTTTCTTTTGACAATTTCAATAGATATATTTACGGCGAATTTTCTGTGAGAATGAGCCTTGGTTTTTATGGCCTAAATCAAAGCGAATGTATTTGATAAGAAAAAACCAATACAGTGAATCAAGCCGAATTCATACAAGAGTGGTTGCGAGAGCACAGGTGAGTATATTCGCCCGATTTCGCCGCTTGAATTTTTCATCTTCCTTAGATGTCAAAATAAGTTTTTTTTTAATACATATTTTTAATATATCAGGGAGGCGTTTTTTTAAGGTAAATCAGTGCTAGACCACCTTGTATGAATTCGCCTTGACTGAGAATATTACTTAAATTTTATTAAATCAGTGTAAATACCACAAAAATTCATCGTACATGTGTATGAACAACATATTTAATTTTGTTAACAAACACTCGAATTGATTAGCATATCTGCAGAAAACAGCTAGGTTCTTTGGCCGGAATCAAACCGTCTACCTCTGTACTAACAGGATAGCATTTTTACCTAACAGCCGAGGCAGCACCTATATGAAGTTTGATATTTTTGGTACAGAAGAGGACGAATTTAATTCGGTGCTGCTGTTATCTTATAACATGTCACATAAACCCCTTTGTTGAGCTGTTGCCGCAGTCTTAAAATGGCTTCTCGTAGATTAAATTTGCTGGAACGAACACATAAATCACTTCATCCTAATTATTTCTTAACTATCACCAGTATTTTGATTTTTGATTTACCTTCGATAACTTTGAGTCAGCTTGATATTTTTTTCTAGTCCGTCTACTCACTGTTATCTTCCTTCTTTAGTTGTGGATACAATAAAAAAATATATGTTATACATTTTCCATTTATTATTTTAATTTCTTTTGTGGTATTTAATAATAATTTTTTTTATTTCTCTATTTTGCAGCCTCTGCTCCAATGCCTCAGGGCAGTGAAATAGCTAAAGATTGGGTTTTCATCAATTACACCTTCAAACGTTTCGAAGTTCGAAATTTAGAGTGAGGCTGAGCTATCACTAGTTTTTTTAAAAACAACAAAAAAATCATTGTTTTACATTTTAGTTTCTGTATGAATTTCATTATTTTCTTAGTTGAACTTAATGCCGTAACAAAGCAAAAAAAAAACTAAAAAATTCAAACTTACATCAATACAAACATACATACATACATAATCATAGAACAAACAAACATAGAAAAATCGAAAAAATCATGAACAAACTATACTAAATAATTGAATTGAACCGAAAAGTAAATAAATACGGATCTAAAACTATCAACTGGTTTATTAGTTTCTAGATCTTAAGAAATACAAATAATAGAACAACAAATATCACTAAAAACAATAAAACAAAACTTGGAAAAAAAATTATAGAAGGAAATAGAAAACTTCAACTAAAAAATCTTAACTACAACAACTTGATTGTATGGCAATTGAAAAGAACTTTCGTTGTTTTGTTGAAATAGAAAAAAAAAGAAGAAAAAATATAAGAATTAAATTAGTTAACTTTTTATGGCAATTATGTTTGGAAAATTTTAGTATTAAATATAATAAAGTTAAAAGCTAACAAATAATTTTTTAAAAAGAAAATCTGTAAATTTAAACTTTTTGCAAACAGTAGTGGTCAAAAAATTAAACAAAACAGTGCGTTTTCCACAATCCAGTATGCTGTAGTTTTGGGTATAAAATTTGTTGTGGAATACTCTTGTTTTGTAGAAATCGCACTGAATTTTCATTGAAATAAATTAAAATTATTGATGTGTCTTAAAAGAACTATAGAAATTAAATAGAAAATAGTCAGCGAATATAATCATGTAGTTGCACTATAAGAAAATCACTATTTCAGTATTGATAATATTGAGTTTAGCAATCCTCCATAGATCCTTATTTGATCTTAGATCAAGACAACGATTCTTTGAATTTAAGTACAACCATATCTTCTGTAAGAAAAACAATTTCAGATAGAAATGAAAGATAAGCAAGTCGTTACACTATAATTTCCTTAAAAATCATAAAAAATTGAAATAAAACTTTGTTCAGAGATACTTTTGAGTATGCAGCCAAGTATACAAGGGTGATATTAACTCAAAATTAACTTATGTCGACTTATGCATGTGCAGTTCCTACAATACAATACAACAATTGGTTTGAGCAGAAAATTTGTACAAAAACCACTCGGTTTTTTTCAACACAAGTCATTTGTCTGTATTGTGGAAACAGCACCTTATTAAACACATTACTTATTGCCACAAAAGTTTTCATAATTATGTTTCATCCCACATCCATGTATCTAGAACAGTGTTGGCCAAAAAGAGAATCGTCGTAGTAGTAGTGTTTATAAGTATGTATTAGTATTAGTAAAAATACATGAACATAATACAATACCAACATTGAATTTGTTTCTGTTTGTTTTGTATAAATGAAAAAAAATTCAAGTTAGTAAAATACATCAGACAAATATTTCAACTTCAACGTTTAATGATTGGTATGTTCGCAGAAATTAAAAAAAAATATTTATTTTTATTAAAAATCTGCTTATAAATTATAAGCTTGAATAAAATAAAGTAATTATGCGTTGTTGCAAATACTCGTTGTGTATCTAATAAAAAAATTTAAAGAGAATATCAAAAGACAATGCGAAATCATAAACCTGCTTGTGCAAACGCTACCAGCTAACTGAATGAAATTTTTGTTTATTTTTTACATTTTACCGAGTAATTTCATTTTCATTCGATTGTATACATATAAGAACCCGAATGCTGTTCAGTACTTTGGTTCCCATTTGGCCTTCGCTGATCTAGAATCTAAAAATTTACTTTTGATAACTTAATAGAACACTTTTTTTTTATTCCAGTTCATTTTCAATTAAACATATTCTTATATAATAGATAATTTTAAATGATGATGCATAATAAGGTCAAATAAAAAAATACCAAACTAATAATAATAGATAATTAATATACCATCTAGTTTAATTAAATCTAATTGCGAAAAAGTATTTGAATTAATTTACATACACAAACGGACTTAAAACAAACTATGATCAGCTGTTCACTTGCATGTATACAGTTGAATAAATACTTACATATATTGTAATTGAAAAGCATTCCTTTATTTTTACAATTCATAATAATTTATAAGTAATGACATAAAAGTAACAATTCGTTCATTTGCTGCCAAAAGGCAATAACTCAATAAAAAAGTGTTTTTTTTTTTTTTTTTATTTATTCAAGTATGTACATGCATACAAGTTGATTGTTTGTGCTTATTTTAGATCTAATTAAATTGCATATAAAAGTATAACTATGTATACAATATGTTTATAACAAGTCAAGGCAAATGCTTTCGCTTTAAACATGCATATATGTATGTACCTTATTAATTGACCTTGTCATTGTTCCTTATCATGTGGAAATAAATTAATTCAATTATATAGAAAATTCACTTCTTGACAAGAGAATATTAACGGTTATCATTCTTTTTCGTACATATGTATGTATTATATAGTAAATTTTCTGAATGATTTTTTAAAAATTGTGCATGAGTTAAGAGGTTTTATAAAATTTCAAAATGTGGCTAAAGTCTAGACATACATCTTGTTAATACCCTTTGTAGTTAGTTTTTAAAGCGAATCTCTTTCGGCTACTCTCTTTAATAATGGTGAATTGATTTCACAGATCATGTTAATAATACATACAACAAACACCATCAATTTGTCTGGTACCAAAATACATAAAAAGTGCTTAACGTTCAAAAACTTTGACGGATACATCTAATACGATGAATCAGACAGATGTGCTTTGAACACCATTTCTTATTAATGGAACCTGATGCTAGTGATCCAAGCGAAGTTACGATGTACTTTGAATGGAATTCACCACTGACATCAGCTTTTTATGAATTCATCTTATTTAAAAAACTGATTTCTAGCGAATAATAAAAAAGTATTAGTAATATAAAATGTTCATTATAACTTAAGATATAATATCATATATGTATGTACATTAAGCTATATCGTTACATGAAACGGTAAACAATGTAAGTGAAAGAAAAAAAAATTAAAAATCATGTTTTTAATTAATTATTACAAATTTATAGCGAAGTCGATGTTCCTACAAATTTTCAAGATTTTACTGTCATTCCCGGGGTCATTATAATAAAAAAAGACATGTGGCAGTCGGTAAAGCTATTACATAGCATTTTTTATCAACTTATGCAATTATATTATTACGATTTGTTTAATAACTCCGTTGTTATTCTGGCAATACTGTATGTTAATGAAATCAAAATCAATAGCATACTTTAGGGGTTAACATACATTGGGCGATTTAAATACTTAAAAAAACAAAAGACTTAAGAAACAAACTTAGTGTTAGGTTTTTTCGTTTCAAAAACAAATGACAGGTTTTTTCGTTTCAAAAACAAAAAAGACTTAAGAAACAAACGTTTCAAAATTTCTTGATTCGATCGCCTCAAAGCCCGCGATAAAAGCTATGCAATAGCTTAAAAGAAAACAACCCAGAAACTATTATTTATTTTGTTTTTTTAAATACTTTTTTCATCTCCTGTAAAATGTAAAAAAATTGTAGTTGCACGGTTTTACGTTTTATATGACGATATGTAAGATTTCTGTTATTCGAACCGAAAAGAAAACTGTTTGAATTTGTTTCTCAGTTTTATAATGCAATTCGATTTTTAGGTTATGGCTGGCTGACTTACTTACATATATGTACATGCATATGTACTTAGATATAACAATCTCAGTTTGCAATGTTTTGACCACTACTGTGTTGTTTTTAGTTCTTTTCTTGTTTTGAGTTTTTGTTTAAGCCGCAATCTGATTTTAAATTTTATTATAATGTATTAAATATATTTTTAATTTAATTAAAATTATTATAAATACATACATAGTAGTTCAAAGAATATTATGAAATTTCCTAATTATTGTGATTCACCAAAATCCTATTTTTTAGTTTCTTAAAAAATCATTTTTTCTGCTTTATTTTAAATAAATTTGTTTACACTGTGCTTGGCAAAAATAAATACATACGACTATATTTTCTACAAAAAACAAACCTCTTTTTTAACAACATAAAAAATATATCATTCTCTTAACCCACGTTTTACAACTTTGAAACTGATAATATCACTCTCACTAATGCTCACAAAACTAATAAATACTAATATGTACTAATTATTAACTGAAACATATTTATACATACATACAAACTATTGTCTGTCGCTCTCTATCTAATTAACATTCTTTGTACCAACCACAACTCACATTTACACAGCTTAGTTTTTTTGGTAACCTCAAAAAATTTCTTGATCAATTTATATATTTCTGGGAAATAAAAAAAATGAATTAAAAATTATATATTCTAACGAAAATTTAAATAAACAATTAAGTAAATATTAAATATACACTTAAATAAAATTGACTTAATACATACATACATACATACATATGTAGGTACTAACAGTAAAAATAAATAAATAATAATAATGATAACAACAACAATAATACTATTTAGCAAAAACTTGTTTTTATATTTAAAGACACTTGACATTTTTAGTTTTTTTAAATTTGTATATTTAATTTTATTTAAATGTCGGTCTAATTCATTTCAAATAATTATTGCTTTTTGTCGCCCGTTTGTCTTTAAATAAAACAAGTTTTTATGTATTACAATTAATAATCGTAAAACTAAATTATAAATAATACAAATTGAAGAAAAAAACGAGTTTTAAAGAAAATAATTTAAAAAATTATAAAGAAGAAAACATATTTTTGGTAATCAATAGGAATACTAAAAAAACCCATACATTTTAAGTAAATAAAATGAACAAAATCGCAATAAATGGAAGTGTGCATAAAAACAATTAAATAAACTGTTTTATTTTTGTTCACAAAATGTTTGTTTGTTTTTTTTTTTTTTTTCTAAGAAAAAGAAAATGATTTTAGATTTAATACGAACTCCGCGAATCTCACTAAGGAAATTATTTTTGATAAACTTTGGAAGGTTTTAAATATGTATGGATGAATATTGTAAAGCAGATATTTTTGCTATCAATTTGGTGAAAATTATGAACGGTTTTTTTTTCTTTTAACCATTTCATGCACTTGCTGTGTTTGTGTCAAATAACACTTTCGGAGAGTACAATTTTTATTTAAGCAAAATTTTGCAAACAGTTTGCGGTCCACGCACCAAAATTAAAAAAAAGGGCACTACGCAACAACTCAGAAATTTTTCGCACAAAACATTTAAAAAAGCACCCAAAATTGTGCGAAACGCACCAAGTTGACAACGCTGGTTAGCTAACCTATACATATATGTATGTTTATGCGGCATTTAATTGTTTGCTAATACAAACTCCTCAATAGATCTTTACCTTTGCAACAAATGAAATATAGTTCACTTTATTTCCAATGGACTATAGACATTGTTGAAAATCAGAGTTTAAAATAAGTTTTTTATTACTATTTATTATACAACCGACTACTGAGAAAATATGATCCTTTTCCATTTTTGATAGTAGAGAAACTAAAAATATTTACCTGATAAGAAATACATTTACAGTTTTCTAAAAAAAAAATGTTATACAGTCGAACTTCCATAACTCGAACTTCTCTAACTCGAATTTTCTCTAACTCGAACTAATTTGGTTGGCAGTAGCGATAAAAGAACAAATCACATACAACTTTCCTTCCGTAACTCGAACTTCCATAAGTCGAAGTTCTCCATAACTCAAACAAAAAACATACACATGAACTCTATAACTCGAAGAATTTTGCTTGTTTGAACGGTTTTTTGTTTTTTTTTTAGTTATGGTTTGCTTGTTTTACTCTCTTTTGTTGTTTGTATGTATGGTTTGTATATTTTACATACTATTTTTTTTATATTTTTCGGGGAATTACAAATTTATTTCTTTTTATTTGCGTAACTATCAGTTCTATGCATAATTCGGGCTAGATGATAAATGTTGAAATGGATTTTTTTTATTATTATGGCAACTAAACGTGTTTTAAAATGCTTATCAATTAAAGAAAAATATAAACATATAAAAGACGTCGAAGATGGATTAAAGAAAAAGGAAGCAGCTGATAAATATGGTATTCCGGCAAGCACGGTCTCAACAATTTTCAAAAATAAGAAATTAATTATCAACTCGTTTGAATCTGGATTTCGTTTATGTACTAAAAGAGTTAAGACGCCAAAATTCCAGAATGTCGACAAAGCAATCATAGATTGGTTTTCAGCAACTAGAAGCCAAAACATGCCTAAGTATATCTGGTGCAATATTATGCTTGTTCTTTTATATTCTTAAGTATGTAGTTTTCCATTAGAGGCTATTTTAAATAAAAATACATAATACAAAAACCTTTTATTATATTTTGACAAAAATTCTGTAACTCGAAGTCTCCGTAACTCGAAGTTTTTTTTGGGATAATGGTGATTCGAGTTATGGAAGTTCGACTGTACTTGCAAACTAAATAAAATATTAAGTAGCTTAGACGCCACAAATACCTGCATACTAAAATTTTTTAATAGCACACAAAATGAAAATAAATTCTCTGTAATATATTTTGCTCAGCAAAAATTTCTTGTCAACGAAAAATTTCTATCCACACAAAAATGTGAAAAAAGACATAACAAAATGTTTCTTTCAAAAAATATGACGCTATAAAAAATACAACTTCGACTATTATGACAAACATGCCGATCTTAAAATGAGTAATATATAAAAATTTTTCTCTTTGCATTAACAAATATCAAACCAAAAAATTACTCAAAATATTCTTCGATTCAAGAAAAAAATATTTCTGAACGACAAAAAAATATGTGTTGAAAATAGTAGATTCCAAGATGGCTTTAAAATAAAATTAAAAATTGAAGTTTTTCGTGTTTCTTTTCCATTTTTCAATGGACTATAGCCATTATAGTTTTTGTTAAAAATTAGAGCAAAAAATATTTTTTGTTTTCTTGAATCTCCTGTACTTTTAATCAATTTTAGGCGAAAATTTTATAAATAGTGATTTTTTTGCAATTTTCACAAGACTATTATAGTTTTTGCTCAAATATACAGAAAAAAATATTTTTCGTTTTTCTAATTTTCTGCAATCGATATTACTACAAAAAAGGATTGTTCACACAAAATATTAAAGTCATTGGACTTTTTTTAGGCAAAAATGTAATAAATATTGATTTTTTCATTTTTTGCAATTTTTTTTAGGGTGGTGTTGGCTGAAGTGGTTAGCGCGTTGACTACTAAGCAAGCAATGACTTGGGGCCTGGGTTCAAAGTTTGAACCCCGGCCAGAGCAAGTCAGTCAACATCATCCGGCAGCGATTTATGATGTTCCAAGCAAATGTACACAACATCTCCCTCCTTCGTCGGTTAGCAGAAACATCGGCAAAGTAAAACAAAAAATTCCTGCTTATACAGCTTAACAAAGTTAATGCGTCTACTTAACACCAGAGGCGCCTCAACACTACTATAAAAAATTATCATAACGTGCAAAGCAGAGTTGTAAAGGATTTAGAACATCTAAATTTTCAAATTTCTAAATTTTTGTTTTATTTATTTATTATAAATATATGATGTATTATTTAATTCAGGGAAGCAAGCAATAAGACCACCAAACCTCGTCAATTTGAAATAATGATAGAATTTATGAATAAGCATAGCCAATTGGAAAGAGGCCATTTGAAAACACCAAATGACGTCAGTCGGCAAATACTTTGTGGCAAACGTTAACTGAAGAACTAAATATCAATGGACCACCTATTAGAGAAGCTGCAGGATGGAAAAAAATATGAAATATATAAACCAGTTCAAAAATATTTGACTTCAACTTTAATTTCAATAGGTTTGGGCCGATTTTAAAGTACACACCAAACAGAAGCTTAGACGAAATAAAACCGATATTGGCGGCACTGGCGGTGGCCCATCAAGATATAATCCACTGTCTTCCAGAATCCATTTTTATTATTTTTTTCTTACAGAATTTCCTAAATAAATTTTATAAACAATTTTCACAGCCAAACACAAACAATTTATTTATTTTTAATTTGACGTTTGTTGACACTGACGTTTTTTTAAGCAGCGTTGCCACGATTTGAAATAAATTGCGAATGCGATTGTGAAAGTCTAACAGAATACCAATTTTCTTTCGCATCACATTTCATTTGCGCATCGCATTGATTTTCGCATCGCAATTCACAATAAGCCTCCAGTAAGTGGATCAAGAGAACTGGTAGTTAACAACTCCCCTTCGATGCCAAGGCACGGATCGGTTCACTTACGCAGTACATGCATGGATGGTCTAACCCCGTACGCGCCAATTCGTGGGAATTACATGGATAAAAAATCCAAACAAACAAACAAACCTACTGCCCTGTCGCTAAGTAGGGATAGCCGGGTACGCCGGCTGAGAAAACCTCTGCTGCGCCTAGAGTATCCAACCAAACATCTGGTAGTATGCCGGCTGCAGTCAAACCAGCTGTGCCAAATGCACCAGCAAATCCAAGAACTAAAAGTGCGCCGTATGGACTTGCTCGTTGTGCTAAATGGGGATTGATCTGTCCAAGGCTGCTTGACGTATACCTGCTCAATACCAACCAGGTCCAGGAAACCTCGCCACAATTCACGGTCCAGAGCCTTGTAAAACTGGTTTCCTGCACGGACGAGAGGTCGGTCACCAACCTTAAGCTGTTGATCGAGTCTCTTGGAGAAGTGTGGCCTGGTGCGAGGTTGGAACTGGTCCCGGTCAACGAAATTACTCGTAGACCGAGAGCAATTGCGACCGTTCCGTCAGAGCCACATGATCCAGAGGCTATCCTGGGAATCTTCCGTCTTGCAAATCCTTATCTACCAACCAACGATTGGAAGGTGGTCAAGGTTTTTGGGACGGAAGGTGTGCGCGTGATCGTTGTCCTGAACAAGGAGACGTTGCCTCTACTTCGGGACAGACGGGACCTGGGGGGTTATTCTAGATTGCGATACGATAGCAAATGCGATGCGAAAGCTATCTAATTTACATTGCTTTCGCATCGCATTTGTTTACGCATCGCAATCCAGAATAACCCACCTGGTTTTCTACGGATTTATGGGAATCAGGCTCTGTGTTTACCGCGGTGATGGCGAACGCGATCCCGATAACCCTAGCGGCCAAGCGAAGGAGCTTCAAGGCAAAATACTTGGACTCAGCACCACTGGCTACAGGCTTCTGTATGCAACAAAAACATGTAACAATGACATAAACGTTCGATGCTGTATCTTAGCAAAAGCAAATCTCAACATCTTCATTCTCTCCGATTTTAGTGATGAAGACACTGTAACTGCAGCATGGCAGCCAGGGGGAACCACCATATGGATTATCTCCTGCTACATGGCACATGACCCACCAACCAACACATAATCTGGTCCACAAGATGGCAAGAAATGCCAACATGAAAGGCATACCTATACTGATGGGTGCGGAAGCAAACGCACATCACCATATCTGGGGTAGCTCAGACACCAACGAAAGAGGTGAGTGTCTATTAGGTTTCATTATAGATAAAAACCTATTAGTGGATCTAATCAAAAATAATCAAGAAATCTAATCAATTATTTTTTTAATTAGTTTTGATTAGTTTTAATTAGAAATGCTAATCGTCACTAATTGTGATTATATTTTTGATTATTTCTAATCTAATCAATTAGTAATCGTCTAAAATGGCTAACTAATCATAATTAATCAATTTTTCATCTAACTAATGCATTTAAGGAAGCAACAAGAATATCTTACAAACCTTCCGTACAACGCAAAAATAGCAAACCACCTTGGTGGTCTGCCAGCCTGGCGGAGTCTCGCAGGAGCTGCCGCAGACCCTTCAATGGGGCTAAAAGAACAGGAAAGTGGGCTCTTTACAAAGCCTCACAGAACAAATGCAAAAATCAAGTTAGAAACGCAAAGTGTAACTCCTGGAAATAATTCTGCAGTAATGTGAAATCTCTCTCCGACACTAACAGGCTGCGTAAAATTCTATCCAAGCAACCCAAAAGGGGGAAAAGTCTCGCACTCGAAGGTAAAGGGCTTTAGACCTATCAGCCCTACTTCTTTTCTTTTAAAGACTCAAGAGAGACTGATTGACGTTCACATTAGAACTATGACAATCGACAGTGATCTTTTATCAGCCAATCAACACGCCTATACCAAAGGGAAATCAGTTGAAACGGCACAGCATTCGCTCGTAGGACACATTGAAGGGTCACCCGAGCATAAGCCCTAAAGGGATAAATTGGACATTTGAAACGGTAATTAAACCAACACTTTTCTACGGTATAGAAATCCGGTGGGAAGCACTAGACTTGGCGACAAACCGAAAGCGAATAGAGAGGATTCTTCGTTTAATGGCAATCATGATAACTGGTGCCCTTAGAACCAAGTCTACAAAGGCTCTTTTCGCTATGCTGGGCTGCCTTCCGGTTAATCTGTTCGCTAGGAAGTTAGCACTACGCACTGCAGTACGACTGACTACAACTGACGCATGGGGCCTTACGAGTGTTCACTGATAGTTCCAAACGGTGCTCTAGAGTTGGCGGAGGTGCATTGAGGAATTCGGGATCAGGATTTCATTCAAGCTCCCAGATGAATGTAGCATCTTACAAGCAGACATATACGCCATCAAAAAGGCAACTAACCAAGCCAGTTATATTCCTCTGCCGCCGGAACGCCGCCCTCGTGATTGACGGAATTAAGGTAGAGTCCGCGAACACTAAGATACCTACCACCATGTTACATATGCTACATGCTATCAGCGATAAGTATGATCTAAATAAAGAGCAGGAGCAGCTTGAATCCATTCTATTTTCGGCCAAAGCACACATGTAATTCATATGAAACATGAGCGGCCCATAAAACAACTATTAATCAAGAGGTAGACGATCAATTGAGCAACACATTGACGAACTTGATACCATTGAAACAAAAAATTTTTGCGCCTGTTGTCCATCCATCACCTCGTGCACCTTTCTGTATTTTTTATTTTTTTTTTTTTTTGATATTATCATATAGTAATATAGTATATGACATATGACAGTTTTATAAAAATTAATCTATGTTTGACGATACGTTAAATAACACTGGTCAAATGGTTTGATATGGCTGCTGATAACTTGGAACATGGAGGCACAAAAAATCCGATTTCTTATAGGCTGGTCTAATCCGTATAATTTCAACTTTAATAGTTTTTTTTTTTTGTTTTTTTCGTTTTTATTAATATTATCCATAAAATAATAATAAAATGTTAAAAGTTTAACTATGTGCTTAAATTCTAATGAAAAAAGATGTATACATAGAGAATATGTATGTATGTAAATTTTATGCAGGATTTTTTGTTTTTCTTATTTTTTTATTTTAATTTTTAAATTTGAATTTTTTTTATTTTATTTTGTTTTTAATTGTTCTGCGGTCTGGTTTTAATTAATATTGAATTATCTTTGTTGTTGTTGATGTTGTTGTGTTGATTGTAGCAATTTTAATCTTTAATTCAACTTTTCCGTTTTCCGTAGTAGTTTAAGTTTATTTTACTGTTTTTGTTGTATCTATTGTGTGTGTATTTTATTGTTTTTCCTGTAAAAATTTGGAATAATTTATGCTGTGGACTATTCTTACTTTGTTTCTTTTCTCTTTGAAAGGAAGAAAAAGTAGAAAGTGTAGAACAGTTAGATGATGAATTTATTTAAAAATTGTTTTTTAAGGTTCTGTTGTAAGGGTTGGGTATGGTTTTATTTTTGTTTAATTTTTTGTTTTTTCTTTCTTTCTTTACGATTAATGCTAATTGTTGATTTTTGTTTTACTCAAACGTATAAAGTTATTTAAAATTTAATTTTGTTTTTAATGTTTTGTTAAATTGTTTATCGGTTGCTGTTTTCTTTATGTACAATTATAATTCATTTAGGATTGCTCGTCAACTAGGAGCATAATTTGTTGGGTAGCGGCCGGAGCCGGATTTCTTGTACATTCAACTTGATGGGCATTCCAATCTTTTCGCTGACAAAATTCGGAACAATAGGGAGTTTTTCGGCATAATGAACATTCAGCCAATGCTTCACGATTACAATTAGCGCACTAAAAAGAAAATAAAACAATGTTTTAATACAAATTATGTACATACATAATAAAATTACAAATTCGGACATATACCCTAAGACTTGTTGAACTTTTCTCTTAATTAACACTGATCCTATGAACATGCAATGTATGCATGTGTAAGTAAACACTGCGAATTACTTCAATAAGGCATTTAATTTGATGGAATTTTGAATTAGTATATCTTGTAAAGCATAGATCGGAAAATTGAAAAACTTTGGCTATATAAAAACTATAAAACAGTTTTATTGTTATTTAGGGGTTTCTATTTATATTTCTGCTACTTGGAGACGGCATTCCGTCCACCAAATTTTAAAATTTATTACTTTGCTGAAGTGTTAAGAGTTTTTGCACCTCATGATATGTCATTTGCTTCAGCAAAGTGTCGCAACTCAACGCACATTCCAAAATCACGGCTGATACATATGTGTGCAATTGTGAGTAAATAAAGTCACGTAAAGAGAATAAGAAGAAGACTTGCCCTGACAAGGGATCGAACCCAGGTCCTTTATCATGGTTGGCTTAGTAGTCAACGCGATAACCACTTCAGCCAACACTACCCACAGGAACGTAAGGAACCTAAAAGTCGCTTCGCAGCTGTCGTATAATTCCAGTTTCTCCATGTGACCGCATGCCTAAGATAAACGTCAGTACCTAACTTACGGTCTAACATGACAGTGTTCTTCACACCGTGTGAAGCTATCGCTCTGGTCGGCATCAGTGATTTAACCAACACTTGACATAAGCTGTCATCGAATCATTGCACCATTGAGGGTAGCACAATGACCACCAGCATATCAATCGCGAATGGTACAAGGTAAAGTAAGTCGAATATACGAATATCACTTCTCTAACCTCCAATTGGCATTCATAAGTGAGTCTTACCGGCTACCATGGCACCAGTGTATGATTACAGAACTTAGATGCCTGTTTACCATCTAACAGACTACCGTAGGATTACCCTACATCCTTTTATATTTTATATACATTCCCGTTGCTCTGTTGTTTCATATATTAGTTAGTAGTGCCACATAAAGCTTATGTACAGTACAGCAGCAAGGTGTGTTTAGTCGCCAAGATGTTTAACTGTGCCGTAGCCCCTGTGGGATATTTCATAATACAGTATGACAGCAACTCCAAATATTAAACGACAATTCATTACATATTTCAATCAATAATAGTGAGGATATTGAACAAAACGGATTCTAAGCTGATATACTGGCAAAAAGCTTGGCATGCTGGAAAATAACTACATTAAAGTAGGAAAACATGGAACTGATTTGTTCTGCTGAAAATATTTGAATACGACTAGGTGCAAAAGATCAGCCAAAAAAAAAAAAAGCCTGAAATTTACTGGTGGTATGATGAAATGTCTAGTTTGTCTAATGTCTAGAACAGTGTCGGGCGCACACATACTCTCTTATATGTTTTGGTATGGGAAGCAGCAAAAAAACGAACGACCGTCAATAATTATACACTCGAAAAATTTTTCTGTTGCCAAAAGTAAAATACATTTCTTGCCTTTTAGTATTTTTATTTGATTTGAATTTTTTTTCAATAATACTTTTTATGTTAATATAATAATAACGAAAACAATATTCATTTAATAATAAACTAGTTACACAACGAATGAAATAAAATATAATATTTAATAAGTAAAGAAATATCGAGAAAACATAATAAATACTAATAAAATTTATTAAAAACGAAGCCCTCAAGCTTGATAATTTATTAAATTCGATAATTAAAATAAAAAGATCGAATAAAAACAAAATTATAAAAAAAAAATCATTTTCCCACTCTTCATTAAACATTTTGCTTTGAGTGTAAACAAAAAATTATAAGCGAGGTCTTCCTCAAACAAGTGCTGATCAGCGACTGGTTTGATTTACTTTGACGAAATGATAACAAAGCAACAACCGAACGTTAATTCTCATAAGCTACACGAAGATGCTTATAGTATACGTGTGTCGACGTCGCGCAAACAGAATTTTCTTGCTAAGCACGCGTGCTTAGCATTTCAAAAATCGCCCGACACTGGTCTAGAAAGAGGTATACGAGAATGTGAGGAAGTTTAGAGAACAGCTTGCACCCCCAAATGTATAGGGATTGAAGAAAAACGCTAAAGATTATAACCATGAAATTCTCTCCGTAGTCAATAGATGAGTCAATCCTTAAAGGGATTTGAGATTATTTCCTTCTCCAAGTAAAAATTACGACATGGAACACAATTACCCAACTGCATTTTCAAAATTCCAATAAGATGATACAAATAGATGATAAAAATTCTAATAAGTGATACGTGAGCCATCCAAAGGAATAGATGGAAAAATATTACAGAAGAGTATTGTATTGTTATAAACTAATCTTAGACATAAATAACGTGCTTAAAGCGGCAAACTGGGAACATGTTTATATTTTCCGAAAGGTTTATGACACTGATAAAGGTTCTTAAATTCGCAAGATCACAAGGGGGCTGCCTCGAAGTTTAAGTACTTAGCTCAAAATTGCGGAACGTAATTTATGATGGATAGTAGGTTTCGCAGACGACATTGGTTTGTTACACTCCGGTTCAATTACATATTTAAAGGCATTAAAAATTCCATGTTCAGCAGCATTTATAGTTTGCAATTTTTAACCGATTGCAGAATTTTAAAATGGAAATGGAAGCTAGACATCTTGAGATATAAAAAAAATCATGACAATAGTGGTTTCTTAACTAAAGAAAATTTTTGAAGCAATTTATAAAAAAAGTCCAAAAATGTGCTATTTTTTATTTTTTATTAAGATGTAATAAATTGTAATAAACTAAAGCTCCCTACAAAAAATCATCCCTTACTTTAAAAATAATAATATTCAAGTTAACCAGAAAAAATATTACATTTTTGGACTTTTTTTGATAAATTGCTTAAAAAAATTGTCATGATTTTTTGGAATGCCTTTTCATGACCTGCTCGACGAACAATCCCATAACTGTACTACCAAGCATTATCTTACATTTACCGAGACACTCAACAGAAAACAATTTCATAACAAAGAGAACATTCAAGAGGACATATGTGTAGTCGCAACCGGTTAAATTTTATGTGAGATCATGGAAATTCTCGCCATAAACATGGAATACATTGACTTTTTAACAAATTCAGTTTTTATGTGCAGAAAATAGCAAAATTTTAAAGAAATATTTGAGTTTTGTGCTTTATAGTGCGTTTTCACCTACGTGATTTGCGCCAAATCATCTCATTTGGTCAAAGAGATGATTTCCCATACATTTTTCATATGAGCAAATTATCTCAAATGACTTAATTTCCTCCAAATTACTTCGAATATTGTATATGCAAGACTGCGCGGCTGCTATTATTAGAAATGCAACCTTGGGGCATCCATTATTAGTGACTTGCAAATCCGAAAAAGTGACATTTAAGTACGAATAAAAAATGGCGCCTTGGTACAATAATATTGTTATTATTATTATTGTAAAAAATATTTGTGATTTATCAACTAGAAATAAGCATCACCGGTAAGTTATTTTTTGTATTTATTGTAGTTTCAATGCATAAGGTTATCTTCCATTTTTATAAATTTTTTTTATTTTGGTACTTAAAATTTTTTTTATGCTAAAAAATAAATAATAAACAACACAAACGTCAAATTGATTTCGAAAATTCGAACACCAAATTACTTCAACATATAATGGAAACACTTCGAGATGATTTGTTCAAATTATCATAATTTGCTCATAGTGGAAACGTACTATTAGAGTAAATAGAAATCATTCGACATGCTTTAAATGTTGGCTTAGAGCCAATGCGAATTGACATCCAGGTGACGGTACTACAGCAGCTAATTATTTTTTTTTCTGCTCGTATTTGGATCACAGACATGTCAAACTCAAAGTAAATAATATTTTAAAAAATGGTTGTTCAAATTTTTAACTTCTCGTAATAAAAAATCGGAAAGTTTTTATCAGATTTCAACGTTTTAATGCCATAGAAATCTATGTTCGATGTAGAATGATTTGCGTTTAACTTATAACAGATTTTATTTAACTGATTATTTGTTTACAGGTGCAGAAGATTAACAAATAAATAAAATAGATGGTTAGAAGATCAGTTATTTTTCGTTTACCATTCCAGTATTATTGATCGTTCGATATCATGAGTCAAGCCAACACGGCCTGATGTCCGCGTGGACCACAATTTTGCCCTGACCAAGGATCGAACCCATTTTATTAGTCACGGTTTGCTTGTAGTTAACGAGTTAGTTTCCGAGTGCTGGTTCGAATTAAAAAAAAAATAAGCAACCCCCTGTCTTTGCCCTGCTCTCTCTATCTGTGGATAACGTTGAAAAATTTAGTAGTTCTGTGACATTAGGCAGATAAAAATCGTTTAACATGTTTCCGGTATTGATAGTTTACGAATTACGGCCATAATATCGAGGCATCAGATCCACAAAGGATTTTAAAAAATTGATTTTATAGTGATCTTAAATTAAATTCGCATATATTAAAAATAAAACAACAGTTAAATGCAAAAACAAAATACCTTTCAATGAGCTAAATCTATTCATTGTGCTCTCTTCTCTTTTGTTCCTATAGCATTCCTATAACTCTCTAACGTCCAAACATGCATGTTTTGTTTTTTATTTTTTACTTAAATGCAAGCTTAATACGTGTGCATGTATTGGTAGCAGCTTTAGACGCTTATATCTGCCAAAATACTGAACCCATAGTAACCTGCAAGACTTTGTTCACTTCTACAAAAAATTATTTTTAAAAATTTTTTTAAAGGCTATTTTTATGCTTTGTAATTCACAAAAATATATTTGTGAGTTTTTGTATAAATAGATGAGCTATGGAATTTTTTTAAACATAAAGGGTAAAACATCTACTGATGAATTGGTATAGCTACCAACGAAATATATATCTAGATATTGCTAACCCGCAACAAATAAATAAAATATAAAACATAAATACTTGAGTACATGCTCAAATAAATGTAAAAATTTTGTAACGGGGAGATTTGCTTTTCATTTTTGCCTTATAAGATACTTTTAATGGCAACCAGCGGTTGTCTAATTGTATAGGTGTAGAAAAGTAAACACATTCATAATGGAAAATTATTGTTGTGTGTGTTTGAGAAAAATTTTTTAAATGCTATTTTTATGCTTTGTAATTCACAAAAATATATTTGTGAGTTTTTGTATAAATAGATGAGCTTTGGAATTTTTTAAACATAAAGGGTAAAACATCTACTGATGAATTGGTATAGCTACCAACGAAATATATATCTAGATATTGCTAGCCCGCAACAAATAAATAAAATATAAAACATAAATACTTGAGTACATGCTCAAATAAATGTAAAAATTAAATAAATATATATTATTTCATTATTTTATCCAACATTTCGCTGGTATTTTTAGATTTTGTTTATAAAAAAAAATGCTAAAATTATGGAAATTTGTAAAAACTTTAAAGGCAACATACAGAGTGTAATATTAGCTCTGTTTCTTTACTTTTTGGGCAAAGTTTGGTAAAATGAGCGTAAACTATAATTGCTCTCAATTAAGAGAAAAAAATTCACAAATGTACGGGAACGCTGAAAACCAAATTTGTTGCCCAAAAGTTTGTATGTAAGTGCTGTGAAAGTAAACAAAAAGACTAAATACTAACTAACAAGTAGTGAAAGCATTTCCACATGAGTACTGACGAGGCTTTGTTTCTATTCGGCCAGTGACAGACGTATTGATTTTAAATTCGTAGAATGTTACTTTATTTATTATTTGTTATAACATTTATCAGGAGAAAAAATTTGCTAGTATAGACCGCAGTTTGTTACTCTTATAACATCGTTATCAGAAAAATTATCAGAACAACGATGTCAGACATCAAATGTCATTTTCCAATATGAAAAAACGAGACAACAAACAAAAGCTATTTGCTGTCTCTGCCACTCCACCTTAAAATTGTGGTAAAACAGCACATGAACATTTACTAATATTCCCCACATAGAAAAAAATGAGCAAATTTAGTACTGTTATTCTGCTGGCGCTATGTTAATGTTATAACAAATAATAAGCTAATGTAGACTGCGAGTAAGAAAGCCAAAATATGTAAAAATATAATGTCGTCTTTAATTTAAAAAAAAGCTATAATTTTGAATAAAAATCGATAAAACTTTAAGGAATGAGAAAAACAAAACGTTGAAAATAGTGAAAATAGCAAAAATTCGAAACAACTAAAACTACAATTGACATTTTTTTGTTTTCGAATTACACATCAACTAAATATTTTATCTGCCTGTAGAAGCTCAGTATCAAGCATTTGGTCAATATCAAAACCGATAACATTCGTTTTTGTGTCTCATCTAAGACTAACACTAAATATAGTTTGAACATAAAATCCTCAACGGTGAATTTCATAATATCAAATTATTTCAATTTATTTATTTTAAATTTAATACAAAATTGGGTTCCTATTGTCTTATTTTTGAGTGGAAAAGTTACAAACTTTAATAATAAATTTTACAGTAAAACCGCATGTTAAACTAATTAAATAAAAAGATTGTTATATAAAATAAAACATATACATACATATTTTATAAATAAAACAAACATACCTTTTTAGCTGATATAACTTCGTTGCCATGTAATGCACCCGCTATATTCGGATCATCAATATCTGTGTGAACCTGTACGCGCATTGCTGCCACCGCAGCATCACGTTCTTTCTGTAGTATTTCGATTTTACGATCATACGTATTCTTAAGATCGGTCAGAATACGTTTAAAATCATTAGTGGCTTTGACCATTGTGCAATAAACATTTTCTAGTGTTTTCATTGTCTGACTATTGTCTAACAATGCAATTGGACCAGGATCGTTTATATTCACTACAAATGTTTCTCTATCGTATGCATTACATATTTGTGTTTGATCTACTAGCTCTGTTGATGTGTCGAGGCTATCGTTAAGTGTTGGCCACGGTTCGTCCTTGGAGGTAATGTTATCTTCCGTTAAAAACATATTATTATCATCTACTACCGTTGTGGTATGTTGTTGTGGTTCAATGTGATTTATAATGTTGTTGTTATTACTAATATTGATGTTGTTGTTAGTATTACGTTTACGTTTTGGACCACCGGCCTCACCATCATTATCTGTCTGATTTCGCTTTCGGCGTTTGTATGGTGTAAATAGGCGTACCGGTCCCGATGCTGTTTTTTTTAATAAAAATTGAAAAATTATTTAAAAAAACAAATTTTTATATATTTAAATCATTAAAAAAAGCAATAATTTTGTTATGACTAAATTTAGGACTAAGGTTTACGACTTTTCACTTTTATTATCCCACATCAATGACTAATCTTTTTTTCTATTATTTTAAAACTGAATACTTTTCGTTTAGAGACATACATTTGTATGTAATTCAAGAATGTTCAATTTGAATTTAACAAACTCATATTAAACAAAATATTTTTTTTTTTTATATTTTTATTACGAATAAACGTAATTATTATTCGAACTTATATCGATGTGCATATGAAAAGTAATATTATCAGGCTCAAGTTCAGTTTTATTGAATTAATGAAAATTCAAAATTACTAAGAGTTTTTTTATGAAAAATATTATTATTTATATCCAATCAGTGTTTAGCAGAACGTATCAGTGCCGATTTCAAGGCCACAACACCTCTTCAATTGTCCATCTTTACAATTTTCGTAAAGTGGATACTAATGGGGAAGAATATCAACTACTTAACTAAGTTATCAACAGAAATGGAATACGAGAATTAATTCAATAACTCATACATCCTTAATAACAAGGGTCACAGTAATATGTGAATTTCCCTAATATAGAGTAAAAACAACAAAAACGTTAAATTACAAAGTAGAATAATTTGATGATAACGGACTATGAGTTTGTGTTGATTATTAGTAATTTCCAACCAGTGATGGGTAAAAAAAAAATAAAAATGAATTAAATTAATTCTCGTATTCTATTTCTGTTGAAAACTTAGTTAAATAGTTGATATTTTTATTAATTCAATAAACAAATTTTTGAATTTGTTTTTGTTTCAAATGTAATTGTTCGAAAGAAAGAACTTCTTCGATATCGGCGAACAGGCAATTAGTCTTGATAATTTGTAAAAATTGTATAAATGAAAAATTAATTGAGAAATTTTACATGAAATTTGCAAACAGATGATATTATTACTCACCCGCTTCATCGTCACAACAAACGGTACAACTACAATTGGTAGCATGTGGTGTCAATGTACCCTCATCAATTAACGACTGCAGCGATTTGCCACCATATTTGATAGAACGTTTCCAATCCTTACTTGAGCCACGACCACATGTCTGCTCAAACTCGCTGGGCGTCAGCCATTTGTCTTTGTACTTAACACACCGACCACGACCGCCCGAGCCTAACTTACTGCGATATAGCTCGGCACTTGTGGTCTTGCAACGTATGGGAAATATTTCCATTTGCGACGTTTCAGTCCAACTCACACCGGACGCAGAACCGCAACCAGAGCCAGGCCCATGCATCATTTGGTCTCCGGTAACGGTACTGTCATGACTGTTGTTGCTACCGGAGCCATCATGGTTCATTCCACCTGCATCATTTTGCTGATGCTGCTGTATTACGATGGTTTTAAGGTCACCACCAACACTGCCTACTACCGCACCACTGGATATATATCCATTGTTGTCTACGCACAGCATCTGTTTGAAATGCGGTAAATGATCGGGTGAGATGACATTGAAAGCAGTTCCGGCAATCATGGAACCAATTGGCAGGGAAACGGGTACGGAAACAACATTGCCACCGCTGCCACCACTATTTTCATTTGATGATGTTACCATATGCACTTTGGTTTCCAGCTAAGCACGGTTATTACCAGCCAGAGAATTACCAGCAGCACCAGGATTAGCAGCAATAGAAAAAGAACAATTCAATAAATTGCAACACACCACACAGCACACAGCATAAAATTCAACATCAGTTGGAAAATGTTTTTAGTATTAAGTTTTTATTTTCGATCGTTGTCAATGGTTGAGGAGAAGAAATTACATGAAAAACACACAAAATGAATAAAATAATAACAAATAAGAGAAATTGCAAAATCAAAACAAAAGCAATTAGAAGTAGGAAAAAAGCACACAAATATTAATTAATAGAGAAATTTTTGGAAATCAAATGAAAAAAACCACATACAAAAAATATGTACACAATATTTTGTGTACAATACACACGCACACGATAGGACATATGATTGGTATGTTGGAAGACCTTTCAGGCGCTTAACGCACTTCGAACCCAGGCCTCTACTTAATACCAATTGTCATCGTTGTCAATTTTCTTTGCAGCCACTGGGCAATAGCCGAGTTTATGAGGCGCCGTGGCGCACTTTGCACTAAAGCACTTGCAACACAATATAATTTCAGTAGTATTTATTTTATTTCTTGTATTTGCTATTTTCAATTTACATACATATTTATCATTTGTGTTTGGGTTGTTTTTAATTTTTTTCTACTTGATAACTTGAAATTGTTTTTAGTTTATTTATTTGTTGTTACGCACCTGATGGCCGGACCTTTCAAGAATGACTTCTTCCTTTACTATGTCACGCGCTTCATCACTGAGAACTGCCAATTCTTTAACATCACGTATTCTACTTAGATGCATTTCAGTGGAGTCGTGGTCCATATCTTGTTCTGGAGTTTTGACACTGTCTGCTTTTTTCCTGCTTTGCAATAGCTAACAAACACACACAAAATCACAAAATTTTCTAAATTGCCGTGCTATAAAAAAATATTTTAGGCGGTTTTCACTCCAAGTTTTTGCTAACCAATTTCAATTCGGCACTTAAAACCTATCTTGCAAATTTATGTTTTTCAACAGTTTTGTTCTGAATATTTTATTTGAACAAATAAATCACATTTTGCTTATAAATAAAATTTTTTTAGAAAAAAAATATTAACTTGAGATGTATGACATTTGTGATAACAACTTTCAATTAACACATTAAAAAATTCTGTTGGTTTATCGAGAAATGTCAAATGACAGCAAAAAAGCTTTTTCACTATTAACTTTCTGCAGGGCTGTATTTAGCAAGTAGCTATTAGTGCACTGTGAATCCAGAAAACAGGGGTGCTTAAAGCATATGATAGCTGAAAATAGAAACAACAATAAAAAATAAATATCAATTGGAATAGAAAAATATAAGAAAATTATTATTTATTGGTGCAATGTTGGCTGATGTAGATGTTTTTATAACCAATTATACCATAGTGGATCCAGAAATCTATCAGCTTTGGATAGAGGGTTTTTCCTGTAAGTTACATACACATACCTATATAATTTTGTTTAAACAAAGTCTAGAAAATACATACAACATGATTGGACATTTTAGCAACTGAGGCTGTTTGTTACTTGAAGCAAAAAGGATTTGGGCATTCCATGGGTGTCCATTTGGATTTAATCACTTCCGATGTTCTAGATCACTATCGGACTTATTCCTTAATTGAGCGGCTTATGCATGCTCCTGTGAAACTTTTGGAACAATGTTGTTTCCAATTGGAACCGGAGACCAGGGATTTGATAATCGAAAAGTAATGTGTCTGAATTTTATTTATGTAAACTATAGTTTAAAGTATGTACATAAGTATCTATATTGCTCCATTTTTTTCTTTGTTTGTTTAAAGATATTATTCTATTGATGACAGCGTAGCCAGAGAAATATTAGGCAAAAAGTTGTCATCTCGTTATCGCAAAGACTTAGATGAAGTGGCCGAGAAGACTGGGGTAAAATTAAAGTCATGCAGGTAAAGAAATGCACAAAATGAAAACTAACCAGTATATTAGATCTTAATATATTTTGAAATCTTTTTTTTTTCTCAAATATGTATAAATAAACCAATTCTCATTTAAATGTGTGTAAGAGGATTGTAAACTTGGCAAATATTATATATGATATTAACGCGAAAAAACTTGAAAGCATGCCATAAATAAGAGAAAAATACATTTTCCATAAACACAATTGCCAAAACTAAACTTTCTTTTGAGTTGTAAAATTCTTTCGACCATACCCAATAAGGGGCTGTGCACATATTACGTAAACCTGTTTTCAGAGATTTTATACCCCCCCCCCCCCCTTCATAACGCTTTCTACTAATTTTTCGGTGCAAAATTTTCAATCCGTAACAAATATTTAACCCCCCTCCCCCTGGAGCGTTACGTAATATGTGCACAGCCCCTAAGACATACTGCATAAATTTTGGTCGTATTGTAGATCCTGCAAATTCTGTGACTTTATTATTATTTTTATTTGCAGAAGACAATTTGACAATGTTAAACGCGTCTTTAAAGCTGTTGAGGAATTGCCCGGTAATATAACACAAAATATTAAGCAACTGTTTAACATACCTGATGAATTGGCCAAGTAATAGATTTAAATATTTTTCCATATCTTAATAAATAACATTTAATAATTTTCTATTCCTTACTTCCATGTTTCAAAACAAGAAAATATGCCTCAATTGTATTTTTGGCTTGCTTACGTTTTGAAACTTCTAAGAAAAAATTACACTACTTAACGTTTAATGATTTATTTGCCTGCTCCCAGGCTGTAATGATATATTGGACTTATACTTATCAGCATTCGGGTCCTGAATATTATGACACCGAAATGGATAAAGAATTTTTACTGGATCTAAGGGAGTTGAGATGTCTTTTAGATAAAGAAAAGGAAATTAAGCAGTAGGTAGAATAAACATATATTAAAAAAACTCATTTAATTTACACATACATATTTAACAGTTTGGTTTGTTTCCGCTTAAAACCGGTATTATTGGAAAGATCTTTTCATGAATTGGACTCAAATTTCCGGTACTTAATTAGTAAATCATTTCTACTTCTCTATGTTAATTTCTTGAAATTTAGCTCGTACTGGCGTTCTTTAATAAGTATTGCTTGCAACTTACATCGCACACGGGAACTGCGAGATTTATTCGTAGATCTATGTGAAAAGTTAATTGATCCATGGCGTCAAAATGCATGGGCTCTCGATCATGTAAATAAATTTTTAGCTGCCACTACCCAAAGTGTTTTAGATTTGGAAATATCAAGGTGAAAATTATTAAAGTTAATTTTTACTTAACAATTTAATTTTAAAATTTATTTTTCCAGAGATCAAGAAACGCGCTGCTTATGGGATCGTTATATGCAAGTTATTAGTATTTGTTTGGATAAAATGTATCATGTTTAGTTGATTATTTATAAGCTTATTTTCTGAAATCATAAACTGTGTATTTTTTCAATTATTGAATTACAATTTTAATTCGAAAGCGTGCTTCTTGTCTAATTAATATTTTGCTATTTAATATTTCCTAATTAATATTTTAATATCTAGTAACATAAAAGTTTAATTAAAATTTATTATGTATGTAGGTGCAAAACTTCGGAAGATATCACACTCTTAATTTAAAATCACAATTTATTATGCCCATAATGTATCTGAGCAAATTATGCAGAACTTTTAAAACTGTATTTGGTTTATAATTAGTTTATAACCCGTAATTCGTTCCGAAAAAAGCATTTTGGGATGAAACCCCCCTTTTTGACATCTGAAGGATATCAATAACGCAAGTGTCGAAAACATGCCAAAATAATCACGTATTGTGCAGGCCTCTAACATTAAATTTAAATTTCTCTTAACTTTTGCCGACCACTAACATTGAAGTGATAGCAGCTCTAATACAACAAATACAATTTTTGGGAAAATATTACTACCTTGGTGTGGCAACAAAATAGGATGAATGTGGATTTTTATGTACAAGTTTTGACACGGAAAAGTAGAGCAAAATGTAATCTGTTGTCGCAGTGATGCTACCTAGATTAAAACACGCCTAGAATGGTAGGAGTGCATTTAGACCGGCAAATTTAATTTTGTATATCAAAATGAAGTCTGCAAAATTTCAGTTCAGCTGGACGAAGGACAGAGGGGAGAATACTCTCTATTTTTGCCTTTCTTCAAGCTTTGCGTGTCTAAAAGCGGTCTTATGTGGTATAATAAATTGTTTTAGACCCCATTCAGACACGCAAGGATTACATTGGAAATTTTTAAAACAACTGGAAGGAAGACAGAGCTGCGCACACCTTACTAAGGGTCTCCACGTTCAATAAACTTGGAAATAATTATGTTCTCAACTGTCAATTTCTATTTCCGACACCATATGTCCACGTGTGGACCGCCAAAACATTTATTTCAGCATTTATTGAGAAATAGTTGTTCGCACTTATTTTCAAGCAAATATGTTCAACATAAACTGTCAAATTTGGATGTTAGTTTTCTAAAAGATGATTTAATGCGAAGTACATTAAAATAAGAAAGAACTTTACTAATAATACTGATATCCGCAAAAAGATTCCTTTTTTATTCAAACAAACAGTAAGCAATTTGTTCAATTTTCATAACCATTCACAGAAAATTTGTTTAATTTATATTATTCACTCAATACGTGTTCTATAGCTCTCAACATAAGCTTACACATGAACATAATTGTGCTGTTAATCTGCCGACGTTATTTTCTTGTTATGAATTTGCCTTGAATACACATTTAATTTTCTTGTTTCTTTTTAAGAAAACTATTGCGGCTGATTTAACGTTTGTATTCTTTACATGCGTTATAAACACACAAAGTGAAATATTATCTCCGTGAAGAAAACAAGATCTGCATTACCATTAAATTGGCAAGATTTTTTTTGTTTTGTGTACGTGTGAGCACGCTAGTTTTATGAGTGTATGTGTAACAAGATTTTTAATGTTTACAAATATTTCCAAGAACATGTGCGCAGTATGTATATAGTTATGTATATATTTTTATATATACGGAGCTATATTTTTAGCTCCAATAGCACATATTTATTAATAACTCCAAAACTAGGAGGGGTCCCGCCATGGCACTAGGCTCATTTGAAAGGTAATAAAATTTCCAATATTCCAGGATCAATTTTATATTTCAAGAGACTTTCAGAAAAAAGTTTATAAGCTGGCAAGTTTTAAAAAAATTTTAAAATTTTCCTATATTTGTCTAAAAGCACTAAATTTAGTAATGCGCTATTATCTCAAAAACTAGGAGGGGTCCCGCCATGGCACTAGGCTCATTTGAAAGGTAATAAAATTTCCAATATTCCAGGATCAATTTTATATTTCGGGAGACTTTCAGAAAAAAGTTTATAAGCTGGCAAGTTTTAAAAAAATATTTTTATATTTGCCTAAAGGCACTAAATTTAGTAATGCGCTATTATCTCAAAAACTAGGAGGGGTCCCGCCATGGCACTAGGCTCATTTGAAAGGTAATAAAATTTCCAATATTCCAGGATCAATTTTATATTTCAAGAGACTTTCAGAAAAAAGTTTATAAGCTGGCAAGTTTTAAAAAAATTTTAAAATTTTCCTATATTTGCCTAAAAGCACTAAATTTAGTAATGCGCTATTATCTCCAAAACTAGGAGGGGTCCCGCCATGGCACTAGGCTCATTCGAAAGGTAATAAAATTTCCAATATTCCAGGATCAATTTTATATTTCAAGAGACTTTCAGAAAAAAGTTTATAAGCTGGCAAGTTTTAAAAAAATTTTAAAATTTTCCTATATTTGCCTAAAAGCACTTAATTTAGTAATGCGCTATTATTTCAAAACTAGGAGGGGTCCCGCCATGGCACTAGGCTCATTCGAAAGGTAATAAAATTTCCAATATTCCAGGATCAATTTTATATTTCAAGAGACTTTCAGAAAAAAGTTTATAAGCTGGCAAGTTTTAAAAAAATTTTAAAATTTTCCTATATTTGCCTAAAAGCACTTAATTTAGTAATGCGCTATTATCTCCAAAACTAGGAGGGGTCCCGCCATGGCACTAGGCTCATTCGAAAGGTAATAAAATTTCCAATATTCCAGGATAAATTTTATATTTCAAGAGACTTTCAGAAAAAAGTTTATAAGCTGGCAAGTTTTAAAAAAATTTTAAAATTTTCCTATATTTGTCTAAAAGCACTAAATTTAGTAATGCGCTATTATCTCCAAAACTAGGAGGGGTCCCTTCATGGCACTAGGCTCATTCGAAAGGTAATAAAATTTCCAATATTCCAGGATCAATTTTATATTTCAAGAGACTTTCAGAAAAAAGTTTATAAGCTGGCAAGTTTTAAAAAAAATTTAAAAATTTTTTATATTTGCCTAAAGGCACTAAATTTAGTAATGCGCTATTATCTCCAAAACTAGGAGGGGTCCCGCCATGGCACTAGGCTCATTCGAAAGGTAATAAAATTTCCAATATTCCAGGATCAATTTTATATTTCAAGAGACTTTCAGAAAAAAGTTTATAAGCTGGCAAGTTTTAAAAAAAATTTAAAAATTTTTTATATTTGCCTAAAGGCACTAAATTTAGTAATGCGCTATTATCTCCAAAACTAGGAGGGGTCCCGCCATGGCACTAGGCTCATTCGAAAGGTAATAAAATTTCCAATATTCCAGGATCAATTTTATATTTCAAGAGACTTTCAGAAAAAAGTTTATAAGCTGGCAAGTTTTAAAAAAAATTTTAAATTTTCCTAAATTTGTATATACATATAACGTCGCATGGCATCACAAAATAACACAAATATACACATATGGTAGCATGCTAATTTAATTCATGATGGCGGCTTTTCAATACTGTCATTGTAGCGTTTAAAATAAGCATATACTCATGTTATGCGTTTTATTTATAGGAAAACTGAATCGAACATTGACGAATTTGCTTTGTAGTGAAGCAAAGCAAAACATTCGAAAAGCAATTAAATTTAACAGCTAATGTTTGTCATATCTGGGAAAACTTTATGAAAACAACAAAATGTGAGACTGCGGCGAATTACGATATATTGTGAGTTTGCAAGCCAAATTCATGACAGGTATTCTTGACAGCACAGGTTATTATTTTCGCCTTTACTAGTCCTTTGTTTTTGTGCGACAGTACTTTGGTCCACGGCAAATTCATTACTAAGTATATGCACGACTACAACATTTCAACAACAAAACAAACAACAGGCACTTTTTATGTACACGGCGAATTCATATCCTAGTATGTCAAAATTCTCCATGCATAAAAAATTTTATAAAAATGGCGCCAGAAAATATGTACCTAATTTGACAGTGTGGGAAATGGATAAATTCTGCCGAATTCGCCAATGCATCCACCTGGTAATGAATTCGCCTTGCACCAAATTTTATAGTGTGGGTAAAAGGGCTATTAGACACGCATACTTGTCTGCAGACATGTACGATGGCATACCAAAACTGACTGTGAAAAAGCATGTATGTAGAGTACGTCAGACATATACATAAGTTGGATTTCAAAAATTTTTGATTTTCTGATGTCTGTCGAACACCAACACACACACAACATATATGTGTACTGAAGTATGCCGTCAGCGTTCGATAGTGTAATAGCAAAACGCAAAGTATGCCATTGTACATGTCTGCAGACAAGTATGCGTGTCTAATAGCCCTTTTACCCACACTATAAAATTTGGTGCAAGGCGAATTCATTACCAGGTGGATGCATTGGCGAATTCGGCAGAATTTATCCATTTCCCACACTGTCAAATTAGGTACATATTTTCTGGCGCCATTTTTATAAAATTTTTTATGCATGGAGAATTTTGACATTCTAGGATATGAATTCGCCGTGTACATAAAAAGTGCCTGTTGTTTGTTTTGTTGTTGAAATGTTGTAGTCGTGCATATACTTAGTAATGAATTTGCCGTGGACCAAAGTACTGTCGCACAAAAACAAAGGACTAGTAAAGGCGAAAATAATAACCTGTGCTGTCAAGAATACCTGTCATGAATTTGGCTTGCAAACTCACAATATATCGTAATTCGCCGCAGTCTCACATTTTGTTGTTTTCATAAAGTTTTCCCAGATATGACAAACATTAGCTGTTAAATTTAATTGCTTTTCGAATGTTTTGCTTTGCTTCACTACAAAGCAAATTCGTCAATGTTCGATTCAGTTTTCCTATAAATAAAACGCATAACATGAGTATATGCTTATTTTAAACGCTACAATGACAGTATTGAAAAGCCGCCATCATGAATTAAATTAGCATGCTACCATATGTGTATATTTGTGTTATTTTGTGATGCCATGCGACGTTATATGTATATACAAATTTAGGAAAATTTAAAATTTTTTTTAAAACTTGCCAGCTTATAAACTTTTTTCTGAAAGTCTCTTGAAATATAAAATTGATCCTGGAATATTGGAAATTTTATTACCTTTCGAATGAGCCTAGTGCCATGAAGGGACCCCTCCTAGTTTTGGAGATAATAGCGCATTACTAAATTTAGTGCTTTTAGACAAATATAGGAAAATTTTAAAATTTTTTTAAAACTTGCCAGCTTATAAACTTTTTTCTGAAAGTCTCTTGAAATATAAAATTGATCCTGGAATATTGGAAATTTTATTACCTTTCAAATGAGCCTAGTGCCATGGCGGGACCCCTCCTAGTTTTTGAGATAATAGCGCATTACTAAATTTAGTGCCTTTAGGCAAATATAAAAATATTTTTTTAAAACTTGCCAGCTTATAAACTTTTTTCTGAAAGTCTCCCGAAATATAAAATTGATCCTGGAATATTGGAAATTTTATTACCTTTCAAATGAGCCTAGTGCCATGGCGGGACCCCTCCTAGTTTTTGAGATAATAGCGCATTACTAAATTTAGTGCCTTTAGGCAAATATAAAAATATTTTTTTAAAACTTGCCAGCTTATAAACTTTTTTCTGAAAGTCTCTTGAAATATAAAATTTATCCTGGAATATTGGAAATTTTATTACCTTTCGAATGAGCCTAGTGCCATGGCGGGACCCCTCCTAGTTTTGGAGATAATAGCGCATTACTAAATTAAGTGCTTTTAGGCAAATATAGGAAAATTTTAAAATTTTTTTAAAACTTGCCAGCTTATAAACTTTTTTCTGAAAGTCTCTTGAAATATAAAATTGATCCTGGAATATTGGAAATTTTATTACCTTTCGAATGAGCCTAGTGCCATGGCGGGACCCCTCCTAGTTTTGAAATAATAGCGCATTACTAAATTAAGTGCTTTTAGGCAAATATAGGAAAATTTTAAAATTTTTTTAAAACTTGCCAGCTTATAAACTTTTTTCTGAAAGTCTCTTGAAATATAAAATTGATCCTGGAATATTGGAAATTTTATTACCTTTCGAATGAGCCTAGTGCCATGGCGGGACCCCTCCTAGTTTTGGAGATAATAGCGCATTACTAAATTTAGTGCTTTTAGGCAAATATAGGAAAATTTTAAAATTTTTTTAAAACTTGCCAGCTTATAAACTTTTTTCTGAAAGTCTCTTGAAATATAAAATTGATCCTGGAATATTGGAAATTTTATTACCTTTCAAATGAGCCTAGTGCCATGGCGGGACCCCTCCTAGTTTTGGAGTTATTAATAAATATGTGCTATTGGAGCTAAAAATATAGCTCCGTATATATAAAAATATATACATATCTATATACATACTGCGCACATGTTCTTGGAAATATTTGTAAACATTACAAATTGTGTTATACATACACAAAACAAAAAAAATCTTGCCAAAAACTTGCCAAGTACTGCATTACCCAATCTTGTTTTCTTCTCACGCGTTGAAATATTATCGTAAAGAAAATATAAAAATAGCAACGAATTCTGCCGAAAAAGAAAAAAGACATAGGAAAGGACAGCAAAATCAAAGAAGAAACTTATATTTATTAAGCAGAGCAGAAATATATATTTTTTATAAAAAATACTACCGATTTAGAAATTGTTATCTGAAAACCTTTAAGAATTATAGAGAATTAATAGATTTTGTGAAGAGATGGTAAGTAAACAAAAATTAACATAGAGAAGTAGAAAATAGTAAAACAGTAGATATGTAGTTATGTATGACAAATGGCATAAAATAAAAATGACTGTGAAAAAATTGTAAATGTTCAACAAAATAATAGATTTTCCCCAAAATATGAATAGAAAGACTTTATTTTTATGCAATAAACTATATAAAAAATATGATGCAGAAAAACTAATAATACATGCACCACAAATTTAACGAGTGCAGAGATGTGAATAGTCAACTTGTAATAAAAAAATATAATTTCTCTTATTTGTAGAACAAATTGAAGTCCACTCAAAGGGATAAAGTGAAAAAATTCATCTCCTTAACCCAAACCGGCGAACAGACAGCCATTTATTGCCTGCAGCAAAATGACTGGAAGTTGGATTTGGCTAGTGACAACTATTTCCAGAATCCCGAATACTATTATCGTGAATTAGATCGCAAACGTATAGAACATTTGTTTTTGCGGTATCGTGATCCTTCCGAGGCTCAGAAAATTACCTCTGAAGGTGTTATACGATTTTTGGATGATTTAGAATTAAGTCCCGATTCAAAATTGGTCTTAATTATTGCATGGAAATTTCATGCCGAAGTACAGTGTGAATTTACCCGCGAGGAGTTCGTCAACGGTATGAGTGAGTTAGGTATTGATACCATAGACAAATTGAAGGTTAAGTTGCCTCTGCTTGAACTGGAGCTAAATGAGTTGGCCAAATTTAAAGATTTCTATCAATTCACTTTTAATTATGCAAAGGATCCTGGTCAAAAGGGCATTGATTTGGATATGGCCATTGCCTATTGGACTATAGTGTTGAGTGGACGATTTAAGTTTTTGGATTTGTGGTGCAAGTTCTTAAAGGTAAGACAATTTTTTCATCGCAAAATCTAATTATTCAATATTAGGCAAATTTTATTTTTTTTTTTAATATTCATACTGTTCATAGAGCAGGACTATTCATTAAGTTAAATAAAATTGCTTCAGTTGCGTTGAATAATTCGTCCAAGAGTTATACAACCATGTATGCAACAATCTAAAAAAAGCACAATCAAGTTTATACCTATGAAAGGAGATACTGTCGAAATAAACAAGTGTGCAAAAAATATTTTCGGAATAAAAGGTGTAGAAAAATCGAATTAAAAAAAAAATGAGCAACTTATATAAGAATTATACAAAAATAAATTCTATATATTGAATTCTCAATTGAACTAGCAATACGTATTCAAATTTAAAATCTTAATATGTTTACCCAATGCAGCAGTTGAATTTTTGTTATGTTACGTATCGTGAACGGCTGAGAAAGGGGTATCCATCTTAGATTAATGCGGACAAGTGGATTTAGGTGCAACTATATATAATTTTTTTAGTGTTTTGACAACACAGTCTTCACCTACGGAACATCTGCATACATACATAGATCTGTTATTTCATTTTCTTGCCTTTGAATTTTTTCACATTTGATGCTGAGGCTGTGCCCTATAACCTAAAATGCGTTGCATTTTTAAGAACAGCAATTAGCAAATAAATATATAAATAGTGTTTTTAGGAAAATATTACGATATAAAACAAATAAATATGTTACGTTGTATTTTTCTAGATATTTGGAATTGGTACTAAATACACATTTTTTTAATTGTATCTCAGACTTTTTGAGGAAGTTTATCACTTGGAATGCTATATTTCAAGTCAGTTTGCTGTAATATGTCTGAAAAATTATTCTTAAACCCACTAAAATTGGTTCATGACCAACTGATCTTCTATACATAGCGCCAAAAAACTGCTTTACTTATTTTCTTCATAGTTTCAATGCACCAAAACGCCACTGTAAAAAATCCCTCAAAAAAAAAAAAAACGCCCAATTTTAAGCAAAAAATCGCTAAATCTGAAATAATCCATAAACAGTGCAACACAAAATATTGAAAAAGTGAAAATAAAAAATATCACAAAAAATTACAAGCGACTAAACACAAAATCCGCCTATTTTAAAAATAACCTCTCTAGTAAAAAAAACGAAAAATATGTCTTTCAAACGGCTAAAAACGCAAAACTTGAAAACGACTAAACAAAGCAACTGCTAAATCGCAAAAAGTAGACGATGTGTACAAAATAATTATAAGATACTATTAAGGGTCTGTGCACATATTACGTAACGCTCCAGGGGGGAGGGGGGTTAAAGATTTGTTACGGATTGGAAATTTTGCACTTTATTTCAACCCGCCGGTGAAGTATAAAATTTTATTTGAAAATTTTATATCTTAAATAAAAAAAATTGCTGTAAAGGAAAGTCTAATATCACATTAAGCAACTTAAACCTAACCATGCATTTTTAAGAGCTGAAATATCTGTAAAAAACCGATGTGTTTGGCAGCGGTCGAATTCAAAAAAGCTGCGATGATATACGGCTTCGAAGCGATCGGCTTGTTTCTCTGATTTTGACACACAGAAAACATTTTACACTAATAAAATCCCTGTTGTTTTTGTGACGTTGTATTTGTTTTAGGGACAAGACTACCTTATATATTATACCATGGTTATTTTATTATTTGTTTTTTTTTATGTGTATTTATTTATTAGTTTAAAATTTTCCGTTTGCTTAATTTAATATTTTCACATAAAAAAATAAAAAAGATGTTTGACGGCAATAACAAAAAGAAACCATTACCAATTACCTACAAGTGGCAATTGTATGAAAAACACAATAAAACAAATTTTTCAATTTATGTGTCTTAAATATGATATTTCTTATAAACTGTTTTTTTTTCAGGAAAAGCATAAACGTTCCATACCAAAAGATACATGGAATTTACTTCTTGATTTTGCCATTCACATTGATGACAATATGAGTAACTATGACTCTGAGGGAGCCTGGCCAGTTTTAATCGATGATTTTGTTGAATGGTGCCAAGAAAATCGTCAACTTTTACAAAATTACCTGCAAACAAACTCATCACTATCATCTCAGCAAATCCAACAGCAATCAGTAGCGGCAGCTGCTGCCAACCAGCAAAAGAACATATCAAACAGTTTTCAATCGTCAGCGCACAGTACAAATATGAACTATGGCTAACGTTTGTTTACAAATATGTTTTAAAAAATAATCATTAAAGTAAAAAAAAAGAGAACATCAACAGAGAAAAATTAAATAAAAAAAATTATGTTTTGCTTTTAATCCCTCGAAAATTATAAAAAAATAAACTTTTTCGTCTTCAGCCCAGTCTCCCCTCCGTCTATACCAATAAAACTCAAATACCACTTTCAACAGAAACTTCTAAAAAAAAAACAATTGTAATGTATTGTAATAATAATTAATTATAAAACATAATGTTAAAATACTACTTGTTTAAAATATCGACTTAGTTAAACAATAATAAAAGTAAAATAACGCAGCATTTGGATGCGTTCTTAACGAAATTCTATTAAAAAATAATTAATATGTAAAACTAATGGTCTTTTCTTTTCTACAAAAAAAAAATGTTTGATATTTTTGCCCCTTTCAATGTAAGTTTGCAACTTACATTATTTTTCGAAGAATTTATTACAAGGAACATTAAGGAAATTTTGTATGCGTTTATTAAAAATAAAAAGAACAATTTTTACTATATAGTAAAATGTTGTTATTTTATTTAAAAATTAAAATTTACGTCTATTCTTTAAATAATATATGTAATAGAAATGTAAGTATGTATGAGTTTTTTTTTATTGTAAATTTTAATTACTCTTTTTTTTCAAATTAAAATATGCATTCTTTTAAATGGAAAAAAATAATACGTATGACGTTATGCGAAATATAAAATGTTTATGGTAAATTAAATAAAAATGCACTAAAACAACAAATATTACAAAAAATAATTTTTAATGAAGTAAAATATAAGCATTTCTATTGTTTATTTTTAATCATTGCCCATAAAAATATTATATATAATTTATAAAAAGGAAAACATACCAATAGGACTAAAAGTGCAGAGAATATTTAAAACACAAAACAGGCATATTTAATTTAACAAGATACTACAACTGAAATTTTATAAATTATGCCTTATTTTAAACAAGCAATTAACGAAATATGATAAGATGAATATTGGTTTAAGAAGACCAGTCAGTCAGTCTTTTTTTTATAAAGAAACATTGTAATTTTTTTGGACATATATATTGTATGTACATACATATGTATGTATATAAATATGTATGTACATATATGCAATTATGAAATGTTTAAGTATTTATCATATATTCATTTAAAAACCTTTTTAGTAAACTAAAATTAAAAGAACATTTTATCGAGCATTTTGCTAAGTTCTTCATGAGCATAACGTACTTTCTGATATAAATCCCTGGAACAGCTATGTTGTATTATAGTAGAGAAACGATATGTACGGAAGGCATTTTCATGATCCATATATGTAAGTAATAGCACTCATGCGGGGATACAATATAATTTTTTCTTTGTTCTTTTAAGTTCTTAAAAATAATTTAAAAAAAATGAGAATATTTTTTCTTTACGTATGTATAAATAAAATAGTTTTTAAATAAATAATGCTAATTCAAATTTAAATTGATATGGTTTCATTTTTATTTTGAAGGTGCAACATGTCAAGTTTTCTTTATTAAGAGAATTATTTGATAAGCAGGCGAGTTACTCTGTATTCCGAATCGAAAGCAAATGCTTTTAAATTGCAACTTAAATAAGATATAAATTCGAAGTTTTCTTTTCGAATTCGAAACAGTAATTCGCATGCGTATTTTAATGGGCAGTTGGTTAATTTATGAACTACTTTTTGTGTGCCACAATCTTGCAAACAAACAAAGTATTTGAGTCGGCCTGTTTATAAGAGGTAAAAGATTTGTTATAGATTGGAAATTTTGCTCTTCAAATTGTGTAAAATGCGTTACTGAAGAAAGAGAGGGTGGGGAGAGGTATAAAATCTCGGACAAAAGCGTTATGTAATATGTGAATGGCCCCTAATACATAAGTACTTACAACGGTTTACTCATCCTTAAGCTATGTTATTAAATTTTTTTAACAATAAAATTATTCAACTTGTTTCGAAATACACAGTTCAATTCTAAATGTTCCCAAGGAAATGAGTTCCCTGGAAGTTTATTTTTCTTCAGATATCTTGTGTTAGAATATAATAAATTGTAAACACGAACATCTGATCAATATTACCCTCTCTTATTAAGGGTGGTGTTGGCTGAAGTGGCTAGCACGTTGACTACTAAGCAAACAATGACTTGGGGCCTGGGTTCAAAACCCTGGCCAGACCAAGTCAATCTACATCATTAATTTCTTTAATGTACATTAGTGAGACATTGTATTTATTGTTGTCGGGATATTTAAATGCAGGTATAGCAGTGGTCACTAAATACCTGTTCCGACAGTGATTGATGATGTGCCAAGCAAATGTACACAACATCGTCTCCTCCGTCGGTTAGAAGAAACATCGGTGAAGTAAAACAATAAAATGTCTGCTAATACAGCTTAACAAAGTTAATGCATCTACTTAACACCAGCAGCGCTTCAACACTGCTATAAAAAATTAAAATAACGCGCAAAGCAGTTATAAAATAGTTAAGCCTTTTAAATTTTCTTCAACTCTTCCAACCTATCCTTCTCCCTGAGTTCTGGCACAATGCATTGCATAAGGAGGGTTGGTTCATCCCCTGAGTGCTGGTCCTAAAAAAAATATTTTTATTCTGCAGTTTTTTAGAATAGGTGAATTTCTAGAGAACTCTTTTCCTTTGCAAAAAAACGTCTAGAAATATTGCCATCGTTCGTTGAGCCCATTCCTTGTTTAACCATGTCCACATTTATGCCTAGAACCACTTTCAAATTTCTTTGTATTTCCGCTTTTGCTTCTTTTCTTTCATTTTTGTATCTTTAGTTACTCTCCACTTTGAAAAACTTTTGTTGTATGCTAAATATATGCAGTACGCACTCCATAAATTTTATCCTCGCATGTAAAGGGGAATTTGAATTTGATATTGTCTTTTGTGTTTCTTTACAACAAAGCAACATAAGCAAGCAAAAAAAAAAAGACATGTGGCACTCGGGGACTGCCGCGGTAAAGCTACTGCATAGCATTTTTTATCAACTTATGCAATTATATTATTACGTTTTGTTTATTAACTCTTTTGTTATTCTGACAATACTGTATGTTAATGATATCAATATGACATCAAAGTTAATATTAATCAATAGCATATCTTAGGGGTTAACAAACATTGGACGATTTAATTACTTAACAACACAAAAGACTTAAGAAACAAACCTAGTGCCAGGTTTTTTCGTTTCAAAAACAAATGACAGATTTTTTCCAGGTTTTTTCGTTTCAAAAACAAAAAAGACTTAAGAAACAAACGTTTAAAATTTGTTGATTCGGTCGCCTCAAAGCCCGCGATAGAAGCTATGCAATAGCTTAAAAAAAACTGTTATTGCATGAGCAATAACATGCTTGTGAAGAAAAATTTTCCTAACTTCTTTTGAACTTTTATACCGGAATTGCTTAGGGGCAAAAATGGGCAGCTGAATTTTTAATAAATCGTTAGCTGAGACTTCAAGCTTAATTTGATATAAGTCGCGGGACTTACATATGTATATCAAATTTGGGAATTTGGAAAAAAAAAAATATTTTTGGACAATTTCCAGTATGTAGTAAAAAATTTTTTTCTTTAATTTTGAAAATTTGTTTTACTTGCAAATTATAATTTATAACATCGAATTGTATAAAAAAAAATTATTATAGCGTCATTAAAAGAGTATTTTAAAAGCATGAAGCGATAGAAGGTAGCATATATAATACGGTCATTTCAAATGCATTCACTTAGGTCAACTTTAAATGCATCTGGACAAAAAATTAATAAAGATATAAGCCTAATATTTTTGGCACATGATAATTAGATTGTTTTTTACAAACTGTGGAAAAATCAGGTAGATCAGAAGACCTGAAAAAATGAATTAATGCCGCTCTTAAGCTACTGTGCGCCGTACCTACAATTTATTTTTTTTTTTATTAAAAATAAAAAGAACAATTTTTACTAAATAGTAAAATTTTGTTATTTTATTTAAAAAGTAAAATTTACGTTTATTCTTTAAATAATATATGTAATAGAAATGTAAGTATGTATGAGTTTTATTTTAATTAGTTTTTTGTTTTCAAATTAAAATATGCATTCTTTTAAATGGAAAAAATAATACGTATGACGTTATGCGAAATATAAAATGTTTATGGTAAATTAAATAAAAATACACTAAAACAACAAATATTACAAAAAATAATTTTTAATGAAGCATTTCTATTGTTTGTTTTTAATCATTGCGCATACAAATATTATATATAATTTATAAAAAGAAAAACATACCAAAAGGATTAAAAGTGCAGAAAATATTTAAAACATAAAACAGGCATATTTAATTTAACAAGATACTACAACTGAAATTTTATAAATTATGCCTTATTTTAAACAAACAATTAACGAAATATGATAAGATGAATATTGGTTTAAGAAGACCAGTCAGTCAGTCTTTTTTTTATAAAGAAACATTATAATTTTTTTGAACATATATATTGTATGTATGTATGTATGTATATGCAATGATGAAATGTTTAAGTATTTATCATATATTCCTTTAAAAACCTTCTTAATAAGTTAAGATTAAAAGAACATTTTATCGAGCATTTTACTAAGTTTTTCATGAGCATAACGTATTTTCTGATACAAATCCCTTGAACAGCCATGTTGTATTATAGTAGAGAAACGATATGTACGGAAGTTCTTCTCATGATCCATATAAGTAATAGCACTCATGCGGGGACACAATATAATTTTCATGTGATCGGAAAAATTAAGCTAAAACAGTAAATTTTAGTTTATAACAATATATATAAAAAAAATATAAAGAAATATGAAAATATGAAAAAAAACGAAAAATCTTACCTGTACAGTTCCATTAGTTAAATGCATGACTACGGCACAAGTGGTTCTAAACCACGAATGTAAATGTGGCATACGAGATATTTGATCAGACTCAAAATTGACATTGTTGGCACCAGCCTTAACTAAATGCTCAGTCATATAACGTTTGAAATATGACAGCAATTTCATTTTTTTATCCAAAGATTTCGAATAATCACCAGTGGTCATATACGATTCTTTGCCATCTTTGTCAATGAAATGGACATTGCTGTAAAGATATTATAGATAGAAGAATAAATAGAAGAAAAAAATCATGTAGGAATTATCAATTTTTCTCGATCAAAGTTAATTTTTTTCTTGGTAAACTTGCTGCCAGCTTTTTGTTAGTTAGGGCGTTATTTTGTTTGAAAATGACCCAAACAACTTTTTATCCAAACAATTTTTTTTCTCATTATTATTTTCTTGAAAATACTTATTTAGTAATTCTCCAATTCTCTTACCAGGGAGTATTCATAATGTTTGTATAAACGAAAATTGCAATCAAATTCACCAGAACAAAATATACATATGTATGTACATCTATTAATTTTAAATACATACATTTGATTTGGCAACAATATGAGCTTGGTAGTATCGTTAAACATAACACCGATACCCTCATCACATAGTTGATAGCCAAAACCGTATTTATCACTATAGTCCACCCATTTCGATATCCAAAATAATGGCTGTGCAGCTGGGTCGGTAATTTCATCGCCCAAATGGCCTTCCAATAAACATGGCTTAAAAAAAGATAAAGAAAGATATTATTGTATTCATTATAAAATAAATAATAAAGATTTTCTTAAACTCACCTTCGCATTTAATAAATTTGTAATTTGCTGCTGTAAGCTTTGTATATCGCTGCGATAATCTTCATTGTGACGACAAGCTTGAGCCGAAGCAGTAATGGCATCATGAAGATTGTTTTTAAGAAATGTTGATTCTAGTCGTGTATCATCCTTAAGACCATTCAATTCAGTCAGTGGTTTACGATGAACTGTTTCATGGTCCATATTTTCGTTAAGTTCCAGACGTGGTGCCATTGTCAGACATGAGCTGGGCAAGAATGTTGGCACTGGCGAACTACTCAAGAACTCAAAATTTAATAGATCACTTATAGTAGGACGATTTTCGGGATTTGATTGCAGCATTGCGATAACCATATCGGCCGCATTTTTACGCAAGTGACTAGGCACACGGTAATCGCATTTCTTAATTTTAGAATAAGTATCCTTAAGCGTTTTAGTCTCGAAGGGTGGTTGACCCACCAGCAAAGTGTACATAACGCAACCTATAGACCAAATATCAACTTCATACGAATGGCCTTTTTTCGTTAAAATCTCTGGCGCTATATAGTTCGGTGTGCCGCAAAGAGTCTTTTTACGTTCACCCTCATATTCAATACGCGTAGCTAAGCCGAAATCACCGATCTTAACATGTAACATGTCGTTCAAAAATAAATTGCCTAATTTCAAATCCCGATGTATAATACGATTATCGTGCAAGTATTTGACACCCTGTATTATTTGATAGATATAATAACGACATTCATATTCGGTAATATTTTTTCTGCGCTTATGCAATTCCATCATTGACTGGAGTGATCATTAAAAAAATTAAAAACATATAAAAATTATGAACATAATATTCTAGTAATTTCCAAGAATTAGTTTTTGGTTAGCTAGTCTACTCGTATATGCTGCATTTCACCTGTAACACCCAATTCAAGCGATGACTTTTGCGACGTCTTTTTACTTATGTATGTAGTTGCTACCAAAAACTTTGTGCGTTCATAAGATGTCTTTTAGTTGCATGTCTTTTTTCCAAATTTTGTTTTGAAATAATGAAAAGTAACAAAGAGAAATAGAAAAAAATGCTTGTTTCACAAATCGAGTCCTTTTGTTTACCCCTCTTTCTTCCCTACACCACTCACCAATAAGCAAAACGAGACGTCGCAAAAGTCATCGTGTGAATTGGGTGTAAATCTGTATCATATTTAAAAAGTATTCAAACTCATTAAGTCATACGCAAACTCCCAAGTCTTAACTGAGAATTACAAAGTAACGGCACAATAGTTTTACACATTTTTTTTTTGTGTATAAGCAAATGAGTTTAAATACTTCTCAATCTTAGTAACGATCTACTGATGAGTTGGTAAAAGCAACAACGAAATGCAGCATATGCAAGTAGATTTTTTAAGCCATAACATGCAAATTAAATTTTTCAAAAATATAATATTATTTGTAACAGAAAGTGGTGCAAACTTACTCTCTTTTTACATAATTCCAAAACAATATAAATATTAGCACTGTCCTCAAAGAAACTATGGAACTTTACAATATTGGGATGGTTGAGACTACGATGAATGGTGATTTCCTGAGTCATTTTCTCCTTCTGATTGTGTTTCATCATAAGTTTTTTAGATACGATTTTACCAGCATACACATCATTCGTGGAGATGTCTATTATTTCGTAACATTTTGCAAAACCACCCTGTATAATAAAGATATAATATAATAAACATATTTTCAATGATTCTCTAATTTGCGATGGTATAAAAATATTTAACTTATATACATACATACATAGATAGGTACATACATACATATATGTATACCCATTTTAAAAACACACTTCCGAATTAAACAAAAAAATTACATACTTATGTATGGTGACAGAATATTGATAAATTAGACGATGATATAATGTATAATGCGGTAAAAGTCTCGGTTATGATGGTGTAAATTTTTCGTATAAACTGAATTTCTGGAACACATTTCCAAATGAATTCGGACACAAGGGGAAAAAAACAATTAGCCTATGATGCAGAAAATTTAAAAATAGGAAGAAAATATAAAATATTTTCCGAGTTATGGGCATTTGAATTTGTTATTTAAAACTGTGATTATGCGTTATTCTTCTAAATCGAATGGAACAATATAATCAACGCAGAGACAGAATATACTATGGTGTATAAAGTTTTCAAGTCCCCCCAAAGGCCGCATTTTTTAATTATATTTTTGTAAAAAAGATCAACGAACAATAGTTTACAATCACTATTTGATATGTATAAAAAATTCAGATGGCCATAACTTGGAAAATATATGTAGTTCTCAGACAATTTTTTTAATTTTTCATCCAGTCTTTTGGTTTGGTCCGAATTCATTCAGAAATGTGTTTGAGATCGGTTTTAAGCAGAAACTTCAAATTCCCTTACAACTTAATAAAATATATTTTTTTTTCTCAAAAGTTTTTTAGTACCTATAAAAGAACATATGTATTTGGAAAAATATTTGACACACTATGAAGAAGGTTATAATAATTAATGCTGCATTATTAACCCAAAAATCAATCTTTTTGGGTTATGACTCCATAAGACTCCATATAATATTATCGACCTACTTATTTTTCAATTTCCTATGGCCTATTATGATTTGTTTTTTATTTGGGTATGCGTATGTAAACTAAATGTTTTCCATGGGAGTTCAAAGAGTTATATACATATATATGTATACATATGTATATCGCAAGATATGATTACAAACTGAAAAAATGCATGGAGAACAGAAAATGTGATTATTTTTCTACCCCTCTTTCTTCTCTACCCCGCTCGACAACCAAAAAAAAATGCCATGATATTTAGTCATGACTAAAAATCACCGTGTAAATTGGTGCATTTCCATCCATGCATTTTTTTGTATTTCTTTTTACTTTTGTTTCGGTTTTTGTTATTGTTTTATTCTTTTTCTACTTTCAAAGAAGATTGAGCGATTATACGCTAAAAACTCAACACTTCAAGAGAAATTAAGCACGCTTAAAAATCATAGTATAAATGCAAGAGGATTTACGAAGATACTTTAAAAAATAAGATGAAAAAATTCATGAATTTTTCTGTTTTCCATGCATTTATTATGTATGTCATTATTATGTACCAAACATGTTTAAAGAGGCCACTGATTACGCTTTAACAACCCTGTTAAGATATACAACTTCTAACTAGGATCAAAGCCGAATTTATTATAAGGTGGGAGCCAGAATAAAACAAATACAAAACGAAAAACAACAGGCATTTTGTTTGTGTAAATTTCCAAATGATTGTCAAATTTGTATAATTAAAAAAATACAAATTTGTTTATAAGCAAAGAATTTAAAAGAAAGTAAATATTACAATATTTTTCAATCGTTTGGAAATGGCGAATCAACCTTAAAATAAATTGGCCTTGCTAGGACCCAGAAAGCGAATGCAAGTAACAAAAGAAAATAGAGATGATATATGTACATATGTATGTAAATGTGATTATCACTTTTTTTTATTTAATTATATTTTAAGATATGAATTTTCTTTTTAGCAATTAAAACATAAAACTTACCTTTCCAAAGAAACGCATGCGTTTGTAGGTTCTACTGGTGGAAGAATCATAGAGTCTTTCTGGAATATCCGATGATTTGTCATCGAGTTTTGTGGCCATTTTAGAACAAATAGTTTCCTTACAGAGATAATTGAGAAAACCGGCTGCAAGGATTCGAGCTACTCGATAGATCAATTATTTACACAGAATTTTATTCTCCTAGTTTATGACACGAAGTTTAAAATAAGGGCACATAAATATAAATAATCCACACAAACTAAAAACTTTTTTAAGAATTTACACATACACTACAAATAAAACAAAAATTACTTCAATTCACAACTTTTTTAAATTGAGCTTTTTAATATACATATATGCAGATTTCTTATTTCTTCGAGTTTAAACCAAATGGAGCGCGCGGTTCAAAGTAGCATTTATGCAGGAAAACAGCAGCAAATAAATTCAACGATCGTTTACTTGGCTGTCCATCAATTCTCAACTCGTTATGTCAAAATGCGTGTAAAAACAACAAAGTATATAGGATAGAATAGAAAAAAAACAACAACAACAACGGCTAACAACCGTTTGCAAAAGAAAAAATTCAAAATGTTTAATCAACAAACTAGTAAATGCCACATAACGAGTAGAGAAAAATAATTTTGTAGATAACAAGCTGCCAGATGCTTTGAAATGTTCAAGTCGTATGAAATGAGGTGGCAGCGTTGGAGCATCTGATTTTTTTTCTGTTCTTATCAAGGCAAATTCATAACAGGTAGTGCTAATACCACAGAATATACAGTTAATACTACAACAAGTACAACATTTGACATATGAGCCCCTATGCTTGCGTGTACAAATTTTGACATGCGAGCCTCCATTATGCAAGAAAAAAGTATATCAGCTGTGTTTTCAGCATCACCTGTTATGAAATCGCCTTGGTTCTTATGTTTTAGTTTTAATTTTCAAAGTTGCTTACATTTATGTGTGTTTTCTCTACGTTAGAGCTATTTATTTGACATCAAACTTGATTACAAAACCACATGGGCATGCTTTTCTTGTATTGTTTTACTTACGCTGCCACATGCAAGTGCCCAGCAACGGTATTTATTTTTTTCATATATTTTCATTGATTATCTCCGCAATTTCTTCAAGTTCTACTGATCTGTTTTTGGCAAAAGTAAATTAATTTTACAAAAACAAAAATGCTGTTGTTGTTTTATTTATTCTTAGTTGTTGTAGAGTTGCATGTATTTGAAATTCATATTCTTTGGAAGTGTTGATATATTTACTCGTTAGTTCTTTCCCCAAACACTTTGTATATATCTCTTTTACTCTTTTAATTCTTTCAAAACTGCTATTGCAGTTTCTTTTTAACTGTAGTAAACTCAACCAAATAGATGTTGCCAAATATAAACTTTTAAAGTGTTTGGAATAGCCCATCAAACATTTTTGATTACGACCAATTCAAAGACTCGTATACTATATGTTCATATATGTACACGTTTGTTATCAACGAATCAAAACATATGTACCCAACCTACCAAAATTAAAAAAAAAAAACCTGATATAAAATTTAGATTAATCGCGTTCTTAAAAACACACTCTTAAGTTTTCAGCTATTAACGTCAGCTGCAGGCGCTTATTCTATTCTGTAACGTAAATATATGTATGTAGGCCGATTCGTAACGTTATACCAGCGGAGAATTAAGACATGATCAATATTACATTGTCTAGAATAGGTATAGTTTTTACTGTGACATACATACATATATGTCTGTATATATAATGTGTCTGTATATAATCATACGATTATGTGACACAAAATCTGAGGAAACTCTCACTTCTCTGTGTCTGTTGCCGATATTTATAAATTTACGCTCGTTTTTTCTTCTTTAAATTTGGACTAGTTTTAAGAAATAATTTAAATAATGCCAATTTAGATAATTTTAAACTTTGTTTAATACTTTTTTATGGTTTTATTTTAATCATTTTTTCCACACATCATATTTTCCTCTTTAATGACAATAATTTTATCACTACACAATAGAATATTTTTTGTTTATAAAGTAACTTAACCCAAATAGCTTTAATGTTTTATCAAATCCGTACAAATAATGTTTTTCTTTTCCTGACTGGCTGAATGGTTGGCTAACATAGGACTTCAATTATAATCCATATGTGTTGTGTGTATTTTGTGTAGTGTTAAGGCTTTTTATACTTTCAAAGAAGCCCCTGATATTTTATTATTATATTAAATAGATATATGTTATTTTTTTTTTCAATAAATATGAATGGAGTTATTAAAGGAAACTGTTTTCTGCATGGCAATTTCCGTTTTATTACAAATATTTTTATTTTTGTTTTTATTTGTTAAGAAGTCATTATTAAAGATAATTTTGTCGGTACCATTTATAATTAATATGGATTTGTTTACTTTTCAATTTCTGTATACGAATTAAATGGAAGAAAGGAAACAAAAACGAACAGAAATGTAAGGTAAAAGCTGCTGCTAATTTTAGTATGGTGGTGGTTGTGATTGGTATTGATGATGATGGTAGTAAGGGTTATACCAAAAATTTCAGCTTGATGTTGTACTCGTGCATTGACGTTGCTGTCGTAACCATTCAACAAATTCATCCAACATAACGGGCCCTAAAACAATGCATGATTTTTTGTTAAACTATTCGACTTTTCTCCTCAATATTTGTACTCACATGCTCCATCGATATCGTAATTTGTTAAATCGTTGTTAATGGTGCGTGAAAATTCCAATATATTACACCACTGATCTTTATTTATGACTTTGTACTTTGATTGATCTAGGAATTGTGCAAACTGTGCATACAGAGGCCAATGTTTACCCAGCAATAACTGCAACATAGCCTTTGCTGTATTTATATCCATACTACGTTGATCAGAGTCCTAAGAAGCGAAATAATTGTTAGTTAAAGACATTATGACATATGTTTGTTTTTTTTCTAACAGTTTAAAAAACAATTAAGTGTGATATATTCGATGATAATGATTCTTATATACCGTTCATTAAGCCCAAAAAAAAAGTTATATATTACAATGAACATCTTGAAGGTACTTTTTTTCCACAATATGTAAAAGTTCCCGTGTGTACGTAGTAATATAAGTTTTCACAACTCCATTTCAGAAGTAAAAGTTTTGATTGATTTTTAAAATATATCTTTCCGTTGACATAGCGTACTTTGCATCATTTGACTATTTAAAATATCTCAAAATATGTATTTGAGTTTCCCGCGAGTATCAGTATCAAATACTACACATCAGAAGTTGTCTCTTTTTGTACACAATTTTTTTTTTGTAAAAACAATAAGAATTTAACTAAAACTATATTTGAAAACGAATTAATTCAGCAATTGACACGGCGCAAAATTGCCTCTACTCACCTTTGCAAAATCATATGCATAACGATATATACTTTTAAATATATTTGGATCATTTAATATGGCCTTTAAATAATCCAATTTTGATTGCATTTTAAGTGCAGAATCACATTCTAGTTCGGTTAAACCCTTCAACCACTCATACTGACTAAAGAAACCCATTTGTGTGGCACCCATTTTATAAGCCAAGACCAACATCACGACATTTTCGGGTTCAACGCCAATATCTTCGCAAAACTTTTCCATGCCATCAGGACCTTGAAAACAAAAAATAATAACTAACATAAAAGTAAGAAAATTTTAATTAATATTTATACCCAGCGTATCTGGCTCATCAGGATTTGTATATTCCCTAAACCATGCTAAACATCTTTTATGACTGAACGTATCTTCTGCTTTTATATGACGTCTATAAAGTAGAAAAATAAGTTATTAATTAGTGATTTTTGTAGTTCTTTGTGTAAAAAATTTAATTATTTACTTTGACATTTTTTACATAAAAATTTTAGGTGTTTGTTTTTCTTTTTTGTTTCTGTTTATGAACTAAAAATAGTTTTGAGATTTTCAGCATCGAAATTTTCTAAACAAATGCCAACAAATTATTATTTAAATGATACAAGGTGTTTTGAATTCAAAATCATGATCATGATCATGTTCATTCAGAGACAATGACTGCATAGAGAGAGATACAGAATGAGGCAGGTAACTGCAAAAGTTAAAGAGACAAAGAGATTTCTGGTAAAAATAACAACAGTAATTAAAAAGACTCATAACTTATTTCACACTGGTCAAATAGTTGCTGCAGCAATCACAACCACTACATAAACACTCTAAAATATGTATTGCTAAAAAAATTCTAAAATAAAATTTAAATTAGTGAAAAATAATAGAGTTTTTTTTGTTAATACCTACATATCGATGGCTTAAAATAAAAATGTTGTATCTCGTATTTTTTCAATATCGGCTTTTTTACATGTTCTGGTAAAAAAAACTCAAATACACCTTAAAAAATTTACTTTCCTATGTTGACAAATAACAGATTTACAGTAATTAAAAAGCCCACCTAAAGATTTTATTGAGTTTTTTCCTTCTCCTAGCTAAAAGTTGAGATACGACCTTTCTATATTAAGCCATCGATATGTACATATAGTTACGTACATATATAACGGTTTTTTTCATGGGATCGGGTACACCCTTTCATGTTCTCTGAAATTGTGTTTTGTTTTGTAATTCGTAATTGTCAGTCTTGGTTTTGCATTTAATCGAAAATAAACAAAACCCATATTCAAAACAGCTGTTCTGTTTTGTGCACATATTAAAAAATTTTTAGAAGTACTATAATGAGGCGTTAAATTAAATTTAACTTTACTTAGATTATAGATGTAACCGAATAAAGACAGAAACCCAATACGCAAATCAGAATGTTTCTAACAAATTCTGTAAAACGAAATTCTGCTTCTAACATAAAGCCAATAACATCTGTTTCTGTAACAACGTAATCAAATTAGAGATTTTTTGTTTTATGAAATTATACAAATCGGACAGATCTGTCAAAAATTCTCTAACACAATTTCTCTCCTTACCCACACTACCTCATTTATTGACTATACATAATTTTTTGGGCCGATAATAATACTAATTATGATTTTTAATATGGGATTGTTTTAATTATTGTTGGAATTTTCAAGTATATAGGAATATTCAGTAAAAATTAATCACATTGTAGATTTGTCGAGGGCACGGACACCAAATTTTGGTGTGGTATTTGTCCATTGGTTTATTTTAATATTTGATGTGAATCTATTATGGCAAGTTTTAAGTAAAGAAAAATAAATACCTGCTAGTGTTTTGTGCTGTGGCTGTCGCATATGCATTACGTTGCCTTTTCGAAGTTTGACGATCGTCTTCACCCATATCGTGATTGGAACGACGTTTACCGCGGGGCATGACTATGGGCTGTTCGTTTTCTTTAAAAAACCAATATTATGAATACAGGAATGAATGATGATTTAAATACTTATAAAATAGATATTACTTATTTATAGTAATTACACAAAAGAGATATGCTAAAAGACAAAAAATCATTTAAAGCATATTTTTAGGGTTTATATGAAAAAGAAGTACCTTTTTTATGGGAAAAAAACAACTTTTCAATTAAAACCTATTGGCATAGAGGGATGTGAGGAAAAACAGCTGGAAAAGAATTAAAAAAATATTATTAATTAGGACTTAAATTAAAATTAATAAAGATTCAAGTTTTACACTCGTGGAGCACTTCTCCACAAAATATAAGTGTTCATTTTCGTATATTTGCTTTTTAATTTGCTTAAATGAATTTTGAGTTTTTGTATCCACCGGCTTGAAAATTTTCACATAAGATAGGAATTTTCGGCTTTTATTTTAATGTGAGATGATTTTTTTAGTTGCATTTGATTTAGTATCAAAAAATGTTTTTTATGGAGTAATTTATAATTTAAGTCCCACTTTTATATTTGTTAAGGTGCGTAATGATTTTCTTATTTTCTTTTAGTTTTCCAACCAGCTGTGTATGACATTTAACAAAAAGCCGTGTGCAGTGTTTTGCAGAAAATTTTCTTTTTTGTTTTTACCAGACATGCACCAACAACATTATTCTTTATTTTCTCCTTCTGATATTTTTTTCTTTATAATTAAATTTTTGCACTTACAATGCAGAACTGCAATTCTTTCTCTTTGCCTACTCACAGCCAACAGTATCCACACTATTCGCGTTCACTGTACCAAAGGAAAAAAACCTTCTGGGGGTTTATGTTGAATCTTCTTTCATGTGCTTATAATCCGTTTTTACAAATTCCTCACGTTTCTCTGTAATTTTTTACTTAACTTTTAACTATTTTGCAACTTTGCAAATTGATTTACCCGTTTTAAGTTAATTTTTTATTAATTAAATGGCAACAAGAAATTTTTTGTGTTGTTTTCTTTCTCTTCTTTTCGTGTTTGCGATATGGTTTTGTAAACAATGTTGTCAATATACAAATTGGAGAGAATTTATCAAATTGTTGAAAAAAAATATATCCAAACGTACTACATGTATTACGTCTTTAAACAATTTAAGCACATTTAATGGTCTGGCTGCACTGTTTGTGAGTAAGTAAAATACAACTATGTGTTGCTATTTTTATCTCAGCAGTGGTATTGTTGAAAGTGTTTTTTTTTTAACAAAATTATATTATTTTAAAATATTTAAAGGGAAGAGATCTGTATTTGTGGTAAAAAATCATATTCTGAAAGTATTGAGCAGTTTCTTTTGTTTGCCGGGTAGAGAAAAATATGTACGGTGTTCAGTACTCGGTATTTAAATGTAAATACTTATACAACTCTACTGAGCAAGTTTTTGACCGTTCATGCAAAAAAAACAACAATAAAATACCGGTAGTATGTATGCCTTCATCACGTAAATAGTTCGACAACATTAAAGCGGATATTACATGGGCCAACTTTGTATTTTGTGCTTTGTGTGTGAACATAGTGTGATGAGAGAGAGTGTTTTGCTATTAGACTATCATACCAAGTGTGTCAAACATCATTTTAAAGCAAAATGGTAAGGTTTATGTTTATAATGGCGCGTGAAGCTACTAACTTTTCGTTTTATTTAATTTTTTTTTAACTTGCGTCTGTAACAGCAACGCAATCTATTTAATTTTTTTTAACAACTCCAATTAATAGATATGTATATATATACTAGTTAAATATTTATATATTAATATATATCTATTAATCCTCTCTAGTATAGTATTGAATGAAACATTTTGCACTCTTGAATATAAAAATTTTTTAAAATACAAATTTAACTATTTTTTAAATTTTATTTATTTATTCATAACATAAATACTTTAGTACATGCTCAAATAAATGTAAAATTTTATTTTTTTAAATTTTACATGGCCAAAAAAAAAAAAAAACTCAAAAATTGCGAAATTTTGAAAATATTTTTATATTATTAATTTTAATTATTTTTATAGAAATTATTTTATATATTTATAAATTATTTTAACAGTTTTTTACATCTACTACCTAAAAGTGATGGCGGTGATCACCTAGAGTGGGGCAGGGACATGGAAGGTGCGTAATATTTGCCTCTTTTTCACGATGCCGGGCTTTGACAAATAAACTATGATTCAAGTCCATATTTTTTTTCGTCATATCTGGTTATCTGTGCTAGAGAGCTAGCTGTTCACACTCTAGAGCAGGATGGCTCATTTTACCATCTAGGTATGTGTGTACATTTTGTTATTTATTTATTTTTTTTTTCAAATTAATTTTACATACTTTTTGGAATAAATTTACACCAAAAAAATTTTTTTTGTACTTTAGGGATCAAAAAAGTACTAGAAAATATGTCTTTTGATACCGAAATGCAAAGCTCGTTGTTCATTACTGTCTTACCCTCCCATGACAAATCGATTTACTGCACTCTTAATACAACACTGTACTGCCACTTTCCCATATGTATAACACTTTTGGTGTTTTGCTAATAAATATTGTAAAATTGCCTGTGTGCGAATGGAGCTAGGCAAAATCACGATTTATTTTTTCACGACCTATAATAGTGAAAGAAAAATTTATGAATTTTGGCTAAAAATTCTTGAATATCCTTGTGAAAAATTAACGGAATTTACTAATTGAAAGATGAAAACGTAAGAATATATGTTCATAAGAAAGAAAACTATAAAATTAAAAGTAAAAATGGCAGCGAAAAAAGTGGTGATGCAAAGAAAATTGGAAGCAAAAAAATAATAGTTGTATACATATTGGTGAAAAAGTGAAGTAGACTGTGTAAAACATTTATAAAAGTTGTGGATTATGCATGTAAAGTTTGTGCGAAACTTTTAATAAAATGTATAGAACAAACTAGTTGAAAATAATTAAAAACAAATCATGTGTTTATGTGAGTAGAAATTGTTAATTATTTAAGTTTTCATTATGAAGATATGTATTAATGTCTGTCTGCTAAACAACTTAATAATGAGATGTATAATAAGGATTTTAATAGAAAACTTAAGTTGTTTTTACAGCAAAATTTAACATAAGTAAAAATCTGCAAAGATGGTGGGGTAGAATTAATTAAATATCTAATATGTAGATGATGATTGACATACATAGCCATACATATGTATATATTTACATATCCATATTTAAGTATGAAAGCATGAGTTAGTTGGGTGTTTTTGTTTGCAATTGTTGTTGTTATTGACCAAGGTGTTGTGTACAGTGTAGCCGGGTGTGGGGATTTCTCCCCAAATTGGGGATTTTAGCTGGTTTTTGTGGACAGATTATCGTGGGGAGGGATTTGGGGATTTTTTATTTTCAGTATACCTATTATCAATTTTGCTTTATTTTATCATTAGGCCTTATCACGAGTGTCGTAGTTGTGACGAAATCTGTAAAATGTGGCAACGTTCGCTATATGTTTTACATGGGAGTCGTTAAAGTACTACTACGACTACGACACTCGTGATAAAGGGCTATTAGACACGCATACTTGTCTGCAGACATGTACGATGGCATACTTTGCGCTTTGCTATTACACTATCGAACGCTGACGGCATACTTCAGTACACATAAATGTTGTGTGTATGTACATAGGTGTGCGACAGACATCAGAAAATCAAAAATTTTTGAAAACCAACATACATGTCTGACGTACTCGACATACATGCTATTAGACAGTGAGTTTTTGGTATGCCATCGTACATGTCTGCAGACAAGTATGCATGTCTAATAGCCCTTATAAGGCCTATTATCTTTCCTACATATATGTTTATGTATCTTGGCGTTTTTCTTCTCCATATTTCGATTATTTCAAAGCGATGGTATTGAGGATGTTGGTTTTTATAACAATTTGTTAAAAATTTTCAAAAGAGAGATTTATTGAATTCGATATTGCCAAAATGGATGTACTAATTGACAATAAGGAATGTAATTTGGTTGTTGCTAAAATTGATGTTGGCATAGAATGTTCAAAGGAATTAGAAGCAAAAGGAGTTCAAAAAAATTTTTTTAGATTATTTAACTGTACTAGCAAAATAAATGCTTAAAATATTCACTGAGAGTATGGAAAATTTTGAGTTATTTATAAATTTACAACTCGAAAGCATAGAAAAAAGAATAAATTTGATTCCGTGTATGCAATTTTAAAATATTCTATGGACTCAAAAGTTCCATTGAGCACATACGAATGCATTAACTTAAATAAATGTATGTAATAAAATTAATAAAAAAAATTGTTTTTTATGATGCTTAATATACATATATTTATTGGTGGCGAAATTGGGGATATCCAGTTTTAAAATGGGGATTTTTGGGGACAACACTCTTTAATTTGGGGAAATTAGACAATATTTACCTGGCTACACTGGTTGTGTGTTGATATTGTTTTGTTGTTAACTTTTATTTTTTGTTATTGTTGTTGCTTCATGCCTAAAGTTGCTAGCAGCACCGAAGCGAAATCGTCTTTGAGCAGTACTTGGTTGTGATGTTACGAATAATCGTATTCGTATTCGATTATTCGACTATTCGTATTTACCAAATTTAAGCGAATATTTCTCGAATAATTTGCACATATGTACTTTAAAAAAAAAAAAAAAAAAAAAATTACATCAAGTTTAAAAAAGTACATAAAATGTACAAAAATGTATTAATTATTAATAATTTTTAATTAAAGAAAACTCTCTATCTTTGACACAAGATAATAACCTTCTTTAAAACAAACACAAAAAATGCAAAAAATCTATTCTATATACCGCAATGGTGGAGAAAATCAATAAGCCCGGCCAAAGGCCGGCTATGCAGAAAATCTAAAAAACTGCTTTGACACCTAAAGATTTCAAAATTTAAATAGAAAATTTGCAAATTCAAATAGATCTAGTCAAAAGCTTTCAAATGATACGAAAATTATACTTATCCTTATACGTTGAGAAATGCAAAGGGAAATCGCACATATATATAAAAACTTCAGAGGCCAATAACTCGAAAACTATGGGTTTCCGAGAAAGTTACCACATCAAATTTTCGTCTTTTATTTTTTGATTTTCTATCGCCCTATGTAGTTTTTTTTTCATTTGGAGCTGCGTCACTAAACTAGATTTGTTCCTTAGGATCATTATTTAAAAACTCTTGAATGTTTTAAAAAAAAAATTTCAAAACAGTTTATCATTCGTAGATTGTGTCAAAAAGGAATCACTCCTTTACAGCTCTACTACTGAGCTATTTTTGACAATTGTAAATTTAGTTTACACAAACAAAAAGCCATGATACAATAATATTCTTGGTAGCCGCACAACTACAACAAGGCAACAATAAAAAAAACAACAGGGTTTTTTTTTGTTGCTCATGAGCTAGATGTGTCAATAGGAATAAAGGAAAAAAAGAAAAATTACAAAACAATTTCATATTTTGTTTTGTGTTTATTATTTTGTTATTTATAACTAATATTTTTTAACAGTTTTTTTTTTGTATTTTTAACCCATTTTTTCCTAATGGGCATTTAAGTACCCAAAAAAGTGACAACAGTAAAAAAATTCTAGTGACGACCAGATTATAGATTATTTATTTAGATGTGTATATCAATACAAAAAAGCCTGCATGGCCAATATAAATCATGTATTGTAGGGATTAAAAATAATAAAGCACTATGTGCTACAAAGCTACTATAAAAAACAAAAATATTACTTAAAATATATTAAACTTAATATAAGCTCTATGATTTAATTTGATTTGACTCCCCAGCCATATGAGTAACGCAGGAAAAAAGAATAAGAATTTTCTAAAGATTAAAAAAAGAAAGGAGGAATCCTATAGCCAAGATATAAATACAAAGTTAAAGATTATTCTCCATTTTCATTTAAAAATGCCAATATCTTTTTTTTTATAAGTATGATAGGAATATGAAAAGAGCTTAAGTTCGTTTGGGAGCAAACTCCAAATGTATAGTGGACCCGATTATGGCTTCCAATTAAGTTTTTTATTTAGAAATAGAGATTGAGTAGCTTAGAAAAAATTAAAAAACTAAAAATTTTTACGTTTTGCCTTAATCATCCATATAGGTAAAATTAGGATTTTTTCTAAGTAGGAAAATAATCGGGAAAGCGTTGCCAATTAAAGGACAGAGCGAAAAGTAGAAAACACCCACCCGTTATAGGTAGCTTTAGACGTCCCCTATAATATGAAAAAAATATAATATGTAATTAAAAGTGATTTGTAAACACATTTGCTTGGCAGACGGTGTAGATGGGTATTTAAATACCCAACAGTCCATAATGAGTTCCAAATACATACATATGTGACAGCGCATAGAGAAAGGGACCTAAGGGTAAAAAATCAATTTTCACTTTTTTTTTTTCTATTTTGCGCGTCACATATGTTAGTTTTTTTCTGGATAAAAAATTTTTTTGTCGTATATAAAAAGAAGATTTATTATGTGATTAAAGTTATTAGTAAAGGTTGTGAACTAAAGTTATTTAATTAAAGTCATAAGTTATTTAGCCTTTGCGATTTTTGATTTATCTGGAGCTGCTTTACTGTGATAGTTCTGGAAGCATGGAGCTGGGCGTAAATTCATCTGGCACTTCAGACATCCATATTCGGTTTAGCTTATGGCTAGTAAACAAATTGCCAAACGTTTTCATATGCTTGACAGGGGCTTCCAGATGCGACAGGACCGATAGTACCACCCTTTCTCCTAACTGTAAGTGTGAACAATCCCGGTCCGATGCACCAGCGTATGGAATTAACTGATACAAGTAGCCTTCGTCAGACGCCAAACAGCAGTACTTGTAACCAACCAGAATTACCTTTGATAAACATTTTGCATGAATGCGGCCATAGTATGCAATCATTTGCTCATCAATAGAAAGATTGTGGGAAAATACCTAAAATTGAATAAAATGTTTGTTTATCAAATTATTCAACTCTGTTCCAACGCAGTTTTATCACAAACATGTAAAAATTGTTTAATCCGTTTGAATCTGTCTCTTGAAATACATTATTTTATCATCGCACATCCCAGTGATTCCTAAGAACGTTTTCATTTCGGTACTTGTTGTTATAAATGATGAACAATTGCTATGTTTTATATGTCTGTGAATGTTTTATTTATATGCATGTTATTATATTGTAAATATTAAATTTTTCGTCGTCCACATCGACCTTTAAGAAGTTTAAATCGTATAGCATTGATCTCTAAATAATGCCAGTCATAGTTTAGTTAATTATCTTGGCCATAAAATTCTTTAAAATAATTTTTATACACAAATTTCTTTTGATAGTTTGCGTAGGAGGGTAATTTGTGTGTCTGAGGCTTGGTATATACATATGTATGTACATATGTATATGTATACATATGTATGTATGTGTTTGTGTTTCCAATTGCTGTACACTCGTATATGTCTTTAATTTTCAATTTCTCCCCATGATAATCTATTTATTTTGAGAAATATTATTCATTCATCATCCTCCAATGGCCGGAAAATAATTACATATGTACATACATACATACATACCTATGTATGTACTTATTATAACCAGATTAAAGACACAAACAAAAATTTTGGCAGTTGTAAAACTGCGCATGATTTTCATTTGACAGATTATTTAATTTGTTTATTTATGTATGTATTAACTTTCGCATATGTATTGTTATCTATTTATTTTTTGGCTTATTAATTTATTTTTTTTTTTAATTATTTGTTTAGCTAAAAGTGCGAGGATTTGAAATAAAAAATAAACTTTCAGTTATGTATATTTTTCTTTCATTTGATTTTTATTTTCCCGATATTTTGATCAATATCTTTGATCATCTTTATTAATTTTTAATATATTTTTTTATTAAATTCATTGGACTAACCGATCATATGAATTGGACGAAAACACGTTCCATTTCAATAGTTTCTTCAAAATCAAATAAAATAACTATAAAAACTCGATTCCAGATGGTCTGCAGTAGTAAACGCTTAAAAGAATTGGTTTTGTTTATTTGAAAATAAGATAAATGTCTCCTTTTTGCATGTGGGCAATTCCACAAAAGACTTTACTTTTTGTTACACAACATCATTAAACAATTATATTTTAAAGCCATGATGTTGAAATTTTTGCTCTCATTTACTAAATGTAGATCTCGTTATGTGTGTGAAGTTAAATTTTAAAATATAAAACCCTAGACATGTACCACAGAATTTAACAGAGCTCTGTTCACAGGTTAACAGTCCTCTGTAGAAATATAAAAATCATAGCCAGTACACTAAAAACGTATTTTTTTAGGAAGGATTCAACGTGGGCAGAAAAAAATCATTGGGTTTTGGTGTCGAAGTGGTCCACTACAAACCCCTATATTTAGAATATCTATCAGTTTGAGTTTTACCGAGATATACTCGATTTATTTATTGTTGATAGTACATTGTTTGTATTGGGGATATTCGTTCGCCCCGTCCTAGCCGCTTAAGATTTGGCTGCAGATTATATTTTGCTTTAAGAGTGCCTCTGCCACCACCTCCAAAAATATCATATTTGAATTTCTGGGTCATCTGTAATACGGTTCAGAAATTTCAAGACGATCGGTCTTACCGTTTTTCCTCCTATAAGGAACATACAAGCAAACAAATATACAAACACAGATTCATTTTTATAAATGTAGATATCGAATTTTTTTAAAATTTTTTATTCACTTCTTGTGGGTTAGCGAATTCATATGCATTTCGTTGAGTGCTAAATACCAACTCATCATTAGATCTTTACCATTTATTTACATCATTAGTCATAATAGATCGGCATATTTGTCAACTAGTCAAAGTTGTGTTTGGTTGGACTGGCATATATTTTATTGTTTGATATATTTGATAGCGGCATATTGTATGAAAAAAATATTTTATATATGTCTGTTTTTGCATTTTTGTGTGGATGGCTAGTTTTCATTGAGAAGAAATTGTTGCTGAACAATATACATACATATTATAGAGAATTTATTTTCATTTTGTGTGCTAGTAAAAATTTTTACTAGTTGTCAAGTACAAAATTTTTTTTAGAAAACTGGAAATTTATTTGTTATCAGGTAAATATTTTTAGTTTCTCTACTATCAAAAATGGAAACGGATCATATTTTCTCACTAGTCGCTAGTATAATTAATAAAAAAAAAAAAAACTAATTTTAAACCGTGCCCACCCCCCAAAAAACCGTTTAAACCACAAGCAAAATTCTTTAAAAATAATTAGAAAAGGTTATATGTACGTATGCATTATATTTATTTTTACTTATGAATTAGTTTTCTCATTTTTTCAGCTGGTTTTAATTTTTATCAACTTAAGTAATTATCTCCTTTATTTATATACGAGTTTCTATCTGTCTACCTTTTATAATACTCCAAGTAAAAACACTTACACGTACATTATATTTCTGCCTTAAACTTCTGTGTACAAACATTTTTTTTAATTTTATTATTAGTAAATTTAAAGCGGAATTTGTTGACATTTTGAAATATTTCGAAAAGCTAGAGAGTAGAACATACTTAAATACATACTCGTACATCGTAGTGAAGAAGAATTGCTTTATTGAATACTTTAAAAACATCTTTGTATGTTATTTTTTTTTTTATTTTTTTTAATTGAATTTGTTGCTTTAAATTCTCAAGTAAAGAACTTATTCTCATATACATACATAAATACATAAATACATGCGTAGTCAAATTGTCTGTTGTTTCCTCTATTTGCACTTCATTCCACCACAGGCAGCCTAAATAAATTTAAATGATAATTACAAACGCAAACTATTTGTGTTTGTTGAATTTATCAGATAGAATATCTAGTCTATTGAGAAGAATAAAAAAGCGAAAATAATTTAAGAAAATAAAACGAAATATGATAAAATGCTCTCTATCTATCTATCTACTGTTTAATCTTTGGGCGATAGAAAATGTTATCTAATAGATGCGAATACAGAGTACATATGACAGATGAAGTGTCGAAACTTTATATGCTAACTAACCATTGTATTCAAAAACGATTATTAAAGTTACTTTTGATAAATTTTATTATTTACTAGCTTATCCCGGTGTGCTTCGCTACCCCCTCGTTATAAAATAAAATTAAAAGTATTTATATTAAAATTGTGTAAATTTTGTTCAGCTCTACCGGAATTTGGCAATTTGTGGGCACATTTATTTTTGTCACTCATTTGGACCAATGGGAAATTAAAGCCAAGGATCCATACTTATAGACTATGTAAGTCCGATTTCTCAATTGTATTTGAGAATTTTTCTATAACATTTTTTTGTCATTCATTTAGACCAATGGGAAATTAAAGCCAAGGATCCATACTTATAGACTATGTAAGTCCGATTTCTCAATTGTATTTGAGAATTTTTCTATAAAATTTGTTTGTCATTCATTTAGACTAATGGGAAATTAAAGCCAAGGATCCATACTTATAGACTATGTAAGTCCGATTTCTCAATTGTATTTGAGAATTTTTCTATAAAATTTTAAAGATTAAAATTGTGTAAATTTTGTTCAGCTCTACGTGAATTTGGCTATTTGTGGGCACATTTATATTTGTCACTCATTTGGACAAATGGGAAATTAAAGCCAAGGATCCATACTTATAGGCTATGTAAGTCCGATTTCTCAATTGTATTTGAGAATTTTTCTATAACATTTGTTTGTCACTCATTTGGACCAATGGGAAATTAAAGCCAAGGATCCATACTTATAGACTATGTAAGTCCGATTTCTCAATTGTATTTGAGAATTTTTCTATAAAATTTTAAAGATTAAAATTGTGTAAATTTTGTTCAGCTCTACGTGAATTTGGCTATTTGTGGGCACATTTATATTTGTCACTCATTTGGACCAATGGGAAATTAAAGCCAAGGATCCATACTTATAGACTATGTAAGTCCGATTTCTCAATTGTATTTGAGACTTTTTCTATAACATTTGTTTGTCACTCATTTGGACCAATGGAAAATTAAAGCCAAGGATCCATACTTATAGACTATGTGAGTCCGATTTTTCAATTGTATTTGAGAATTTTTCTATAACATTTCTTTGTCACTCATTTGGACCAATGGAAAATTTAAGCCAAGGATCCATACTTATAGACTATGTAAGTCCGATTTTTCAATTGTATTTGAGAATTTTTCTGTAACATTTCTTTGTCACTCATTTGGACCAATGGGAAATTAAAGCCAAGGACCCATACTTATAGACTATGTTAGTCCTATTTCTCAATTGTATTTGAGAATTTTTCTATAACACTTGTTTGTCACTCATTTGGACCAATGGGAAATTAAAGCCAAGGATCCATACTTATAGACTATGTAAGTCCGATTCCTCAATTGTATTTGAGAATTTTTCTATAACACTTGTTTGTCACTCATTTGGACCAATGGGAAATTAAAGCCAAGGATCCATACTTATAGACTATGTAAGTCCAATTTCTCAATTGTATTTGGGAATTTTTCTATAACACTTGTTTGTCACTCATTTGGACCAATGGGAAATTAAAGCCAAGGATCCATACTTATAGACTATGTAAGTCCAATTTCTCAATTGTATTTGGGAATTTTTCTATAACACTTGTTTGTCACTCATTTGGACCAATGGGAAATTAAAGCCAAGGATCCATACTTATAGACTATGTAAGTCCAATTTCTCAATTGTATTTGGGAATTTTTCTATAACACTTGTTTGTCACTCATTTGGACCAATGGGAAATTAAAGCCAAGGATCCATACTTATAGACTATGTTAGTCCAATTTCTCAATTGTATTTGAGAATTTTTCTATAAAATTTTAAAGATTAAAATTGTGTAAATTTTGTTCAGCTCTACTTGAATTTGGCTATTTGTGGGCACATTTATGTTTGTCACTCATTTGGACCAATGGAAAATAAAAGCCAAGGATCCATACTTATAGGCTATGTAAGTCCGATTTCTCAATTGTATTTGAGAATTTTTCTATAACACTTGTTTGTCACTCATTTGGACCAATGGGAAATTAAAGCCAAGGATCCATACTTATAGACTATGTTAGTCCAATTTCTCAATTGTATTTGAGAATTTTTCTATAAAATTTTAAAGATTAAAATTGTGTAAATTTTGTTCAGCTCTACTTGAATTTGGCTATTTGTGGGCACATTTATGTTTGTCACTCATTTGGACCAATGGAAAATAAAAGCCAAGGATCCATACTTATAGGCTATGTAAGTCCGATTTCTCAATTGTATTTGAGAATTTTTCTATAACACTTGTTTGTCACTCATTTGGACCAATGGGAAATTAAAGCCAAGGATCCGTACTTATAGACTATGTAAGTCCAATTTCTCAATTGTATTTGAGAATTTTTCTATAACACTTGTTTGTCAATGGGAAATTAAAGCCAAGGATCCATACTTATAGGCTATGTAAGTCCGATTTCTCAATTGTATTTGAGAATTTTTCTATAACACTTGTTTGTCACTCATTTGGACCAATGGGAAATTAAAGCCAAGGATCCATACTTATAGACTATGTAAGTCCAATTTCTCAATTGTATTTGAGAATTTTTCTATAAAATTTTGAAGATTAAAATTGTGTAAATTTTGTTCAGCTCTACGTGAATTTGGCTATTTGTGGGCACATTTATGTTTGTCACTCATTTGGACCAATGGAAAATAAAAGCCAAGGATCCATACTTATAGGCTATGTAAGTCCGATTTCTCAATTGTATTTGAGAATTTTTCTATAACACTTGTTTGTCACTCATTTGGACCAATGGGAAATTAAAGCCAAGGATCCATACTTATAGACTATGTTAGTCCAATTTCTCAATTGTATTTGAGAATTTTTCTATAAAATTTTAAAGATTAAAATTGTGTAAATTTTGTTCAGCTCTACTTGAATTTGGCTATTTGTGGGCACATTTATGTTTGTCACTCATTTGGACAAATGGAAAATAAAAGCCAAGGATCCATACTTATAGGCTATGTAAGTCCGATTTCTCAATTGTATTTGAGAATTTTTCTATAACACTTGTTTGTCACTCATTTGGACCAATGGGAAATTAAAGCCAAGGATCCATACTTATAGACTATGTTAGTCCAATTTCTCAATTGTATTTGAGAATTTTTCTATAAAATTTTAAAGATTAAAATTGTGTAAATTTTGTTCAGCTCTACTTGAATTTGGCTATTTGTGGGCACATTTATGTTTGTCACTCATTTGGACCAATGGAAAATAAAAGCCAAGGATCCATACTTATAGGCTATGTAAGTCCGATTTCTCAATTGTATTTGAGAATTTTTCTGTAACATTTCTTTGTCACTCATTTGGACCAATGGGAAATTAAAGCCAAGGATCCATACTTATAGGCTATGTAAGTCCAATTTCTCAATTGTATTTGAGAATTTTTCTATAACACTTGTTTGTCAATGGGAAATTAAAGCCAAGGATCCATACTTATAGGCTATGTAAGTCCGATTCCTCAATTGTATTTGAGAATTTTTCTACAACATTTGTTTGTCACTCATTTGGACCAATGGGAAATTAAAGCCAAGGATCCATACTTATAGACTATGTAAGTCCGATTTCTCAATTGTATTTGAGAATTTTTCTATAAAATTTGTTTGTCACTCATTTGGACCAATGGGAAATTAAATCCAAGGATCCATACTTATAGGCTATGTAAGTCCGATTTCTCAATTGCATTTGAGAATTTTTCTATAACATTTGTTTGTCACTCATTTGGACCAATGGGAAATTAAAGCCAAGGATCCATACTTATAGACTATGTAAGTCCGATTTCTCAATTGTATTTGAGAATTTTTGTATAAAATTTTAAAGATTAAAATTGTGTAAATTTTGTTGAGCTCTACGTGAATTTGGCTATTTGTGGGCACATTTATGTTTGTCACTCATTTGGACCAATGGGAAATTAAAGCCAAGGATCCATACTTATAGACTATGTTAGTCCAATTTCTCAATTGTATTTGAGAATTTTTCTATAAAATTTGTTTGTCACTCATTTGGACCAATGGGAAATTAAAGCCAAGGATCCATACTTATAGACTATGTAAGTCCAATTTCTCAATTGTATTTTAGAATTTTTCTATAACACTTGTTTGTCACTCATTTGGACCAATGGGAAATTAAAGCCAAGGACCCATACTTATAGACTATGTTAGTCCTATTTCTCAATTGTATTTGAGAATTTTTCTATAACACTTGTTTGTCACTCATTTGGACCAATGGGAAATTAAAGCCAAGGATCCATACTTATAGACTATGTAAGTCCGATTCCTCAATTGTATTTGAGAATTTTTCTACAACATTTGTTTGTCACTCATTTGGACCAATGGGAAATTAAAGCCAAGGATCCATACTTATAGACTATGTAAGTCCGATTTCTCAATTGTATTTGAGAATTTTTCTATAAAATTTGTTTGTCACTCATTTGGACCAATGGGAAATTAAATCCAAGGATCCATACTTATAGGCTATGTAAGTCCGATTTCTCAATTGCATTTGAGAATTTTTCTATAACATTTGTTTGTCACTCATTTGGACCAATGGGAAATTAAAGCCAAGGATCCATACTTATAGACTATGTAAGTCCAATTTCTCAATTGTATTTTAGAATTTTTCTATAACACTTGTTTGTCACTCATTTGAACCAATGGGAAATTAAAGCCAAGGACCCATACTTATAGACTATGTTAGTCCTATTTCTCAATTGTATTTGAGAATTTTTCTATAACACTTGTTTGTCACTCATTTGGACCAATGGGAAATTAAAGCCAAGGATCCATACTTATAGACTATGTAAGTCCAATTTCTCAATTGTATTTGAGAATTTTTCTATAACACTTTTTTGTCACTCATTTGGACCAATGGGAAATTAAAGCCAAGGATCCATACTTATAGGCTATGTAAGTCCGATTTCTCAATTGTATTTGAGAATTTTTCTATAACACTTGTATGTCACTCATTTGGACCAATGGTAAATTAAAGCCAAGGATCCATACTTATAGACTATGTTAGTCCTATTTCTCAATTGTATTTGAGAATTTTTCTATAAAATTTGTTTGACACTCATTTGGACCAATGGGAAATTAAAGCCAAGGATCCATACTTATAGGCTATGTAAGTCCGATTTCTCAATTGTATTTGAGAATTTTTCTATAACACTTGTTTGTCACTCATTTGGACCAATGGGAAATTAAAGCCAAGGATCCATACTTATAGACTATGTTAGTCCTATTTCTCAATTGTATTTGAGAATTTTTCTATAACACTTGTTTGTCACTCATTTGGACCAATGGGAAATTAAAGCCAAGGATCCATACTTATAGACTATGTAAGTCCAATTTCTCAATTGTATTTGAGAATTTTTCTATAAAATTTGTTTGTCACTCATTTGGACCAATGGGAAATTAAAGCCAAGGATCCATACTTATAGACTATGTAAGTCCAATTTCTCAATTGTATTTGAGAATTTTTCTATAAAATTTGTTTGTCACTCATTTGGACCAATGGGAAATTAAAGCCAAGGATCCATACTTATAGGCTATGTAAGTCCGATTTCTCAATTGTATTTGAGACTTTTTCTATAACATTTGTTTGTCACTCATTTGGACCAATAGAAAATTAAAGCCAAGGATCCATACTTATAGACTATGTAAGTCCGATTTTTCAATTGTATTTGAGAATTTTTCTGTAACATTTCTTTGTCACTCATTTGGACCAATGGGAAATTAAAGCCAAGGATCCATACTTATAGGCTATGTAAGTCCGATTCCTCAATTGTATTTGAGAATTTTTCTATAACATTTGTTTGTCACTCATTTGGACCAATGGGAAATTAAAGCCAAGGATCCATACTTATAGACTATCTAAGTCCGATTTCTGAATTGTATTTGAGAATTTTTCTATAAAATTTTAAAGATTAAAATTGTGTAAATTTTGTTCAGCTCTACGGGAATTTGGCTATTTGTGGGCACATTTATGTTTGTCACTCATTTGGACCAATGGGAAATTAAAGCCAAGGATCCATACTTATAGGCTATGTAAGTCCGATTCCTCAATTGTATTTGAGAATTTTTCTATAACATTTGTTTGTCACTCATTTGGACCAATGGGAAATTAAAGCCAAGGATCCATACTTATAGACTATCTAAGTCCGATTTCTCAATTGTATTTGAGAATTTTTCTATAAAATTTTAAAGATTAAAATTGTGTAAATTTTGTTCAGCTCTACGGGAATTTGGCTATTTGTGGGCACATTTAAGTTTAACACTCATTTGGACCAATGGGAAATTAAAGCCAAGGATCCATACTTATAGACTATGTAAGTCCGATTTCTCAATTGTATTTGAGAATTTTTCTATAACATTTTTTTGTCATTCATTTAGACCAATGGGAAATTAAAGCCAAGGATCCATACTTATAGACTATGTAAGTCCGATTTCTCAATTGTATTTGAGAATTTTTCTATAAAATTTTAAAGATTAAAATTGTGTAAATTTTGTTCAGCTCTACGTGAATTTGGCTATTTGTGGGCACATTTATATTTGTCACTCATTTGGACCAATGGGAAATTAAAGCCAAGGATCCATACTTATAGGCTATGTAAGTCCGATTTCTCAATTGTATTTGAGAATTTTTCTATAACATTTGTTTGTCACTCATTTGGACCAATGGGAAATTAAAGCCAAGGATCCATACTTATAGACTATGTAAGTCCGATTTCTCAATTGTATTTGAGAATTTTTCTATAAAATTTTAAAGATTAAAATTGTGTAAATTTTGTTCAGCTCTACGTGAATTTGGCTATTTGTGGGCACATTTATATTTGTCACTCATTTGGACCAATGGGAAATTAAAGCCAAGGGTCCATACTTATAGGCTATGTAAGTCCGATTTCTCAATTGTATTTGAGACTTTTTCTATAACACTTGTTTGTCACTCATTTGGACCAATGGGAAATTAAATCCAAGGATCCATACTTATAGACTATGTAAGTCCGATTTCTCAATTGTATTTGAGAATTTTTCTATAAAATTTTAAAGATTAAAATTGTGTAAATTTTGTTCAGCTCTACGTGAATTTGGCTATTTGTGGGCACATTTATATTTGTCACTCATTTGGACCAATGGAAAATTAAAGCCAAGGATCCATACTTATAGGCTATGTAAGTCCGATTTCTCAATTGTATTTGAGAATTTTTCTATAACATTTGTTTGTCACTCATTTGGACCAATGGGAAATTAAAGCCAAGGATCCATACTTATAGACTATGTAAGTCCGATTTCTCAATTGTATTTGAGAATTTTTCTATAAAATTTTAAAGATTAAAATTGTGTAAATTTTGTTCAGCTCTACGTGAATTTGGCTATTTGTGGGCACATTTATATTTGTCACTCATTTGGACCAATGGGAAATTAAAGCCAAGGGTCCATACTTATAGACTATGTAAGTCCGATTTCTCAATTGTATTTGAGACTTTTTCTATAACATTTGTTTGTCACTCATTTGGACCAATGGAAAATTAAAGCCAAGGATCCATACTTATAGACTATGTAAGTCCGATTTCTCAATTGTATTTGAGAATTTTTCTATAAAATTTGTTTGTCACTCATTTGGACCAATGGGAAATTAAAGCCAAGGATCCATACTTATAGGCTATGTAAGTCCGATTTCTCAATTGTATTTGAGACTTTTTCTATAACATTTGTTTGTCACTCATTTGGACCAATGGAAAATTAAAGCCAAGGATCCATACTTATAGACTATGTAAGTCCGATTTTTCAATTGTATTTGAGAATTTTTTTGTAACATTTCTTTGTCACTCATTTGGACCAATGGGAAATTAAAGCCAAGGATCCATACTTATAGACTATGTAAGTCCAATTTCTCAATTGTATTTGAGAATTTTTCTATAACACTTGTTTGTCACTCATTTGGACCAATGGGAAATTAAAGCCAAGGATCCATACTTATAGACTATGTAAGTCCAATTTCTCAATTGTATTTGAGAATTTTTCTATAAAATTTGTTTGTCACTCATTTGGACCAATGGGAAATTAAAGCCAAGGATCCATACTTATAGACTATGTAAGTCCGATTTCTCAATTGTATTTGAGAATTTTTCTATAAAATTTTAAAGATTAAAATTGTGTAAATTTTGTTCAGCTCTACGTGAATTTGGCTATTTGTGGGCACATTTATATTTGTCACTCATTTGGACCAATGGGAAATTAAAGCCAAGGGTCCATACTTATAGACTATGTAAGTCCGATTTCTCAATTGTATTTGAGACTTTTTCTATAACATTTGTTTGTCACTCATTTGGACCAATGGAAAATTAAAGCCAAGGATCCATACTTATAGACTATGTAAGTCCGATTTCTCAATTGTATTTGAGAATTTTTCTATAAAATTTGTTTGTCACTCATTTGGACCAATGGGAAATTAAAGCCAAGGATCCATACTTATAGGCTATGTAAGTCCGATTTCTCAATTGTATTTGAGACTTTTTCTATAACATTTGTTTGTCACTCATTTGGACCAATGGAAAATTAAAGCCAAGGATCCATACTTATAGACTATGTAAGTCCGATTTTTCAATTGTATTTGAGAATTTTTTTGTAACATTTCTTTGTCACTCATTTAGACCAATGGGAAATTAAAGCCAAGGATCCATACTTATAGACTATGTAAGTCCAATTTCTCAATTGTATTTGAGAATTTTTCTATAACACTTGTTTGTCACTCATTTGGACCAATGGGAAATTAAAGCCAAGGATCCATACTTATAGACTATGTAAGTCCAATTTCTCAATTGTATTTGAGAATTTTTCTATAAAATTTTAAAGATTAAAATTGTGTAAATTTTGTTCAGCTCTACTTGAATTTGGCTATTTGTGGGCACATTTATGTTTGTCACTCATTTGGACCAATGGAAAATAAAGCCAAGGATCCATACTTATAGACTATGTAAGTCCAATTTCTCAATTGTATTTGAGAATTTTTCTATAACACTTGTTTGTCAATGGGAAATTAAAGCCAAGGATCCATACTTATAGGCTATGTAAGTCCGATTTCTCAATTGTATTTGAGAATTTTTCTATAACACTTGTTTGTCACTCATTTGGACCAATGGGAAATTAAAGCCAAGGATCCATACATATAGGCTATGTAAGTCCGATTCCGCAATTGTATTTGAGAATTTTTCTATAACATTTGTTTGTCACTCATTTGGACCAATGGGAAATTAAAGCCAAGGATCCATACTTATAGACTATGTAAGTCCGATTTCTCAATTCTATTTGAGAATTTTTCTATAAAATTTGTTTGTCACTCATTTGGACCAATGTGAAATTAAAGCCAAGGATCCATACTTATAGACTATGTAAGTCCAATTTCTCAATTGTATTTGAGAATTTTTCTATAAAATTTTAAAGATTAAAATTGTGTAAATTTTGTTCAGCTCTACGTGAATTTGGCTATTTGTGGGCACATTTATGTTTGTCACTCATTTGGACCAATGGAAAATAAAAGCCAAGGATCCATACTTATAGGCTATGTAAGTCCGATTTCTCAATTGTATTTGAGAATTTTTCTATAACACTTGTTTGTCACTCATTTGGAACAATGAGAAATTAAAGCCAAGGATCCATACTTATAGACTATGTAAGTCCGATTCCTTAATTGTATTTGAGAATTTTTCTATAACATTTGTTTGTCACTCATTTGGACCAATGGGAAATTAAAGCCAAGGATCCATACTTATAGACTATGTAAGTCCGATTTCTCAATTGTATTTGAGAATTTTTCTATAAAATTTTGAAGATTAAAATTGTGTAAATTTTGTTCAGCTCTACGTGAATTTGGCTATTTGTGGGCAAATTTATGTTTCTCACTCATTTGGACCAATGGGAAATTAAAGCCAAGGATCCATACATATAGGCTATGTAAGTCCGATTCCTCTATTTGAGAATTTTTCTATAACATTTGTTTGTCACTCATTTGGACCAATGGGAAATTAAAGCCAAGGATCCATACTTATAGACTATGTAAGTCCAATTTCTCAATTGTATTTGAGAATTTTTCTATAAAATTTTAAAGATTAAAATTGTGTAAATTTTGTTCAGCTCTACGTGAATTTGGCTATTTGTGGGCACATTTATGTTTGTCACTCATTTGGACCAATGGGAAATTAAAGCCAAGGATCCATATTTATAGACTATGTAAGTCCAATTTCTCAATTGTATTTGAGAATTTTTCTATAACACTTGTTTGTCACTCATTTGGACCAATGGGAAATTAAAGCCAAGGATCCATACTTATAGACTATGTTAGTCCTATTTCTCAATTGTATTTGAGAATTTTTCTATAACATTTGTTTGTCACTCATTTGGACCAATGGGAAATTAAAGCCAAGGATCCATACTTATAGACTATGTAAGTCCGATTTCTCAATTGTATTTGAGAATTTTTCTATAAAATTTGTTTGTCACTCATTTGGACCAATGGGAAATTAAAGCCAAGGATCCATACTTATAGGCTATGTAAGTCCGATTTCTCAATTGCATTTGAGAATTTTTCTATAACATTTGTTTGGCACTCATTTGGACCAATGGGAAATTAAAGCCAAGGATCCATACTTATAGACTATGTAAGTCCGATTTCTCAATTGTATTTGAGAATTTTTGTATAAAATTTTAAAGATTAAAATTGTGTAAATTTTGTTGAGCTCTACGTGAATTTGGCTATTTGTGGGCACATTTATGTTTGTCACTCATTTGGACCAATGGGAAATTAAAGCCAAGGATCCATACTTATAGACTATGTTAGTCCAATTTCTCAATTGTATTTGAGAATTTTTCTATAAAATTTGTTTGTCACTCATTTGGACCAATGGGAAATTAAAGCCAAGGATCCATACTTATAGACTATGTAAGTCCAATTTCTCAATTGTATTTGAGAATTTTTCTATAACACTTGTTTGTCACTCATTTGGACCAATGGGAAATTAAAGCCAAGGATCCATACTTATAGACTATGTTAGTCCTATTTCTCAATTGTATTTGAGAATTTTTCTATAACACTTGTTTGTCACTCATTTGGACCAATGGGAAATTAAAGCCAAGGATCCATACTTATAGACTATGTAAGTCCAATTTCTCAATTGTATTTGAGAATTTTTCTATAACACTTGTTTGTCACTCATTTGGACCAATGGGAAATTAAAGCCAAGGATCCATACTTATAGGCTATGTAAGTCCGATTTCTCAATTGTATTTGAGAATTTTTCTATAACACTTGTATGTCACTCATTTGGACCAATGGTAAATTAAAGCCAAGGATCCATACTTATAGACTATGTTAGTCCTATTTCTCAATTGTATTTGAGAATTTTTCTATAACACTTGTTTGTCACTCATTTGGACCAATGGGAAATTAAAGCCAAGGATCCATACTTATAGACTATGTTAGTCCTATTTCTCAATTGTATTTGAGAATTTTTCAATAACACTTGTTTGTCACTCATTTGGACCAATGGGAAATTAAAGCCAAGGATCCATACTTATAGACTATGTTAGTCCTATTTCTCAATTGTATTTGAGAATTTTTCTATAAAATTTGTTTGTCACTCATTTGGACCAATGGGAAATTAAAGCCAAGGATCCATACTTATAGACTATGTAAGTCCAATTTCTCAATTGTATTTGAGAATTTTTCTATAAAATTTGTTTGTCACTCATTTAGACCAATGGGAAATTAAAGCCAAGGATCCATACTATGTAAGTCCGATTTATCAATTGTATTTGAGAATTTTTCTATAAAATTTGTTTGACACTCATTTGGACCAATGGGAAATTAAAGCCAAGGATCCATACTTATAGGCTATGTAAGTCCGATTTCTCAATTGTATTTGAGACTTTTTCTATAACATTTGTTTGTCACTCATTTGGACCAATGGAAAATTAAAGCCAAGGATCCATACTTATAGACTATCTAAGTCCGATTTCTCAATTGTATTTGAGAATTTTTCTATAACACTTGTTTGTCACTCATTTGGACCAATGGGAAATTAAAGCCAAGGATCCATACTTATAGACTATCTAAGTCCGATTTCTCAATTGTATTTGAGAATTTTTCTATAAAATTTTAAAGATTAAAATTGTGTAAATTTTGTTCAGCTCTACGGGAATTTGGCTATTTGTGGGCACATTTATGTTTGTCACTCATTTGGACCAATGGGAAATTAAAGCCAAGGATCCATACTTATAGGCTATGTAAGTCCGATTCCTCAATTGTATTTAAGAATTTTTCTATAACATTTGTTTGTCACTCATTTGGACCAATGGGAAATTAAAGCCAAGGATCCATACTTATAGACTATCTAAGTCCGATTTCTCAATTGTATTTGAGAATTTTTCTATAAAATTTTAAAGATTAAAATTGTGTAAATTTTGTTCAGCTCTACGGGAATTTGGCTATTTGTGGGCACATTTAAGTTTAACACTCATTTGGACCAATGGGAAATTAAAGCCAAGGATCCATACTTATAGACTATGTAAGTCCGATTTCTCAATTGTATTTGAGAATTTTTCTATAACATTTTTTTGTCATTCATTTAGACCAATGGGAAATTAAAGCCAAGGATCCATACTTATAGACTATGTAAGTCCGATTTCTCAATTGTATTTGAGAATTTTTCTATAAAATTTTAAAGATTAAAATTGTGTAAATTTTGTTCAGCTCTACGTGAATTTGGCTATTTGTGGGCACATTTATGTTTGTCACTCATTTGGACCAATGGGAAATTAAAGCCAAGGATCCATATTTATAGACTATGTAAGTCCAATTTCTCAATTGTATTTGAGAATTTTTCTATAACACTTGTTTGTCACTCATTTGGACCAATGGGAAATTAAAGCCAAGGATCCATACTTATAGACTATGTTAGTCCTATTTCTCAATTGTATTTGAGAATTTTTCTATAACATTTGTTTGTCACTCATTTGGACCAATGGGAAATTAAAGCCAAGGATCCATACTTATAGACTATGTAAGTCCGATTTCTCAATTGTATTTGAGAATTTTTCTATAAAATTTGTTTGTCACTCATTTGGACCAATGGGAAATTAAAGCCAAGGATCCATACTTAGAGGCTATGTAAGTCCGATTTCTCAATTGCATTTGAGAATTTTTCTATAACATTTGTTTGTCACTCATTTGGACCAATGGGAAATTAAAGCCAAGGATCCATACTTATAGACTATGTAAGTCCAATTTCTCAATTGTATTTGAGAATTTTTCTATAAAATTTTAAAGATTAAAATTGTGTAAATTTTGTTCAGCTCTACGTGAATTTGGCTATTTGTGGGCACATTTATGTTTGTCACTCATTTGGACCAATGGGAAATTAAAGCCAAGGATCCATATTTATAGACTATGTAAGTCCAATTTCTCAATTGTATTTGAGAATTTTTCTATAACACTTGTTTGTCACTCATTTGGACCAATGGGAAATTAAAGCCAAGGATCCATACTTATAGACTATGTTAGTCCTATTTCTCAATTGTATTTGAGAATTTTTCTATAACATTTGTTTGTCACTCATTTGGACCAATGGGAAATTAAAGCCAAGGATCCATACTTATAGACTATGTAAGTCCGATTTCTCAATTGTATTTGAGAATTTTTCTATAAAATTTGTTTGTCACTCATTTGGACCAATGGGAAATTAAAGCCAAGGATCCATACTTATAGGCTATGTAAGTCCGATTTCTCAATTGCATTTGAGAATTTTTCTATAACATTTGTTTGGCACTCATTTGGACCAATGGGAAATTAAAGCCAAGGATCCATACTTATAGACTATGTAAGTCCGATTTCTCAATTGTATTTGAGAATTTTTGTATAAAATTTTAAAGATTAAAATTGTGTAAATTTTGTTGAGCTCTACGTGAATTTGGCTATTTGTGGGCACATTTATGTTTGTCACTCATTTGGACCAATGGGAAATTAAAGCCAAGGATCCATACTTATAGACTATGTTAGTCCAATTTCTCAATTGTATTTGAGAATTTTTCTATAAAATTTGTTTGTCACTCATTTGGACCAATGGGAAATTAAAGCCAAGGATCCATACTTATAGACTATGTAAGTCCAATTTCTCAATTGTATTTGAGAATTTTTCTATAACACTTGTTTGTCACTCATTTGGACCAATGGGAAATTAAAGCCAAGGATCCATACTTATAGACTATGTTAGTCCTATTTCTCAATTGTATTTGAGAATTTTTCTATAACACTTGTTTGTCACTCATTTGGACCAATGGGAAATTAAAGCCAAGGATCCATACTTATAGACTATGTAAGTCCAATTTCTCAATTGTATTTGAGAATTTTTCTATAACACTTGTTTGTCACTCATTTGGACCAATGGGAAATTAAAGCCAAGGATCCATACTTATAGGCTATGTAAGTCCGATTTCTCAATTGTATTTGAGAATTTTTCTATAACACTTGTATGTCACTCATTTGGACCAATGGTAAATTAAAGCCAAGGATCCATACTTATAGACTATGTTAGTCCTATTTCTCAATTGTATTTGAGAATTTTTCTATAACACTTGTTTGTCACTCATTTGGACCAATGGGAAATTAAAGCCAAGGATCCATACTTATAGACTATGTTAGTCCTATTTCTCAATTGTATTTGAGAATTTTTCAATAACACTTGTTTGTCACTCATTTGGACCAATGGGAAATTAAAGCCAAGGATCCATACTTATAGACTATGTTAGTCCTATTTCTCAATTGTATTTGAGAATTTTTCTATAAAATTTGTTTGTCACTCATTTGGACCAATGGGAAATTAAAGCCAAGGATCCATACTTATAGACTATGTAAGTCCAATTTCTCAATTGTATTTGAGAATTTTTCTATAAAATTTGTTTGTCACTCATTTAGACCAATGGGAAATTAAAGCCAAGGATCCATACTATGTAAGTCCGATTTATCAATTGTATTTGAGAATTTTTCTATAAAATTTGTTTGACACTCATTTGGACCAATGGGAAATTAAAGCCAAGGATCCATACTTATAGGCTATGTAAGTCCGATTTCTCAATTGTATTTGAGACTTTTTCTATAACATTTGTTTGTCACTCATTTGGACCAATGGAAAATTAAAGCCAAGGATCCATACTTATAGACTATCTAAGTCCGATTTCTCAATTGTATTTGAGAATTTTTCTATAACACTTGTTTGTCACTCATTTGGACCAATGGGAAATTAAAGCCAAGGATCCATACTTATAGACTATCTAAGTCCGATTTCTCAATTGTATTTGAGAATTTTTCTATAAAATTTTAAAGATTAAAATTGTGTAAATTTTGTTCAGCTCTACGGGAATTTGGCTATTTGTGGGCACATTTATGTTTGTCACTCATTTGGACCAATGGGAAATTAAAGCCAAGGATCCATACTTATAGGCTATGTAAGTCCGATTCCTCAATTGTATTTAAGAATTTTTCTATAACATTTGTTTGTCACTCATTTGGACCAATGGGAAATTAAAGCCAAGGATCCATACTTATAGACTATCTAAGTCCGATTTCTCAATTGTATTTGAGAATTTTTCTATAAAATTTTAAAGATTAAAATTGTGTAAATTTTGTTCAGCTCTACGGGAATTTGGCTATTTGTGGGCACATTTAAGTTTAACACTCATTTGGACCAATGGGAAATTAAAGCCAAGGATCCATACTTATAGACTATGTAAGTCCGATTTCTCAATTGTATTTGAGAATTTTTCTATAACATTTTTTTGTCATTCATTTAGACCAATGGGAAATTAAAGCCAAGGATCCATACTTATAGACTATGTAAGTCCGATTTCTCAATTGTATTTGAGAATTTTTCTATAAAATTTTAAAGATTAAAATTGTGTAAATTTTGTTCAGCTCTACGTGAATTTGGCTATTTGTGGGCACATTTATGTTTGTCACTCATTTGGACCAATGGGAAATTAAAGCCAAGGATCCATACTTATAGGCTATGTAAGTCCGATTCCTCAATTGTATTTGAGAATTTTTCTATAACATTTGTTTGTCACTCATTTGGACCAATGGGAAATTAAAGCCAAGGATCCATACTTATAGACTATGTAAGTCCGATTTCTCAATTGTATTTGAGAATTTTTCTATAAAATTTTAAAGATTAAAATTGTGTAAATTTTGTTCAGCTCTACGTGAATTTGGCTATTTGTGGGCACATTTATGTTTGTCACTCATTTGGACCAATGGGAAATTAAAGCCAAGGATCCATACTTATAGGCTATGTAAGTCCGATTCCTCAATTGTATTTGAGAATTTTTCTATAACATTTGTTTGTCACTCATTTGGACCAATGGGAAATTAAAGCCAAGGATCCATACTTATAGACTATGTAAGTCCGATTTCTCAATTGTATTTGAGAATTTGTCTATAAAATTTGTTTGTCACTCATTTGGACCAATGGGAAATTAAAGCCAAGGATCCATACTTATAGACTATGTAAGTCCGATTTCTCAATTGTATTTGAGAATTTTTCTATAAAATTTGTTTGTCACTCATTTGGACCAATGGGAAATTAAAGCCAAGGATCCATACTTATAGACTATGTAAGTCCGATTTCTCAATTGTATTTGAGAATTTTTGTATAAAATTTTAAAGATTAAAATTGTGTAAATTTTGTTGAGCTCTACGTGAATTTGGCTATTTGTGGGCACATTTATGTTTGTCACTCATTTGGACCAATGGGAAATTAAAGCCAAGGATCCATACTTATAGGCTATGTAAGTCCGATTCCTCAATTGTATTTGAGAATTTTTCTATAACATTTGTTTGTCACTCATTTGGACCAATGGGAAATTAAAGCCAAGGATCCATACTTATAGACTATGTAAGTCCAATTTCTCAATTGTATTTGAGAATTTTTCTATAAAATTTTAAAGATTAAAATTGTGTAAATTTTGTTCAGCTCTACGGGAATTTGGCTATTTGTGGGCACATTTATGTTTGTCACTCATTTGGACCAATGGGAAATTAAAGCCAAGGATCCATACTTATAGACTATCTAAGTCCTATTTCTCAATTGTATTTGAGAATTTTTCTATAACACTTGTTTGTCACTCATTTGGACCAATGGGAAATTAAAGCCAAGGATCCATACTTATAGACTATCTAAGTCCGATTTCTCAATTGTATTTGAGAATTTTTCTATAACACTTGTTTGTCACTCATTTGGACCAATGGGAAATTAAAGCCAAGGATCCATACTTATAGACTATCTAAGTCCGATTTCTCAATTGTATTTGAGAATTTTTGTATAAAATTTTAAAGATTAAAATTGTGTAAATTTTGTTCAGCTCTACGGGAATTTGGCTATTTGTGGGCACATTTAAGTTTGTCACTCATTTGGACCAATGGGAAATTAAAGCCAAGGATCCATACTTATAGACTATCTAAGTCCTATTTCTCAATTGTATTTGAGAATTTTTCTATAACACTTGTTTGTCACTCATTTGGACCAATGGGAAATTAAAGCCAAGGATCCATACTTATAGACTATCTAAGTCCGATTTCTCAATTGTATTTGAGAATTTTTCTATAAAATTTTAAAGATTAAAATTGTGTAAATTTTGTTCAGCTCTACGGGAATTTGGCTATTTGTGGGCACATTTATGTTTGTCACTCATTTGGACCAATGGGAAATTAAAGCCAAGGATCCATACTTATAGACTATGTAAGTCCGATTTCTCAATTGTATTTGAGAATTTTTCTATAACATTTTTTTGTCATTCATTTAGACCAATGGGAAATTAAAGCCAAGGATCCATACTTATAGACTATGTAAGTCCGATTTCTCAATTGTATTTGAGAATTTTTCTATAAAATTTTAAAGATTAAAATTGTGTAAATTTTGTTCAGCTCTACGTGAATTTGGCTATTTGTGGGCACATTTATGTTTGTCACTCATTTGGACCAATGGGAAATTAAAGCCAAGGATCCATACTTATAGACTATGTAAGTCCGATTTCTCAATTGTATTTGAGAATTTGTCTATAAAATTTGTTTGTCACTCATTTGGACCAATGGGAAATTAAAGCCAAGGATCCATACTTATAGACTATGTAAGTCCGATTTCTCAATTGTATTTGAGAATTTTTCTATAAAATTTGTTTGTCACTCATTTGGACCAATGGGAAATTAAAGCCAAGGATCCATACTTATAGACTATGTAAGTCCGATTTCTCAATTGTATTTGAGAATTTTTGTATAAAATTTTAAAGATTAAAATTGTGTAAATTTTGTTGAGCTCTACGTGAATTTGGCTATTTGTGGGCACATTTATGTTTGTCACTCATTTGGACCAATGGGAAATTAAAGCCAAGGATCCATACTTATAGGCTATGTAAGTCCGATTCCTCAATTGTATTTGAGAATTTTTCTATAACATTTGTTTGTCACTCATTTGGACCAATGGGAAATTAAAGCCAAGGATCCATACTTATAGACTATGTAAGTCCAATTTCTCAATTGTATTTGAGAATTTTTCTATAAAATTTTAAAGATTAAAATTGTGTAAATTTTGTTCAGCTCTACGGGAATTTGGCTATTTGTGGGCACATTTATGTTTGTCACTCATTTGGACCAATGGGAAATTAAAGCCAAGGATCCATACTTATAGACTATGTAAGTCCGATTCCTCAATTGTATTTGAGAATTTTTCTATAACATTTGTTTGTCACTCATTTGGACCAATGGGAAATTAAAGCCAAGGATCCATACTTATAGACTATGTAAGTCCGATTCCTCAATTGTATTTGAGAATTTTTTTATAAAATTTGTTTGTCACTCATTTGGACCAATGGGAAATTAAAGCCAAGGATCCATACTTATAGGCTATGTAAGTCCGATTTCTCAATTGCATTTGAGAATTTTTCTATAACATTTGTTTGTCACTCATTTGGACCAATGGGAAATTAAAGCCAAGGATCCATACTTATAGACTATGTAAGTCCGATTTCTCAATTGTATTTGAGAATTTTTGTATAAAATTTTACAGATTAAAATTGTGTAAATTTTGTTGAGCTCTACGTGAATTTGGCTATTTGTGGGCACATTTATGTTTGTCACTCATTTGGACCAATGGGAAATTAAAGCCAAGGATCCATACTTATAGACTATGTTAGTCCAATTTCTCAATTGTATTTGAGAATTTTTCTATAAAATTTGTTTGTCACTCATTTGGACCAATGGGAAATTAAAGCCAAGGATCCATACTTATAGGCTATGTAAGTCCGATTTCTCAATTGCATTTGAGAATTTTTCTATAACATTTGTTTGTCACTCATTTGGACCAATGGGAAATTAAAGCCAAGGATCCATACTTATAGACTATGTAAGTCCGATTTCTCAATTGTATTTGATAATTTTTGTATAAAATTTTAAAGATTAAAATTGTGTAAATTTTGTTCAGCTCTACGTGAATTTGGCTATTTGTGGGCACATTTATGTTTGTCACTCATTTGGACCAATGGGAAATTAAAGCCAAGGATCCATACTTATAGACTATGTAAGTCCGATTCCTCAATTGTATTTGAGAATTTTTTTATAAAATTTGTTTGTCACTCATTTGGACCAATGGGAAATTAAAGCCAAGGATCCATACTTATAGGCTATGTAAGTCCGATTTCTCAATTGCATTTGAGAATTTTTCTATAACATTTGTTTGTCACTCATTTGGACCAATGGGAAATTAAAGCCAAGGATCCATACTTATAGACTATGTAAGTCCGATTTCTCAATTGTATTTGAGAATTTTTGTATAAAATTTTAAAGATTAAAATTGTGTAAATTTTGTTGAGCTCTACGTGAATTTGGCTATTTGTGGGCACATTTATGTTTGTCACTCATTTGGACCAATGGGAAATTAAAGCCAAGGATCCATATTTATAGACTATGTAAGTCCGATTTCTCAATTGTATTTGAGAATTTTTGTATAAAATTTTAAAGATTAAAATTGTGTAAATTTTGTTGAGCTCTACGTGAATTTGGCTATTTGTGGGCACATTTATGTTTGTCACTCATTTGGACCAATGGGAAATTAAAGCCAAGGATCCATATTTATAGACTATGTAAGTCCAATTTCTCAATTGTATTTGAGAATTTTTCTATAAAATTTGTTTGTCACTCATTTGGACCAATGGGAAATTAAAGCCAAGGATCCATACTAATAGACTATGTAAGTCCAATTTCTCAATTGTATTTGAGAATTTTTCTATAAAATTTTAAAGATTAAAATTGTGTAAATTTTGTTCAGCTCTACGTGAATTTGGCTATTTGTGGGCACATTTATGTTTGTCACTCATTTGGACCAATGGGAAATTAAAGCCAAGGATCCATACTTATAGACTATGTAAGTCCGATTCCTCAATTGTATTTGAGAATTTTTCTATAACATTTGTTTGTCACTCATTTGGACCAATGGGAAATTAAAGCCAAGGATCCATATTTATAGACTATGTAAGTCCGATTTCTCAATTGTATTTGAGAATTTTTCTATAAAATTTGTTTGTCACTCATTTGGACCAATGGGAAATTAAAGCCAAGGATCCATACTTATAGGCTATGTAAGTCCGATTTCTCAATTGCATTTGAGAATTTTTCTATAACATTTGTTTGTCACTCATATGGACCAATGGGAAATTAAAGCCAAGGATCCATACTTATAGACTATGTAAGTGCGATTTCTCAATTGTATTTGAGAATTTTTGTATAAAATTTTAAAGATTAAAATTGTGTAAATTTTGTTGAGCTCTACGTGAATTTGGCTATTTGTGGGCACATTTATGTTTGTCACTCATTTGGACCAATGGGAAATTAAAGCCAAGGATCCATACTTATAGACTATGTTAGTCCAATTTCTCAATTGTATTTGAGAATTTTTCTATAAAATTTGTTTGTCACTCATTTGGACCAATGGGAAATTAAAGCCAAGGATCCATACTTATAGACTATGTTAGTCCTATTTCTCAATTGTATTTGAGAATTTTTCTATAACACTTGTTTGTCACTCATTTGGACCAATGGGAAATTAAAGCCAAGGATCCATACTTATAGACTATGTAAGTCCAATTTCTCAATTGTATTTGAGAATTTTTCTATAACACTTGTTTGTCACTCATTTGGACCAATGGGAAATTAAAGCCAAGGATCCATACTTATAGGCTTTGTAAGTCCGATTTCTCAATTGTATTTGAGAATTTTTCTATAACACTTGTATGTCACTCATTTGGACCAATGGTAAATTAAAGCCAAGGATCCATACTTATAGACTATGTTATTCCTATTTGTCAATTGTATTTGAGAATTTTTCTATAACACTTGTTTGTCACTCATTTGGACCAATGGGAAATTAAAGCCAAGGATCCATACTTATAGACTATGTTAGTCCTATTTCTCAATTGTATTTGAGAATTTTTCTATAACACTTGTTTGTCACTCATTTGGACCAATGGGAAATTAAAGCCAAGGATCCATACTTATAGACTATGTTAGTCCTATTTCTCAATTGTATTTGAGAATTTTTCTATAAAATTTGTTTGTCACTCATTTGGACCAATGGGAAATTAAAGCCAAGGATCCATACTTATAGACTATGTAAGTCCAATTTCTCAATTGTATTTGAGAATTTTTCTATAAAATTTGTTTGTCACTAATTTGGACCAATGGGAAATTAAAGCCAAGGATCCATACTATGTAAGTCCGATTTCTCAATTGTATTTGAGAATTTTTCTATAAAATTTTAAAGATTAAAATTGTGTAAATTTTGTTCAGCTCTACGGGAATTTGGCTATTTGTGGGCACATTTAAGTTTGTCACTCATTTGGACCAATGGGAAATTAAAGCCAAGGATCCATACTTATAGACTATGTAAGTCCGATTTCTCAATTGTATTTGATAATTTTTCTATAAAATTTGTTTGTCACTCATTTGGACCAATGGGAAATTAAAGCCAAGGATCCATACTTATAGACTATGTAAGTCCGATTTCTCAATTGTATTTGAGACTTTTTCTATAACATTTGTTTGTCACTCATTTGGACCAATGGAAAATTAAAGCCAAGGATCCATACTTATAGACTATGTTAGTCCAATTTCTCAATTGTATTTGAGAATTTTTCTATAAAATTTGTTTGTCACTCATTTGGACCAATGGGAAATTAAAGCCAAGGATCCATGCTTATAGACTATATAAGTCCAATTTCTCAATTGTATTTGAGAATTTTTCTATAACACTTGTATGTCACTCATTTGGACCAATGGGAAATTAAAGCCAAGGATCCATACTTATAGACTATGTTAGTCCTATTTCTCAATTGTATTTGAGAATTTTTCTGTAACATTTCTTTGTCACTCATTTGGACCAATGGGAAATTAAAGCCAAGGATCCATACTTATAGACTATGTTAGTCCTATTTCTCAATTGTATTTGAGAATTTTTCTATAACACTTGTTTGTCATTCATTTGGACCAATGGGAAATTAAAGCCAAGGATCCATACTTATAGGCTATGTAAGTCCGATTTCTCAATTGCATTTGAGAATTTTTCTATAACATTTGTTTGTCACTCATTTGGACCAATGGGAAATTAAAGCCAAGGATCCATACTTATAGACTATGTAAGTCCGATTTCTCAATTGTATTTGAGAATTTTTGTATAAAATTTTAAAGATTAAAATTGTGTAAATTTTGTTGAGCTCTACGTGAATTTGGCTATTTGTGGGCACATTTATGTTTGTCACTCATTTGGACCAATGGGAAATTAAAGCCAAGGATCCATACTTATAGACTATGTAAGTCCGATTTCTCAATTGTATTTGAGAATTTTTGTATAAAATTTTAAAGATTAAAATTGTGTAAATTTTGTTGAGCTCTACGTGAATTTGGCTATTTGTGGGCACATTTATGTTTGTCACTCATTTGGACCAATGGGAAATTAAAGCCAAGGATCCATACTTATAGACTATGTAAGTCCGATTTCTCAATTGTATTTGAGAATTTTTCTATAACACTTGTTTGTCACTCATTTGGACCAATGGTAAATTAAAGCCAAGGATCCATACTTATAGACTATGTAAGTCCGATTTTTCAATTGTATTTGAGAATTTTTCTATAACACTTGTTTGTCACTCATTTGGACCAATGGGAAATTAAAGCCAAGGATCCATACTTATAGACTATGTAAGTCCAATTTCTCAATTGTATTTGAGACTTTTTCTATAACACTTGTTTGTCACTCATTTGGACCAATGGGAAATTAAAGCCAAGGATCCATACTTATAGGCTATGTAAGTCCGATTTCTCAATTGTATTTGAGAATTTTTCTATAACACTTGTATGTCACTCATTTGGACCAATGGTAAATTAAAGCCAAGGATCCATACTTATAGACTATGTTAGTCCTATTTCTCAATTGTATTTGAGAATTTTTCTATAACACTTGTTTGTCACTCATTTGGACCAATGGTAAATTAAAGCCAAGGATCCATACTTATAGGCTATGTAAGTCCGATTTCTCAATTGTATTTGAGAATTTTTCTATAACACTTGTATGTCACTCATTTGGACCAATGGTAAATTAAAGCCAAGGATCCATACTTATAGGCTATGTAAGTCCGATTTCTCAATTGTATTTGAGAATTTTTCTATAACACTTGTTTGTCACTCATTTGGACCAATGGTAAATTAAAGCCAAGGATCCATACTTATAGGCTATGTAAGTCCGATTTCTCAATTGTATTTGAGAATTTTTCTATAACACTTGTATGTCACTCATTTGGACCAATGGTAAATTAAAGCCAAGGATCCATACTTATAGGCTATGTAAGTCCGATTTCTCAATTGTATTTGAGAATTTTTCTATAACACTTGTTTGTCACTCATTTGGACCAATGGGAAATTAAAGCCAAGGATCCATACTTATAGGCTATGTAAGTCTGATTTCTCAATTGTATTTGAGAATTTTTCTATAACACTTGTATGTCACTCATTTGGACCAATGGGAAATTAAAGCCAAGGATCCATACTTATAGACTATGTTAGTCCTATTTCTCAATTGTATTTGAGAATTTTTCTATAACACTTGTTTGTCACTCATTTGGACCAATGGGAAATTAAAGCCAAGGATCCATACTTATAGACTATGTTAGTCCTATTTCTCAATTGTATTTGAGAATTTTTCTATAACACTTGTTTGTCACTCATTTGGACCAATGGGAAATTAAAGCCAAGGATCCATACTTATAGACTATGTTAGTCCTATTTCTCAATTGTATTTGAGAATTTTTCTATAAAATTTGTTTGTCACTCATTTGGACCAATGGAAAATTAAAGCCAAGGATCCATACTTATAGACTATGTAAGTCCGATTTTTCAATTGTATTTGAGAATTTTTCTGTAACATTTCTTTGTCACTCATTTGGACCAATGGGAAATTAAAGCCAAGGATCCATACTTATAGACTATGTAAGTCCGATTTTTCAATTGTATTTGAGAATTTTTCTGTAACATTTCTTTGTCACTCATTTGGACCAATGGGAAATTAAAGCCAAGGATCCATACTTATAGACTATGTAAGTCCAATTTCTCAATTGTATTTGAGAATTTTTCTATAACACTTGTTTGTCACTCATTTGGACCAATGGGAAATTAAAGCCAAGGATCCATACTTATAGACTATGTAAGTCCGATTTCTCAATTGTATTTGATAATTTTTCTATAAAATTTGTTTGTCACTCATTTGGACCAATGGGAAATTAAAGCCAAGGATCCATACTTATAGACTATGTAAGTCCGATTTCTCAATTGTATTTGAGACTTTTTCTATAACATTTGTTTGTCACTCATTTGGACCAATGGAAAATTAAAGCCAAGGATCCATACTTATAGACTATGTAAGTCCGATTTCTCAATTGTATTTGAGAATTTTTCTATAAATTTTGTTTGTCACTCATTTGGACCAATGGGAAATTAAAGCCAAGGATCCATACTTATAGACTATGTAAGTCCGATTCCTCAATTGTATTTGAGAATTTTTTTATAACATTTGTTTGTCACTCATTTGGACCAATGGGAAATTAAAGCCAAGGATCCATACTTATAGACTATGTAAGTCCGATTTCTCAATTGTATTTGAGAATTTTTCTATAAAATTTGTTTGTCACTCATTTGGACCAATGGGAAATTAAAGCCAAGGATCCATACTTATAGGCTATGTAAGTCCGATTTCTCAATTGCATTTGAGAATTTTTCTATAACATTTGTTTGTCACTCATTTGGACCAATGGGAAATTAAAGCCAAGGATCCATACTTATAGACTATGTAAGTCCGATTTCTCAATTGTATTTGAGAATTTTTGTATAAAATTTTAAAGATTAAAATTGTGTAAATTTTGTTGAGCTCTACGTGAATTTGGCTATTTGTGGGCACATTTATGTTTGTCACTCATTTGGACCAATGGGAAATTAAAGCCAAGGATCCATACTTATAGACTATGTAAGTCCGATTTCTCAATTGTATTTGAGAATTTTTGTATAAAATTTTAAAGATTAAAATTGTGTAAATTTTGTTGAGCTCTACGTGAATTTGGCTATTTGTGGGCACATTTATGTTTGTCACTCATTTGGACCAATGGGAAATTAAAGCCAAGGATCCATACTTATAGACTATGTTAGTCCAATTTCTCAATTGTATTTGAGAATTTTTCTATAACACTTGTTTGTCACTCATTTGGACCAATGGGAAATTAAAGCCAAGGATCCATACTTATAGGCTATGTAAGTCCGATTTCTCAATTGTATTTGAGAATTTTTCTATAACACTTGTTTGTCACTCATTTGGACCAATGGGAAATTAAAGCCAAGGATCCATACTTATAGGCTATGTAAGTCCGATTTCTCAATTGTATTTGAGAATTTTTCTATAACACTTGTATGTCACTCATTTGGACCAATGGGAAATTAAAGCCAAGGATCCATACTTATAGACTATGTTAGTCCTATTTCTCAATTGTATTTGAGAATTTTTCTATAACACTTGTTTGTCACTCATTTGGACCAATGGGAAATTAAAGCCAAGGATCCATACTTATAGACTATGTTAGTCCTATTTCTCAATTGTATTTGAGAATTTTTCTATAACACTTGTTTGTCACTCATTTGGACCAATGGGAAATTAAAGCCAAGGATCCATACTTATAGACTATGTTAGTCCTATTTCTCAATTGTATTTGAGAATTTTTCTATAAAATTTGTTTGTCACTCATTTGGACCAATGGAAAATTAAAGCCAAGGATCCATACTTATAGACTATGTAAGTCCGATTTTTCAATTGTATTTGAGAATTTTTCTGTAACATTTCTTTGTCACTCATTTGGACCAATGGGAAATTAAAGCCAAGGATCCATACTTATAGACTATGTAAGTCCAATTTCTCAATTGTATTTGAGAATTTTTCTATAACACTTGTTTGTCACTCATTTGGACCAATGGGAAATTAAAGCCAAGGATCCATACTTATAGACTATGTAAGTCCGATTTCTCAATTGTATTTGATAATTTTTCTATAAAATTTGTTTGTCAGTCATTTGGACCAATGGGAAATTAAAGCCAAGGATCCATACTTATAGACTATGTAAGTCCGATTTCTCAATTGTATTTAAGACTTTTTCTATAACATTTGTTTGTCACTCATTTGGACCAATGGAAAATTAAAGCCAAGGATCCATACTTATAGACTATGTAAGTCCGATTTTTCAATTGTATTTGAGAATTTTTCTATAACATTTCTTTGTCACTCATTTGGACCAATGGGAAATTAAAGCCAAGGATCCATACTTATAGGCTATGTAAGTCCGATTTCTCAATTGTATTTGAGACTTTTTCTATAACATTTGTTTGTCACTCATTTGGACCAATGGAAAATTAAAGCCAAGGATCCATACTTATAGACTATGTAAGTCCGATTTTTCAATTGTATTTGAGAATTTTTCTATAACACTTGTTTGTCACTCATTTGGACCAATGGGAAATTAAAGCCAAGGATCCATACTTATAGACTATGTAAGTCCGATTTCTCAATTGTATTTGAGAATTTTTCTATAACACTTGTTTGTCACTCATTTGGACCAATGGTAAATTAAAGCCAAGGATCCATACTTATAGACTATGTAAGTCCGATTTTTCAATTGTATTTGAGAATTTTTCTATAACACTTGTTTGTCACTCATTTGGACCAATGGGAAATTAAAGCCAAGGATCCATACTTATAGACTATGTAAGTCCAATTTCTCAATTGTATTTGAGACTTTTTCTATAACACTTGTTTGTCACTCATTTGGACCAATGGGAAATTAAAGCCAAGGATCCATACTTATAGGCTATGTAAGTCCGATTTCTCAATTGTATTTGAGAATTTTTCTATAACACTTGTATGTCACTCATTTGGACCAATGGTAAATTAAAGCCAAGGATCCATACTTATAGACTATGTTAGTCCTATTTCTCAATTGTATTTGAGAATTTTTCTATAACACTTGTTTGTCACTCATTTGGACCAATGGTAAATTAAAGCCAAGGATCCATACTTATAGGCTATGTAAGTCCGATTTCTCAATTGTATTTGAGAATTTTTCTATAACACTTGTATGTCACTCATTTGGACCAATGGTAAATTAAAGCCAAGGATCCATACTTATAGGCTATGTAAGTCCGATTTCTCAATTGTATTTGAGAATTTTTCTATAACACTTGTATGTCACTCATTTGGACCAATGGTAAATTAAAGCCAAGGATCCATACTTATAGGCTATGTAAGTCCGATTTCTCAATTGTATTTGAGAATTTTTCTATAACACTTGTTTGTCACTCATTTGGACCAATGGTAAATTAAAGCCAAGGATCCATACTTATAGGCTATGTAAGTCCGATTTCTCAATTGTATTTGAGAATTTTTCTATAACACTTGTATGTCACTCATTTGGACCAATGGTAAATTAAAGCCAAGGATCCATACTTATAGGCTATGTAAGTCCGATTTCTCAATTGTATTTGAGAATTTTTCTATAACACTTGTATGTCACTCATTTGGACCAATGGTAAATTAAAGCCAAGGATCCATACTTATAGGCTATGTAAGTCCGATTTCTCAATTGTATTTGAGAATTTTTCTATAACACTTGTATGTCACTCATTTGGACCAATGGTAAATTAAAGCCAAGGATCCATACTTATAGGCTATGTAAGTCCGATTTCTCAATTGTATTTGAGAATTTTTCTATAACACTTGTATGTCACTCATTTGGACCAATGGTAAATTAAAGCCAAGGATCCATACTTATAGACTATGTTAGTCCTATTTCTCAATTGTATTTGAGAATTTTTCTATAACACTTGTTTGTCACTCATTTGGACCAATGGTAAATTAAAGCCAAGGATCCATACTTATAGACTATGTTAGTCCGATTTCTCAATTGTATTTGAGAATTTTTCTATAACACTTGTTTGTCACTCATTTGGACCAATGGGAAATTAAAGCCAAGGATCCATACTTATAGACTATGTAAGTCCAATTTCTCAATTGTATTTGAGACTTTTTCTATAACACTTGTATGTCACTCATTTGGACCAATGGTAAATTAAAGCCAAGGATCCATACTTATAGGCTATGTAAGTCCGATTTTTCAATTGTATTTGAGAATTTTTCTGTAACATTTCTTTGTCACTCATTTGGACCAATGGGAAATTAAAGCCAAGGATCCATACTTATAGACTATGTAAGTCCAATTTCTCAATTGTATTTGAGAATTTTTCTATAACACTTGTTTGTCACTCATTTGGACCAATGGGAAATTAAAGCCAAGGATCCATACTTATAGACTATGTAAGTCCGATTTCTCAATTGTATTTGATAATTTTTCTATAAAATTTGTTTGTCACTCATTTGGACCAATGGGAAATTAAAGCCAAGGATCCATACTTATAGACTATGTAAGTCCGATTTCTCAATTGTATTTGAGACTTTTTCTATAACATTTGTTTGTCACTCATTTGGACCAATGGAAAATTAAAGCCAAGGATCCATACTTATAGACTATGTAAGTCCGATTTTTCAATTGTATTTGAGAATTTTTCTATAACATTTCTTTGTCACTCATTTGGACCAATGGGAAATTAAAGCCAAGGATCCATACTTATAGACTATGTAAGTCCGATTTTTCAATTGTATTTGAGAATTTTTCTATAACACTTGTATGTCACTCATTTGGACCAATGGGAAATTAAAGCCAAGGATCCATACTTATAGACTATGTTAGTCCTATTTCTCAATTGTATTTGAGAATTTTTCTATAACACTTGTTTGTCACTCATTTGGACCAATGGGAAATTAAAGCCAAGGATCCATACTTATAGACTATGTTAGTCCTATTTCTCAATTGTATTTGAGAATTTTTCTATAACATTTGTTTGGCACTCATTTGGACCAATGGAAAATTAAAGCCAAGGATCCATACTTATAGACTATGTAAGTCCGATTTTTCAATTATATTTGAGAATTTTTCTATAACATTTCTTTGTCACTCATTTGGACCAATGGAAAATTAAAGCCAAGGATCCATACTTATAGACTATGTAAGTCCGATTTCTCAATTGTATTTGAGACTTTTTCTATAACATTTGTTTGTCACTCATTTGGACCAATGGAAAATTAAAGCCAAGGATCCATACTTATAGACTATGTAAGTCCGATTTTTCAATTGTATTTGAGAATTTTTCTATAACATTTGTTTGTCACTCATTTGGACCAATGGAAAATTAAAGCCAAGGATCCATACTTATAGACTATGTAAGTCCAATTTCTCAATTGTATTTGAGAATTTTTCTATAAAATTTTAAAGATTAAAATTGTGTAAATTTTGTTCAGCTCTACTTGAATTTGGCTATTTGTGGGCACATTTATGTTTGTCACTCATTTGGACCAATGGAAAATAAAAGCCAAGGATCCATACTTATAGGCTATGTAAGTCCGATTTTTCAATTGTATTTGAGAATTTTTCTATAACATTTCTTTGTCACTCATTTGGACCAATGGGAAATTAAAGCCAAGGATCCATACTTATAGACTATGTAAGTCCAATTTCTCAATTGTATTTGAGAATTTTTCTATAACACTTGTTTGTCACTCATTTGGACCAATGGGAAATTAAAGCCAAGGATCCATACTTATAGACTATGTAAGTCCAATTTCTCAATTGTATTTGAGAATTTTTCTATAACGCTTGTATGTCACTCATTTGGACCAATGGTAAATTAAAGCCAAGGATCCATACTTATAGACTATGTTAGTCCTATTTCTCAATTGTATTTGAGAATTTTTCTATAAAATTTGTTTGACACTCATTTGGACCAATGGGAAATTAAAGCCAAGGATCCATACTTATAGACTATGTAAGTCCGATTTCTCAATTGTATTTGAGACTTTTTCTATAACATTTGTTTGTCACTCATTTGGACCAATGGAAAATTAAAGCCAAGGATCCATACTTATAGACTATGTAAGTCCGATTTTTCAATTGTATTTGAGAATTTTTCTATAACATTTCTTTGTCACTCATTTGGACCAATGGGAAATTAAAGCCAAGGATCCATACTTATAGACTATGTAAGTCCAATTTCTCAATTGTATTTGAGAATTTTTCTATAACACTTGTTTGTCACTCATTTGGACCAATGGGAAATTAAAGCCAAGGATCCATACTTATAGACTATGTAAGTCCAATTTCTCAATTGTATTTGAGAATTTTTCTATAAAATTTTAAAGATTAAAATTGTGTAAATTTTGTTCAGCTCTACTTGAATTTGGCTATTTGTGGGCACATTTATGTTTGTCACTCATTTGGACCAATGGAAAATAAAAGCCAAGGATCCATACTTATAGGCTATGTAAGTCCGATTTCTCAATTGTATTTGAGAATTTTTCTATAACACTTGTTTGTCACTCATTTGGACCAATGGGAAATTAAAGCCAAGGATCCATACTTATAGACTATGTAAGTCCAATTTCTCAATTGTATTTGAGAATTTTTCTATAACACTTGTTTGTCACTCATTTGGAACAATGGGAAATTAAAGCCAAGGATCCATAATTATAGGCTATGTAAGTCCGATTTCTCAATTGTATTTGAGAATTTTTCTATAACACTTGTTTGTCACTCATTTGGACCAATGGGAAATTAAAGCCAAGGATCCATACTTATAGACTATGTAAGTCCAATTTCTCAATTGTATTTGAGAATTTTTCTATAAAATTTTAAAGATTAAAATTGTGCAAATTTTGTTCAGCTCTACGTGAATTTGGCTATTTGTGGGCAAATTTATGTTTCTCACTCATTTGGACCAATGGGAAATTAAAGCTAAGGATCCATACATATAGGCTATGTAAGTCCGATTCCTCAATTGTATTTGAGAATTTTTCTATAACATTTGTTTGTCACTCATTTGGACCAATGGGAAATTAAAGCCAAGGATCCATACTTATAGACTATGTAAGTCCGATTTCTCAATTGTATTTGAGAATTTTTCTATAAAATTTGTTTGTCACTCATTTGGACCAATGTGAAATTAAAGCCAAGGATCCATACTTATAGACTATGTAAGTCCAATTTCTCAATTGTATTTGAGAATTTTTCTATAAAATTTTAAAGATTAAAATTGTGCAAATTTTGTTCAGCTCTACGTGAATTTGGCTATTTGTGGGCAAATTTATGTTTCTCACTCATTTGGACCAATGGGAAATTAAAGCCAAGGATCCATACATATAGGCTATGTAAGTCCGATTCCTCAATTGTATTTGAGAATTTTTCTATAACATTTGTTTGTCACTCATTTGGACCAATGGGAAATTAAAGCCAAGGATCCATACATATAGGCTATGTAAGTCCGATTCCTCAATTGTATTTGAGAATTTTTCTATAACATTTGTTTGTCACTCATTTGGACCAATGGGAAATTAAAGCCAAGGATCCATACTTATAGACTATGTAAGTCCGATTTCTCAATTGTATTTGAGAATTTTTCTATAAAATTTGTTTGTCACTCATTTGGACCAATGGGAAATTAAAGCCAAGGATCCATACTTATAGACTATGTAAGTCCGATTCCTCAATTGTATTTGAGAATTTTTTTATAACATTTGTTTGTCACTCATTTGGACCAATGGGAAATTAAAGCCAAGGATCCATACTTATAGACTATGTAAGTCCGATTTCTCAATTGTATTTGAGAATTTTTCTATAAAATTTGTTTGTCACTCATTTGGACCAATGGGAAATTAAAGCCAAGGATCCATACTTATAGGCTATGTAAGTCCGATTTCTCAATTGCATTTGAGAATTTTTCTATAACATTTGTTTGTCACTCATTTGGACCAATGGGAAATTAAAGCCAAGGATCCATACTTATAGACTATGTAAGTCCGATTTCTCAATTGTATTTGAGAATTTTTGTATAAAATTTTAAAGATTAAAATTGTGTAAATTTTGTTGAGCTCTACGTGAATTTGGCTATTTGTGGGCACATTTATGTTTGTCACTCATTTGGACCAATGGGAAATTAAAGCCAAGGATCCATACTTATAGACTATGTAAGTCCGATTTCTCAATTGTATTTGAGAATTTTTGTATAAAATTTTAAAGATTAAAATTGTGTAAATTTTGTTGAGCTCTACGTGAATTTGGCTATTTGTGGGCACATTTATGTTTGTCACTCATTTGGACCAATGGGAAATTAAAGCCAAGGATCCATACTTATAGACTATGTTAGTCCAATTTCTCAATTGTATTTGAGAATTTTTCTATAAAATTTGTTTGTCACTCATTTGGACCAATGGGAAATTAAAGCCAAGGATCCATACTTATAGACTATGTAAGTCCAATTTCTCAATTGTATTTGAGAATTTTTCTATAACACTTGTATGTCACTCATTTGGACCAATGGTAAATTAAAGCCAAGGATCCATACTTATAGACTATGTTAGTCCTATTTCTCAATTGTATTTGAGAATTTTTCTATAACACTTGTTTGTCACTCATTTGGACCAATGGTAAATTAAAGCCAAGGATCCATACTTATAGGCTATGTAAGTCCGATTTCTCAATTGTATTTGAGAATTTTTCTATAATACTTGTTTGTCACTCATTTGGACCAATGGGAAATTAAAGCCAAGGATCCATACTTATAGGCTATGTAAGTCCGATTTCTCAATTGTATTTGAGAATTTTTCTATAACACTTGTATGTCACTCATTTGGACCAATGGGAAATTAAACCCAAGGATCCATACTTATAGACTATGTTAGTCCTATTTCTCAATTGTATTTGAGAATTTTTCTATAACACTTGTTTGTCACTCATTTGGACCAATGGGAAATTAAAGCCAAGGATCCATACTTATAGACTATCTAAGTCCGATTTCTCAATTGTATTTGAGAATTTTTCTATAAAATTTTAAAGATTAAAATTGTGTAAATTTTGTTCAGCTCTACGGGAATTTGGCTATTTGTGGGCACATTTATGTTTGTCACTCATTTGGACCAATGGGAAATTAAAGCCAAGGATCCATACTTATAGGCTATGTAAGTCCGATTCCTCAATTGTATTTGAGAATTTTTCTATAACATTTGTTTGTCACTCATTTGGACCAATGGGAAATTAAAGCCAAGGATCCATACTTATAGACTATCTAAGTCCGATTTCTCAATTGTATTTGAGAATTTTTGTATAAAATTTTAAAGATTAAAATTGTGTAAATTTTGTTGAGCTCTACGTGAATTTGGCTATTTGTGGGCACATTTATGTTTGTCACTCATTTGGACCAATGGGAAATTAAAGCCAAGGATCCATACTTATAGACTATGTAAGTCCGATTTCTCAATTGTATTTGAGAATTTTTGTATAAAATTTTAAAGATTAAAATTGTGTAAATTTTGTTGAGCTCTACGTGAATTTGGCTATTTGTGGGCACATTTATGTTTGTCACTCATTTGGACCAATGGGAAATTAAAGCCAAGGATCCATACTTATAGACTATGTTAGTCCAATTTCTCAATTGTATTTGAGAATTTTTCTATAAAATTTGTTTGTCACTCATTTGGACCAATGGGAAATTAAAGCCAAGGATCCATACTTATAGACTATGTAAGTCCAATTTCTCAATTGTATTTGAGAATTTTTCTATAACACTTGTATGTCACTCATTTGGACCAATGGTAAATTAAAGCCAAGGATCCATACTTATAGACTATGTTAGTCCTATTTCTCAATTGTATTTGAGAATTTTTCTATAACACTTGTTTGTCACTCATTTGGACCAATGGTAAATTAAAGCCAAGGATCCATACTTATAGGCTATGTAAGTCCGATTTCTCAATTGTATTTGAGAATTTTTCTATAATACTTGTTTGTCACTCATTTGGACCAATGGGAAATTAAAGCCAAGGATCCATACTTATAGGCTATGTAAGTCCGATTTCTCAATTGTATTTGAGAATTTTTCTATAACACTTGTATGTCACTCATTTGGACCAATGGGAAATTAAACCCAAGGATCCATACTTATAGACTATGTTAGTCCTATTTCTCAATTGTATTTGAGAATTTTTCTATAACACTTGTTTGTCACTCATTTGGACCAATGGGAAATTAAAGCCAAGGATCCATACTTATAGACTATCTAAGTCCGATTTCTCAATTGTATTTGAGAATTTTTCTATAAAATTTTAAAGATTAAAATTGTGTAAATTTTGTTCAGCTCTACGGGAATTTGGCTATTTGTGGGCACATTTATGTTTGTCACTCATTTGGACCAATGGGAAATTAAAGCCAAGGATCCATACTTATAGGCTATGTAAGTCCGATTCCTCAATTGTATTTGAGAATTTTTCTATAACATTTGTTTGTCACTCATTTGGACCAATGGGAAATTAAAGCCAAGGATCCATACTTATAGACTATCTAAGTCCGATTTCTCAATTGTATTTGAGAATTTTTCTATAACACTTGTTTGTCACTCATTTGGACCAATGGGAAATTAAAGCCAAGGATCCATACTTATAGGCTATGTAAGTCCGATTTCTCAATTGTATTTGAGAATTTTTCTATAACACTTGTATGTCACTCATTTGGACCAATGGGAAATTAAACCCAAGGATCCATACTTATAGACTATGTTAGTCCTATTTCTCAATTGTATTTGAGAATTTTTCTATAACACTTGTTTGTCACTCATTTGGACCAATGGGAAATTAAAGCCAAGGATCCATACTTATAGACTATCTAAGTCCGATTTCTCAATTGTATTTGAGAATTTTTCTATAAAATTTTAAAGATTAAAATTGTGTAAATTTTGTTCAGCTCTACGGGAATTTGGCTATTTGTGGGCACATTTATGTTTGTCACTCATTTGGACCAATGGGAAATTAAAGCCAAGGATCCATACTTATAGGCTATGTAAGTCCGATTCCTCAATTGTATTTGAGAATTTTTCTATAACATTTGTTTGTCACTCATTTGGACCAATGGGAAATTAAAGCCAAGGATCCATACTTATAGACTATCTAAGTCCGATTTCTCAATTGTATTTGAGAATTTTTCTATAAAATTTTAAAGATTAAAATTGTGTAAATTTTGTTCAGCTCTACGGGAATTTGGCTATTTGTGGGCACATTTAAGTTTGTCACTCATTTGGACCAATGGGAAATTAAAGCCAAGGATCCATACTTATAGACTATGTAAGTCCGATTTCTCAATTGTATTTGATAATTTTTCTATAAAATTTGTTTGTCACTCATTTGGACCAATGGGAAACTAAAGCCAAGGATCCATACTTATAGACTATGTAAGTCCGATTTCTCAATTGTATTTGATAATTTTTCTATAAAATTTGTTTGTCACTCATTTGGACCAATGGGAAATTAAAGCCAAGGATCCATACTTATAGACTATGTAAGTCCGATAAAGTATTCTTTTCGAATAAATGTAGCAAATCGATTGAATTAAATGTGGAAAAAACACACAATGTTGCGATGTCAATGTTTTTTAATAATTGTAAACATTCGCCTGCTGTCTCTGTTTATTTATTAGTAAAAGGCAGGACTGCCAATCTTGCGGCAAAACAATAATAAAAATCCGAAAAAACATGTGTGCTTCGCTACCCCCATCGTTATAAAATAAAACTGAAAGTATTTATATAGTCATGTATTTATTATTTCGTAAGAATATCCTATTGTGAAAATTTAATGACGATCAGTCCAGTAGTTAAGACTAAATTACGATTTTTAATTTTCCTAAAAAGGGGCGTACTCCCACCCACTTTCCTCCTGGTACGTATTCCTAATTATGCCAATACCATATGTACCAAGTATCATCGACGTATGTCAAAAAATGCCCATAATATTGCGATTTAAATTTTTTGGTTATATGGGCGGTGCCACGCCCCTTTGCCCATTCAATACTTTATATAGTCAAGCATTTATTATTTCGTAAGAATATCCTATTGTGAAAATTTAATGACGATCGGTCCAGTAGTTCAGACTAAATTACGATTTTAATTTTCCTAAAAAGGGGCGTGCGTAAAAGTAGGCGTGGCAAATTTTTCGTTCGATGAAAACTTAAAATGGATTAATACGAACATTTGAAAGAAGAATTAGTCAAATCGATGGAGCCGTTTTCTGATTTTAGGTAAATCGAAAAAAGTTGGACCATGGCGATCATTAGAAAGAAAAAATCGTCCAAATCGGTCCAGCCATTCACGCGTGATGCCGTGACCAAGGAAAAAAGGGGTTTCATTTTTATATATATAGATTAATGGACTCGTACAAAATTTGAAGGCTATATAGCTAATATAGAGCCCTAGATATTTAATATTAATTTTGTATATGAGCTAAATATTCACTTTGTATGGGAGCTGCCACGCCCACTGGTATGATCCCGCCCAATTTTCCCATGACTATTCATAATATAATCAACGTGCACAAATTTCTAAGACTATGGCTATTATGGTACTGTAGATATATGATATTAAATATTTACTTTGTATGGGAGCTGCCACGCCCATTAGCCCGATACCGCCCATTTTTTCACAACTCTTCAGATTAGTTTAATATGTACATGTGCAAAGTTTCAGAACTCTTGCTGTCATAGTACTCCAGATATTATATGTTAAAACTTTGTATGAGATCTACCACGCCCACTTGTCCAATCACGCCCATTTTCACTTCAGCTGCTAATATTATTAATTTATGCATTCCTACAAAGTTTGAAGGCTCTAACTATTATATAACTCTAGATATTTGATATTAAATATTTATTTTATATGATAGCTGCCACGCCCACTTGTCCGATCCCGCCCATTTTTGTCCTGATTATCACATGAGTAACATATGTACTATTGCAATGTTTCAAAACTCTTGCTATCACAATAGTCAAGATATATGATGTTATTTAATTTATGTGGGAGGGGCCACGCCCACTAAATTTCTTATGTGCACCCTCCACACAGACCCCAATCACCCCTGAAAATTTCATTGAAATCGGGCAAGCCGTCTAGGAGGAGTATGCGCACAGGGAGTTTTGCATTTAATTTTATATATATAGATTAAAGTTACTGTAGGATTTTAATTTATTTATGAACCTTTGCTTATGCAATGCATTGTGCCTGAACTAGGAAAAGGGATAGGGTAAAAAAGATGGATGATGAAAATGTATACGAAAACATAATTCTCCTTCAACTCTGCTATTGTATATTTTTTTGTTGTTGTTAATTTTAGAGCAGATGTGTTGACGACAGTACTCGTCTTGCGGCTCAACCTGGCGGTGCTCCTAGGTTAGGCTAGGAGGGATAGTGTGCAAGCACACATAAATTCGGAGACCCAATTCGATCACATTGTGATATCCTTTATATAATTTTATTGGTTAATTTTTTTAGCCTTATAGCTCACTTAACTCCCACGATAAAGCCCCTGATATCCTCAAGTTTTTACTTGTCGATATAACTAATGCCCTCATGGAAACGTCTGCTTAGACATCTAATGGCGTTGCAGCCTTTGACAATGACAGATGATATTGCCGATAGTTCCTGGCTCTTTTTCATCCTCGCTCATCCTACAATAATCCGGAGTGCCATTTTCCCATCTGTGAGTCCTTGCTCTAATCATTCTATTCATTCCCAGTAATAAATGATATTAGCCCGAGTCAAGTTTTGTCCATATGGTTCTCGAATGAATAGTTGATCACCAAATTACTGAGTTCCTCATAGTAGTAACCGATTGGAACCTTAATCGATCTATCACTAACGTCTTCATTTCATACTGACCCTATGCCAGCTCATCAGGGGTTTCATTTCCCTCAATATTGCAATCAACTGAAACACCCAACATAGCCGAAGCAAATAGAGGGCTCGCCTACACCTGCTGGCCATTTTCGATTTCAGCGCCGCCTATCTGTCCACGTAGAAGGTTACCTCATCGCCTTCAGTTACATGTTCTGCCATCAATCATCAGCCTGAAATGCACTATATATTCCTTCCGCAGTCTGAAAGACTTACGAATGCCAGTTCCTAAAAAGTAAACGCCCGCACTCGTGCCTATTTACATTTTCGAGAACGTGCAACCATCTTACAGTCTCTCCGATTTGATAACAAAAATCCCACTCCGGAATAACTAGTTAAAACCAATATTAGCAATCTTGGGGTCAGTAAAGCCTGCTTTCTAAAACTACTCTTCTTCAAGAGTAATGTATGAACTGGGAATTAGGTGAAGAATGACATTCAAGACAGGTTGATGGTTGCTCCTCTGGTCAGCTGTAATGTCGAGTGAGGTACACCTCTGTACCTTAGCTGGTAGTTTCTTAGGAATCTCAATTCTCAATACATCCCACCCTACGACACAAACATATTACTGGCCTCACCAACGATGTGTAAATCCAGTTTTTCACCTTTGGTTGCAGACCACAGTCGGTTGACTTCACTAATAGTGGGAAGAAAATTATCCGTTTCTATTAAAACCATGTCGACCGCATGGGCGACTATTTTCCTACCACTGAGTGAAATTATGTATTCACCACCACCGAGCCGTCTCGAAGGTACACCAATGTCACTTGTGAAGAAAACAACAGTTGTTAACTTCTTAGTAACAGCATATCGCATTACAACGTAAGTTTAGTTCAATATATAGGAAGAACACACGGCATTCAACCGCGAGGTATACTGGTTCCCTCGGTGCCAATGTATGGGTACTGTCGAAGCCTCGAAAGTGCATCCCTAGAGTTTAACTTTCTGTCGACTTTGATCTAGGGAGGGAGACCTTAAGTCCCCTGTACACCTAGTAAAGGTTATTCTACTTCCTTTTTTCTGAGTTGTTTCAGAGATTGGTTAGTGACACATACGTTTTTTGGGTGAATGGCCTAATGTAATGTCCAATTACGCTCTTCCCTAGAAAGCAAGGCACCAAAGTGTGGTTAGTCACCAAGATGCATAACAGTGCCCTCCGGGAGTAATCTTAGATCATTGTCACTGGTTCCTTTCTTAAGCTGTGAATGCAGCCATTTTACTAATTGTTTTACTTTTAAGATGATTCTCCTAAACTGTCGAAGGAGGGCGTTGTGATATACGGAAAAGTTTAGTGACCATTGAGTGCTATGCCTTCATCACTTTAAACAGACTAACATTAAATGAATATAATGATGCACTAACGAGCATTCGAGAATAAATGATCGATCGCAGTTTCTTAGTCATACTTTGCTTTGTATTTGACAGTCGTACTAAAAAAAAAAAAATATACGGATTTCCAAATGTTTTTATACTTTTTGCAAATTTTAAGGTAAAATTAGTAAGTTTTTTATAACTAATATTTTATGAACATTCATGTACTGAAGGAATTTTCTAATTTTAAATATGAACTCATTTCAATTCTCAATTTCTTCCTCAATCAAAAATTATCTTGTAAATCGAAAGAAATTTAAACTATTCAGGCTTAAGTTCGTATAATTTAATTTTTAATTCATTTCTGAAAAAGGTACCTAGTGGAAAAGCTGATATTTAATAATGTTGCATCAGGTACTATTTAAAAAGCATAACTGTATATTTGAGATAAATTAGTTATTTTAAAAAAGTACTTATTGTAAAGAGAGCTTTAAAATATATATTTTTGAGAGGTAAACCGCACATCTTAATAAATTACTCACTTGGATGTGTAGATTCGGTGTCTTTGTTACCTTTCGGAAAAGGAACTTTTTGGAAACTGTATTTATTTTGTAATGTTTTTTTTTTTTTAGAAAAAAGAGTTTAAAAAAACGGAATCATAGGAAAAGTCTCTTTACGAAAAAGCACTCTAAGGAAAATATTTCTCGTTTGAAAATGTACTTTTTAGAAACGGCAATTTTTTTAAATAGTACTTTTTAGAAAGGGTGTTTAAAAAAATGTATACATACCTTTAAAAAATGTACTTTTTGGATAATGAATATTTTAGAAAATTTACTTTTGGAACATCGTACTTATTTATTGCAAATCCTATTTTTGAAAGTACTTTGTAAAAAACGTAATTTTTCAATGAAGATTGGTTTGGAAAAGACAATTTAAGAAAATTCCTTTTTGTATAAGTGGTATTATTAAAAAAAATATTTCTTGGAAAAAATAAATACTGATAAAAGTTATCTTTTAAAAGATGCACTTTTTGGAAAATGTTCCTTTTGAAGGACCAGTTCTTAAAAAATTTGTGTACAAGAAACAAATATCCTTTAAGTTGTTTTCTTACAACATTTTAAACCAAAGAAAAGTTAGTTATCTATCTAAAATTATAAAAACGAATCTTGAGCTAATTAGAAGGCAGAAAGGTGCAGTTCTCTAAAATAAAGAAGTATCAAAAGAATTATATAAGAATCTAAGAATCAGTAATTTATACCTACAAATGTTAAGTTTTATTTTATGCGAAGGAGGTAGCGAAGCGCACCGGGCATGGCTAGTTTTATAAACAATCAGCCTGATTGCGGGTGGCGTATTTCGACTTTAATCTAGTACTTGGCGTAGTCGAAATACGCCACCCGTAATCAGGCTGAATATCTTTTTTGTTTTTTTTTTTTTATTAGGACCAGTACTCAGGGGGATGACCCCTACGTATGCAGTGCATTGTGCCGGAACACTAGGAAAATTGGTTAGGGGAAGGAGCATTAAGGGAGTAGTGTTTGCGGACATTTTATTTGAGCTTTAACATACTGAAGGTGACACGAAAGACCTTCCACATGCGAACAGTGCGGCTAAAGTAAGAATTCTCTCTGTAGTGCGGTTCATTGGCATATCGACCACAAAGGGATGTGATCTTAATAAAGAGCGTGTTGTACGTGAAAAATGCGGGCTTTCGGGAACAAGTCCCATGATTTCATTACAAACCCAATTCGTTATAATACACAGAGCCAAAACTGCCTAATAGAATCAAGAAGATTTTCTCTATGAAACGCTTTTTGGCTAAGGGGTATCCCAGCAGAAAGAAGCGAAGTTTTTTTCGAAGAGATTCCTTATTGTTTTTATGTGGTAAATCTTATTAATTTCTTCAATAAGGAAAACACATAAAATCAAGAAGAAAAATTGTTATTTACAATTTTGATTCTATTAGGTTTTCATATGAATTGTAAATAAAAGGGATTTCTTATTGATTTCATTAAGCCATCATATTGTTTTTTTCAAAAAGGTTTTCTTCTTGATTTTATTAGGCCATCTTATTGTTTTTTTTTCAAAATGGTTTTCTTCTTGATTTTATTAGGTTCCTGTATGATCATGTGTAAATCATCTTCTTAATTTTTTTTAATAAGAATATCTTCTTGATTATATTAGCTTGCTTGTTATTTCATACATATAAATCAACATAGGAACAATTTTTTTCATAATTTTTTTGTGCTACAATAAATCATCTTCTTAAACTGGCTGCTAACATGTATACTACAGTAAGGTGTAGTAGTGAGGTGGTTAGAGTGCCAATCTACTAAACCGAAGTTCCTTGGTTCAACTCCCTGAATACGTAAGTTTTATAAACATGTTTTCATCACCCCTCCATCCAGATAATACAAATACATGTTGTAAATAAAAGCATTCCGGACGTACCAGGACGTTCTGGTGACTTCAAATTTGTATTTCCTAACATCACAACAGAGAAAACAGTGCCTAATAAATACCTATTAAAATAGAACAAAATTAATAAGATATCTCTACGATATTTTTTCAAGAAGGAAGTCTTATTATTTTATTAAGGAAAACCTTTTTGAAAAAAAAAAGAAAAAACAATAAGAATACCTAATAAAATCAAGAAGAAAACCTTATTGAAAAAATCAATAAGAATACCTAGATAATAAAAACCATAAGTTTCCTTCTTGATTTTTCCAATAAGGTTTTCCTTATTAAAACAATAGGACTTCCTTCTTGAAAAAAAAAACCGTAGAGATATCTTATTAATTTTGTTCTATTTTATTAGGTATTTATTAGGCACTGTTTTCTCTGTGTAGCGATAGAACAGAACTTGTTAATCATATATGGCCCTTTTGGGCTCGATTGATATAATAAAGAACAAAATTGAAAATTGAATTGCACCCTACATTGCGTCGATGCTCCAGTGAGTAATAGATTGGCTACCCTCCGTTCACCGTTCTTTTACGCGATCGAGTAACTTCAAAATATTCTTTGAAGCACCGGCCCATATATGGGAGATGTATTCTATTTTAAGTCGGATAAAGGTGGCATAAATTTTAAGGAATTTTCATGCCAAGAATATCAAGGGCTTCTGATTCCTCAATATTTATACCATCTATAATAAAATATGAAGCATCATGTGCGGTCATACGTCTGTGCGTAAGTATAGTACATTGGGTCTTTTGTGCATTAAAATTTATCCTATTACAATGACCCCAATTTGAAATTGTCAGGAAATTGCGATTTACAGTATCATTCACATTTTGCCGCATTGCCCGGAACTCCGACAGGTTTAGCCTGTTACCGAATGAATTTGTAAGAAATGTAATAGCAGAAGAGTTTGTGCAGTTTTTTTTTGCACCACTATTCGCTGTATCATTTTTATTTACAACATTTGCACACAAAAATCAAAAACGCTTAAGAATCAATGCAAATGAAGAAGAAGACGAAAACTTTCCTTACACAAAGAAAAGTTTAAAATTGAGATAAAAAGTTTAAAATTAAAACAAAAGAATGTAACGGAAAAATATTCCAATGATGAACAAATAAAATATTTATGATTAAATGGAAATCCTAAAGTGATCGATGAGTAATACATGCGACCGAGTGACAATGTCGGCGTCAAAATAAGAAAGAAAATAATTATGTATGTATGTATGTACATATGTATGTAAATAAATAATTTTTATCAGAAATATGTTTAAGATATTAGTGTGCCATTCATTCATTTGCTCTGCCCACTCAGAAATAAATAAAATATCAACAAAAACTTATTGCCAACAATAAGCAGAAAATTAAAATCTCAATGCGGACTAAAAAAATGTATTGCGAATTTAAAATAAATGAATCGTTGCTATAGATTGTTGTAAGAATATTAAATATAAAAAAAATAATAATATTTACTATTTGTACATGCGAGTATGTCTGTATTTAGTTTGTGATATTAATAAATAATTGGAATAAAAAAGTGCTAGATAATCATAAAAGACACAAATCACAAGCAGACCTCATTTTATACGGTCGATTTCTTCTTCCACACCGATAAAAGTCAGAGTTTAAAAAAATACGCCATAAAGTTGCTTTAAAGCATTAAAAATCAATCAATCACACACACACAAACACATGTGAAAAAATGCCACAACAAATTTATTAAATCTACTAAAACAATAAAATAAATTAAGATTTTAAAATTAATAAACAAAAAAAAAAGCAAAGAACGAGGGGAGATCAGTAAGTAATTGCCAGATCTTATAAGTAGCAGAGCTGTAAAAAACTGCAATCAATTCGTATTGAAATCATATTGATTTCAACCAAGCACATTTCATTCTTTGATTTCAAAATTATTTCAGATTTCATAATGATTTTTCAGAAATTATTCTGAGAAATCACAACTATAGTGAAAGTCCAACGAAATGATAGACATGCATTCGAAATTTCGCAGTTTCCACTAGAATCCAAAGTTGGTAATGCAATTACAGAAAATAATTACGTCTGTCGCGAAAAAAGCGACAAATCGCGAAAAATTACAAAATTTTAAACAAGCTATAGTTTTGATTTAAAATCCTAAAAATATTCCAGAATGCAAAATAATGTGTTGCTTGCTAACAATGCGAAAATTGCAAATAAAAACAAACGTAATATTGTTTGACTAGATTGTGAAAAGGGAGTTTCATTCAAAGAGAACATAAATTTTGATGCTGATTTAATTTTGATAAACTTGATTGCAATAAATTAATGTAAAAATTAATTTCACAAGATTGATGTAGTAATTTTTGTCGTATTGATTTCATGATTTCAAATTGAAATCATAATTTTCGATTTGAATGCAATCAAAAAGTTATCAATCATTAACGTGAAATCCACGATTGTGATCTTTTACAGCTCTGATAAATAGCACTAAATTTATAAAGCAAAGTGTGTTTACCAAAAGTATCATGTCGAAAAATATAGCGGCAAACTTTTACGAAAATTCATCTGAAGTTTATTTTTAATAATCAATTTATCATATTTACAAAAAAAAAAAAAAAAAATAGCTGCTTCGTGGTGCCATGAAAAGTAATTCATTAAAAGCCGGTCTATCACGTGAAAAATCCAACAAAAATATTTATTAAATTCACAAATTAACCATAAAGTATAAAAGCAAATAAAAGAAAAAAGAAAACGAAACCAAACCAATAAGTCACTTCAAACCACTGTCTTTGTTATGAAAAAATGTATTCCAAAAAATATGTTTAAAAAAAATATATAAAACAGAAACGTTTAAAAATCGACTCGGTAATAGATTAACCACTATAACTCAAATGGTCTTTGCAGAAAATTAATGGTAGACAAAATGTGTCAGATTATATTTCAATCAATATAAAATAATAATCGAATATAATTAATGATTAACGTTTTAATTAAAAAAAAAAACATTCATTTATTAGCATTTCCAATAATAGTCACTCAAAACCACAAGAAAAAACTCTTTGTTCATCTTTAAATGAAATATGGCAACTAGCATAAGCGAGACATTTGTATTGAAAATATCATTTTTATACATACATATGTATGAACAAAAGTGCAAAAAGTGTTAAACGACCCAACCCCCCGCCACCAATATGCAAAGTATGGTTTGACAAATCAATTCCATTAAATTTAAATGGTCACACCGATCACAGCCAATCAACCAACCACTCATTCACTCGAAAGTGACAATAAAACACATGTTAAGTTTCCCAATGCATACAAATGATTTATTTTTAAAATAATTTATTTCTTAATATTAAAAGCACAATACCAATACTAACTAAAAAAAATATATGATAATTAAATTTACAATATTAAATATTTGTACAATCAAACTGATATTTACATACATATCTACATACGAGTCATATACATACATATGTATATTTTTACCGTCTATATTTGCAGGCTAATTTTATGCTTGATGGAAAATCTAAACAATATATTGAATAACCATTATAAGTTTTCAATACTAAAGACAATCTCAGTCAACCGTTTAGCCCGGAGCCATATCAGTCAGTCTATTAAATATACGTTTTAATAAAAATAATCAGAACGAACACAGGAATAACTGGACGATTTAAACCATAAATTTGTTAAACAAATAATGATTGTGATATTAAGCAAAATGAAAATTTAACTGTAACTACACACGAGTACGTACGTACATACATATGTACATACATACGAGTATGTACATATGCAATTACAATAACAATAATAATAATATCTTAAGTAATTAAAGGAATTGCTTCTTATAAAAAAATAACAGAAGAAAAAATCAAAAATAATTTGAAAAAATGGACACGTTTTCAAATAATATGCAGATGAGATGTGTTTGTCTTTAAAATAAAGAAACGAATACAACTAACTTTTAACAGCCAATATGTCATCGAAGGCTTCAACAACTTCAAAAGCCTCTTCCTCTTCGCCTGAGACACTGTCATCTTTAACCAGTAGCATGAGTAAAATATCCACCTCTACACCAGAAAAACATGCATTACATTCTGCTGCCAACGATGAACTATTGGGCGATATAAGTGGTTTAGCTGATACGGAAACATCTAATGTCTTTCAGGATGACACAATTAATATCAGTCTTAGTCCACATAAAAGTGGCAGTAATACGAGTAAATTGAATAAATCCAATTCTGCCTCGAACAGTCCAGTTGCAAAGAGGCACATTAATTCTGGTTCTATAGCACGTATACGCCCACAATCTAGCTACTCGGCTAGGGTATTAGTATTTGATGATTCGGATCAAGAATTGGGCGGTAGCGGGAGTAATAATAGTAACGCTAGTGTTGGTAGCGGTAATATAAACTACGATGGCACTACAAAGTCATCGACTGGTTTGGAAATATTGGCTTCGTCACCAAAAAACGATTCATCGATATCATCATCTCAATCGTTGTTACGCAATATGAATTTGACAAAATCCTCTTCGGGTGGATTATCGGGTAGTTCAATTTCTTTATCCGCTAGGGGCTATGGCGCACTATTACGTAAAATTTCCTATCAGCAGCATGCCTATTCCATGAGATCTTCAAGTAATGGTAAGTGGAAATTTATTTAGAAAATGAAAGTTAGCATATCAAAACAGTAAACACGTGCATGGGCAGTTTGATAATTCCGTGACATTCTGGATAAAATAAAACTTTTTCCGTTTAGAGACGTTTTATTTCTCAACATTATCTTTTTTTTCAAGTTAACTAATACCGTGTTTTTTTCTCTGGGATGTTGAAGTGTACAAAAAAGGAAAATTCTAAAGCGGGCTTTCTTAATTTTTTTAAGGGCTGTGTTGCAGCGCCCCTGGTGTTATATATTTCCATTAAATTTATTAAAAAAATGGCTTAATATACTTGATATTAAGCCATTTTAATTATTATTTTACTTCATTGACGATTCTGCTATAATGTCAATACCTGCCTTATGGCCTTACCTGACTGTGCTCTTAACACCGTGTGAATTTATTTGTTCACTACCACTCCCGAGTCTCCTTGAGGACACTCAAGTGTGGGAACTTCTTATAAATGGACCACCCAACATCATGCTTAAATCATGTTTCGTTTATCTAATCTCATGGTACCGAAGAATCTCCAATTACATTGGTTAGTCGAAGTCCAACTATCCACTAGCACTGATCGAGCATCAGCCATTAATTCAATACCTCTTCCAGCGATTTTGGTAGCAACCACAGCCACCACGTCTACTCCCGAAAGAGACCTTACTAATAATAACCGTTCACGGAATTATGCCACCAATGGCCGTCAGAATATCCAAACCCAAGGAGATGGAGTATGTCCAAAAGCATACCCATCGCAAGGGATCACATCGTAAGGTAAGTCCAATATAGGAGCAACACTCCCTACCCCCGACAGACACTCTCCCGTGAGCCTTATCGGGTTTTGTGGTACCAGTTTAGGTTACTGGTCAAGCCCCGAAAGAGAACCCCTAGGGATTAACTTTCTATCGACTTTGGTCTTGAGGGAGACCTTAGGTGGATTTTCACCTTCTACCAGACTAACATAGGCTATCTACTTCCTTTTTTACGACACCCATAGCGCGGATAGCTTTCATACAAAATGTGATGCACTTAGCCACAGCCTTAGCCATTTCATGCACTTTCATTCACCGATCGTTTATTGCCCTTAACGCAAACTGAAGTCCACATCCACAATGATCGATTAATTCGAATTTAGCGTAAAAATATTTCGTCCATCAAGTTGGTTGTACATATTTAGCTGACGGCTTTCGTTTGTTGGATAATTATTTGTTGGCCACCCTAACATTGAGCGAAATATCGAACAGATACGGCTGGGGTGCCACCAGCTTTCATCCCTTGCTATTTCGGAAGAGTATATTCTCAGAATAACACAGAAAGGAATATTCATTTGCGCTTCTTGTTTGCGTATCCGTCTAACCATGAGGGCTGCTAGTTTCGCTTGCTATTTTGTGCTTTTCTAACAACCACAAGTTTTTAGTTGCAGGCTTGCAACGCGACTAAAGTTCGGTTGTTATCCATAATCTATATATATAATTTCTTAGTATGTCCGGATGTTTGTATGTAGGTCCTCTACTCTTTTCGCAACTTTCTGAAGCCATCTGATGACATAGGAAGCTAAAATTTGGCATACTTAAATTACTTCCTCTGCGGAAGATCGCAACGGAGCCAGATTTTCGGCCTGTGAGCTAAAATCGCGAGCTGATGCTCAGGTAATTCTAGTGGCTGGTTGTAATTCCGGTAACCTAATGCATATACCTCTCTGTCTGCCCATTTGTCTATTTTTCTGTTTTGGAGTCGTTTTTATTTTATATTGAAAAACTAAAATTTCTGGTCATAACTATTTTATGTAAAATTCCTATCTAGACTCTTCAAACTTAGGACGAATGCGGAATACATCGCTGGGTAAATCGGCACCCTGTCTAACAGGAAGTTCTTTTCGTGAGCGAGAATCAAGCCTTTGTAAAATATCTACAGCTCCAAATGCACTTACCCAATCGCCGTCATCGTCATCGTGCAACAATGCTTATACATCATCTTCTACGGCTAACGCAAATATTACGACACCATCGTCTGGAAGTTTGAATATATCACGTTCTGGCAGTTGTGCTGGTCTCGGTATTGGCAAACATCATTTGCATGGTGTTGTAATGCGCGGTAGTAGTGCCTCCAGTGGTGTAGCACATCATCGTTTAAGTTTGGTAACGGGTGGCATAGGTGCTGCGGCTGCAGCAGCGGCAGCCAATTCTAGATCTCATTCTCCTTATTCGGCTAGTCCTGTTGACAGTCCGCGCATCAATTCGCCAATGCAATTTGCATTTGCCCCCATTAAACGTATAGCTACATGCCGTGGAGATGGTAGAAGATGGTCTGTAGCTTCATTGCCATCGTCAGGTTATGGTACGACTCCGGGAAGTTCAAATTTGTCGGTAATTATATTAACAAATACCAAAAGATTTTATTACGTTCAATAAGATTTTATTTTTAACAGAGCCAATGTTCTAGCCAAGAAGCCTTGCATCAATTACACAGTGTTATAGGTCAAGAAGAGCTGCACGTTTTGACAGGTGAAGCGGTTAATGCGAATGTCATTATTAATTGTTGTTCCGAACACATGCAACAGCAACAACAAGCCATAGCTGCAGCACACACAAATCGTCCACATTGTATCAAACATTGTGCTTTAATCAATAACCCATCTACAGGGACTTTAACAACGAATAAATATACCGTCCTGGGACCGAATAGTGTTAAACAGTTTACAAAACAACATGTGCCAATATCTCAACCTCATCAGCCGCCACCACCGCCGTCAACGGCTTTTATAAATAAGGGGTGCCCAAATTGTTGTGCGGACGTCAGCATGGTTTGCAGTGGCAATGGCGCAAGTACCCAACAGCAGCAGCAACATCAGCAGCAAAATAATATCGCCGGAACTTTTGCAAGTTCTCAAAGCAATAATAACCAAAATACAAGCAATAATAGTGGTAGGATATCACCTTTTCATAGGCCTAGATCAAGATCTTTATCAAGTCCGTCTCGTAGTCCTGCTATAGATAATGAAATCGCCCTGATGAACACTTTATACAAAGAACGTTTTCCCAAAGCAACTCAACAGATGGAGGAACGTTTAAGTCATTTTATAAATGAAAACAAATCGGCTGCATGCAATAGTTTTCGTGATTCGCAGCCCATTGTTAGATTCGTACATCATCAAGTTTTGGAAATGGCACGTGATTGTCTTAATAAGTCTGAGGCCAAATTGATAACCTCTAGATATTTTTATGAAATGAGTGAAAATTTGGAACGTTTATTGTTAGAAACTAAAGAGAAAAGTCCTGAGGCGGCAGTAGAATTAGCGGGGGTTATAAAGAAGTTATTATTAATCATATCAAGACCAGCGCGTTTGCTAGAGTGTTTGGAATTCGATCCCGAGGAGTTTTATCATCTCTTAGAAGCTGCCGAAGGCCAAGCGAAGGCTATACAAGGTATTAAGGCTGATATTCCACAATATATAATCCAAAAGTTGGGCCTAAATCGTGACCCTATAGCCGAAATGCATCAGGAGGCAAAAGAAACTAGAGAAGCATGTGATACAAAGGGAGGAACGGCCTCTGTCAACACCAGTTTTCTTAATGATTCGGGTACACCATGTTCACTTTTGCTAAGTTCACCCTTAACCTGTGTATCGGCTACACTAAATCCTAATGCTGAATTAAGTTTATTAGCCAATAGTGGAACTAGTACACCTCATCCTCCTATGCCACAACAGCCACCACAAACTCCAGTAGCAACGGCAGATATGCCTTCATTTGCTGCAGCCATAAATAATCTGAATAAAACACATCAAGCCACGTGTAAAGAACAAAGCGCACTGCATACTATCAATGCTACGCCACAACAACAATTGCAGCAGCAACAACAGCAGCAAGTATCTGCAATGGCCGCACAAGTTCCCCCACCTCCTGCACCACAGCCTATACCCAATGAACAAGATTTTGATATTATTAAATTGATCTCAAATGGTGCTTACGGTGCTGTCTACTTGGTTAAACACAAAACAACACGTCAACGTTTTGCCATGAAAAAAATTAATAAAAATAATCTCATTTTACGCAACCAAGTAGAACAAGTTTTTGCTGAACGTGATATACTGTCATTTGCTGACAATCCTTTTGTCGTCAGCATGTATTGTTCATTTGAAACGAAAAAGCATTTGTGTCTTGTCATGGAATATGTAGAGGGTGGTGACTGTGCTACTCTGCTAAAAAATATTGGCCCTTTACCCGCTGACATGGCGCGTTTTTATTTTGCCGAAACAGTTTTGGCTGTAGAATATCTTCACAGTTATGGCATAGTCCATCGTGATCTAAAGCCGGATAATTTATTAATAACAGCATTGGGTCATATAAAATTAACGGATTTTGGTCTTTCCAAAATGGGACTAATGTCGTTGGCTACAAACCTCTATGAGGGCTATATAGACTCTGAAACTCGTCAATTTTCCGATAAGCAAGTATGTGGTGAAACATAATTTCCTAATTTTAAGAAATTTAAATATTCTATTTTACTTTTATTGCTAAAGGTGTATGGTACTCCTGAGTATATAGCGCCTGAAGTGATATTACGTCAAGGCTATGGAAAACCGGTAGACTGGTGGTCTATGGGTATCATTTTGTATGAATTTCTTATAGGTTGTGTGCCATTTTTTGGTGAAACTGCTGAGGAACTTTTTGCTCACACTGTTAATGATGATATTGAATGGCCGGACAATGATGATTGGCCCGTACAACCAGAGGCTAAAGATATTATTACGCAATTGTTGCAACAAAATCCTCGTGATCGTTTAGGTACCCAGGGTGGGGCATTGGAAGTAAAAGACAATTTTTATTTTGATGGTTTAGATTGGAATTCGTTATTAAGGCAAAAGGCTGAATTTTTGCCGCAATTATCTAATGAAGATGACACCAGTTATTTTGATAGTAAGTAGTAGCGAAATCTTTCGATGTGTCAAATGTAAAACTTAGTTGACAATAAATTTATTGAAATAAAGCTCGTATGGATCGTTATAATCATGATTTGGCGGGGGAAGATACTGATGACACTGATGATACGCCAGTAATTGGTTCCTTTTCATCATATACCCCACAATACCGTAAACAGCACTATTCGTGGTCTCGTGTAGCCTCTACTACAACTGTTAACACTTCTACAATAAATACGTCAACGAATACATCTAGTAACAACATAACGGGCGGAAGCACTTCTTCAACCACTTTATTAACGGAAACAAAATTGCAGGTTACTGAAAGTTCATCATCGCCCACAAATACCGTTGACTCAGTGGCTAAATGTCGTAAAATAGCAGCACCTTTGTCTTCACCTCAAAATACACAACAACTGGTAAATAAGGTTTTAAATACACCACAATTGAGAAAAATAGAGGTAATTATATACATACATACGTATGCATGTAAATAAACTTCACATGTAGTTGTAAATTATTATAATGGTTTAAAACACAATCGAAAATTTAATTTCTTTCCCATATTGCTTATAAAAATCTTGGTCGTTGTCTGAACTATTCATTTAGAAAAACATTTCTTAAAAATTTTCAATTTAGATTTCTACCAGTTGTTTGAAAGTTCCTTCAACACCAGATGCCGATTATTTACCAGAACTATTGCATAATGTCGCCTTGGGCAATGAAAATGAGGTGCGCATACTGCATCAATTTTTGCAGCAACCAGCTCGTGCGGGTGCAGCTGCTATTGAAAACGATATGCAAAATAGTAGCTTACAACAACTTAAACTGGAAAGACATCACAGACACAGTATGCCTCCCAGTACTGCAGCAATTATTACAACTCCAGCTACACCACCAGCTGCAATGGCCAATGCTCCCGTAGAAGTAGCTACAAATATCTCTAAATCATTGCCAACTAGTGCAACAACATCCTCAGTTATTAATACTACAAATAGAACAACAATTGCTACTACTATTTCAAATACTAATACTACTGCTCCTACCACTACAGCCACCTCAAGTACTTCAACTGTAACCACCGATCGTAGACTTTCCGATATTCATCGTAAATTAGCAACTATTGCTACAGCACGCAGTACTCCGGAATCTTCACAAACCGATAGTGATGATTTTTCACCACAGATAGCACGCAAACGTAAAGGTGTTTGTGCTCGTGACATTTTGCCCAGATTTTCCATATCTATTGAAGATGAGACAATAAGTGGTGGTTCTTCTTCGGCTGAAAATACTAGAGAACAATCACCGCTGGCGTTGCAACATCAAAAGTCAATGGACAGTCATATTGGGGTTAAAAATCATCGTTCACGTTCATCAATTGTAAAATCAGCCTCGGCTTTGGGCTTATCTTTAATGTCCTCATCTGGTAAGAGTCATAAAATTATTTTAACTTAAATTATTAAATTACTTAAACATATTTCTCTTGCAGTTGATAACACACAATTGTCCCAACAATTGTGCAATATAACCGCTGGTCTACAATCTCCCAGCGGTGTTGTTGCTGGTGGCGCTGGATCAGGAGGGGGTGGTTCAAGTACAGCCTCATCTCGAGACACTTCACCTTGTCGCGAACTTTCACCTTTGGTTACTAATCTTAAACCACCCATTATTATAAGTCGTGGCCCAAGAGGGTTTGGTTTTACTGTCCACACCATACGTGTATACTATGGGGACACTGATTTCTATACCATGCATCATTTAGTAATGGCTGTGGATGAGGGCAGTCCTGCTTTTGAGGCTGGGTTAAGGCCTGCTGATTTAATTACTCATGTTAACGGTGAGACTGTGCAGGGTCTGTTCCATACCCAGGTATTACAATTGCTCTTGAGTGGTGGCGAACATGTAACATTGAGAGCAACTCCCTTGGAGCATACCAGCATTCAAAGTGGTGGCCGCAAACGTGATTTAATGCAAAGTAAATTGGCCAAAAAGGGTGTGAATCGTCAAAAGAAACAAACGAAAAAAGAACACGATAAAAAGCGCAAAACGTCACTATTTAGGCGTATAAGTAGTAAAAGAGCTTCAGCCGAAATCCAACAGGTAAGTAAAAAACAAAAACACAAAAATATAGCTTTTGACTGACTGCCTGTTATGCGGCTTTAGATTGCAGCGGGCATAAATTCGCCAACCACACCTTCGGCTTTGGCCAGTGCTGTGACTATCGGTAGAAATTTATCCCCCTTGGACTCTTCCTACCACAGCAGTAGCTGTTGTCAGTCGGCTAACACTTCATCGCAATCTACATCACCTTCTTCTTCGTCACCTAATACACCAACTGGTGGTGGTGGCGGTGGAGGTGCTGGAGGTAATAGCAATACTGTTAATAATAGTGGTGTCTCTTCGGCTGGCAATAATACCGGCATAGGTTTTGTTAGCACTTCGAACACGGTGCTTTTGCCTATAGCTGGCTCTGTTTCTGGTGCTGCCACTGCAGGTGCTCCAATGGGTGTGATGGGAACCATACCAGGTTAATTAGCGACCAAAAAAGTTAAAATTTGTTTTCGATAATTTATATTTCTAAATTTTAGTATCTCCCACTGCAGTACCACAACTTTATCAAAGACCCTCCACATTACATGGTTTAAAACACAAGCTACATACTGGATGTACTGGCAATACTACCGTTTGTGCTGGCAGCGCGGGTGTCAAAACATTGCACACTAATTCGGCTGCCACAATACCGAACAGACGTAAATCGGTGGGTCATATACCGTTATCGCCTTTGGCTAGAACACCTTCACCTTCACCCTTGCCATCTTCGCCAACACGATCCCCTTCACCATTAGCTTTTCCGCTAATAGGTCATCAGCCGGGGTCATCAAATACAACGCAATCGTATAGCCCTGGCGGTTCATTGCCCGTGGTACAAACTGTTGCTGCTGGTTCTAAAAAGGCCGGTTTTGTGCGCACAAAATCTTCAGAACCCAGTTCGCCCTTGTTGCGTCGTGCACTTTCGCCTGATCGCTTACATCCACGTAGTGCTGAATCTAAATGTACACTTATTTCACCACTATGTTGTTCGCCACCAATTAAGCAGGCCCAGAGAGTTATAGGTGGTGTATGGCGTCCTTCGAGCACCACAACAGCTGCTACTTCCACTGCACATGCCATCAATAATCAGACGTCATTGCCGCCCATAACAACTCATCCGCAATTGCAGCAAACGCATCAGCAGCATCAGGATGCTTCAAACGGAAATGCTTCAACTTGCGCCAGTCGTCTTTTAGAGCAACAAACACAACCGCTGCAGCATCAACATCATCAACTTCAGCATCAGCAACACTGCGATCTTTCAGGAAACTTGGAGGATACTGTATTAATAAGTGATATTTCCTCATCGTCATCGCCTTCGTCGTCTTTACAAGCCTCTGCAACTGCAGCCTTAGTAAGCACTCCGTCCGGTATTGCTCTCCCAGCACCGGGTGAAATGTTACCTCGCATTGCTGAAGAGAAAGATTCTCCCACCAGTACTTCGGAAACAACGCCTGGTTTTATGCAGACGATTAATGAACATGAAGGTGAAACTAATTACAATCAACAATTAAAGGTGGATAAAGACAAAACTTTTGAAAAGAAATCAAAACATCAACAATCAGGAAAGGAACAAGGCTCAAACATAAAGGATAATGCTGTTACTACTGGTGAATGTGTAAAAGAATTGGAAAGTCCAGATGTTATTCTAAAATCCAAGCGCAACGAAAGCAGTAAGTGTTCATATTGATTATTTAATAATTCTTACATGACCATGTCGATGAAAGTACACTAAGTTTCCGTAACTTATTCGATTTTCAAATAGTTAAACGTTTAGTTTTCTTTATAATACATCGGTTTTTCCATTTTTTTTTTTAACAATTTTAAGTACAAAATTAACAAAAACAATTTTTTATATAATTACCCTACCAGAACGTGACTGGTCATTGACTAGTAATTTTTGGTTTAGTACTTATGACTTTATTGCAGTGAGCCGACGAAAATCGGTACATTGTGCCGATAGTGGGATCTACGCTTAAGTCTTATGTCTTATGTCATTCATATTAACACCAGATGACATTATGGTGTAGTCATCAACGTATGGCACCAGTGACTCTTCCTGAGGAATGCATAGTATGTTGGCAAGATAATTATTGAAGAGTATAGGTGACACTACTCCTTCGTTAAGTAGAATGTTCCGTGCCAACTTTGCTGCATGGAATCCTAAAAAAAAACTATTTATAAATTGTTTCTCTGTAAAGTTCTACTGTTCAATTGAAAAAACAATTCATGTAGCTTTTGGTGTATTTTCCACGCGGCGAACAAATGATTTGAGTGTAAAATTTGTATGAAAAGTACATGTGGAAATATCACCTTATCTTTTTTTATCTTCCAAATTTGTTTCTCATTTCTCTCTCAATTTAATATCTTAATTTTCTTGCAGCAATTAAGGAAATTGATTCAAAAACTTCTGCAAGCAACAAACCGTTTATGCAACAAGCTGATACAGTTAGTAGTAACGTCAGCAAAAAAATTTCAACTGATATAAAAACTAGTAAAATTACCACCACAACTGCAACCGCAACTACTACCACCAACATCAATACAATAATTACAACGACAACAACCACAACAGTAACTCAAGGAAAAGCGACAAAAACTGCAACATCAGGACAACGTGAATTAAGTGGATCAGCGACAGGAAATGGTGGAGGCAGTAGTGGTGGAAACGGAGGACCTAATAAAATAGCCACAACAATTAAACAAAAGAAGTAAATATGTTTGCAGTTTATTAAAGGAATTAAAAAAAATATATTCCTGGTGTGTTAAAAATTTTGTAGTCTTATGACTTGTGTGTGCCTGTGTGCGTCTGCGTTTATTATGATTTTGTGTGTGTGTGTGTGTGTATGTGAGCTGCTTGAATGAGATCGCAGAAATGGAAGACGTTGTTTATATAAGAAATATGATAAGAAATTTTTACAGTGTATGATAAGCTTGTTTATTGTTTATTTTATTTCTCCTTCATCTTGTTACACTTAAAAAAAGATTTTGGATAAATTTATTAATTTAATAGTTATACAAAAAGTTATGTTCGTATGTTAAAGTACTTCTTTTTGATGAGTGTATAATGTATTTTGCTCCCTCCTTTCTTAGAAAATTTATTAATGTAATTATATTTAAACTTTAAAACTACTACTACTACAAATATTGGGCCTTACTACGGTTCTCGAATCGACTTCGACTGTTGTACTAGATTAAAGAAACACACAACATTTTTCTTTAATCTATTACAGCAGTCGATGTCGAATCGAGAACCGTAATAAACCCCATTAACAAATACTACTACTACATTTATATATTCATGCGGTCATATAATATATTATATATATATGTATAGCATAACAAAAAGTATCTAAATATATACTATGTAGAGTTTAGCCTAAAGCAAACAAACCAACAAATAAATCTTTTCTTTCTGATTGCCATAATATTCATACATATACATATGTATTAATAATATATACATACATATGTATTAATAATTATCTTAACTGTAGCTACATATATACATATGTATGTGTGTCTCTTTGTCTGTTTGAATGAACCTAATTGTATAGAAACTCCTAAAAACTGTAGTCATAAGTCATATGTCATAAAATAATAGCACACCAAAATATGACAAGTGTGAACACCCCTTCATAAATAAGTGTGTTATGTCATAATTGTGCCAGCTGATAAACATTTAACAACATTCCATTTTTAGTCGGATTATTGCGCATACGTTTGTATTTTGGCTTAAATGTAAATGTTTTTAATTGTTAATATAGAAAACAATAAATTTCCTGTAAATTTTCTAAAATGTCCATTATCAATTAAAGTTAAAAATTTTTTTTTATCTACACGAACTTGCTGAAATAAATATAATCAAAAACAGCTGTTGCCGGTAACATGAGTTGAACTATTTTTTGGACTTCGGCAAGTGGAAAAACGTTCACAAGCTGCCAGGCAGATCAAACACATATTTTCATTCAAGGCGAATTAATTATAATACAGTGGCGACTTCAGGCGAATTTATACATTTTTATTTTTATAAAATTATAAATGAAATTGTAAAAATAATAATTAAATTTAATCAAGCAATTGGGGCTATTTGTGGTATTAAAAAATATCAAATTATGATAATTTTAGTTTGACAAACTAATGTTATTTATTAACTAATTTTTTCATTAGAAGTATGTAAATGGTAATTTGAATGTTGAATTATTGTAGTCGTAATGAATTTGCCTTTTGTAGGCCAGTGTAGGTAATGTATAAATTCGCTTGAAGCACAACAACAATTGTTTTAAACTATTGTAAAATAATAAGACATTATGACAATATGACTGATATGACAACAATGTGAACACCCCAATTGTATAAACACTTTTTCTGAAAACAAAAAAAAAAAAGTGAAACTAATTTCATAATTGTATGTAATTTACTTGTACGTATAACGGAAACTGATGGATTTTCTTAAAAGAAAAAACTTTAAAAAAGTCAACTTCATACGAATGGCCTTTTTTCGTTAAAATCTCTGGCGCTATATAGTTCGGTGTGCCGCAAAGAGTCTTTTACGCAAAAATATTTAAAGGAACAAAGTTTTTATTTTCATGAAATATGTATGTAAGTACACATGTATGTACATCCATATGTATGTCATGTTAAAAATTACCAATCCGATGTATGACCTTAAAAATTGTTTTTTATTTATTTCAATTTTAATTTTTTTTTCTTTCTAATTGTTTTCGCTGCATTATTTGATAAAATCGATGACTGAGACCGCTCTTCATTTAAATTAATTTTATGCATTTTAAATAAATGCGTCTTTAAATTGAAAACTCTATTATATACTTTTAAATTTATTTTTGCATTTTTTAAAAATTGCTAAACCTTCGTTTTTAATTTTTTCAACATATTTCCCAATCTCATTTTTATCCGCCATAGTATAACCAAAGACTCGATTTATAAAGATGTTGCACTGCGAACATAAACATAAATTTAAAGCTTCTATCGACGAGGGGGGAAAGATTAGAGGGTAAATAGAAAATACTGTCTTTGTATTGAGGAACACGAATAACAATAAACAAGGCAAATTCGCCTTGATAGTTATAATACAAAGTAGGCTTTCTTGTTTTTCCTGCATATAATATTAAAATACTGTTGTGGCAACACAGTATGCGACAGGACTGCCAAGCCAAATGCTTTTTTGTTAAACTATTTAAAGCATACCTTGAGGATAAAAAAAAAATTGGAAAAATTACTTGCTATTTTTTCTGGTATTCTGGGCGCCTGGTGTTTTACATGAATTTTGAAATTAAGAAAATTTGATGTGTAAAACTTACAGTGTTGCCGCAACATTAAATGCTGCTATGAATTTTTCTATCAATATCGATCATTTAATGGGCTTTGTCGTAATAATGGCCCTTATTATGAGCTTTCTATTGAATAGAGTATGATAAATTCGTACAGTAAACTCTTGAAAATATGTTTTCATTTTTAAAAAATTGGTTTCACTTTTCCGAATTTCTTCATGATTTTGATTGTAATAATTTCAGATCAAAAACTCACGACTTACCTACAGGTTTTAATTTATAAAAAATTAATCAAAATCAGATACTCAAACAATTCAGTCATTTAAAAATTTTCATTACAAATCTTTGCATTTATTCAAAAAGTAAAAATTCCTAAATGCTATAATAAAAAAATTAATGCATTAATGCGAATGCAGTTTTTATTGCCATGAAAAACGAGCCCATGATTATTGGACTGGATAATTGAGGTAAATGCTCAGTATAAACATCACTTCTCTTCTACGCCAATCCTTCGGTATGATACAACTAGATGATCATTGTTTCACTTCTAAATAAAAATAAACAGTATGCTCGATACTTTAAAAGCGATTTACAACGTTAAATTACACAACAAAACCGTATTTTCCATTAAAATTCGTACATTAAACCCACTTTAACGTTAGTAATCGTTTATGCATAAGCCAGTTGAAATTCATTTGAAACTAATGGCTCGATTATGGATTGTGTTGCCAGTCAGCAACTAAAAATTTGTGGTTGCCTGAAAAATGCTAAAAAAAACAAGTGCAACTGGCAACTAAGATTCGTAATATAAATTTATAACTGGGATTAGGTTTCTATCCATAATTGACCCATAATTAACTTGTATATGTTTAAAATTTAAAAGCAAATCTTATTTGTATACTTAATATTTTCCTGTTTTATATTTTAACGTTTATAATTTCATCGTACAAACGAGTTGTGCATTTGTGCAATATTTAATATTTTTATATATAAAAAAATAATAATAATCAATTTATATATAACTTAAATAAATAGTAAGTAAATTTTTAAATAAATTATATAATAATAATTATAGCATGGCTTTGTTTAAATAAAAGAGAAAAATTAAGAAATAAAAAAAAAAAAATTACAAAGAAATCAGAAATAAATTCAAATTGTATAAAAAGAATAACAAAAAATAAAAAAAAAATGTTTGCACGTTAATTGCAAAATATTGGATTAAAGTAAGATTTAACGTGAAATAAAAAGAATACATACTAAATACATACATATATAAAATAAATACATAAATACATAAGTACATATACTTAATAAGAAAAAAAAAAAATAGAAGTAAGAAGAAGGTGAAAAGAATATAAAAAACACAATTTGCTTTAAAACTAAAATCAAGTTTTTGACTTTGTGCTTAAACCTGATTTAAATTTAAGTTTTACTTAAATACAAAATTCAGTTTTTTAACACACACTTAAACAAAACAATCATATACATACATTAAAAATTGATTTAAATTTTACCATTTTCCATATGATTTTGACTGCTTATTATTCTTCTTAGTTCTTTTTGACATCTGTAGTGCTGTCTTATATCCATTGGGACTATTTCGTTAAAAAGTGACCCGGCGAATCCGGGTTCATGTTGTTTATTATTTTTACTATACTATCCAATACGTAAAAAAAAAATTATTATAAGTTTATTTATTATAATATTATTGTTAAAGCGAGGGGAATCTCCACATTTAGATTATGTTTTATATTTATGTATATTCAAGGCATATCAACAGGTATTCCCGACAGCTCATGTGATTATTTTCGCCTTGTTTCATCCCTTGTACTTGTGTTGCAGTTGAGATATCAAAAGCCTTGTTGACACATTGTTCGGTAGATTTTTTGACATCGGAAGTAAATATTTTTTAAAACCAATTGAGGCGAATCTACCTGTTATAAAGATGTCTTGTTTCATACCAAAGCGAATTCATAAAAGGTGGTCTCAAGAGCACAGGTAATTAATTATATTCGCCCACTTTCGACTCTTGAATTTTTCATCTTCCTCAGATGTCAAAAAACATATTTTTAGTCATTTTTTTTCATCCAGGAAGGCGTTTATTAAGGCAAATTAGGGCGAGACCACCTCGTATACTTAACGCAAGTGGCATTGAAAATAAATTTTTGGGATATCAGAAGGTAATCAATCACCTGTCCTGTCAAGAACATTTGGTATGAATTCGCCTTGATTTTATATATTTCTTACTTTTAATTATAATTAAACAATTAAGTTTTTTATTTTATAATTTGTTAATTTTGTTATACAAGGCACACATTTTCAGTCGTTAGTTAACTAATATAGATAGTTTATCCAATGATATTCACACGTAGATATTATTAGTTGAATTATTATCACATTAGTTAACTAAAGTCTGTAAATTTGAGCCTAAAAATTGTATATAACTTTAATTTTAGTTAAGGGTTTTTATATAAATGGCCCACTTCAACTATTATTGTATGTCCTGTTTAATTTTTATATTTTCCATTTTGTTGTTCCTTGTGTTGCAGTAGTACATACATATGTATGTATCCACTTTTAGCTTCTTTTCTAAACGAAGTTTTAGTCTCAGTCTCTCGCCATTCTTTACAAATAAGTTTATTCAATTTAAAATAACAAAAAAAATTTTAATATTCATATGTACATCCTAATTATAAGTATTCCTCGCCCATTTTGTTGTTTACTAAGTCTTTAGTTAAAACTTCAGTCCATGAAATTTTATTTTTTTTCTTGTGTTTGTTGCCCTGGTAATGCCAAATGTTAATTTCATCATACTTCAAATAAAAAAACTGAAGTATATCGTTGAATTCACAAGCTTTCATAAATAATTTCAAGGCACCTTAAGTGAAGACAGTCGAATTTGCGAATCAAATCAAAATTTAGAATACAAAAAAATAATGTAAGGACACAAATAGAATCAACGTAAATCGTGGCGATGTACGCAAATCGTACAGGTGATTATATTCTCCAACTTTCGCCGCTTGCATTTTTGATCTCCCTCAGATGTCAAAAAACATTTTTCAATTAATTGCCCTTGCACCCCTACCATACAAGCAATAAGTTAGGCAATTATTGCCATGGCAACCTTCAAATTCTGTTGCCAACACTAGATATTAACGTGTAGACCGCACGAATATGTATTTGAATACATATTCAGCAACAGATGTCAAAACACATTGCTGAGCAATAATGTTTTAACACATGCTGTCAAATTCAATTGTGATTTCTATGAAAATTGTTTTTTTGGGCAAATGGAATAAAAAAATAAAAACACAAACGTATAAATAAATGAAAACCACAAAAAAAAGTGAAACATTTTTAAAATAAACATTCATATTATTGATAATGCTGATATTTTAACACTAGCAATTTGACGTCTTAATTCTGCCGACGTTATTGCTTGTATTAAGACACATAAAATTGCTGGTCTGGCGGCTAATTTAGGATTCTTCAAACATTTTTAAGGAAATTATTGCCAAACTTTAAAAATGTTCTAAGACATTGGAATGTTATAAGGCGAATTTAAATCAGACAGCCTTGACAACCTACTTTTTTGCCATTCCAGGTAGAAAATTGGGGGCGAGTGTATACCTGATATTACAATGCCTTGAGATTGTTATATTTCTCAACTCTGCTATCCTCATACGAAAAAAATACTAACAGATATTTAGGGGGCGGCAGAGTTTACCCGGTAAGAAAAAACTCCCATTTCCAAGTCTTTTGCATATACATACATTCATAGATGCATACATACGTAGTTAAGGTCGTTAAGAACTTAATGTATTGCGTATATGCTTCTGGTTGAGTTTTCACTGCACTTTCTTGGGTATCCTGAGTTTATCCGCGATCTTTTAAGTTGTGTAAAAATACCACGTTTATATAATAACCCACAAACTTATTGTTAGTGAAAACATCTGACATAATTTCTATTACTGAAAAACAGCTGATGCATATTTCCCCTCTCCCTTATATCCTTAATTCCCCATCCATTAGAATAGGAGAACTTTTTTAAGGAACAAATAATTATTATTATTTCCTTGCTGATATTCATAATTGGGATAGTAATGAAATTCCAAAAAAAAAAAAAAAAAAATGTTACCCAGCTGAGCTAACGCGGCCACCTGTATAGAAGCACCAGCATTGCAGTCTTAAATAAATGTACAGGCACAACAGTATATAAATTACTTAATTATCACTATAAATTCCAGTTATTTAAATTATATATTCAACATACAAGTCATACAAATCTATTTTTTTAAATTATCTTTAAAAGTATACAACTAAAATTACTATATGCAACAAAAAGAAAATTCATGTGGAATTCTTAAATTAAATATGAAAAACAAAACTTTTAAATTTGAAACAAAATGGAATTAAAACAATATAGAAATATAAATTCAAAATGTGTTTGTGGGCTAAGAGTCGTACCGTTATAGTCAGAAAGATTTCTGAATGTAACATTAAGAGCTTTAGCCTATGCTATAAAATTCCTTTGGATTTAAAAGCAAATTAGTTCGAAAGAACATTAAAATAAAAAAAAATACATAAGTACATACATAAGTATTTTTTGCGTTAATTTAAAAAGAAAATGTAATAAATATTAAAAAAAATATGTAATTAAATATGTGGCAGTATGAAAAGTATTAATAAAAAGCAAAATATGCCCTCACAAATTAAGAGTAATGGCATTTTATTTTCTACAAAAATTATTAATGAAATATGAATTCGCCTTGGAAAATATAGTCATCGGCAAATTTATGCAACAAAGCAACTTTCCCAAGGCAAATTAATAGTAAATTCGCCTTGGCCTTGCTCATGTTTTTAAAAGTTTTAATCAAGCCGAATTTATTATAAAGTGGGAGCCAGCAGAAAACAAATACAACACGAAAAACAACAAGCATTTTGTTTGTGTAAATTTCCAAACGATTGTCAAATTTGTATAATAATTAAAAAAAATACAGATTTGTTTGTAAACAAAGAATTTAATAGAAAAGGAAATATTACAATATTTGACAATCGTTTGGAAATGGCGAATTTTTGAATTCGCCATTGCCCCACCTTATAATAAATTCGCCTTGGTTTTAATTTTACCGCACCGCACCACTTTGTAAATTCATTCAAATAATTATTTGAAAATATTTATAGAACAAATTTTCCACACTTCGCAGTTTTGAAGTAATTAAAATTTTATTAAATCGAAATTAAAAAAGTTACAAAATTAATTTTTGTAGATTTTGTTGCATCAACACAAATTGAAAATCTCCAACACATGGGCTTTACCTACCAAGAATTGAAGAGGAATAAAAGTAATAACTAAAATTGAATTATTATCAGGTATGTGATAGAAATCGATTCGATTTGAAATGAAATCGAAGACTTAAATCGTATCAAATACATTTAGGTGTGATGGAAATCGGATGGATTTCATTATTCATTTTTGTTTCAATACCACACATGTCTCTAAGAAAAACTTACTTTTACTAGTTGCTAATTTTTTTTTTTTTTGTTGCAAATCATATAGAATATAGCTTTGGGAATATTACCATTCTTAACATTTTATCACAATTTATTGCAGACAAAAAAAAAATATTAAAAAAGGTTTTAAATCGGCAGCCATACTACGCTCGATTTGAAATAGTAAAAAAAATTAAATTTCGTTTTCCCTCACACCCTTTTTTGTTGAAGTTTTCCTAGAACAAAATTAAAAATGAAATCGAATACGATTTGAAGTAAAAACGATATTGAAATGAGCATCACAACTTTATACGTTTTTGTATCGATTTAAATTCGAAAACGATTTTCATCCCATACCTGATTATATATTTCAAAGTTCTTAGTAAAATTAATTTCAAAATCAATTTAGAAAATAGCATAGTTTTGGAGAAAGAAGAAAATATAGAGATTCTGCAAAACTCAGCAGGGTTTTCGAAAACCAAGAGAACGTTTATTAGGGAAAGATTTTACAATAGGCCACCTAATAGATTCACACCTGATGACCAACCAGAGAAAACAAATAAAACAAATTCCAAACACAAAGCAGACTTAGCGACAGGCCTTAAACATATTGTGATTGTGGAAAAAGATCATCAAGAGAAATTTGAACGAAGAGTTCATGATACTTGTGAGCAATTGGCAAATTTGGAGGAGCATATTAATCATGAAATTGAAAAATTGCAAAATAAAAGGGAACTTTTGTTAAAGAACTCGAAAATGGAAACAAAAATGAAATCGCAGGCGAAAGGAGAAACCTGGGCTGATCACTTGGCAGGCTATAGGTGTAAAGAAAAAAAGCCAGCTAGCTTGGAAATAGCCAAAGAAAAATTCTCTTTACAACATCAGTGTGTTTGCATTTCACCACGTTATGCTGATGATAAAGATTTATCTCCTAGGCCACGTATGCGTAGTGTAGGCTCGCAAATGACAGCCAGTCGGGAAAAGTGTTTAGATCGGGGAGCTGTAGGCGATCATAGTTCCTTTATAAATGTTAAATTGAAAAATGAAAACAAGTTAACTGATGCTGAAGTAATATCGCAGGCAGCTGCACAAAATGATCACACAATTAACTGCTGTTATGGCATCATCGATCATCCATTTTGTCAGTATTGTGTCAACAATTCTAACGTAATCAATGCTGGTATTTTCCATCATCAAAAATATCAGCAATTTGGTACAGACTACAATCGCGAATACAGCTGTTGTTGTGACGAATACTATTACGATTGCGCCACTTGCGGTTGTAATTCACAATGTGCACGATGTCAGCAAAACGCTGCAACGCCGACAATTAACAATAGACGCCAACGCACCGATCTTAATACTGAACATTTCTACTGCCGCCCTACTGATAGATCTTGCTCCCCCAGTGCATACCGTTGTGATAAAAATCACAAAAGAAATAATAGTGAAGTAAAAAATAATAATAAAAATAAAGAATTATATGAGACAAGTAAGCAACATAGAAAGAGTGAACGCGAAAAGATCAAAGAGCGAACCAATAAACGCCCAAGCAATAAATCCAAAGAGACAAACGAAAAAAGAGCAAAAAAACGAGAAAAGTTTAGCAAGTTTCTAAGCGAAGATAAAGCCTCAGATATTTTGAAATATTTCGATCGTTATATTGATGACCAGGAAAAAGTGTTAATGCTCAACGAGTGCCAAACCGCACATAAAAATTCTTATTCGGCATCAACTTCAGTGAAATTAAGTAGGGAAACAGCAAAGTTAAGGCAAACGGATGCAGACTCAGAATTTATGACAGATTATGATGTGTCTCTAGAAACTATCGAAATGCTAAAACGAATGAAAATTCATGCATACAAACCCATAAAACCAAAAGAAAAAATTTATGAAAACAAACAACAACAACAACAACATCAGAAAGAAGCAATGAATGAATATAAACAGCTCGAGGAGAAGGAGAAAAATTATCAAAGATACATGAAAAAATACACCAAAGAAAATGAAGCCAAGAAGACAGTAGAAGTTTGGAAAGAGTCCCCGAAAACTTTAGGAATACAAGAAAGTGAAGAACCAGACATTTTCAAGCAACAGCGGGAGGTACAACGATCCAGAAGAGCACAATATTCTACAGAAGAAACTTTGAAAGATTTTAATTTCAGAATCATCGAGGATCAGACAATTCTTTCTCATGATCAATTTAGTTCACAACCATTTGACTTAAACAATTTCCCATACGTTGAAGAGCCACAGGGACATGAAGATTTGATTTACGTCCACAACGAATCCAACAAAAGTCCGGATAGTTACATTAATCAAGTAGAGTTAAGGAATCAATTAAGTCACAGCAAACTTGTTGAGCAAAGCTGTCTGGAATACTGGACTAAAGATCATAACGATTATGAAAATGTTAAGAAAAGATCGCAAGATTATACAGACTATGCTAAAGAATCAAAATATAAAGAAGAAAAAGATACAAACGCAGGAAATAGATACGAATGCTTAGACAAATGGCAACCACAAAAATATTTGGCTGAATATCAATCTAAAGATGAAATGTACAGAGAATCTAGGGAAATATTAACGAAAGCATATAATGGAAAAATCGATATACTGAAAGATGTAGATTCACTTAAACATGAACAATGTCAAATTGAAAGCCTCAGAGAAGGAGTGTTAAATAAAGTTAAAGATCGATATGATCATGATAGCCATAGAGAATCCAAAGGAGAAACCCGAAAGGAAAATTCTCAACACTATCGATGGGAGAGTGAGAAAAATTGCAATTCAACAACTGATGAAAAAATTGAAGATCAACAAACAATAGAAATTACACAACCACTACAAACGGTGATGCGGGAGCAAGAAAAACATGATCAAATGTTAAAAGGAAAAGAAGACGAACAAGGAAAATTTGAACGGTCAGCGAGTCCAAAAATCCAAGAACACGGTTATGATAGAAAACAAAATGAAACAATAACTTCGAAATTGATGGAACACTTACAAGAACATGGCGCACAAGAAAGTGATGTAATGAAACCAAAATCGAATTCCTCGACATATAATAATTTTAAGCAATTAATCGATCATAATTTGGGAATTTTCATACACCGATCAAGTCAAACTGATAATGACTTTAAGCCGGAAATGAATGGAAAAATTTCCAAACAAACTTTCACTGAAGAAATAAATCCTGATTATCAAATTTCCCAAAGGCCCAGCACACTAGAGGAGGCTTTAATGTATTTGGAAAACTTTTTAAAATCTTATCCGCAGACCGTCAAAGAGGAACAATGTTTACAATCGGTTACCAGTGCTGCCAACGATTTATTAACAAAACTAAGTTCATGTAAAAGTTTAATAGAAAATCAAGTCATGACATCACAAGAAGAAGATTTAAAAGAACCCATAAAATCATCGGAAGATAATTCAGTTTACGCTATGGAAGAGAAAACAACGGAGGATACTCTTCAATATAAAGATCCAGAATCTATTCCAGATTCTAGTGATTTCCAATTTAAACAGCCAGCGAAAGAAAAAGAAAACTTTTCTGTTTTAGCTGAGACAAGCGATATTCAGAATCAAATAGAAAAGAAAGATGAATTCCATTCGACTGTAGGCGAAAGCAATCAACAGGACATGGACATAGAAATAGAAAATATTGATACGGAGTTGGAAAATATTGAATTTTTTGAACAAGAATCATTTAATTTTCCTACAGATGCAGGCTCGCAGCAACGGCATATATTGGAAACCTACCAGAGAGATGAGGAGTCTAAGGAAAATCTAAATTCCTCAGCACCAACTGGTGAATTTGCCAATCGACGAGTCACAAATTTTGACTTGATTTACAAAGACGAACAAGAAGAGGAAAAAAAAGATTTTTGTGAATCTTATATGGAAAGTCAATATCTTTATAGAGATTTACCTAGTTCTAGCCGAGAGCCGGTTTATGATCCCAATTTACTGCCGTCAAAGGGAATTTTAAAATCTTCCTGCAGAATAGAAACTTCGACAGAACGATCATGCAACTTGGAAACTTATAGGAGTACATCTGTTGTTAGCTTCAATGAAAACGATCGTGTTTGTATACAAAAAGGATCTAGAATTAATTACAACAAGGAACTGGAAGTAATGGGCAAGTATTTTTATTTTATTAAAACTTTTATTTCATCTCCAAATGTGCTCTAGATTTTTTTTATTATTATGAACATAATTATTTTACGAGTTGTCATTGACCCATTTTCTCTCTCTTTTGGTGTGAAGAGAGTAGCTTTTATGGGCAATAAACGATAAACACGACGGGATGGGTTAGCACTGAATCTAACGGGGAAGTGTAGAAGAAATTTTCGCTCTTTTTGAAATTAAAAAAATAAAATTTTTTAAATATAATTTGAATTTGCGAAATTAAGTTCGTATTTTCGAAATTTAAAATAAATATTTTTTTTGTAATTTTCAAAATATTTTAATGTGCAGTAAAAATTGCTAAAAGTATGAACATATTCTTAAATGCTATCAACTTTCTTGTATTGTTGTAATAAAGTATGATATAAACTTTATTTTTTGTAAACACAATTTTTAAGTAAATAGAAAAATTCGAACTTAATTTCGCAAATTCAATTATATTTCGAATATGTTATCTTAATTTAAAAAATGCTAATTTAATTTTGAAAATTTAAATCCTATTTTAAAATTTGAAAACTAACTAACTAACAGGCACTAATGTCGAGCACGAGGAATGGAGTTTCGAATTTTTGAAATTATATTCAAAATTTCGAAATTTGGTTTGAATTTTTCAAATTAAGTTTGAATTTTAGCTCGAAATTAAGAATACATTTTCGAAATCTAGTTTTAGTTTGCGAAATGAAGTTCGAATTTTCGAACTTTACTTTAAAGTTTTGTACAGAAATAAAACTTTGGAATAATACTTTTGTACAAAAATTTATTCCACTTGCGACAGCTCTTGAAAAAGTCGAAGCGCTTCGATATTTTATGTGAGTTAAGCTTTTCTATAGAAACGCCGATTAGCAAACAACAAGAGATTTGTTTGTGATTTTCAATTGACAATAAAAAAAAATGGAGAAAGGTTTTTTGTAATTTATTTTAATGTTAAAAACTTACTGTGGATTTTTTTAACATTTACAGACCGACATGTAAATGTGGATTCAGTCTCACAGCAATCAAATGTCAAACTCACCGAAACTACAAACATTCCGAAACAGCTGATGCATCTAGATTGTCAACTAAAAAATAATTCTTCTATTTTGAATGGCATAAGAATTCCAGCCTTTAAACAGTGTCCTTGCATGTGGGATACTTATGTGAAAATGGTGGCAACTTTCTATAAAGGAAAACAAAAGCAAATTATTAAATGAATTTTCATATTTTTTAAAAAAATCTTTCATAATTTATTTTTGTTTGATTTTAAAATTAATGCATTTTGTTAAAATGGAAAATTTTAATAAATTTTATTATTAAATAAAAAAAAAAGAATAATTTTGCTGTCTATAATGTGTTTGTTGGAAAACGTGGACTTTGCTCTCTTGAACGGGCTTGGCGAAAACGATCATCGGTTAGATTGTGACGCAGCTCCTGATTTTGTACTTGAAATTCGTGAGCTAAAATTTGATGTTGTTCACGTTTCAGTTTCTCTTGTGACAAATCGTTCTGCGAATAGAAAAAAATTAGTGTTAAATTTATAAAGAAATTTCTCATTAAACTCACCAATAATTCTTCATTTTTTTGTCTTAAACGCAACAGCTCTTGACTTAATTTACTATCAACTTTGATTTGTTCTTCCAAATCACGTCTAGTTTTACCTAATAACTCTTCCAAGGTTTCCGAGGACATTTGTTGTACCTTTTCCGATTTGTCAATTTCGTAACGTAGTTTTTCATTTTCCTGTTCCAACTTTAAAGAAAATTTAATAGAAACTAAGCTGCACCCGAATGTCGCCCAAAAACTCACTTTTCTTTTAATATCATTCAATTCATAAAGTTCAGCATTTAATTTCTCTTTTTCTACATCTAATTTATCGCACAATTCTTTACGTGCCGTTAAATCGGTCTTTAATAGATGTTGTTCGTCTAAACTTTCTTCCAGTTTATGTTGCAAACATGTTGCTTTGGCAGTCAGTGCAGCTATTTTATCTTCTAGTTCCGATACTCTAGAATTGCGGCAGCACAGTTCTTTTTTAAGGGTCACAATTTCGGACTCTAATTCCACGACTTGACGTCTTAAATTTTGTAAAAAAAAAACATGTTGACTTATTTAAAGTTTAATCAGGTACTTAACTTATTAAATAAATTAAATTGAAAGCAGATTATTAGCAAAACTTTACTAATTATTTTCTACTTCAAGCAATTGCTTGATTCTAAGGCAGCAACAACATTGACAACAACTGTAGTTAAAATGGATTAAAAAAGTTGTGGAAAGAAGTAAGAAGAGAAAGAAAAAATAAGACATAAAATACAAAAAAGTTTTAAAAGACAATTTAAAATTATTATATAGAAAATATTTAAGGAAATTTTCAGTTGCTATTTTTTTTTTCAATAAAATTCAAATGAAATTATCAAATAATAAATTTATTTGGAAACAAACACTACAATTTTGCGTCAACAACTTTGACGTCAATAATTTTTCTGCAAAAAACTTTGGCTTCACTAACTGTTTTATTGAAAATATGGCGTTATAAAAATTTTGACGTCAACAACTTTCCCAAAAAATATAAATTTGGATTTTCTACAGAACAAATTTCGAGTCACTTTTTAAGAGAACAAAAAAATTGGAGTAAAAAATTTCCAGACACTATCACTGCCCCTCTATAGGCAAAAATGGGTACACCCAAGGCGAATTAAACCAGGTGGCAGTAGGAGAAAACAAAAACTTGGCAGCACATTTGCTGGTGTGGTTGTTGACAAGGCTGATTAGTGAAGACATTTAAATCACTAGCATACTTTAGGGGTTAACATACATTGGGCGATTCAAATACTTAATCAAGAACTTGGCAGCACAATTTCTGGTGTGCTTGTTGACCAGGCTGATTAGAGGGATTAGTGTTATTTATGGAATCAGTGTATTGTGTTTGTGTTAGGTATTTTCGTTACGGAATATCTTGATTCGGTCGCCACCTGAAAGCCCGCGATAAAAGCTATACAATAGCTTAAAAATTCTTCAAAACATTTCTATACAAAAAATTCGATGTCAATAGCATTTGTATGGAAAACATTTGTTTTGAAATAAATTTTTTTTTAGGAAAAAATTGGTCTCACAACATTTCGATAGAAGAATTTTAGATATTCTCAAAGTATATTTATACAAGTATATGCAGGAGCACAGCTGGCCGTGTTTTTTTTTATACATATTTTCATTGCCGATTGTCAAAAATTTTTTCATTTTCTTTGTACATAATTTTCTTTAGGTTCTGCTGAGCAGAGATGTAAAGGCATGATTAAAATTTGGTTTTTAATTCAAAATGATTTACAAAAAGTTTAATTGATTAATTTTACACAAAATGTGAATTGAATTAAAACACGACAGAATTAGAATTCTCGCATGTATACACATCACTAAAAAGATTAATTGAATTAAAGTTTGAGTGAATTCATTGGTGATTTAAAGAAAATCAATTTTTTACTTCACTGTTTCCATTAGGATTAGGATCATTATTAAAAAGCTCTTGAATGTTTTAACAAAAATTTCAAAAGCGTTTATGATTCGTAGATTCTTTCAAAAAGGAATAATTCCTTTACAGCTCTGCTATTGAGATTTTTTTGACAATTGTACATTTATTTTACACATACAAAAAGCCTGTTGTTTTTTTTTTTATTTTTTATGTTGTTGCCGAGATGCATGTATTTGTATAATAAATATACTTTGGATATTCTATAGAAGAAATTGCATAAGAAATTCTTTTTTCATTCGTGTTCTTCGAGAAATAATTACTTACTTGTATTCTGCAGCTTCAGTTTCCAAACTTTGATTGTTGCCCTCCAGCATGACAGCATCGTGTGATAAACTTCTATAATGATCCAACATTTCTTCACGTTCTTTTTCCTTTTAAGATAAATCAAATAAAGTGATTTATGTTAATTTTTAATTTTATAATATGAAAACAAAGAAATCACAAAACTTACTTTCTGCATTAATAAATCTTCAGCTTTTTTTACTTCCTCCACATATTTTTGAAGCTGTTGTTTTAAACGTTCAATTTCCTTTTCAGAATCTTTAAGTTGCTTTTTTAATATCAATATTTCTGCTTGACTTTCGGCCAAGTCATTGGTCAAATGTCTTAAAATAATAAAGTCAAGAAATTTATGAAATCATTTCATGTTTACAAATTATATAAATGCATAAAATTATAACAAGTTTACAAATTGTATTGTATTGTATTGTATTTCCTATAAACTTAAATGGATAAAAGAAATAATGTAGCGAGTGAATGTGTATGCAAATTAGAAGAAAAGCAAAATAAAAAGGAAAGATTATTAAAACTTACACATTTTCTTGTATGGCCTTATCTCGACTTGTTTTTAAGGCAATTAATTGTTGTTTCAAACTTTTGCTTTCGGTGGAGGTCTCGTGTAGTTCAGAATCACGTTCACGTGTTTGATTTTTAAGTTTGCTGGAAACAAAAACAAAGAAAAAACAATTCTATGAAATTAATGTTTGACAAACTCTGCGGACTTTTAACATGAAGTTTATAGAAAACGAAAGACTTAAGACAAAAACTTGTTTTTCTTTATTTTATATTTTTTTTTTATTTTAATTTTGTAGCATTACACAAATACGAGTATACGAGTATACTATATGCGTATACGATCTATTATTAATTAATTACCTAACATGCATACATACATACATATCATTCCTTTTTATTCTATTGGCACAATGACATGTTTCTTTTGTTTTTTCTGTTGTTGTTGCAAGTCTGGGTAATTAAACAAAGAAAAAAATCCATTACCATCCACAATTTCACTTTTTAAAAACATTTCTGTAATCCAAATGCAACTTTATTAAATAATAAGATGGAAAAACAAAAGAAAATTAACAGACCGCCGCCCTACGAGATGGCGATCGATCGAAAATGCTAAAATTGTAAACGAAAAAAAACTGATTTACGACCTTCTTTATTTAGTTGTTTAGGGGCTGTGCACATATTACGTAACGCTCCAAGGGGGGGATTAAAGACTTGTTTGCACTGAAAAATTATTAAAAAGCGTTACGGGTGGTGGGGGGTGGGGGTATAAAATCTCTGAAAACATCGTTACGTAATATGTGCACAGCCCCTTAGCTTTTCTGCCAGTTAACAAATAATAGATAAGTTAGAATAAAATCGTCTATTTTACGTCTAGAAATCCAGCGATCAAGATAGTTCGACATTGTGGGCCAGTAAATGTAAACTATTTAATATTTTTGTTTACCGCGGCATTTACAATTGAAGGAATTTTATTGCCGATAAAAATATTTTCTATAAGAAAGATTTCTAGCATATATTCGTAATTGATAATCTTGTTTGTTTGAATCATGTGATGTTTTCGATATAAAGCGTTAGATCAGAAAAGGAATTCAATTTTATGCTAAAACTGTTAAAATATTAAATTTATGCCGATCGATTATTGGGAACTACAATCAAAGTGTTGTAGGAATTATTTGGCCAATGATGCAATTTTTGTTGATAATAATATTCTTGTTCTTAAGCAAATAAGTCCTAACGAAGTTAATGTTAATAAAACAGTTTGGCTGACTTCCAAAACGTCATTTGCTTTGTGTTTGAACAAAGCATCACATTTCATAACGCCGCAGTTCAATAATTATACAATGCATACTATTTCAAAACGCCGCCGCCAAGTATTTTTAACGCAGTAAGAAAGCAAACAAGGCATCGGTTTTATAGTTGTTGCATTGTTTCGGAACTTTGCATATGTATGTGATTTAAATACAGTAGCAATACTGTATACAAACTTTGTATACGAACGTTTTGGAAGTCAGCCTTTTATTACATTTTTTACCCAACGTTTCGTCAATTGTTTGTTCAGGGGTTTCGTCTATTTAAAATTTAAAAAAACATAATATATATGAACATTATGAAAAGTTTTTACATCGTACATTTTTTACTTACAGCACACACAATTGTTCCATTAACACATTTTTAATGCCGAAACATTTTTTAAAAATTAATAAATAAATCAAAGTGTTTAGCAATAATAAATTGGATACATGTGAGCGGTAAAATAATATAAAGTAGTAGAAAAAAAAAGCGCAAGTCCATCCTCTCTCCATTACACGGATGCAATTGGGTAAACATATGAAGACATATTTTATAGTGTGTTCTCCCCCACGCTTACATGGATACAAATACAGATGAGAAGGAGTTTTTTTTACTCGTACTGAACACAACCTTACTATTCTCTAAACCATAGAAAATCTTGATATTAACGTATTCGTCGACAAATAGTTACAGAATATGGAAGAATAGCACTTCTGAAGCAAAGTGGTGGTTATAATTTGGTTACATATACCAGCATAAGAGGAAATCTAATACCCTCTACTAGTTTTCAGAATTTTCTTAATTCTTTCTTACAAAAAATAAAAAAAAAAAAAAAAAAAAAAACAAAATAAAATTCAACAAACAAAACAAGTTATAATTCCATTTAATTCTATGCTATGCTTTATAAAATCTGGGCATCCTACTTATGTATATTTCTTATTGTATGAACAATTTAAATAAAAAGAAACGTCCCTAAGGTAGACAGCAAACCTAAAGTACTTTAATCAGTACCAAACTGTGTCAATAATACGGTAAGCACGGATTTTCTTCAATCAAGTACAAAAATATTGATTCAAGTACGGATTATTCAAACCCAAAAAAAAAAGATAATTTCAAAAAAGCGTCCAGATTTGTATTTGTATATGTATATATAAAAAAAGTTATTATCATTTCTGGTATTGAACAGAGGCAGCTAAAACGTGTTCAATCCCTTTTGGGATTGATTCAAGTTCGCTTCACATTTTTAATCACAACTCGTATTCCTAAAATATTTAAATTTAGAATGAGTTTTTTTCTTGTGTGTAAGCTTGGAAAATTTCAAAAACAAATAATAATAGCCCTTATTGCGAGTGTCGTTGTCGTGACGAAATCTGTAAAATGTGGCAACGCTCGCTACATATTTTACATTTGATTACGATAACGACACACGTAATAAGGCCTAATATATAAGTAACGGTGAAAGTGTCGTCTTGTAACATATTTAAACTTTTTAGCCTTCTATCAAAGCCCAGGGGTAAAAACCAAAGAAAAAAAAATATTCAATATATTTTGAAAAAAAGCAATCTCTGTATAAAGTTTTTTTCTAAAGATTTTTGTAACGAAAAATTTTGTTTAATAGAATTAAAAAAAAAATATCTAGGAAAATTATTACCATAATTTTAACCACAAATTCACAATATATTTAATACTCTTTTGTTTGTGGCAAATTATCACTCCCACATTTGTGTTGTAAATAAAAAATAAATGTACTTTGATACAATTATCAATTTCGACACATTATCTGGTTAATTTACTAAAAAAAAGATAAATGAAAAATACCTCATAAAATAAAAAATGAAGCTAACATACAAAGATTACTGTGACTCATTTTGAATTAAATGTGATAAACAATAAGGCCCGAATTCACAGTCGTTAGTTAACTGATACCGATGTTACATGAAATTTCATCGCTTAAGCTATTGTGGTTAGTTAACTACGGATTTGAAATTATTGTAATTAAATAAATTAAAACCTTTAAAACTCTGCTTTAAGCTCGTATTTAATGCAAAAATTACAACAATTACAAAAAAAAAATTATGCTGTTAAAATCATTTCGTATATAATTTTCATAATATGTAATAATATTAATTTTAAACATCACAATTACGAATTTTAGCTCGTTATGAACATGGTAGTCGATTAAACAATGCCAACCGGTTCTTTCATCGATCCGAGTGGAAAATATTGGACACCAAGGTTTCTAAATAATAATATGGACACAAATTTTTACCAATACGTCGCACACGTTTGTCATATTTTTTTTTTTCCATAAATGTCCAAAATCCAAATATTTGCAAAATTCGATTATTCTCTTCTTTCGTCATGGAATTGCATATTTATTTTCCGGAGCGATGAAAATATACCAAACTGCAATATTTATAAGTTTTAGAACTTTTTAAGAAGTTTTTTAGTGCATATTTTTCTCTTTACAGCATAAGTTTGCTTATTTTAGATCGTAATGCATGTGTTTCTGTATATGTATTTTGGTTTTTTTTATGTTAATATTCACTTTTCCAAAAGTTGTTGTGGGGGGACCAAACAAATCAGTTTTTCGATCAAACAATATTGAATTTTTTTTTAAACTGATCACATTTCTATGATTTATTTCGGTTTTATTCAACAACTTTAATCATTTAATGCACAATTTTGCATGTTTTAAAATGTCAAATTTTTCAAAAAGAAGTAACAGCTTGTAAATTTTGATAATCAGATAAATATTAGAAAGACATCCTTAACATCCTTTCAAGCAACAAAGGAAAATTTAATGTCCAACATTACTTAGATTTCAACTACACGGCTAAATAGAGCAAACGTTGTTTTAAATTAGAAGCAATTAAATATCGTCAGTATTTATGTACAAATGCTTTTACTATCCTAAGCTCTGTTGAACGTGATTACATATCCTATTTACACACATTACGAATGCAAATACGAGACTTCTCACTACTAATTTGATGTTATGTATATATTAAACATTACAGTATTGCCAATGAATTATATCCTACAATTTCAAATTCAAATCATAACCGACAGCAAACCTGCAATAATTGCACTTTCGGGTGTGTACACAACATCCCTTCTTACCCTGGAATGCAGGAAATTACTCAACAATTTGGCTAATTATTCTAGTGTTACCCTTGTATGGATACGGGGACACGGGGAAAATATAGGCAATTTCATCGCTGACAATCTGGCCAGGAGAGGCACAGAGCTAGAGGCTGCTGATATTGACAATTTCTGCGGCCTTCCGCTCCTGGCCTGCTGGAAGCGAATTGATAAAACACTTTTGCAGTTGGCACAAACCAGATGGTTTAATGAGCCAACCTGCACCACAGCGAGGACACTATGGCCAGACGCATGGGTTTACCATACAACGAATACTGCTTCAGCTGCAACGACGAGGAGGAAGATGAAAGCATAACACACCTCCTATGCCGCTGCCCAGCTATGGAGGATTACCGCCTTCGCTTTCTAGGCAACAGATCCTTCAGTACCCTCTCCGAGCTTTCAGTTACGGAACTTGGCTGTCTTAGCTCCTTTATCAGGAGCAGTGGATGGTTCGCCCAATAGTAGGCTGACATCCTGCCTGTTATACTGCAGAATTCACCCTTTGCCTCGACTTTTTCCCACCTGTTCTTCTCCTGCTCTTCTCTGTCCCTCTCTTTGCCTATTCTTCTTCCGACTTCTAATCTCCCTTTACTACTCCCTCTATTACTCTCCTTCATTACAGGTAGCACAATGGGACCATGCAAGGACCCAAGTGAGCTGGAATCTAATCTTCACTTTACCAGCAACCTGCTAACCTAACCTAACCTATATCCTACAATGGCCAATCTCCTGATTTTTTTCGGTTTAAAAATAACAAGTTTAAGATTATAATGAAATTTTTTTTCGCAATTTTCAGTTAATTTTTTAATTTTTATTTTTACCAACAATGCTTTGAACAATTTAGAAGGGAAAATTTCACTCGGAATGTAGAACATACCGCAATTTTTCGTATTTATTAGTGCATATTTTTACACATTTTATTCTTTATAGCATAATTTAGCTTATTTTAGATTGCATTTTATATTTACAGCACATTTTACTCATATATTTTTATGAGTATATTTTTTTCTGTTAAAATTTTTTCTCCATATTTAATATGCCTAAAACCCAGTTTAAATGCATGTTTCCGGTTTCCCTGGAAATTAGTAATAGGAATATTTGGAAAAGAGGGAAAAGAGGGAAATACCCGGATAATAGTTTTTTTCTTTTCATATATCTTTATTAAAGGATTGAAATTTTTAAATTAATCTGTCTACCAATAATATTTTTTAATGGTTGGCAAATACTTGTACGTACTCAGGCCACTCTTACTTCTACTGTTATTCCTCATCTTCTTTTTCTGTTAAACTTCAAGTCAATTATGGTCTGTCTTCAACATAAAATAAAATAAAAAATAAAATGAAATTTGTCTTTGATTGAAATAAAAAATCAACAGACACATAAAATTGAAAAAAAGAACAAACACAATGTGGTTTTTGAGTTCTTTACGATTTCATTGACGGATATTGTAAAAAGTAATTACGTGATTTGCATGCAGCAAAATTTTTATTTATGAAATACGAATATTCTTAGCAAAAAAAAAAAACATTTGTTTTCATGTATTTTTCTTTTCTTCTTTTTAATTTATTTGTTTGTTTCGTATGATTCATGGTTGCATTTAAAAAATATAAAGTTTTGGTTTTTTTTAACAAATGGACGAATGACTTGAAGAACAACACTAGAACACAACAACAACAAGAAGAAGAACAAGAACAACTTTAGCAAATCCATGTGTATTATTAATCGTACTTATTTTTTTTTTATAGTTTATTTTAATGTTTTATGTTCAACTGACATTTTCAACAATTATATGAAATAGTAAAGAAGGTGCGCCTTCAACACAAAAGTTTAAGCAACAACTTAATTCGAAGATATTTACAAGTATTATTTTTTAACATGGTTTCTTTATTAAGTTTTTTTTGGTCTTGTTTTTAGCAAACTTTAAATCAAAAAAGGTTATTGAGGTTTTTAGCTGAATTGAAATCAGCAAAATCTGTTACAAGAAACTTTAAGTCAAATAAAAACCCAATTCATATGATGACTTTAAAGACATGTCCTTTTTTCAGTTTATAGACAAAAGATATAAGAAAGCAGAAAGATAATTTGAAAAAAAAGACGTCTTAAAAATGATCATACGAATTGGGTGTTGCATATAAGTAGTTTAAAATCGATTTTGGGAAAGAAAAGTTCTGACAATTAAAATTTTCTCATAATCAGACTATAAACTTTAAAGTCAGTTTATTTTCGGTATGGTTTTAAGAACCATTTTCAAGTGGATAATATAGCAAATCATATTTCAGCTGAAATCGTACATCGATTAAAACCGAATTTTTTCCTTGCGGTTAGCTTCTTGATATGGTTTCTTACATCTCATGTTCAAAAAGAAAAAAAAGTAGCTTCAAAATGTTTCATATGCCAAAAATTCTACACATATTTTCTAAGAAAAACATCAGTTCCAACCTGGTTTTTAGAGGAGTAAAGTGGTCTTTAAGTCGTTTTCTCAAAAAGAAAAAAATGGTCGAAAATTGCTTCATATCATATCTTTCTACCAATTTCTACCCAAATTTCTAAAAAGATAAATCCGGTTTTGGGTCGTTTTCTAAAAGAAAAATTTATTCCAAAATGTTTTCTTTTAAAAAATTATTTAGCCAATTTGTTTCCTTTAATAAAAAAAATATGTCCCAAAAGTATGAATTTATAAATAAATTTTTCTTAAAATGTTTACGTTTTGTCAAAAACTACATCACCTAGATGAACATTGTCCCAAATTATCTCAATTAGACAAAAATGTGTCCCAAAATGTTTGCAAAACTAATTGGAGAAAAGCCACATGCATGTGTTGTTTGTTTTTCTTAATAATGTTTGCATAAAGTCCATCACAAAAAAGCTTATTGCATATTTTTGATTATATAGATTATCATTAAAATTTAATTAAACTAAACAACCATTTAGTGTAAAAATTGGTTTTTCTTATTCAACTTTTATTAAAATAAAATATTTATTTAAACAATAAATAAAAATCATGTTGTCTATAATTTTTATTTTTATAGGGCAAACACTCAGGGGAGTAATAGCTCCGTTAGTAAAATCGTGTCGTCTCACTTTTTAAGTTTTCGTATCATGTAAGTTTGGATGGTAGGTAGTCAGTAAAAACGTAAGGGTGTGTCAGCTGTTTGCTTTATAAACGTGTTTGTATGCGCGTATGTATGACAATAATTGAAATTTGCTACGTAAAACTGGGTTTTTATGTAAATTTTTACGTAGGAAACGTTGCCAATACATTTACAATAAATATCAAAATTTTTATTCAATGTTACGGGTTTTGTCAGCTGATACACAACGTAGCGATACGATTTGACTAACGGAGCCAAAAGGGATAGGGTAGAAGTATTAGATGTTGAAAATGTAGAAGAAGACTTAACTTTTACGCGCTTTTTTTTTAATTAGGACCAGAACTCAGGGGATGACCCATACGTACGCAGTGCATCGTGCCGGAACTCATTGAGAGAGATAGGGTAGAGAAGATAGATGTTGGAAATTTAGAAGGCTTAACTCTTTTACAACTCTGCTTTGCGCATTACGTTATTTTTTTTTTCTTTTTTATAGAAGCTAACTTTGTTAGGCTGTATTGGCAGGCATTTTTTTAATTGTTTTACTTTGCCGATGTTTCTGCTTACCGACGAAGGAGGGTAATGTTGTGTACATTATCTTGGAACAGCATCAATAGCTGTCGGAACAGTTTTTTAGTGACCAGTGCTATGCGTTCATCACTTAAATAGTACGACAACAATTAATACAATGTCTCACTAATGTACATTAGAGAAATTAATTATGTTGATTGATTGACTTGCTGTGGCCAGGGTTTGAATCCAGGCCCCAATTCATTGTTTGCTTAGTAGTCAACGCGCTAAACACTTCAGCCAACCCCACCCTTTCGTTAATCTTTAGAGGAGTGTTGTTAAGTAGACGCATTAAATTTCTTAAGATGTGTGAGCAGTAATTTTTATTAATTGTTTTACTTCGCAGCCGATTCTGCTAACCGAAGAAGAAGGGCGATGTTGTGCACATATGCTGGGAACTGTATCAATCGCTGACGGAACAACCCACAAATATTAACCCAGGTCCTAAGTCATATTTTGCTTTGTAGCCAACGCGCTGACTACTTCAGTTAACAACACCCTCCGTAACTTACTTAAATTACAACATCGCCTTGACATCGGAAAACTTTTATAATCCCTTAACAACTATATTATAAGATAATAAAGGGTGATCCAAGTAGAGATACTTTTTTCAATAGAATTTTTTTGACAGATCACGTGTGAGTCGTGTTATGCTGTCATGTTATTTTTGTTTAGTATTGTTTGGCATTTCATAATGGAAAGACTTACGCCTGAACAACGTTTACAAATCGTTCAACTTTTTTACGAAAATTCACGTTCTGTGAGGAATGTGTTTCGAGGCAAATTTTGTTTAGCGATGAGGCCCATTTCTGGCTCAATGGGTATGTAAACAAACAAAATTGCCGCATTTGGGACGAAGAGCAATTTGAAGAGATTCAAGAACTGCCATTTCATCCAGAAAAAACAACGGTTTGGTGTGGTTTGTGGGCCGGTGGAATCATCGGTCCAGATTTCTTTAAAAATGATGCCGGTGCGAACGTAACCGTCAATGGCGACCGTTATCGTGCCATGATAACCGACTATTTGATGCCTGAAATTGAAGCTCGTGATCTCGGCGACATTTGGTTTCGCATCAATCAGTGGATTTATTGAGAGAACATTTCGGAGAGCACATAATTTCACGTTTTGGGCCGTACGATTGGCCACCAAGATCGTGTGATATCACACCGTTAGACCTCAACGGATGGACCATCTGCGACGTAGCAACGGCCAACATTTGATAGACATAATCTTCAAAAAATAAATGCCAAAGAATGTCCTTTCAAATGATAATAAACATTCTCCATTAAATTTGAATTTTCTGTTTTTTTTTCTTAAAAAAAGTAGATAATCTCGAAATGGATCACCCCTTATATCAAAGTTGGTAAAACTAAAATTTCATATTTCATTGATCAAGTGTCCACTATACATTCACAATGAAAAACGCAAATGACGCTCGCGGCAGTAAAAAACATAATGTTCTGTCATCACTTATAGCTTATAAGGAACTTTGAGAAGCGCCTAGTAGGGACTAATATCAATGTCACATTTAAATATATTACTTAAGGCTGCATGAAATGCTGCTTACTACATATTACATATCGTTGGAGCGGTATTTATGTCTAGTTCTTATATACATATCTTTCGTAACATTTTTGCTAATGAAGCAATTTTTCTATTTCGATTTAGTTGAATGATTTTAAGCTAGAAATGTGTAAATCTCGTGATTATTGTACATTATGTGGAAGCCACGGGTTAATCACGCTTGACAGTTATTATATTTTTAATAATTATCACGAGAGTGCATGAGCGTAATGGCAAAAGCGTTACTCACCCGCACCTCGCCAACTTAAACTTTTATGTATTTAACTAGCTTATACCGGTGTGCTTCGCTACCACCTCGTTATAAAATAAAATTAAAAGTATTTATATATCCTATTGTGAAAATTTGATGACGATCGGTCCAGTAGTTAAGACTATATTACGATTTTTAATTTTCCTAAAAAGGGGCGTGGTCCCACCCACTTTTCTTCTGGTACGTATTCCAAATTATGCCAATACCATATGTACCAAATATCATCGACGTAGGGAAATTAAAGCCAAGGATCCCTACTTATAGACTATGTAAGTCCGATTTCTCAATTGTATTTTAGAATTTTTCTATAAATTTTAAAGATTAAAATTGTTTAAATTTTGTTAAGCTCTACGGAATTTGGCTATTTGTGGGCACATTTATGTTTGTCACTCATTTGGACCAATGTGAAATTAAGGCCAAGGATCCCTAGTTATAGACTATGTAAGTCCGATTTCTCAATTGTATTTTAAAATTTTTCTATGATTTTTTAAATATTAAAATTGTGTAAATTTTGTTAAGCTCTACGGAATTTGGCTACTTGTGGGCACATTTATGTTTGTCACTCATTTGGACCAATGGGATATTAAAGCCAAGGATCCCTACTTATAGACTATGTAAGTCCGATTTCTAAATTGTATTTGAGAATTTTTCTATAAAATTTGTTTGTCACTCATTTGGACCAATGGGAAATTAAAGCAAGGAATCAATACTTATAGAATTTGTAAGTCCGATTTCTCAATTGTATTTGAGAATTTTTCTATTAAATTTTAAAATTGTGAAAATTTTGTTAAGCTCTACGGGAATTTGGCTATTTGTGGGCACATTTATGTTTGTCACTCATTTGGACCAATGGGAAATTAAAGCCAAGGATCCCTACTTATAGACTATGTAAGTCCGATTTCTCAATTGTATTTGAGAATATTTTTATAAAATTTGTTTGTCACTCATTTGGAACAATGGGATATTAAAGCCAAGGATCCCTACTTATAGACTATGTAAGTCCGATTTCTCAATTGTATTTGAGAATTTTTCTATAAAATTTGTTTGTCACTCATTTGGACCAATGGGAAATTAAAGCCAAGGATCCCTACTTATAGACTATGTAAGTCCGATTTCTCAATTGTATTTGAGAATTTTTCTATAAAATTTTAAAGATTAAAATTGTTTAAATTTTGTTAAGCTCTACGGAATTTGGCTATTTGTGGGCACATTTATGTTTGTCACTCATTTGGACCAATGGGAAATTAAAGCCAAGGATCCCTACTTATAGACTATGTAAGTCCGATTTCTCAATTGTATTTGAGAATTTTTCTATAAAATTTGTTTGTCACTCATTTGGACCAATGGGAAATTAAAGCCTTATAGACTATGTAAGTCCGATTTCTAAATTGTATTTGAGAATTTTTCTATAAAATTTGTTTGTCACTCATTTGGACCAATGGGAAATTAAAGCAAGGAATCAATACTTATAGAATTTGTAAGTCCGATTTCTCAATTGTATTTGAGAATTTTTCTATTAAATTTTAAAATTGTGAAAATTTTGTTAAGCTCTACGGGAATTTGGCTATTTGTGGGCACATTTATGTTTGTCACTCATTTGGACCAATGGGAAATTAAAGCCAAGGATCCCTACTTATAGACTATGTAAGTCCGATTTCTCAATTGTATTTGAGAATTTTTCTATAAAATTTGTTTGTCACTCATTTGGACCAATGGGAAATTAAAGCCTTATAGACTATGTAAGTCCGATTTCTCAATTGTATTTGAGAATTTTTCTATAAAATTTGTTTGTCACTCATTTGGACCAATGGGAAATTAAAGCCAAGGATCCCTACTTATAGACTATGTAAGTCCGATTTCTCAATTATATTTGAGAATTTTTCTATAAAATTTGTTTGTCACTCATTTGGACCAATGGGAAATTAAAGCCAAGGATCCCTACTTATAGACTATGTAAGTCCGATTTCTCAATTGTATTTGAGAATTTTTCTATAAAATTTGTTTGTAACTCATTTGGACCAATGGGAAATTAAAGCCTTATAGACTATGTAAGTCCGATTTCTCAATTGTATTTGAGAATTTTTCTATAAAATTTGTTTGTCACTCATTTGGACCAATGGGAAATTAAAGCCAAGGATCCCTACTTATAGACTATGTAAGTCCGATTTCTCAATTGTATTTGAGAATTTTTCTATAAAACTTTAAAGATTAAAATTGTTTAAATTTTGTTAAGCTCTACGGAATTTGGCTATTTGTGGGCACATTTATGTTTGTCACTCATTTGGACCAATGGGAAATTAAAGCCAAGGATCCCTACTTATAGACTATGTAAGTCCGATTTCTCAATTGTATTTGAGAATTTTTCTATAAAATTTGTTTGTCACTCATTTGGACCAATGGGAAATTAAAGCCAAGGATCCCTACTTATAGACTATGTAAGTCCGATTTCTCAATTGTATTTGAGAATTTTTCTATAAAATTTGTTTGTCACTCATTTGGACCAATGGGAAATTAAAGCCAAGGATCCCTACTTATAGACTATGTAAGTCCGATTTCTCAATTGTATTTGAGAATTTTTCTATAAAATTTGTTTGTCACTCATTTGAACCAATGGGAAATTAAAGCCTTATAGACTATGTAAGTCCGATTTCTCAATTGTATTTGAGAATTTTTCTATAAAATTTGATTGTCACTCATTTGGACCAATGGGAAATTAAAGCCAAGGATCCCTACTTATAGACTATGTAAGTCCGATTTCTCAATTGTATTTGAGAATTTTTCTATAAAATTTGTTTGTCACTCATTTGGACCAATGGGAAATTAAAGCCAAGGATCCCTACTTATAGACTATGTAAGTCCGATTTCTCAATTGTATTTGAGATATTTTCTATAAAATTTTAAAATTGTGTAAATTTTGTTAAGCTCTACGGGAAATTGGCTATTTGTGGGCACATTTATGTTTGTCACTCATTTGGACCAATGCGAAATTAAAGCCAAGGATCCCTACTTATAGACTATGTAAGTCCGATTTCTCAATTGTATTTGAGAATTTTTCTATAAAATTTTAAAGATTAAAATTGTGTAAATTTTGTTCAGCTCTACGGGAATTTGGCTATTTGTGGGCACATTTATGTTTGTCACTCATTTGGACCAATGGGAAATTAAAGCCAAGGATCCCTACTTATAGACTATGTAAGTCCGATTTCTCAATTGTATTTGAGAATTTTTCTATAAAATTTTAAAGATTAAAATTGTGTAAATTTTGTTCAGCTCTACGGGAATTTGGCTATTTGTGGGCACATTTATGTTTGTCACTCATTTGGACCAATGGGAAATTAAAGCCAAGGATCCCTACTTATAGACTATGTAAGTCCGATTTCTCAATTGTATTTGAGAATTTTTCTATAAAATTTGTTTGTCACTCATTTGGACCAATGGGAAATTAAAGCCTTATAGACTATGTAAGTCCGATTTCTCAATTGTATTTGAGAATTTTTCTATAAAATTTGTTTGTCACTCATTTGGACCAATGGGAAATTAAAGCCAAGGATCCCTACTTATAGACTATGTAAGTCCGATTTCTCAATTGTATTTGAGAATTTTTCTATAACATTTGTTTGTCACTCATTTGGACCAATGGAAAATTAAAGCCAAGGATCCATACTTATAGACTATGTAAGTCCGATTTCTCAATTGTATTTGAGAATTTTTCTATAACATTTGTTTGTCACTCATTTGGACCAATGGGAAATTAAAGCCAAGGATCCATACTTATAGACTATGTAAGTCTGATTTCTCAATTGTATTTGAGAATTTTTCTATAAAATTTTAAAGATTAAAATTGTGTAAATTTTGTTCAGCTCTAAGGGAATTTGGCTATTTGTGGGCATATTTATGTTTGTCACTCATTTGGACCAATGGGAAATTAAAGCCAAGGATCCATACTTATAGACTATGTAAGTCTGATTTCTCAATTGTATTTGAGAATTTTTCTATAAAATTTTAAAGATTAAAATTGTGTAAATTTTGTTCAGCTCTAAGGGAATTTGGCTATTTGTGGGCACATTTATGTTTGTCACCCATTTGGACCAATGGGAAATTAAAGCCAAGGATCCATACTTATAGACTATGTAAGTCCGATTTCTCAATTGTATTTGAGAATTTTTCTATAAAATTTTAAAGATTAAAATTGTGTAAATTTTGTTCAGCTCTACGGGAATTTGGCTATTTGTGGGCACATTTATGTTTGTCACTCATTTGGACCAATGGGAAATTAAAGCCAAGGATCCCTACTTATAGACTATGTAAGTCCGATTTCTCAATTATATTTGAGAATTTTTCTATAAAATTTGTTTGTCACTCATTTGGACCAATGGGAAATTAAAGCCAAGGATCCCTACTTATAGACTATGTAAGTCCGATTTCTCAATTGTATTTGAGAATTTTTCTATAAAATTTTAAAGATTAAAATTGTTTAAATTTTGTTAAGCTCTACGGAATTTGGCTATTTGTGGGCACATTTATGTTTGTCACTCATTTGGACCAATGGGAAATTAAAGCCAAGGATCCCTACTTATAGACTATGTAAGTCCGATTTCTCAATTGTATTTGAGAATTTTTCTATAAAATTTGTTTGTCACTCATTTACACCAATGGGAAATTAAAGCCAAGAATCAATTCCTATAGACTATGTAAGTCCGATTTCTCAATTGTATTTGAGATATTTTCTATAAAATTTTAAAGATTAAAATTGTTTAAATTTTGTTAAGCTCTACGGAATTTGGCTATTTGTGGGCACATTTATGTTTGTCACTCATTTGGACCAATGGGAAATTAAAGCCAAGGATCCCTACTTATAGACTATGTAAGTCCGATTTCTCAATTGTATTTGAGAATTTTTCTATAAAATTTGTTTGTCACTCATTTGGACCAATGGGAAATTAAAGCCTTATAGACTATGTAAGTCCGATTTCTCAATTGTATTTGAGAATTTTTCTATAAAATTTGTTTGTCACTCATTTGGACCAATGGGAAATTAAAGCCAAGGATCCCTACTTATAGACTATGTAAGTCCGATTTCTCAATTGTATTTGAGAATTTTTCTATAAAACTTTAAAGATTAAAATTGTTTAAATTTTGTTAAGCTCTACGGAATTTGGCTATTTGTGGGCACATTTATGTTTGTCACTCATTTGGACCAATGGGAAATTAAAGCCAAGGATCCCTACTTATAGACTATGTAAGTCCGATTTCTCAATTGTATTTGAGAATTTTTCTATAAAATTTGTTTGTCACTCATTTGGACCAATGGGAAATTAAAGCCAAGGATCCCTACTTATAGACTATGTAAGTCCGATTTCTCAATTGTATTTGAGAATATTTCTATAAAATTTGTTTGTCACTCATTTGGACCAATGGGAAATTAAAGCCAAGGATCCCTACTTATAGACTATGTAAGTCCGATTTCTCAATTGTATTTGAGAATTTTTCTATAAAATTTGTTTGTCACTCATTTGGACCAATGGGAAATTAAAGCCTTATAGACTATGTAAGTCCGATTTCTCAATTGTATTTGAGAATTTTTCTATAAAATTTGATTGTCACTCATTTGGACCAATGGGAAATTAAAGCCAAGGATCCCTACTTATAGACTATGTAAGTCCGATTTCTCAATTGTATTTGAGAATTTTTCTATAAAATTTTAAAGATTAAAATTGTGTAAATTTTGTTCAGCTCTACGGGAATTTGGCTATTTGTGGGCACATTTATGTTTGTCACTCATTTGGACCAATGCGAAATTAAAGCCAAGGATCCCTACTTATAGACTATGTAAGTCCGATTTCTCAATTGTATTTGAGAATTTTTCTATAAAATTTTAAAGATTAAAATTGTGTAAATTTTGTTCAGCTCTACGGGAATTTGGCTATTTGTGGGCACATTTATGTTTGTCACTCATTTGGACCAATGGGAAATTAAAGCCAAGGATCCCTACTTATAGACTATGTAAGTCCGATTTCTCAATTGTATTTGAGAATTTTTCTATAAAATTTGTTTGTCACTCATTTGGACCAATGGGAAATTAAAGCCTTATAGACTATGTAAGTCCGATTTCTCAATTGTATTTGAGAATTTTTCTATAAAATTTGATTGTCACTCATTTGGACCAATGGGAAATTAAAGCCAAGGATCCCTACTTATAGACTATGTAAGTCCGATTTCTCAATTGTATTTGAGAATTTTTCTATAAAATTTGTTTGTCACTCATTTGGACCAATGGGAAATTAAAGCCAAGGATCCCTACTTATAGACTATGTAAGTCCGATTTCTCAATTGTATTTGAGATATTTTCTATAAAATTTTAAAATTGTGTAAATTTTGTTAAGCTCTACGGGAAATTGGCTATTTGTGGGCACATTTATGTTTGTCACTCATTTGGACCAATGCGAAATTAAAGCCAAGGATCCCTACTTATAGACTATGTAAGTCCGATTTCTCAATTGTATTTGAGATATTTTCTATAAAATTTTAAAATTGTGTAAATTTTGTTAAGCTCTACGGGAAATTGGCTATTTGTGGGCACATTTATGTTTGTCACTCATTTGGACCAATGCGAAATTAAAGCCAAGGATCCCTACTTATAGACTATGTAAGTCCGATTTCTCAATTGTATTTGAGAATTTTTCTATAAAATTTTAAAGATTAAAATTGTGTAAATTTTGTTCAGCTCTACGGGAATTTGGCTATTTGTGGGCACATTTATGTTTGTCACTCATTTGGACCAATGGGAAATTAAAGCCAAGGATCCCTACTTATAGACTATGTAAGTCCGATTTCTCAATTGTATTTGAGAATTTTTCTATAAAATTTTAAAGATTAAAATTGTGTAAATTTTGTTCAGCTCTACGGGAATTTGGCTATTTGTGGGCACATTTATGTTTGTCACTCATTTGGACCAATGGGAAATTAAAGCCAAGGATCCCTACTTATAGACTATGTAAGTCCGATTTCTCAATTGTATTTGAGAATTTTTCTATAAAATTTGTTTGTCACTCATTTGGACCAATGGGAAATTAAAGCCTTATAGACTATGTAAGTCCGATTTCTCAATTGTATTTGAGAATTTTTCTATAAAATTTGATTGTCACTCATTTGGACCAATGGGAAATTAAAGCCAAGGATCCCTACTTATAGACTATGTAAGTCCGATTTCTCAATTGTATTTGAGAATTTTTCTATAAAATTTGTTTGTCACTCATTTGGACCAATGGGAAATTAAAGCCAAGGATCCCTACTTATAGACTATGTAAGTCCGATTTCTCAATTGTATTTGAGATATTTTCTATAAAATTTTAAAATTGTGTAAATTTTGTTAAGCTCTACGGGAAATTGGCTATTTGTGGGCACATTTATGTTTGTCACTCATTTGGACCAATGCGAAATTAAAGCCAAGGATCCCTACTTATAGACTATGTAAGTCCGATTTCTCAATTGTATTTGAGAATTTTTCTATAAAATTTTAAAGATTAAAATTGTGTAAATTTTGTTCAGCTCTACGGGAATTTGGCTATTTGTGGGCACATTTATGTTTGTCACTCATTTGGACCAATGGGAAATTAAAGCCAAGGATCCCTACTTATAGACTATGTAAGTCCGATTTCTCAATTGTATTTGAGAATTTTTCTATAAAATTTTAAAGATTAAAATTGTGTAAATTTTGTTCAGCTCTACGGGAATTTGGCTATTTGTGGGCACATTTATGTTTGTCACTCATTTGGACCAATGGGAAATTAAAGCCAAGGATCCCTACTTATAGACTATGTAAGTCCGATTTCTCAATTGTATTTGAGAATTTTTCTATAAAATTTGTTTGTCACTCATTTGGACCAATGGGAAATTAAAGCCTTATAGACTATGTAAGTCCGATTTCTCAATTGTATTTGAGAATTTTTCTATAAAATTTGTTTGTCACTCATTTGGACCAATGGGAAATTAAAGCCAAGGATCCCTACTTATAGACTATGTAAGTCCGATTTCTCAATTGTATTTGAGAATTTTTCTATAACATTTGTTTGTCACTCATTTGGACCAATGGAAAATTAAAGCCAAGGATCCATACTTATAGACTATGTAAGTCCGATTTCTCAATTGTATTTGAGAATTTTTCTATAACATTTGTTTGTCACTCATTTGGACCAATGGGAAATTAAAGCCAAGGATCCATACTTATAGACTATGTAAGTCTGATTTCTCAATTGTATTTGAGAATTTTTCTATAAAATTTTAAAGATTAAAATTGTGTAAATTTTGTTCAGCTCTAAGGGAATTTGGCTATTTGTGGGCATATTTATGTTTGTCACTCATTTGGACCAATGGGAAATTAAAGCCAAGGATCCATACTTATAGACTATGTAAGTCCGATTTCTCAATTGTATTTGAGAATTTTTCTATAACATTTGTTTGTCACTCATTTGGACCAATGGGAAATTAAAGCCAAGGATCCATACTTATAGACTATGTAAGTCTGATTTCTCAATTGTATTTGAGAATTTTTCTATAAAATTTTAAAGATTAAAATTGTGTAAATTTTGTTCAGCTCTAAGGGAATTTGGCTATTTGTGGGCACATTTATGTTTGTCACCCATTTGGACCAATGGGAAATTAAAGCCAAGGATCCATACTTATAGACTATGTAAGTCCGATTTCTCAATTGTATTTGAGAATTTTTCTATAACATTTGTTTGTCACTCATTTGGACCAATGGGAAATTAAAGCCAAGGATCCATACTTATAGACTATGTAAGTCTGATTTCTCAATTGTATTTGAGAATTTTTCTATAAAATTTTAAAGATTAAAATTGTGTAAATTTTGTTCAGCTCTAAGGGAATTTGGCTATTTGTGGGCACATTTATGTTTGTCACTCATTTGGACCAATGGGAAATTAAAGCCAAGGATCCATACTTATAGACTATGTAAGTCCGATTTCTCAATTGTATTTGAGAATTTTTCTATAAAATTTTAAAGATTAAAATTGTGTAAATTTTGTTCAGCTCTAAGGGAATTTGGCTATTTGTGGGCACATTTATGTTTGTCACCCATTTGGACCAATGGGAAATTAAAGCCAAGGATCCATACTTATAGACTATGTAAGTCCGATTTCTCAATTGTATTTGAGAATTTTTCTATAAAATTTTAAAGATTAAAATTGTGTAAATTTTGTTCAGCTCTACGGGAATTTGGCTATTTGTGGGCACATTTATGTTTGTCACTCATTTGGACCAATGGGAAATTAAAGCCAAGGATCCCTACTTATAGACTATGTAAGTCCGATTTCTCAATTGTATTTGAGAATTTTTCTATAAAATTTGTTTGTCACTCATTTGGACCAATGGGAAATTAAAGCCTTATAGACTATGTAAGTCCGATTTCTCAATTGTATTTGAGAATTTTTCTATAAAATTTGTTTGTCACTCATTTGGACCAATGGGAAATTAAAGCCAAGGATCCCTACTTATAGACTATGTAAGTCCGATTTCTCAATTGTATTTGAGAATTTTTCTATAACATTTGTTTGTCACTCATTTGGACCAATGGAAAATTAAAGCCAAGGATCCATACTTATAGACTATGTAAGTCCGATTTCTCAATTGTATTTGAGAATTTTTCTATAACATTTGTTTGTCACTCATTTGGACCAATGGGAAATTAAAGCCAAGGATCCATACTTATAGACTATGTAAGTCTGATTTCTCAATTGTATTTGAGAATTTTTCTATAAAATTTTAAAGATTAAAATTGTGTAAATTTTGTTCAGCTCTAAGGGAATTTGGCTATTTGTGGGCATATTTATGTTTGTCACTCATTTGGACCAATGGGAAATTAAAGCCAAGGATCCATACTTATAGACTATGTAAGTCTGATTTCTCAATTGTATTTGAGAATTTTTCTATAAAATTTTAAAGATTAAAATTGTGTAAATTTTGTTCAGCTCTAAGGGAATTTGGCTATTTGTGGGCACATTTATGTTTGTCACCCATTTGGACCAATGGGAAATTAAAGCCAAGGATCCATACTTATAGACTATGTAAGTCCGATTTCTCAATTGTATTTGAGAATTTTTCTATAACATTTGTTTGTCACTCATTTGGACCAATGGGAAATTAAAGCCAAGGATCCATACTTATAGACTATGTAAGTCTGATTTCTCAATTGTATTTGAGAATTTTTCTATAAAATTTTAAAGATTAAAATTGTGTAAATTTTGTTCAGCTCTAAGGGAATTTGGCTATTTGTGGGCACATTTATGTTTGTCACCCATTTGGACCAATGGGAAATTAAAGCCAAGGATCCATACTTATAGACTATGTAAGTCCGATTTCTCAATTGTATTTGAGAATTTTTCTATAACATTTGTTTGTCACTCATTTGGACCAATGGGAAATTAAAGCCAAGGATCCATACTTATAGACTATGTAAGTCTGATTTCTCAATTGTATTTGAGAATTTTTCTATAAAATTTTAAAGATTAAAATTGTGTAAATTTTGTTCAGCTCTAAGGGAATTTGGCTATTTGTGGGCACATTTATGTTTGTCACTCATTTGGACCAATGGGAAATTAAAGCCAAGGATCCATACTTATAGACTATGTAAGTCCGATTTCTCAATTGTATTTGAGAATTTTTCTATAAAATTTTAAAGATTAAAATTGTGTAAATTTTGTTCAGCTCTAAGGGAATTTGGCTATTTGTGGGCACATTTATGTTTGTCACCCATTTGGACCAATGGGAAATTAAAGCCAAGGATCCATACTTATAGACTATGTAAGTCCGATTTCTCAATTGTATTTGAGAATTTTTCTATTAAATTTTAAAGATTAAAATTGTGTAAATTTTGTTCAGCTCTACGGGAATTTGGCTATTTGTGGGCACATTTATGTTTGTCACTCATTTGGACCAATGGGAAATTAAAGCCAAGGATCCCTACTTATAGACTATGTAAGTCCGATTTCTCAATTATATTTGAGAATTTTTCTATAAAATTTGTTTGTCACTCATTTGGACCAATGGGAAATTAAAGCCAAGGATCCCTACTTATAGACTATGTAAGTCCGATTTCTCAATTGTATTTGAGAATTTTTCTATAAAATTTTAAAGATTAAAATTGTTTAAATTTTGTTAAGCTCTACGGAATTTGGCTATTTGTGGGCACATTTATGTTTGTCACTCATTTGGACCAATGGGAAATTAAAGCCAAGGATCCCTACTTATAGACTATGTAAGTCCGATTTCTCAATTGTATTTGAGAATTTTTCTATAAAATTTGTTTGTCACTCATTTACACCAATGGGAAATTAAAGCCAAGAATCAATTCCTATAGACTATGTAAGTCCGATTTCTCAATTGTATTTGAGATATTTTCTATAAAATTTTAAAGATTAAAATTGTTTAAATTTTGTTAAGCTCTACGGAATTTGGCTATTTGTGGGCACATTTATGTTTGTCACTCATTTGGACCAATGGGAAATTAAAGCCAAGGATCCCTACTTATAGACTATGTAAGTCCGATTTCTCAATTGTATTTGAGAATTTTTCTATAAAATTTGTTTGTCACTCATTTGGACCAATGGGAAATTAAAGCCTTATAGACTATGTAAGTCCGATTTCTCAATTGTATTTGAGAATTTTTCTATAAAATTTGTTTGTCACTCATTTGGACCAATGGGAAATTAAAGCCAAGGATCCCTACTTATAGACTATGTAAGTCCGATTTCTCAATTGTATTTGAGAATTTTTCTATAAAACTTTAAAGATTAAAATTGTTTAAATTTTGTTAAGCTCTACGGAATTTGGCTATTTGTGGGCACATTTATGTTTGTCACTCATTTGGACCAATGGGAAATTAAAGCCAAGGATCCCTACTTATAGACTATGTAAGTCCGATTTCTCAATTGTATTTGAGAATTTTTCTATAAAATTTGTTTGTCACTCATTTGGACCAATGGGAAATTAAAGCCAAGGATCCCTACTTATAGACTATGTAAGTCCGATTTCTCAATTGTATTTGAGAATATTTCTATAAAATTTGTTTGTCACTCATTTGGACCAATGGGAAATTAAAGCCAAGGATCCCTACTTATAGACTATGTAAGTCCGATTTCTCAATTGTATTTGAGAATTTTTCTATAAAATTTGTTTGTCACTCATTTGGACCAATGGGAAATTAAAGCCTTATAGACTATGTAAGTCCGATTTCTCAATTGTATTTGAGAATTTTTCTATAAAATTTGATTGTCACTCATTTGGACCAATGGGAAATTAAAGCCAAGGATCCCTACTTATAGACTATGTAAGTCCGATTTCTCAATTGTATTTGAGAATTTTTCTATAAAATTTGTTTGTCACTCATTTGGACCAATGGGAAATTAAAGCCAAGGATCCCTACTTATAGACTATGTAAGTCCGATTTCTCAATTGTATTTGAGAATTTTTCTATAAAATTTTAAAGATTAAAATTGTTTAAATTTTGTTAAGCTCTACGGAATTTGGCTATTTGTGGGCACATTTATGTTTGTCACTCATTTGGACCAATGGGAAATTAAAGCCAAGGATCCCTACTTATAGACTATGTAAGTCCGATTTCTTAATTGTATTTGAGAATTTTTCTATAAAATTTTAAAGATTAAAATTGTTTAAATTTTGTTAAGCTCTACGGAATTTGGCTATTTGTGGGCACATTTATGTTTGTCACTCATTTGGACCAATGGGAAATTAAAGCCTTATAGACTATGTAAGTCCGATTTCTCAATTGTATTTGAGAATTTTTCTATAAAATTTGATTGTCACTCATTTGGACCAATGGGAAATTAAAGCCAAGGATCCCTACTTATAGACTATGTAAGTCCGATTTCTCAATTGTATTTGAGAATTTTTCTATAAAATTTGTTTGTCACTTATTTGGACCAATGGGAAATTAAAGCCAAGGATCCCTACTTATAGACTATGTAAGTCCGATTTCTCAATTGTATTTGAGAATTTTTCTATAAAATTTTAAAGATTAAAATTGTTTAAATTTTGTTAAGCTCTACGGAATTTGGCTATTTGTGGGCACATTTATGTTTGTCACTCATTTGGACCAATGGGAAATTAAAGCCAAGGATCCCTACTTATAGACTATGTAAGTCCGATTTCTCAATTGTATTTGAGAATTTTTCTATAAAATTTGTTTGTCACTCATTTACACCAATGGGAAATTAAAGCCAAGAATCAATTCTTATAGACTATGTAAGTCCGATTTCTCAATTGTATTTGAGATATTTTCTATAAAATTTTAAAATTGTGTAAATTTTGTTAAGCTCTACGGGAAATTGGCTATTTGTGGGCACATTTATGTTTGTCACTCATTTGGACCAATGCGAAATTAAAGCCAAGGATCCCTACTTATAGACTATGTAAGTCCGATTTCTCAATTGTATTTGAGAATTTTTCTATAAAATTTTAAAGATTAAAATTGTGTAAATTTTGTTCAGCTCTACGGGAATTTGGCTATTTGTGGGCACATTTATGTTTGTCACTCATTTGGACCAATGGGAAATTAAAGCCAAGGATCCCTACTTATAGACTATGTAAGTCCGATTTCTCAATTGTATTTGAGAATTTTTCTATAAAATTTTAAAGATTAAAATTGTGTAAATTTTGTTCAGCTCTACGGGAATTTGGCTATTTGTGGGCACATTTATGTTTGTCACTCATTTGGACCAATGGGAAATTAAAGCCAAGGATCCCTACTTATAGACTATGTAAGTCCGATTTCTCAATTGTATTTGAGAATTTTTCTATAAAATTTGTTTGTCACTCATTTGGACCAATGGGAAATTAAAGCCTTATAGACTATGTAAGTCCGATTTCTCAATTGTATTTGAGAATTTTTCTATAAAATTTGTTTGTCACTCATTTGGACCAATGGGAAATTAAAGCCAAGGATCCCTACTTATAGACTATGTAAGTCCGATTTCTCAATTGTATTTGAGAATTTTTCTATAACATTTGTTTGTCACTCATTTGGACCAATGGAAAATTAAAGCCAAGGATCCATACTTATAGACTATGTAAGTCCGATTTCTCAATTGTATTTGAGAATTTTTCTATAACATTTGTTTGTCACTCATTTGGACCAATGGGAAATTAAAGCCAAGGATCCATACTTATAGACTATGTAAGTCTGATTTCTCAATTGTATTTGAGAATTTTTCTATAAAATTTTAAAGATTAAAATTGTGTAAATTTTGTTCAGCTCTAAGGGAATTTGGCTATTTGTGGGCATATTTATGTTTGTCACTCATTTGGACCAATGGGAAATTAAAGCCAAGGATTCATACTTATAGACTATGTAAGTCCGATTTCTCAATTGTATTTGAGAATTTTTCTATAACATTTGTTTGTCACTCATTTGGACCAACGGGAAATTAAAGCCAAGGATCCATACTTATAGACTATGTAAGTCTGATTTCTCAATTGTATTTGAGAATTTTTCTATAAAATTTTAAAGATTAAAATTGTGTAAATTTTGTTCAGCTCTAAGGGAATTTGGCTATTTGTGGGCACATTTATGTTTGTCACCCATTTGGACCAATGGGAAATTAAAGCCAAGGATCCATACTTATAGACTATGTAAGTCCGATTTCTCAATTGTATTTGAGAATTTTTCTATAAAATTTTAAAGATTAAAATTGTGTAAATTTTGTTCAGCTCTACGGGAATTTGGCTATTTGTGGGCACATTTATGTTTGTCACTCATTTGGACCAATGGGAAATTAAAGCCAAGGATCCCTACTTATAGACTATGTAAGTCCGATTTCTCAATTATATTTGAGAATTTTTCTATAAAATTTGTTTGTCACTCATTTGGACCAATGGGAAATTAAAGCCAAGGATCCCTACTTATAGACTATGTAAGTCCGATTTCTCAATTGTATTTGAGAATTTTTCTATAAAATTTTAAAGATTAAAATTGTTTAAATTTTGTTAAGCTCTACGGAATTTGGCTATTTGTGGGCACATTTATGTTTGTCACTCATTTGGACCAATGGGAAATTAAAGCCAAGGATCCCTACTTATAGACTATGTAAGTCCGATTTCTCAATTGTATTTGAGAATTTTTCTATAAAATTTGTTTGTCACTCATTTACACCAATGGGAAATTAAAGCCAAGAATCAATTCCTATAGACTATGTAAGTCCGATTTCTCAATTGTATTTGAGATATTTTCTATAAAATTTTAAAGATTAAAATTGTTTAAATTTTGTTAAGCTCTACGGAATTTGGCTATTTGTGGGCACATTTATGTTTGTCACTCATTTGGACCAATGGGAAATTAAAGCCAAGGATCCCTACTTATAGACTATGTAAGTCCGATTTCTCAATTGTATTTGAGAATTTTTCTATAAAATTTGTTTGTCACTCATTTGGACCAATGGGAAATTAAAGCCTTATAGACTATGTAAGTCCGATTTCTCAATTGTATTTGAGAATTTTTCTATAAAATTTGTTTGTCACTCATTTGGACCAATGGGAAATTAAAGCCAAGGATCCCTACTTATAGACTATGTAAGTCCGATTTCTCAATTGTATTTGAGAATTTTTCTATAAAACTTTAAAGATTAAAATTGTTTAAATTTTGTTAAGCTCTACGGAATTTGGCTATTTGTGGGCACATTTATGTTTGTCACTCATTTGGACCAATGGGAAATTAAAGCCAAGGATCCCTACTTATAGACTATGTAAGTCCGATTTCTCAATTGTATTTGAGAATTTTTCTATAAAATTTGTTTGTCACTCATTTGGACCAATGGGAAATTAAAGCCAAGGATCCCTACTTATAGACTATGTAAGTCCGATTTCTCAATTGTATTTGAGAATATTTCTATAAAATTTTTTTGTCACTCATTTGGACCAATGGGAAATTAAAGGCAAGGATCCCTACTTATAGACTATGTAAGTCCGATTTCTCAATTGTATTTGAGAATTTTTCTATAAAATTTGTTTGTCACTTATTTGGACCAATGGGAAATTAAAGCCTTATAGACTATGTAAGTCCGATTTCTCAATTGTATTTGAGAATTTTTCTATAAAATTTGATTGTCACTCATTTGGACCAATGGGAAATTAAAGCCAAGGATCCCTACTTATAGACTATGTAAGTCCGATTTCTCAATTGTATTTGAGAATTTTTCTATAAAATTTGTTTGTCACTCATTTGGACCAATGGGAAATTAAAGCCAAGGATCCCTACTTATAGACTATGTAAGTCCGATTTCTCAATTGTATTTGAGAATTTTTCTATAAAATTTTAAAGATTAAAATTGTTTAAATTTTGTTAAGCTCTACGGAATTTGGCTATTTGTGGGCACATTTATGTTTGTCACTCATTTGGACCAATGGGAAATTAAAGCCAAGGATCCCTACTTATAGACTATGTAAGTCCGATTTCTCAATTGTATTTGAGAATTTTTCTATAAAATTTGTTTGTCACTCATTTACACCAATGGGAAATTAAAGCCAAGAATCAATTCTTATAGACTATGTAAGTCCGATTTCTCAATTGTATTTGAGAATTTTTCTATAAAATTTGTTTGTCACTCATTTGGACCAATGGGAAATTAAAGCCAAGGATCCCTACTTATAGACTATGTAAGTCCGATTTCTCAATTGTATTTGAGAATTTTTCTATAAAATTTTAAAGATTAAAATTGTTTAAATTTTGTTAAGCTCTACGGAATTTGGCTATTTGTGGGCACATTTATGTTTGTCACTCATTTGGACCAATGGGAAATTAAAGCCAAGGATCCCTACTTATAGACTATGTAAGTCCGATTTCTTAATTGTATTTGAGAATTTTTCTATAAAATTTTAAAGATTAAAATTGTTTAAATTTTGTTAAGCTCTACGGAATTTGGCTATTTGTGGGCACATTTATGTTTGTCACTCATTTGGACCAATGGGAAATTAAAGCCTTATAGACTATGTAAGTCCGATTTCTCAATTGTATTTGAGAATTTTTCTATAAAATTTGATTGTCACTCATTTGGACCAATGGGAAATTAAAGCCAAGGATCCCTACTTATAGACTATGTAAGTCCGATTTCTCAATTGTATTTGAGAATTTTTCTATAAAATTTGTTTGTCACTCATTTACACCAATGGGAAATTAAAGCCAAGAATCAATTCTTATAGACTATGTAAGTCCGATTTCTCAATTGTATTTGAGATATTTTCTATAAAATTTTAAAATTGTGTAAATTTTGTTAAGCTCTACGGGAAATTGGCTATTTGTGGGCACATTTATGTTTGTCACTCATTTGGACCAATGCGAAATTAAAGCCAAGGATCCCTACTTATAGACTATGTAAGTCGGATTTCTCAATTGTATTTGAGAATTTTTCTATAAAATTTTAAAGATTAAAATTGTGTAAATTTTGTTCAGCTCTACGGGAATTTGGCTATTTGTGGGCACATTTATGTTTGTCACTCATTTGGACCAATGGGAAATTAAAGCCAAGGATCCCTACTTATAGACTATGTAAGTCCGATTTCTCAATTGTATTTGAGAATTTTTCTATAAAATTTTAAAGATTAAAATTGTGTAAATTTTGTTCAGCTCTACGGGAATTTGGCTATTTGTGGGCACATTTATGTTTGTCACTCATTTGGACCAATGGGAAATTAAAGCCAAGGATCCCTACTTATAGACTATGTAAGTCCGATTTCTCAATTGTATTTGAGAATTTTTCTATAAAATTTGTTTGTCACTCATTTGGACCAATGGGAAATTAAAGCCTTATAGACTATGTAAGTCCGATTTCTCAATTGTATTTGAGAATTTTTCTATAAAATTTGTTTGTCACTCATTTGGACCAATGGGAAATTAAAGCCAAGGATCCCTACTTATAGACTATGTAAGTCCGATTTCTCAATTGTATTTGAGAATTTTTCTATAACATTTGTTTGTCACTCATTTGGACCAATGGGAAATTAAAGCCAAGGATCCATACTTATAGACTATGTAAGTCTGATTTCTCAATTGTATTTGAGAATTTTTCTATAAAATTTTAAAGATTAAAATTGTGTAAATTTTGTTCAGCTCTAAGGGAATTTGGCTATTTGTGGGCATATTTATGTTTGTCACTCATTTGGACCAATGGGAAATTAAAGCCAAGGATCCATACTTATAGACTATGTAAGTCCGATTTCTCAATTGTATTTGAGAATTTTTCTATAACATTTGTTTGTCACTCATTTGGACCAATGGGAAATTAAAGCCAAGGATCCATACTTATAGACTATGTAAGTCTGATTTCTCAATTGTATTTGAGAATTTTTCTATAAAATTTTAAAGATTAAAATTGTGTAAATTTTGTTCAGCTCTAAGGGAATTTGGCTATTTGTGGGCACATTTATGTTTGTCACCCATTTGGACCAATGGGAAATTAAAGCCAAGGATCCATACTTATAGACTATGTAAGTCCGATATCTCAATTGTATTTGAGAATTTTTCTATAAAATTTTAAAGATTAAAATTGTGTAAATTTTGTTCAGCTCTACGGGAATTTGGCTATTTGTGGGCACATTTATGTTTGTCACTCATTTGGACCAATGGGAAATTAAAGCCAAGGATCCCTACTTATAGACTATGTAAGTCCGATTTCTCAATTATATTTGAGAATTTTTCTATAAAATTTGTTTGTCACTCATTTGGACCAATGGGAAATTAAAGCCAAGGATCCCTACTTATAGACTATGTAAGTCCGATTTCTCAATTGTATTTGAGAATTTTTCTATAAAATTTTAAAGATTAAAATTGTTTAAATTTTGTTAAGCTCTACGGAATTTGGCTATTTGTGGGCACATTTATGTTTGTCACTCATTTGGACCAATGGGAAATTAAAGCCAAGGATCCCTACTTATAGACTATGTAAGTCCGATTTCTCAATTGTATTTGAGAATTTTTCTATAAAATTTGTTTGTCACTCATTTACACCAATGGGAAATTAAAGCCAAGAATCAATTCCTATAGACTATGTAAGTCCGATTTCTCAATTGTATTTGAGATATTTTCTATAAAATTTTAAAGATTAAAATTGTTTAAATTTTGTTAAGCTCTACGGAATTTGGCTATTTGTGGGCACATTTATGTTTGTCACTCATTTGGACCAATGGGAAATTAAAGCCAAGGATCCCTACTTATAGACTATGTAAGTCCGATTTCTCAATTGTATTTGAGAATTTTTCTATAAAATTTGTTTGTCACTCATTTGGACCAATGGGAAATTAAAGCCAAGGATCCCTACTTATAGACTATGTAAGTCCGATTTCTCAATTGTATTTGAGAATTTTTCTATAAAACTTTAAAGATTAAAATTGTTTAAATTTTGTTAAGCTCTACGGAATTTGGCTATTTGTGGGCACATTTATGTTTGTCACTCATTTGGACCAATGGGAAATTAAAGCCAAGGATCCCTACTTATAGACTATGTAAGTCCGATTTCTCAATTGTATTTGAGAATTTTTCTATAAAATTTGTTTGTCACTCATTTGGACCAATGGGAAATTAAAGCCAAGGATCCCTACTTATAGACTATGTAAGTCCGATTTCTCAATTGTATTTGAGAATTTTTCTATAAAACTTTAAAGATTAAAATTGTTTAAATTTTGTTAAGCTCTACGGAATTTGGCTATTTGTGGGCACATTTATGTTTGTCACTCATTTGGACCAATGGGAAATTAAAGCCAAGGATCCCTACTTATAGACTATGTAAGTCCGATTTCTCAATTGTATTTGAGAATTTTTCTATAAAATTTGTTTGTCACTCATTTGGACCAATGGGAAATTAAAGCCAAGGATCCCTACTTATAGACTATGTAAGTCCGATTTCTCAATTGTATTTGAGAATATTTCTATAAAATTTTTTTGTCACTCATTTGGACCAATGGGAAATTAAAGGCAAGGATCCCTACTTATAGACTATGTAAGTCCGATTTCTCAATTGTATTTGAGAATTTTTCTAAAAAATTTGTTTGTCACTTATTTGGACCAATGGGAAATTAAAGCCTTATAGACTATGTAAGTCCGATTTCTCAATTGTATTTGAGAATTTTTCTATAAAATTTGATTGTCACTCATTTGGACCAATGGGAAATTAAAGCCAAGGATCCCTACTTATAGACTATGTAAGTCCGATTTCTCAATTGTATTTGAGAATTTTTCTATAAAATTTGTTTGTCACTCATTTGGACCAATGGGAAATTAAAGCCAAGGATCCCTACTTATAGACTATGTAAGTCCGATTTCTCAATTGTATTTGAGAATTTTTCTATAAAATTTTAAAGATTAAAATTGTTTAAATTTTGTTAAGCTCTACGGAATTTGGCTATTTGTGGGCACATTTATGTTTGTCACTCATTTGGACCAATGGGAAATTAAAGCCAAGGATCCCTACTTATAGACTATGTAAGTCCGATTTCTCAATTGTATTTGAGAATTTTTCTATAAAATTTGTTTGTCACTCATTTACACCAATGGGAAATTAAAGCCAAGAATCAATTCTTATAGACTATGTAAGTCCGATTTCTCAATTGTATTTGAGATATTTTCTATAAAATTTTAAAATTGTGTAAATTTTGTTAAGCTCTACGGGAAATTGGCTATTTGTGGGCACATTTATGTTTGTCACTCATTTGGACCAATGCGAAATTAAAGCCAAGGATCCCTACTTATAGACTATGTAAGTCCGATTTCTCAATTGTATTTGAGAATTTTTCTATAAAATTTTAAAGATTAAAATTGTGTAAATTTTGTTCAGCTCTACGGGAATTTGGCTATTTGTGGGCACATTTATTTTTGTCACTCATTTGGACCAATGGGAAATTAAAGCCAAGGATCCCTACTTATAGACTATGTAAGTCCGATTTCTCAATTGTATTTGAGAATTTTTCTATAAAATTTTAAAGATTAAAATTGTGTAAATTTTGTTCAGCTCTACGGGAATTTGGCTATTTGTGGGCACATTTATGTTTGTCACTCATTTGGACCAATGGGAAATTAAAGCCAAGGATCCCTACTTATAGACTATGTAAGTCCGATTTCTCAATTGTATTTGATAATTTTTCTATAAAATTTGTTTGTCACTCATTTGGACCAATGGGAAATTAAAGCCTTATAGACTATGTAAGTCCGATTTCTCAATTGTATTTGAGAATTTTTCTATAAAATTTGTTTGTCACTCATTTGGACCAATGGGAAATTAAAGCCAAGGATCCCTACTTATAGACTATGTAAGTCCGATTTCTCAATTGTATTTGAGAATTTTTCTATAAAATTTTAAAGATTAAAATTGTTTAAATTTTGTTAAGCTCTACGGAATTTGGCTATTTGTGGGCACATTTATGTTTGTCACTCATTTGGACCAATGGGAAATTAAAGCCAAGGATCCCTACTTATAGACTATGTAAGTCCGATTTCTCAATTGTATTTGAGAATTTTTCTATAAAATTTGTTTGTCACTCATTTGGACCAATGGGAAATTAAAGCCAAGAATCCCTACTTATAGACTATGTAAGTCCGATTTCTCAATTGCATTTGAGAATTTTTCTATAAAATTTTAAAGATTAAAATTGTGTATATTTTGTTCAGCTCTACGGGAATTTGGCTATTTGTGGGCACATTTATGTTTGTCACTCATTTGGACCAATGGGAAATTAAAGCCAAGGATCCCTACTTATAGACTATGTAAGTCCGATTTCTCAATTGTATTTGAGAATTTTTCTATAAAATTTTAAAGATTAAAATTGTGTAAATTTTGTTCAGCTCTACGGGAATTTGGCTATTTGTGGGCACATTTATGTTTGTCACTCATTTGGACCAATGGGAAATTAAAGCCAAGGATCCCTACTTATAGACTATGTAAGTGCGATTTCTCAATTGTATTTGAGAATTTTTCTATAAAATTTGTTTGTCACTCATTTGGACCAATTGGAAATTAAAGCCAAGGATCCCTACTTATAGACTATGTAAGTCCGATTTCTCAATTGTATTTGAGAATTTTTCTATAAAATTTGTTTGTCACTCATTTGGACCAATGGGAAATTAAAGCCAAGGATCCCTACTTATAGACTATGTAAGTCCGATTTCTCAATTGTATTTGAGAATTTTTCTATAAAATTTGTTTGTCACTCATTTGGACCAATGGGAAATTAAAGCCAAGGATCCCTACTTATAGACTATGTAAGTCCGATTTCTCAATTGTATTTGAGAATTTTTCTATAAAATTTTAAAGATTAAAATTGTGTAAATTTTGTTCAGCTCTACGGGAATTTGGCTATTTGTGGGTACATTTATGTTTGTCACTCATTTGGACCAATGGGAAATTAAAGCCAAGGATCCCTACTTATAGACTATGTAAGTCCGATTTCTCAATTGTATTTGAGAATTTTTCTATAAAATTTGTTTGTCACTCATTTGAACCAATGGGAAATTAAAGCCAAGGATACCTACTTATAGACTATGTAAGTCCGATTTCTCAATTGTATTTGAGAATTTTTCTATAAAATTTGTTTGTCACTCATTTGGACCAATGGGAAATTAAAGCCAAGGATCCCTACTTATAGACTATGTAAGTCCGATTTCTCAATTGTATTTGAGAATTTTTCTATAAAATTTTAAAGATTAAAATTGTTTAAATTTTGTTAAGCTCTACGGAATTTGGCTATTTGTGGGCACATTTATGTTTGTCACTCATTTGGACCAATGGGAAATTAAAGCCAAGGATCCCTACTTATAGACTATGTAAGTCCGATTTCTCAATTGTATTTGAGAATTTTTCTATAAAATTTTAGAGATTAAAATTGTTTAAATTTTGTTAAGCTCTACGGAATTTGGCTATTTGTGGGCACATTTATGTTTGTCACTCATTTGGACCAATGGGAAATTAAAGCCAAGGATCCCTACTTATAGACTATGTAAGTCCGATTTCTCAATTGTATTTGAGAATTTTTCTATAAAATTTTAAAGATTAAAATTGTTTAAATTTTGTTAAGCTCTACGGAAATTGGCTATTTGTGGGCACATTTATGTTTGTCACTCATTTGGACCAATGGGAAATTAAAGCCAAGGATCCCTACTTATAGACTATGTAAGTCCGATTTCTCAATTGTATTTGAGAATTTTTCTATAAAATTTTAAAGATTAAAATTGTTTAAATTTTGTTAAGCTCTACGGAATTTGGCTATTTGTGGGCACATTTATGTTTGTCACTCATTTGGACCAATGGGAAATTAAAGCCAAGGATCCCTACTTATAGACTATGTAAGTCCAATTTCTCAATTGTATTTGAGAATTTTTCTATAAAATTTGTTTGTCACTCATTTGGACCAATGGGAAATTAAAGCCAAGAATCCCTACTTATAGACTATGTAAGTCCGATTTCTCAATTGTATTTGAGAATTTTTCTATAAAATTTTAAAGATTAAAATTGTGTAAATTTTGTTAAGCTCTACGGGAAATTGGCTATTTGTGGGCACATTTATGTTTGTCACTCATTTGGACCAATAGGAAATTTAAGCCAAGGATCCCTACTTATAGACTATGTAAGTCCGATTTCTCAATTGTATTTGAGAATTTTTCTATAAAATTTTAAAGATTAAAATTGTGTAAATTTTGTTAAGCTCTACGGGAATTTGGCTATTTGTGGGCACATTTATGTTTGTCACTCATTTGGACCAATGGGAAATTAAAGCCAAGGATCCCTACTTATAGACTATGTAAGTCCGATTTCTCAATTGTATTTGAGAATTTTTCTATAAAATTTTAAAGATTAAAATTGTGTAAATTTTGTTAAGCTCTACGGGAATTTGGCTATTTGTGGGCACATTTATGTTTGTCACTCATTTGGACCAATGGGAAATTAAAGCCAAGAATCCCTACTTATAGACTATGTAAGTCCGATTTCTCAATTGTATTTGAGAATTTTTCTATAAAATTTTAAAGATTAAAATTGTGTAAATTTTGTTAAGCTCTACGGGAATTTGGCTATTTGTGGGCACATTTATGTTTGTCACTCATTTGGACCAATGGGAAATTAAAGCCAAGAATCCCTACTTATAGACTATGTAAGTCCGATTTCTCAATTGTATTTGAGAATTTTTCTATAAAATTTTAAAGATTAAAATTGTGTAAATTTTGTTCAGCTCTACGGGAATTTGGCTATTTGTGGGCACATTTATGTTTGTCACTCATTTGGACCAATGGGAAATTAAAGCCAAGGATCCCTACTTATAGACTATGTAAGTCCGATTTCTCAATTGTATTTGAGAATTTTTCTATAAAATTTTAAAGATTAAAATTGTGTAAATTTTGTTCAGCTCTACGGGAATTTGGCTATTTGTGGGCACATTTATGTTTGTCACTCATTTGGACCAATGGGAAATTAAAGCCAAGGATCCCTACTTATAGACTATGTAAGTCCGATTTCTCAATTGTATTTGAGAATTTTTCTATAAAATTTGTTTGTCACTCATTTGGACCAATGGGAAATTAAAGCCAAGAATCCCTACTTATAGACTATGTAAGTCCGATTTCTCAATTGTATTTGAGAATTTTTCTATAAAATTTGTTTGTCACTCATTTGGACCAATGGGAAATTAAAGCCAAGGATCCCTACTTATAGACTATGTAAGTCCGATTTCTCAATTGTATTTGAGAATTTTTCTATAAAATTTTAAAGATTAAAATTGTTTAAATTTTGTTAAGCTCTACGGAATTTGGCTATTTGTGGGCACATTTATGTTTGTCACTCATTTGGACCAATGGGAAATTAAAGCCAAGGATCCCTACTTATAGACTATGTAAGTCCGATTTCTCAATTGTATTTGAGAATTTTTCTATAAAATTTGTTTGTCACTCATTTGGACCAATGGGAAATTAAAGCCAAGAATCCCTACTTATAGACTATGTAAGTCCGATTTCTCAATTGTAGTTGAGAATTTTTCTATAAAATTTTAAAGATTAAAATTGTGTAAATTTTGTTAAGCTCTACGGGAAATTGGCTATTTGTGGGCACATTTATGTTTGTCACTCATTTGGACCAATGCGAAATTAAAGCCAAGGATCCCTACTTATAGACTATGTAAGTCCGATTTCTCAATTGTATTTGAGAATTTTTCTATAAAATTTTAAAGATTAAAATTGTGTAAATTTTGTTCAGCTCTACGGGAATTTGGCTATTTGTGGGCACATTTATGTTTGTCACTCATTTGGACCAATGGGAAATTAAAGCCAAGGATCCCTACTTATAGACTATGTAAGTCCGATTTCTCAATTGTATTTGAGAATTTTTCTATAAAATTTTAAAGATTAAAATTGTGTAAATTTTGTTCAGCTCTACGGGAATTTGGCTATTTGTGGGCACATTTATGTTTGTCACTCATTTGGACCAATGGGAAATTAAAGCCAAGGATCCCTACTTATAGACTATGTAAGTCCGATTTCTCAATTGTATTTGAGAATTTTTCTATAAAATTTGTTTGTCACTCATTTGGACCAATGGGAAATTAAAGCCAAGAATCCCTACTTATAGACTATGTAAGTCCGATTTCTCAATTGTATTTGAGAATTTTTCTATAAAATTTGTTTGTCACTCATTTGGACCAATGGGAAATTAAAGCCAAGGATCCCTACTTATAGACTATGTAAGTCCGATTTCTCAATTGTATTTGAGAATTTTTCTATAAAATTTTAAAGATTAAAATTGTTTAAATTTTGTTAAGCTCTACGGAATTTGGCTATTTGTGGGCACATTTATGTTTGTCACTCATTTGGACCAATGGGAAATTAAAGCCAAGGATCCCTACTTATAGACTATGTAAGTCCGATTTCTCAATTGTATTTGAGAATTTTTCTATAAAATTTGTTTGTCACTCATTTGGACCAATGGGAAATTAAAGCCAAGAATCCCTACTTATAGACTATGTAAGTCCGATTTCTCAATTGTAGTTGAGAATTTTTCTATAAAATTTTAAAGATTAAAATTGTGTAAATTTTGTTCAGCTCTACGGGAATTTGGCTATTTGTGGGCACATTTATGTTTGTCACTCATTTGGACCAATGGGAAATTAAAGCCAAGGATCCCTACTTATAGACTATGTAAGTCCGATTTCTCAATTGTATTTGAGAATTTTTCTATAAAATTTTAAAGATTAAAATTGTTTAAATTTTGTTAAGCTCTACGGAATTTGGCTATTTGTGGGCACATTTATGTTTGTCACTCATTTGGACCAATGGGAAATTAAAGCCAAGGATCCCTACTTATAGACTATGTAAGTCCGATTTCTCAATTGTATTTGAGAATTTATCTATAAAATTTGTTTGTCACTCATTTGGACCAATGGGAAATTAAAGCCAAGAATCCCTACTTATAGACTATGTAAGTCCGATTTCGCAATTGCATTTGAGAATTTTTCTATAAAATTTGTTTGTCACTCATTTGGACCAATGGGAAATTAAAGCCAAGGATCCCTACTTATAGACTATGTAAGTCCGATTTCTCAATTGTATTTGAGAATTTTTCTATAAAATTTTAAAGATTAAAATTGTTTAAATTTTGTTAAGCTCTACGGAATTTGGCTATTTGTGGGCACATTTATGTTTGTCACTCATTTGGACCAATGCGAAATTAAAGCCAAGGATCCCTACTTATAGACTATGTAAGTCCGATTTCTCAATTGTATTTGAGAATTTTTCTATAAAATTTTAAAGATTAAAATTGTGTAAATTTTGTTCAGCTCTACGGGAATTTGGCTATTTGTGGGTACATTTATGTTTGTCACTCATTTGGACCAATGGGAAATTAAAGCCAAGGATCCCTACTTATAGACTATGTAAGTCCGATTTCTCAATTGTATTTGAGAATTTTTCTATAAAATTTGTTTGTCACTCATTTGAACCAATGGGAAATTAAAGCCAAGGATCCCTACTTATAGACTATGTAAGTCCGATTTCTCAATTGTATTTGAGAATTTTTCTATAAAATTTGTTTGTCACTCATTTGGACCAATGGGAAATTAAAGCCAAGGATCCCTACTTATAGACTATGTAAGTCCGATTTCTCAATTGTATTTGAGAATTTTTCTATAAAATTTTAAAGATTAAAATTGTTTAAATTTTGTTAAGCTCTACGGAATTTGGCTATTTGTGGGCACATTTATGTTTGTCACTCATTTGGACCAATGGGAAATTAAAGCCAAGGATCCCTACTTATAGACTATGTAAGTCCGATTTCTCAATTGTATTTGAGAATTTTTCTATAAAATTTTAAAGATTAAAATTGTTTAAATTTTGTTAAGCTCTACGGAATTTGGCTATTTGTGGGCACATTTATGTTTGTCACTCATTTGGACCAATGCGAAATTAAAGCCAAGGATCCCTACTTATAGACTATGTAAGTCCGATTTCTCAATTGTATTTGAGAATTTTTCTATAAAATTTTAAAGATTAAAATTGTGTAAATTTTGTTCAGCTCTACGGGAATTTGGCTATTTGTGGGTACATTTATGTTTGTCACTCATTTGGACCAATGGGAAATTAAAGCCAAGGATCCCTACTTATAGACTATGTAAGTCCGATTTCTCAATTGTATTTGAGAATTTTTCTATAAAATTTGTTTGTCACTCATTTGGACCAATGGGAAATTAAAGCCAAGGATCCCTACTTATAGACTATGTAAGTCCGATTTCTCAATTGTATTTGAGAATTTTTCTATAAAATTTTAAAGATTAAAATTGTTTAAATTTTGTTAAGCTCTACGGAATTTGGCTATTTGTGGGCACATTTATGTTTGTCACTCATTTGGACCAATGGGAAATTAAAGCCAAGGATCCCTACTTATAGACTATGTAAGTCCGATTTCTCAATTGTATTTGAGAATTTTTCTATAAAATTTTAAAGATTAAAATTGTTTAAATTTTGTTAAGCTCTACGGAATTTGGCTATTTGTGGGCACATTTATGTTTGTCACTCATTTGGACCAATGGGAAATTAAAGCCAAGGATCCCTACTTATAGACTATGTAAGTCCAATTTCTCAATTGTATTTGAGAATTTTTCTATAAAATTTGTTTGTCACTCATTTGGACCAATGGGAAATTAAAGCCAAGAATCCCTACATATAGACTATGTAAGTCCGATTTCTAAATTGTATTTGAGAATTTTTCTATAAAATTTTAAAGATTAAAATTGTGTAAATTTTGTTAAGCTCTACGGGAATTTGGCTATTTGTGGGCACATTTATGTTTGTCACTCATTTGGACCAATGGGAAATTAAAGCCAAGAATCCCTACTTATAGACTATGTAAGTCCGATTTCTAAATTGTATTTGAGAATTTTTCTATAAAATTTTAAAGATTAAAATTGTGTAAATTTTGTTAAGCTCTACGGGAATTTGGCTATTTGTGGGCACATTTATGTTTGTCACTCATTTGGACCAATGGGAAATTAAAGCCAAGGATCCCTACTTATAGACTATGTAAGTCCGATTTCTCAATTGTATTTGAGAATTTTTCTATAAAATTTTAAAGATTAAAATTGTGTAAATTTTGTTAAGCTCTACGGGAATTTGGCTATTTGTGGGCACATTTATGTTTGTCACTCATTTGGACCAATGGGAAATTAAAGCCAAGAATCCCTACTTATAGACTATGTAAGTCCGATTTCTCAATTGTATTTGAGAATTTTTCTATAAAATTTTAAAGATTAAAATTGTGTAAATTTTGTTAAGCTCTACGGGAATTTGGCTATTTGTGGGCACATTTATGTTTGTCACTCATTTGGACCAATGGGAAATTAAAGCCAAGAATCCCTACTTATAGACTATGTAAGTCCGATTTCTCAATTGTATTTGAGAATTTTTCTATAAAATTTTAAAGATTAAAATTGTGTAAATTTTGTTAAGCTCTACGGGAATTTGGCTATTTGTGGGCACATTTATGTTTGTCACACATTTGGACCAATGGGAAATTAAAGCCAAGGATCCCTACTTATAGACTATGTAAGTCCGATTTCTCAATTGTATTTGAGAATTTTTCTATAAAATTTGTTTGTCACTCATTTGGACCAATGGGAAATTAAAGCCAAGAATCCCTACTTATAGACTATGTAAGTCCGATTTCTCAATTGTATTTGAGAAATTTTTCTATAAAATTTTAAAGATTAAAATTGTGTAAATTTTGTTCAGCTCTACGGGAATTTGGCTATTTGTGGGCACATTTATGTTTGTCACTCATTTGGACCAATGGGAAATTAAAGCCAAGGATCCCTACTTATAGACTATGTAAGTCCGATTTCTCAATTGTATTTGAGAATTTTTCTATAAAATTTGTTTGTCACTCATTTGGACCAATGGGAAATTAAAGCCAAGAATCCCTACTTATAGACTATGTAAGTCCGATTTCTCAATTGTATTTGAGAATTTTTCTATAAAATTTGTTTGTCACTCATTTGGACCAATGGGAAATTAAAGCCAAGAATCCCTACTTATAGACTATGTAAGTCCGATTTCTCAATTGTATTTGAGAATTTTTCTATAAAATTTGTTTGTCACTCATTTGGACCAATGGGAAATTAAAGCCAAGAATCCCTACTTATAGACTATGTAAGTCCGATTTCTCAATTGTATTTGAGAATTTTTCTATAAAATTTTAAAGATTAAAATTGTGTAAATTTTGTTCAGCTCTACGGGAATTTGGCTATTTGTGGGCACATTTATGTTTGTCACTCATTTGGACCAATGGGAAATTAAAGCCAAGGATCCCTACTTATAGACTATGTAAGTCCGATTTCTCAATTGTATTTGAGAATTTTTCTATAAAATTTGTTTGTCACTCATTTGGACCAATGGGAAATTAAAGCCAAGAATCCCTACTTATAGACTATGTAAGTCCGATTTCTCAATTGTATTTGAGAATTTTTCTATAAAATTTTAAAGATTAAAATTGTGTAAATTTTGTTCAGCTCTACGGGAATTTGGCTATTTGTGCGCACATTTATGTTTGTCACTCATTTGGACCAATAGGAAATTTAAGCCAAGGATCCCTACTTATAGACTATGTAAGTCCGATTTCTCAATTGTATTTGAGAATTTTTCTATAAAATTTGTTTGTCACTCATTTGGACCAATGGGAAATTAAAGCCAAGAATCGCTACTTATAGACTATGTAAGTCCGATTTCTCAATTGTATTTGAGAATTTTTCTATAAAATTTTAAAGATTAAAATTGTGTAAATTTTGTTAAGCTCTACGGGAAATTGGCTATTTGTGGGCACATTTATGTTTGTCTCACATTTGGACCAATACGAAATTAAAGCCAAGGATCCCTACTTATAGACTATGTAAGTCCGATTTCTCAATTGTATTTGAGAATTTTTCTATAAAATTTTAAAGATTAAAATTGTATAAATTTTGTTAAGCTCTACGGGAAATTGGCTATTTGTGGGCACATTTATGTTTGTCTCACATTTGGATCAATACGAAATTAAAGCCAAGGATCCCTACTTATAGACTATGTAAGTCCGATTTCTCAATTGTATTTCAGAATTTTTCTATAAAATTTGTTTGTCACTCATTTGGACCAATGGGAAATTAAAGCCAAGGATCCCTACTTATAGACTATGTAAGTCCGATTTCTCAATTGTATTTGAGAATTTTTCTATAAAATTTGTTTGTCACTCATTTGGACCAATGGGAAATTAAAGCCAAGAATCCTTACTTATAGACTATGTAAGTCCGATTTCTCAATTGTATTTGAGAAGTTTTCTATAAAATTTTAAAGATTAAAATTGTGTAAATTTTGTTCAGCTCTACGGGAATTTGGCTATTTGTGGGCACATTTATGTTTGTCACTCATTTGGACCAATGGGAAATTAAAGCCAAGGATCCCTACTTATAGACTATGTAAGTCCGATTTCTCAATTGTATTTGAGAATTTTTCTATAAAATTTGTTTGTCACTCATTTGGACCAATGGGAAATTAAAGCCAAGAATCCTTACTTATAGACTATGTAAGTCCGATTTCTCAATTGTATTTGAGAAGTTTTCTATAAAATTTTAAAGATTAAAATTGTGTAAATTTTGTTCAGCTCTACGGGAATTTGGCTATTTGTGGGCACATTTATGTTTGTCACTCATTTGGACCAATGGGAAATTAAAGCCAAGGATCCCTACTTATAGACTATGTAAGTCCGATTTCTCAATTGTATTTGAGAATTTTTCTATAAAATTTGTTTGTCACTCATTTGGACCAATGGGAAATTAAAGCCAAGAATCCCTACTTATAGACTATGTAAGTCCGATTTCTCAATTGTATTTGAGAATTTTTCTATAAAATTTTAAAATTGTGTAAATTTTGTTAAGCTCTACGGGAATTTAGCTATTTGTGGGCACAATTATGTGTGTCACTCATTTGGACCAATGGGAAATTAAAGCCAAGGATCCCTACTTATAGACTATGTAAGTCCGATTTCTCAATTGTATTTGAGAATTTTTCTATAAAATTTTAAAGATTAAAATTGTGTAAATTTTGTTCAGCTCTACGGGAATTTGGCTATTTGTGGGCACATTTATGTTTGTCACTCATTTGGACCAATGGGAAATTAAAGCCAAGGATCCCTACTTATAGACTATGTAAGTCCGATTTCTCAATTGTATTTGAGAATTTTTCTATAAAATTTTAAAATTGTGTAAATTTTGTTAAGCTCTACGGGAATTTAGCTATTTGTGGGCACATTTATGTGTGTCACTCATTTGGACCAATGGGAAATTAAAGCCAAGGATCCCTACTTATAGACTATGTAAGTCCGATTTCTCAATTGTATTTGAGAATTTTTCTATAAAATTTTAAAGATTAAAATTGTGTAAATTTTGTTAAGCTCTACGGGAATTTGGCTATTTGTGGGTACATTTATGTTTGTCGCACATTTGGACCAATGGGAAATTAAAGCCAAGGATCCCTACTTATAGACTATGTAAGTCCGATTTCTCAATTGTATTTGAGAATTTTTCTATAAAATTTTAAAGATTAAAATTGTGTAAATTTTGTTAAGCTCTACGGGAATTTGGCTATTTGTGGGTACATTTATGTTTGTCACACATTTGGACCAATGGGAAATTAAAGCCAAGGATCCCTACTTATAGACTATGTAAGTCCGATTTCTCAATTGTATTTGAGAATTTTTCTATAAAATTTTAAAGATTAAAATTGTGTAAATTTTGTTAAGCTCTACGGGAATTTGGCTATTTGTGGGTACATTTATGTTTGTCACTCATTTGGACCAATGGGAAATTAAAGCCAAGGATCCCTACTTATAGACTATGTAAATCCGATTTCTCAATTGTATTTGAGAATTTTTCTATAAAGTTTTAAAATTGTGTAAATTTTGTTAAGCTCTACGGGAATTTAGCTATTTGTGGGCACATTTATGTGTGTCACTCATTTGGACCAATGGGAAATTAAAGCCAAGGATCCCTACTTATAGACTATGTAAGTCCGATTTCTCAATTGTATTTGAGAATTTTTCTATAAAATTTTAAAGATTAAAATTGTGTAAATTTTGTTAAGCTCTACGGGAATTTGGCTATTTGTGGGTACATTTATGTTTGTCACACATATGGACCTATGGGAAATTAAAGCCAAGGATCCCTACTTATAGGCTATGTAAGTCCGATTTCTCAATTGTATTTGAGAATTTTTCAATAAAATTTGTTTGTCACTCATTTGGACCAATGGGAAATTAAAGCCAAGGATCCCTACTTATAGATTATGTAAGTCCGATTTTTCAATTGTATTTGAGAATTTTTCTATAAAATTTGTTTGTCACTCATTTGGACCAATGGGAAATTAAAGCCAAGAATCAATACTTATAGATTATGTAAGTCCGATTTCTCAATTGTATTTGAGAATTTTTCTATAAAATTTGTTTGTCACTCATTTGGACCAATGGGAAATTAACGCCAAGGATCCATACTTATTGATTATGTAAGTCCGATTTCTCAATTGTATTTGAGAATTTTTCTATAAAATTTGTTTGTCACTCATTTGGACCAAAGGGAAATTAAAGCCAAGAATCAATATTTATATATACTATGTAAGTCCGATTTCTCAATTGTATTTGAGAATTTTTCAATAAAATTTGTTTGTCACTCATTTGGACCAATGGGAAATTAATGCCAAGAATCAATACTTATAGATTATGTAAGTCCGATTTCTCAATTGTATTTGAGAATTTTTCTATAAAATTTGTTTGTCACTCATTTGGACCAATGGGAAATTAAAGCCAAGAATCCCTACTTATAGACTATGTAAGTCCGATTTCTCAATTGTATTTGAGAATTTTTCTATAAAATTTGTTTGTCACTCATTTGGACCAATGGGAAATTAAAGCCAAGTATCCATGCTTATAGACTACTAGCTTATCCCGGTGTGCTTCACTACCCCCTGGTTATAAAATAAAATTAACTGCCTATTTCTGTCCTGCGAAAGACTTCGTTCATTCGTACAAATACATTTGAACCAAAAACAAAATTTTAGAATTTGTTTTTGTTTCAAATGTATTTGTACGAATGAACGATGTCTTTCGCAGGACAGAAATAGGCAGTAAAAGTATTTATATATCCTATTGTGAAAATTTAATTACGATCGGTTCAGTAGTTAAGACTATATTACGATTTTTCATTTTCTTAAAAAGGGGCGTGGCCCCACCCACTTTTCCCCTGGTACGTGTTCCAAATTAGGCCAATACCATATGTACCAAATATCATCGACGTAGGTCAAAAAATGCCCACCCACTTTTCTTCTGGTAAGTATTGCAAATTATGCCAATACCATATGTACCAAATATCATCGACGTAGGTCAAAAAATGCCCAAAATATGGAGATTTAAATTTTTGGGTTATATGGGCGGTGCCACACCTCTTTGTCCAATCAAAACTTCATATAGCCTATAATTCATCCGAGAGTTCCAGTTAAATACTGTGAAAATTTCAGGAAGATGGGTCCAAGGGTTTGGCCTCCTATAAGGAACAAACAAACAAACAAACACATATTCGGTTTTATATACATATATAGATTTCAAGTTTGTGTCTTGAGTTTTTCGTTAAATTTTAAAATGTTTTTATAACACTCATGTTTCTTAAGTCTTTTGTTGTTAAGGCATTTTAGCTGTCCAGATGAATAGAAAATTAAATATGAAATCCTTTGCATGAAAAAAGCTAAAACAAAAAAACAAGCACCCACAAGTCACTCAATACTAAGTTTTTTTTTTTTTTGTTGAAGTGTTGAGCAAAATTATAAAAGATTTTGTTTTTTTTTTTTATAAGAAGAGTTAAAGCAAATATAACACATGACAAGACATGCTGACATACAGACAACCGGCATTTAGAAATAAAAGTGCTGAGTATGTCTTTTTTTTTAATTTTTGTTTCTTTCTTATCTTCTACTACATAGTATAACTTTATTTAATTATTATACCTGGCTCAAGTTGTCAGCGCAGGTAAAACACAAACAGATACAATATGAACGTGAACGCAGTAGGTTCGGTTTGAACGTAATAAAAAAAATCGGATTAAAAAACGGCAATTAATGGAAAGGAAACATACAAATATTTAAAACGAAAACAAAAGAAATACAATTGAATTAAAAACGAAATATTAATAAAATACAAAGAAATGTAAGACACGTTCCATTAATAGTCTATTTATAACAAGAGATATGAAAAAAAAGTTCCTTTTAATTTAAATTCGTTTAGCTGAAACAAAAATGCAAAAGTCATGACAATTTGAAATAATTATATAAAAGATTTTAATGATGAAAATAAACCGATATAAAACACAAGTCACATGGAAAGAAAACTAAGTTCAAGTGCCCCAATTTTTCGACCAATATGTGTTAAATAATAATGTTAAAATAAGTTTTAATGAGTTTCAAAAACAATTTGTTGGGATGTGTTAACGATGCAATAATTAAAATTTAATTTAAACCTTGATAAATTGTGTCTTGACGTCTTACTGTGATTTTAGTTAAGAAATCAGTTGTAAAATTATTATAATTGACAAATATGTTGTTTATTAGAAAAAAAAATATTTGTGAAAATTAATTTTTGTAGCAAACGAAGATATCAAGTGAAGAGATTTTTAAATATTAAAATTTATAATAAAATATTTAAAATTAACGGCTAATTTTGTTACAATCAAAAAGTTTAAAAATCTGAGTAAATTTTAATGGCCGCCTTATATGGGGCCAGTATAAAATGTTTTCAGCTTTTTGCTTGTTTTTCAATTCTTTAATTTGGCTTTTGCTTGTAAATATGTTTTAACGTAGAGTTTTTTCTTTGTCGAGTTTCCAAAACGAAACCAACAGATCAGGGTCATTTTCCCTGTAAGAAAATCAATTGTTCCAAATTTTTTTGAGTAAATATTTGTTCCAAATTGATAATTTTCTATTCAATAGTTTTTTGTTAATAATTTCTTTTGAATATAATGTGTACCCGTAAAAAAACTATTCGTCACAATTGTTTTTTTATTTAGACAAAATATGTGGTTCTAAATTGTTTTCTTGCAATGAAATAAAAATTATTTTTATCAGGAGGTGATCATTCATCGACCTTGTGTCAGTAACAAGTGTATACAACATGTATACAAAAAAAAAATGCTTATGATAAAATATGCAAATACATATGTATATGCATTATTTACAAAAATATGTATTTATAACAAAGTATGCAAAAATATGCATTTATTACCAAACATGCAAAGATAACAAAGCGACGATATTTTCATGTTAATTCTCTGATACGAAAACGTATTTAATCCAAATTAATTTTAAGCTGTTGAAAAATAGCAGCCCTGACAATAATAATGATGCTGATGCGATAGTGACCAACAACATAAGAGAATGTTTTTGTTTTATTTTTTGCCTTCAAAAGAAACACATCAAAAGTCAAGGCCATTGACGCCATAATTTCTTTCTTTTATTTATCATAAATATACTACAAAAAAAAAACCAAAAAAGTTATTAGAAAAAAAAAAACAATTAAAAACAGAAACGTAAAGCAGAAGAAGCTTCACAAAGACTATTACAAAAAATAAATATAGAGAAAAATATAAAAAAACACTTGTTAAAATATGGCCACAAAATTCTGGTTTATAAATATTTACATATTGACATATGGCATACTGTATATATGTGTGTGTAAATATGTATGTATATATTTATGTACATATTGTGCAATCTACTCGTACATATGTAGATCGGATGTCCTCTATTTCGCTTGCGGTTCTTCTTAAGTGTTAAGAAATAAATATATCTTACAAAGATGTATGTCATGCTATAAACTGGACCATCAAGAAATTTAATTCGATATAACATTTCAGCATTCTGGCTTTTTGAGATGTACAAGATAGGGCGAAGAAGCTTATCGGTGACAGTAGGGTGATAGCCAACACTATTGACTCACTGGAGCATCGACGCAATGGAGGGTGTATTTCACTGTTCTATTGCTACTACAACGGAAAATGATCTAATGAAGTCAGGGAACTTGTTTCTGAAACCCGGCATTTTGCACGTACAACATGATCCTCATTTGTGGTCGATATGCCACTGAACCGCACTACTCATTACAGAGAGAATTCTTATTTTAGTCGAACTGTTCGCATGTGAAGTAAACTCCCCCAAGAGGTTTTTCCTGTCACTTTCAGTATGTTAAGGTTCAAATTAAATGTAGAAAAACCCTGCTCCCTTTTACTCCTTCCCTCAACAAATTTTTCTAATTCCAGCACAATGCACTGCATACGTGGGTCATCTCCTAAGTGCAGGTCCATATAAAAAAAATACGGAAGCTAAATTTGCAAATTTAAAATTGCAAAATCAGCATTTTAAACTGATTGAATTTAATTTTTTCTTATAAATAATATAAGTTCCAATTTATTTAACAATTGTGCGACAATTTTTTTTACACGCATTTCAAGTTGGTGAATTTAGAAAGCTGTCAAGGAAATATCATTAATTATAATTGCAAGGTAAAATACTTTGAGTATTGAGTAAACAATACGAAATTCGGGCTATGACATAAATTCTTTATAAAATCATTAGAAATGATACCAATTTGGCAAACTTCCACATTACAGCTTCAGGATCTTTGGAAGTTATATTTTCAATGTCATAACAAAGGTTTGAAAGAAGTGCAAAAACAAAAACAAATAAACAAACTGTAGCTGAATTCAGAATTCTGAATTTTATTCTATTCTTATTTTTTTCTCTCTAAAGATAAAAGTATAATGTTTACCATTTGAGATATGATTGAATTTTACAAATTACTTCAGCTTTATAAAACTTTGTTGAATTCATGAGCTAATTATTTTGATATTAAACTTTCCTAGAATTTAAATTTGTTGTAAACCTGTTGTTTTTTATTATATTAAAATAATTATGCAAATTGTTCAACATTCATGTCGCACATGCATACATGCACACACACATCCACACACATATCTGTGCTTTCCAGGAATAAGTGCACATGGGCATTTCCACAAAAAACTCTACGTTCTACCATGTAAATGTCAGCAATCAATTAAGCTTGTATTTTAGAGTCATGTTGGCCGAAGTTTTCCCATCTCTTAGTAAATGTGGAGAGCTAATTACAGTCTATACCAAAAGAATGTTAATTGCTTGGTGCCGTTACGTGACCAAAAGTAATCTTTTCTGTGGAAATGCCGATATTTACATTTTACCATTTTGTGTTATTGATGCCAAGTAAATGTAAATGTAACAGTTTATGTGAGACTATAAATTATTTTGGTTTTCAGGGTCTCAGAAAGCCGGTTGTTTTCGCTAAACTGGACCTTTTCTTGTCTGTCCCAGACTTCCATCTCTAGAACCGTAATCTGAAATTTTTACAGAATATGTGTAGCTACGACTGCTACAACAATTGCAACAGCTACTAAAAGCTCATGAAAGTTAAAAATTAATCGATCGTATGTCGAATAATTAGAAAATTCTATTCGTCTGATTTTTTTTATTCGAATTTTGGAAATAACTGTTCGCAGTTTGGTTTTTATCACTGACAAAGTAACGAATTGTTTCTCTAATTACATGAGTTAGTAAGAAATTTTACTAATTAAATCCCTAGATTTGTTTTATCGAATTTGAATCGTTCACAAATAATTATAGAACTATAGAAACATAAGTAACATAATAATTGTCTAGACAATTCAAAATATTTATAATATAAATGTCATCGATCGTGATCATAATCAATCATGCACGCTCACGAAGAAATTTATACCACAAACGATCAGAAAATCCCAATATTTTTCATTCCCTCTATCATTTTATTTTTCTGAGCGAGAGCAAACAAAAAAAATTATTCACGATCACATCATTACTAGGGGAATGGTCAGTTTTTTATATTAACAACATATCAAAAATCGCAAGCCCATTGATTGAGTTATTGTTTTTAATAATAATGAAAAATTTCTTTGTTACTTTAGAAAAGAGAAACACAAATATAAACACTTAAAGCAAAATGATTTTTAAATTGTTTATTGTTCAGATAACTAGATTTTATTACGTGAGCGTTAAGTGTGTATTGCAATTAAAATTATATTTATAGAGCAGATTTTTAATTACGGCTCATAAATAATGATCAAAATTTTTATTTAATGTTTGTTGTTTTTTTTTCTAATTTCATTTAAGTAAAATTAAATTAAAAACCCGAAAAAAGGTGTAAATTTAAACAACGTTTCCTATATATGTACTCTTATGTACATATGTATGTAAATTGCCAGGTAGAGTAAGTAAAAAGAATATCAGCAGCAGCAAAATATGATCAATTTATCTTTAAAAAAAAATTCTTCTCAGACACATTCAGTCTGTCACTATTAAGTTCAGTTTGCGACACACACTCTTCAACTTTCCACACTTTACAAGACTTCGCATGTCTGTTTTTTTTTTTTTGTAAATAAAACTTTAAAAAAAAAACACATAAAACTTGTTATAAATAATTTTTCGCATAAAATGATCCATTTTTCTTTTTTTGTATTTATAAAAGGGACAAAATATTATATTTTTATTATTTTTTTTTCAAAATCATCTTGAGTTTGCAGACAATCTCAATGTCGTCGTTTCAAACTTTAATCAACGTTTACGTCTTCTTTTATTCCAGTTAACACTGACCTACATTAATTAAAAAAAAAAAAAAGAAAACAATCAAGTAATATTAAATTTTCTGGGACATGATCAATTTTGACTTTATCTCATGCTTAGAGGTCAAAGATTAAATAAAATGTAAATGGCATAAAAGCAATCTAAATGTTTAATTTGCTTTTAAATGGAAACTATTTTTTTTTTCTCATAAAATTTTATTATATTAAATGTAACGCTCGATTAACACTGTATAACAAAGTTAAAAGTTTTCAAAACAATTTAAATAATGATCTTGTTAGAGAGAGGGAGGGAAAGTATTTCGGTGTTATAAGTTTGCATCTGTTATTCATTTTAAGGGCATAGCAGTGGTCTGCATCGATTGATAATGTTCCAAGCTAATGCACACCATAGCGCCCTCTTCGTCGTTTAGCAGAATCGTCGGCGAAAAAATTAATGCTCACACATCTTGAGAAATTTAATGCGTCACGAATTTTATGTAAAAAAACTACGATGAAAATTTTTGTGGAACAGATATGTTCACTAATACCGTCAATAGGTGCCTGCATTGTGACCCAAAATGACGATGTTCTTAACATCGTGTGAAATTGAGTGTTCACCACCAACCCAGAGTCACCCCGAAAGCAAAATAATGTGACTTGCAAGGGACACAAGCTTCTGCTGAGTCTTCTGTTGTATATGAAAGGCACAAAGGTTGTCCCAAGTCCAACCTGTAAAAAGCACTGATCGAGCACCACTTATGTAACCAATACCTCTCCCTTTTTCCCAGAAAGCATAACACCAGTTAGTCAACCAAAATGTGTAACCATACACCCCGGGGCGATTTTTATGAAACATTTTAACCCTCTATCTCTTTACGGTATGGATCTTTTTGTCTTCTTGAAAAGAAGCAAATAAACTCTCCTTAAAGTTTCATATCAAAACAACTTCTCATGAAATTCTATTATCGATCTTTGAAGATACCAAATATGAAAATTCAATTTTAACGCCAAAAATATGTCGAAGCCTAAAATCTTTCGTACATATTCACAATTATAGCTAAAATATCCCATAAACTAAAAACTTGCTGTATTGAAATATTCGTACTTAAAATTTTTTTTTTTTTTTTTGATAAATTTTATTATTTATTGAATCTTTAATTATAGATTAAATTATCAATAAGTTTTTCAAATCTTAAATCTAAAAAAATATTAAATATAAGTTTAGCCAATGCTAAACAGAATTTTTAATTTCAACGGTTAATTTATGTTGTTTTACATCTCTCGTGTACGGCTGAGAAAAAGAGTATCCCTTCTTTTCAACCGGGTGTGGCCTCTAAAATTTAAAATATTGCGTGCAAGTACATTTGGGTGCACCTCAAGTTTTTTTAAATATTTCTTAGCGTTTTTTGAAACGGAACATCAAGATCTTTATGAATTCGATGATTTCTGACATACCAAGGGGCTGCTGTAATTGTACGTAGAATTTTATTCTGTCGCCTTTAAATTTTTTCGACATTTGATGCTGAGGCAGTGCCCCATAACTGGATTCCATAGAACCATATTGGTTTCAGGATCGCGTTGTATAATAGTAGTTTACAGTCTAGGCTTAGTATAGAATTTCTTCCAATAAGCCAATTCATTTGGGCTGCTTTTAATTTCATTTGTGTTAACTTTGCGTCTATATGCGATTTCCATGTCAGTACTTAAAAATGGCGTATATATATTTTTAATCATGACAATTATCTATTAATGACATTCATGCACTCTCATTTACTCCTGATCATGTGTGATAACTCTCTCATTTTTTCTAAACTAAAGTCAATTTTTAGTGCTATTTTAATTATGTTTATACTCCTCCTTTTAACATCTGAACAAAATAACTTTGCCAGTAGTGTCAATTATATAATTTATTCAGCAGCCAAACCAGTATATTTGGCATTATTAACACACTAAAATAGAAATACAGAAATTGAAGCTTAAAGTGAGAGAAAAAAAGACGAAAAAAGTAAACAAGAAACATGTTAATAGACCAACAACCTTTTCTCAAGATTATAACTTTTATTACATATGTATTTTTATTTTGCGAAGTATATATTCCTGCAATAGGAAAACATTAGAAATGACGGTCACCGCTAAAATGACTGGCGTGTGGAACAAACTCGAGTCAGACTTATCATGCAGGATTGTGAGTACTATTTTCTTTTAATCAGTTAACAGAAGTTTCACTAGTCACTTTCATTTAAATCAAAATTATGGAAAATTGAATAGAAAATTCGGCGAGAATAAATCATAAAAAATCGCTAACAGGTCGAGAACAAAATCGCTATCAAGGGAAAATAATCCACTAAAATCCAAAATACCTCTGAAAGTGGAAGACATTGACAGCACAGAAAAAAAATCACCAAAAAATATCGACAATATGAAAAATATATGTGGGGAAAATCGGTAGAACAGTAGGGAACAGAATCCGTAACATATCAAAACACTAAAGCTACGTTCACATTTATCAAATATTTGTCGAAAAAAACGTAACCAAGAAAAAAACTAATATGTTATTTCCTTTAATTCCAATATTTTTTTAATTTTGGATTCGATTTTTTTAAAAACTGTATAAAAATACTCTTTTGGAGAAGAATTAATTTTATTTTGTAATATAAAAATCGTGTTAAATGACACTATCCCTAAGCAAAACTATTGGTTACGTTTTTTTGGGCAAATATTTGATAAATATGAACGTAGCTTAAGTTTCTAAAATAAGAAAACAAAATAAAAAATTTTCTAACAAGAAATCCCACAGTAAAAAGAAAACGGTAAAAATATCAAATAAGTCGCAAAAATTAAAAAAAAAAATGACCAGAACGAAAAAACTTTATACAAAAAAATTGGTCAAGCCGTAAAAAAAATCACCAAAAATGCAAAAAGATGCCAAAATGGAAACAATTATTAAATTATAAAAAAAAGTACAGAATGAAAAGGGTTGATCAGATGAAGTTAATAATATCAATCAGTATCGTCAAAATCTTGATAAATCACTAAAACGGAAAAAATCACCAGATCGAAAAAAAAATGTAAACAAAAAAAGTTGCCAAGACGAAAAAACAACAAATCGATAAAATCAGCAAGTGGCGGGCGGCCTGCTTTCAATGCATGCCCTTGGAACCTAACCAAAACTATAAATCGCCAGAACTCAAAAAACCTATAAATAGAAAAAAATCACTTAAACAATAGGCAATGAATGTAATGTAAACAAGAAGCAAATGTAATATATTAAAGGCAACTATGTAAGAAAATTTAACTTTGTTAATACGCTGGTTCGGCAACACTTTTAGTTCTTTTTTAATCGCAAGTATTTCGTTAGGAAAAATAATCGAGTTTAGTTTTTCTTCACACTCAAAATTCCACAAAATTCACCGAAAAAAATGAGTTGGGGGCTGTTCGAAAATGCACCACTGCGATGCATCTGATGTGCATGTGTGATTAGTTTGCTTAGCTGATACAAAACAGCATATGCAGTGTTATCAGCCGTTGATTTTCAGAACGTACAACGCATCATATGCGTTGCAGTGATGCATTTCCGAACAGGCCCTTGCTTTTAAACGTACGAGCGAGGATAATTTTACGTGAAAATTTACCCACCCAAACCCATCTCGTTTCTATGTACAACACATGATACTGTGTGGTGCTGTAAGACACACATTTGACAACATGTTTGTAATCGATGTAAACATAAGATACGGCTTCAAACGTTACAATATCTTTGAGGTTTTCTATTCAAGCCGTTTCAAAATATTCCAATGATTTTTGGTGGCATGAATCAACACAATCGCAGCTACTTAAACACAGTAATTGATGCTGCCGCTGCTTCTACTAACTGGCTGCGTTAAATGTTCCATAGACATTTTTAAGCTGATTTCTTTGCAGTATTTAGACTTTTATTTTCTATGGTGGAAAGCATAAACTACATAAAGACAGTAGTAGTATTAGTCTATTTATTTTAATATTTACCATTTAATGTTGTTGCTGTTGTGGTTGTCTTTTTTTATTTTGGTGCCACTTGTTGCATTATTAACTTATTATGTAATAAATATATAAATTGGTTTTTAAAATATTTCTTCCGCTTAAAATATTTTCAATTGTAAAGCTTGAAATTTTTATGAAATTTGTAACAATTCACTTTTTAATGAAATCATATCAAGGTCAATTAAACTCGAAAAAAAACGATCTATTTAATTTAATATTTTTTCAATTTAATTTTAGCATAACCTCAAGTATGAAATGATTTCGTGCTTGTAACGAAAAGTTCAGCAAATCAAGGTTTTGATTTGTTGCTTTCATGCATAATTTAATCAAAATTTTAATCAAGACACATTTATGGTTTAAGTTGTTAAAATTAAAATGCTTAAGTCATCTTTAGATTAAAAACCATTTGCAACAATTAAATAAAAATTACATAAAATAGCTGGTTTTTTGGCTGTTTAAATTTCCCGATTTACAATTTGGAACTATTTTTTTTTTTTTGATAAGTTTCAAAGTCAAATTTATAAAATAGCTGGTTTTTTGGCTGTTTAAATTTCCCGATTTACAATTTGGAACTATTTTTTTTATAAATTTCAAAGTCAAATTTATTCACAGTAAGGAATTTTGGAAAATAAAATAGTTAAAATAAATCTGTTTCTGAATTGGCAGTCAATTTTAAATGAAATTTTATACGTTTTGTCAAATTCGAAAGTTCCAATTTAAACGTATTTAGTATTTTTAAAAATAATATCTGCCCCTGGCGACAAAATTTAAAAAAACGGCGAAAATACCAAAAAAAAATCTCACTTTTGGAATTTTTAAAATTTTTTTTTGCGAATCACGGGATTATTAGAATAAAGTTTATTTTTCTCTATATTAACTACTATTGATATATAACGTGTTTTTTCTGAGACCTTTAATTTCATGTCAGTGTTAATTTAGAAAAAAAAGAAAACTTTTTTTGCAGCATCGAACTGGCCGTTTTCAGATTGCAGATTTAATTCCCATTTTTTTCGAAAGACCACCCCACCTGCATGCGTTATAAATATTCAGCTCTATAAATTGTTTATTTTCTTCTTACAGTTTTCTTCTTTAAAATTACAGAGAATCATGAAAAGGCGAAAATTTTTAATATACTGGTCAGCTTTACAAGCTGGCATAAGTTTATTTACCTTCCTAACACTTCTACTGGTACAACAAAGTGATACAGCAATTATACCACCACCTTGGAGTGATCCTGAGAAAAATCCTTGTGCTGCAATGCCAGGCGGTTGGCAATTATTATATTGGCCACCTTTAAAGAAATGCTTTAAAATATTTACCATCGGTTATCCCTGTCCAGAGACAATGGAGTTGGGACCAACCGTTTCTATAGGTTCAAGTAAGAAGAAAACTATGATCAATGCCCCCATTGCCGAGTGCAGATGTCCACCAGGCACCGTATTAAGTGCTAAATATAATAAATGCTATAGAATATTTGAAAGAGGTCCCTGCAATAAGGGTCAGTATTTTAGTCCCATAGCAGAGTCACAGTTGGCCAATAAAAGGTATGTGGAAATTATTATACGCAATAAAAATTAACAACTTTTAATAATTAATAATTTTATTTAATTGAATTTTAGAACTACAAATCGCTGGGGGGTTTGCAAAACTCCTAGAGTCTGTCCTGAAAATATGCTATTTTGGCCAAAAGATGGTAAATGTTATACGAAATTAACCAAAGGACCCTGTACCAAAGGAAAACTTTTAGTATTAAACGATGAAAATTTAGCCGAATGTCAGGTAGTTGGATTTCTACAGTAAAATTTTTACACCATTAAAAACTGACAGATTAACAAGGAGAACAGGACACATCAACTACAGAGAATTTTGCTCTTAGTCACTGAGGCCACTTAGTTTTCTTTCGCCTTGGAACAAATAGAAGAAAAAATGCTGCCTATATAATGAATTACAGAATATAAATTAGCTAAACCACAACAAATAAGTAAAGATCTGTAGTGTGATTCAGTAACTTTTAACAATTCAATAATTGTTAAATTTACCGACAATTATTGCGATTTGCAATAACGATTTTGTTATTCACTAATTACTTCTTAACAACATCGTTATAATTTCCTTTTACGTGGCATTTCTATCAATATATAAGAAAAGCACAAAGAGAAATAAACAAAAAACAAATATGTAAATTAATGAAAAGTAATATTATCAGGGTCACGTTCAGTTTTATTGAATTAATGAAAATTCAAAATTACTAACGGCCTATTTCACTATGTCGAAAGAAAATTTCCATATGTTTTCATTCGTATAATTACATTTGAAGCAAAAACAAATTCTAAAATTTTGTTTTTGTATCAAATGTATTTGTACGAATGAAAATAAAATTCAAAATTCTTTCGACATCGTGAAATCGGCAGTAAGAGTTTTTTTCGGGAGGGAATTTCGTACTAACCAGCACTGTTTCAATGTAGAATAAAAAATGAATTAAAATTTAATTCTCGTATTCTATTTCTGTTGAAAACTGGTTAAATAGTTGATATTCTTCTCAATTAGAATACACTTTACGAAAATTGTAATGATGGACAATTGAACGCTGATGAGAGGTGTAGCGGCCTTCAAATCAGTACTGATACGTTCTGCTAAAAACTGATTGGATATAAATAATAATATTTTCCAACATAAAAAAACTCTTAGTAATTTAGAATTTTCACTAATTCAATAAAACTGAACTTGAGCCTGATATTTATTGAAATTTTTCCACAAAATTTTTTTAGAATTTAAAAAAATGAATGTTAAATTTTTTGGAATTTACTTAAATGAATGTTAAATTGCATGTTTAAAAAATAGTAATTTATTATTTATGCATAAAAGATTCTATGTTTTGGTATATTGTTTTAAAAGATCAATTTTGTTCTAGGCATAACGAACGTGCTACGATTGAACTGCTGACTTTTATTTATTTCATAACAACCGAAAAATTATTGTCGTTAACATACCGATAGCGAATATCGTTAAAAGTGTTACTGAATACCAAATTCGATAAATTTTCGTTATATTAATTTTAACAATACGATTATCGTAATAAAAGTTACTGAATTCTACCACTGCACTATAGGTCAAATGACTACTTTATCTGTGCAAAATTAATAACGGCTAAATTAATGCATAATTTTAAGGGAAATTCAAATAAAAAGGAAGGTAAGGTATAACGAAAACAAAATTTATAAAAACAAACTGAATTACATGCGTCATATCAACTTTTACGCACCTATAAAAACATATTTATTGTATAAAAATAACTAATATGATCTCAAACCTGACTAATTAAAAATGAATGTTAAAATTTAATGTTTTTGTTTATTTTTATTATTTTGATCGAGTTTAATGGAAATTTACAATACAACTTGCTACAAAGTACGCAAAAACAATAAGCTCTCTATGTCCCTTGAGCTTTCAAAGCCAAAAAAAAACAGAAAAAAATTTTATTTTTTAATCGTCATTTTAATCTTCAGTTTCATTCAGCAAACATAAATTATTTAATACATCCACAGATGTTGGGGATAAAATTTCACTTTCATTGTTTTCTTCATCTTCGTTGATGTCTTCTGTTGGGCTCTCAATGCTTAACAACTCGATAGCTTCAGGTGGAAAGTGTAATAGCTTTTGTTGCCGCATGCGTCTGCTTAAATATTTTGATGAGATAAGGGGATCAGACGTATCAGTAGCTCTGTTAAATATGTCCAAAAGATTATTAGATCGGCTGTTTTTACGAGCGTGATGTAATCTGTCAGCCTTATAAATTTTGTGTCTGGACTCAGCATCTGCTTCTCCAAAGTAACCAATCGGAAGCACAGTGTTGTCAATAATCTGCTTGGAATGTATAAGCACTTTGTGGACTGTAGCTGTCATCGGCAACCAAGGATAACTTCACTGCACAATTTTTTTATTTTTGAAGGCCTTGTAGGGCTTGCTAGAGATCCTTTAAGAAGCGCCGCTAAGTCTGCATTTCCTTGTTTTCGAGCTGAAGTTGCTGCCGCACGAACTAATAACTCAGTTTCATTATTTGTTCCGCTTGAAAGGTCTGCTGCTGCTTTCCTCTTTCCGTAATCAGACTTTTCGCAAAATGGAAGTTGAGGACGTCCAAGAGCAGAAAAAGTCACTTTGTCAGATTTGTTTTTATTTTCGAAGCTTATTTCAGCGTTGAGCCAAGTGACATACTCACTTCGAAACTTTTCAGCCTTTTTGTCCTTCCCAATACTTTTGCCATATTTCGCCCACATTTCTGATAAGTTTTTACAGAAAAGGCGCACTTTTTCCATAATACATTTGGTGCAGTCATCGGAAATTTCATCTTTACCAATTTTTTCGACTACAAAATCCACAAGTTTATTCTGCTTTTCTTGCCTTGAGTTTTCGTTAAGCCAAATTTCAAACAACTCCGCTTTTTTTAAAACGCAATAACCTAAAAAATATGGTATTATTCGAAAACGGCTAAAATTGGCTATTGGGTGTAAATGGAAATTGCTTCATAACATTTCAATATATTCATTTGTGGTTGCATTCAATCCGCCGAACTTCGCCGAAATTTTAAAAGCTTCCACGAAATTACATTTTGAAAACAATCGCAGCAATTTTAAGGTTATGTTGAAAAAGTGGCTTTATTTCAAGCAAGTCAAACAAAATTATCACATTTTTTAACAAAAAACATTAATACTTACTTAATTTATTGTTCTCCATTTTCACTTTCTTCTTTATAATTCGCGAAATTATTTAAACAAGCACTTGAACCTTTGAAAGCAATACGGGCTTTTTAACAAAATTTATTAAGTGATTACAATTCAATGTCTTTGACTGCGTGTTGTCAAACGGAATTTAATATTTACCAACAACAAAAAGCTTACTTAGTTGGTTTGAAGTATTCCCTACAAAATGACATTAAAAAAAGTGCAATATTTGCATTTGAGAAATTGGACTTTAGCATAGTTTTGGTAGTCGTTTAACCTAATGTGCACTGGAAAGAATAATAAATAAAATTTCTAATTATTTTGTTACAGAAGCAAAAAGAATGATTTAGCAGCTTTTTAAAGTTTCATATAGACGTAGCGACTTTTACTCATAAAATATACTTTTTATTGTCTATAGTAGACAAAAAGCACATTTTTAACAAAAGTAAACTACAGAATTTTTTAATTATACTTCTATTGATGGTTATGATTATCTCGCCAATAATTATGTTTGAAAGTCACGAGTCACAGTCACTATCTGAAGACAGATAGATGCAACAGATTTCTTTTGTAAATATTTAAATATTAAGTAATTTTTCAGGAGTTCAAAATTCGTTTTTAAGCAAGAAATTTTGAAATGTTTGTTTCTTAAGTCTTTTGTTTTTTTTTAAGTATTTAAATCGCCCAATGTATGTTAACCCCTAAAGTATGCTATTGATTTTGATTTCATTAACATACAGCATTACCAGAATAACAACGGAGTTATTAAACAAAACGTAATAATATAATTGCATAAGTTGATAAAAAATGCTCTGCAATAGCTTTACCGCGGCAGTCCCCGAGTGCCACATGTCTTTTTTTTATTATTTTCACTATACTACGCACTGACTATGCACAAATATGTTTCGTTTTAATTTTTAATTGTGGTTAAACTAAAAATATTATGCATATATTTTTTTTTTGTGTTATTTTTTGAAAGAATAATTGTGTGTATGTCGTTTTTCACATTTTTGTGTGGATAGCTATTTTATTACTATGGAGATATTTCTTGCGTGTAAGCTACTTAATATATTACATATTTAGTTTACAAGTATAAAATTTTTTTTAGAAAACTGTTTTTAGTTTCTCTACTATCAAAAATGGAAACGGATCATATTTTCTCAGTAGTCGATTGTATAAATAAAAATAAAAACTAATTTTAAACCCTGGTTAGAATACATCTGAGTAGTTTTTTGAAGAAAGAGACAGCAAAAAGTTAGAGTAATAAAATGTTTTACAAAAATATTCCAGGTGGTGTTTTACATACTCTTATTAATTATGTTTTAACCAAAAGATCAAGACTAATCCTAAATTTAATACAAATATTTATGTCTCTTAAATATTTCAGTGTCAAAGTTCTGGCGAATTAGAACGTTATTTTTATGATATAGAAGAAACCTGCCATGAACATTTTACCAAGGGCCCTTGCTCAACGCCAGGTTATTTATTTTTGCCTGGAGGACGTTGTGATTGTCATCGCTTCCTGCCACACTATCATAAAGATCAGCAAATGTGTTATGAATTAAGTAAAAACTAAAAATTAATTTTCTAAAAAAAAATCCTGAAAAAAACTATAATAATTGTTTAAACATCTTGTTTCAGACACATTAGGTCCTTGTCCTCCGGGTCATGTATTTACAGTGCCTGAAAGTAGCAGCTCCAATAATGACAATGATACCTATGAGGTAATGTTTACACGAGCTAAATGCCAATGTAAAGATGGTTATGTGCCGTGGTCAGATGGCCACTGTTATCGTCTATACACGCGAGGCCCTTGTGCTGCAGATGAATTTTTGCTAAATACCACAACCTGTGTAAGAAATTTTTGTGGCAAAAATCGTTTATATTTTCCCGAACAAAAAGAATGTTATCGTATAGGCAGCCAGGGACCCTGTGATCTTTATCAGGTAGTGGTATTTGATTTTACCGCCCGCCCTTCGGTAGATGGTATTTCCTATAATGGTATGTGTGGCTGCGCAGGTGTTATTAAAAATCTGGACCAACAATGTTCAACGCCCGAAGAATCTACTGCAAATACTTGTGAGTCGACGCCTGGCATGGTGGAACTAGAGGGTAATTGTTATAAATTATATACCAGAGGACCATGTGGACCAGGCCAATGGTTGGAACCTATTAAATCCTTAAGCATGGATACAGCCAGATCTATAAAAACGAAGGCAAAATGTGTATGCCGTCCCGGCTATAAGTCAGCTGATAAAGATGATAATATGACAACGACAGGAGTACAACATTGTAATGCACCCACCGTGGGCCTAGCCAGGTATTTGACGCAACATTCTCTAAGTCAACGACAAAATCCCAAGTTTTCTACCAGCTTATCTATGATTAATTTTCCTGTTTAAAATGAAAAAAATGAACCTTCTAACTAATCCAATCTTTATTGCCAGAAAATGCATGTTAAACCTCAAAACGTTTGTATATTTTATTCAATGCCACAATCTTGCATAGGTTTAAATTGAACACGACTTTCTTTCTTTATCCTTGTGTTATTTAAGTAACCAGACTGGTCAAAATACATTATTTAAAACTTTGCTAATTTTGGTAACAATGGCGATATTAATTTATGTCTTTAATGGCTAATACCTCAGAGAACGTGAAAGCGCTGGTTTAATTTAAGTAAAGTAAAATTTAAATGTAGTTTAAACTCAACAACAGTACATCACTGCGGCACGTTGGAACCGACACCAACGAAAGACAAAATATTTTTGTCTTTTAAGTCAAAGACACTAGTTTGACGCGAACCCACACCAAACAGACCAACCTAAATTACGACGCAAAGCGCAACGTAATTAAAGCTGGAGGTCCATACCACGCTTTTCACGCGTTTACGCGTCGTCAAAAAAAGTAGAATCAGTGCAATTGTATGTGGCAAGCAATGCTGCCATAATTTTTTTTAAATAAACTGCAAATCTAGAAAAAAAACCTGATTTCCCAGTGAAAAAACTGCATATTGAACAAAAACCAAAAAATTTATCGTTTATTTAATTTATTTTATAAATAAAAAAACTGATTTACGTACAAAAAAACCAAAGTGAAAACTGCACAATGCTTCGAAAAACTGCAACGCTGGTGACAAGTTACACAGGACAACGCGTAGAACGCTTAATCGCGCACGACGCGTAAAATAGGTGAAACGCGTCAAAAGCGTAACGCGTAAAACGCGTGGTATATACCTCTTTCTTTAGTGCTTAGCTTTTACGCTAAATTAGAGCCTTAACGTTGCGCCAGATGATTACTCACTTTATTTAATGAAAAACTCTAACTAAAAATAACAAACAACAACATTACTTTTGCAGCCAAATTCACTTCTTGACGCGCTGTCAAAATTGGATTTTCCAATTGTAAAGCGTTGACGCCGCGTTATTTCGGTTGGTTTCGTACATTTTGTATGGGCATGAGAAATTTTGACAGCCAGACAACGCTTTGCGTCGTAATTTAGGTTGGTCTGAAAGAAAAATAACATCAAGTGTTTGTCTTAAAAGACGAACGGAAAACAGACACCAATGTGAAAATATTTTTTTAATTTTTTTCGTTTTCTTACTTATCTTATTTGGTGTGGGTTAGATCATAAGAAAGCACGCAAATATGTGCAACCAAGGTTCGTTAAAGTCTGTTTTGTTGTAGTCTGTGTGGGTATTTTGTATCAAACCAAATGTATTTTCTGCCACCAGTGTTGCTGCGCAGGAAGTCAAACATACTGTTTTGCGTTTATTTTGTGCGATGAGGGTTGTCTGATAAAAACTAAAGTTCTGTTGTCGTATTATTTTAATAAATCAGTTTTGTTTTACGTCGATGTGGATTCAGCCTTATAGATACAGATACGGACTTGTGTACATATAATTAGTTTTTTAATTATGAGTATGTATGTTTATAAAAGTGACTCAAAAGCTAGCAGGGCTTGACGAGCCAATTATTTTGGAAAATTTTGTTCGCCTGGACCGCAGATATTACTGTTTTGTATATTATTATAACAAATAATTTGCTCAAGACGCAGGGTAATGAGATCATCATCTTACTTTAAACTTAAGCCTCAAACATTTAATGCTGCCATATGTTGTGAAGAGAATTTAATCTAATTTTGAATCGTGAATAACGTACGTTTTACATCTACTGTTTTTTAAAGATACATAATTTATTTTGTCGAAATTAATCGGTTATTGATATGGTACTGTCATATTTTCAAACATACTAAGAATCTTATTTTACAAGTACATATAACGAAAATTGTTAAATGTCATTTTATTTCTTAGTTTGGCCAAAGTCACCTTTTACTAACACATCCATATGTGCTTTAAAGGCAAAGTGGTTGTAATGAACCTAAGCATGATTCTGTTTTTAATCGTTACTTGCCACTTTTTTTTATTTAAATTTATATTTAAATATTAAATTTTATTATTTTAATTTTTAGATGGTTTTTAGAAATATTCGGTTAAAGCTCAGTATCAACGCAAACAAAACTTCATAGCAAGCTTCCGTATTTGGAATCAATATGCATTTTAGTTTATTAATTAAGTTTAAATTTTAAAATTTGTTGTTATTAACAAAAAAAATATACTATTCTAAATTAAGTTTGTGCCATTGATATATAGAAAAAAAATAACAAAATAAAAATATTCAAGTAATTTAAATATTTTTTTCTTTTTCAACTAAAACATGCAAATATGCAGGTAGATATGTATATGGTATTCGTAAAAATTTTTGGCAAATTTCAAGGTCAAAGCTGTAGTATTTGAAACCATTTTTTCAGAATTTTTGACAACAATTGATTCTTATAAGTTTTGCAGTACTTGGTAGAGTTGTTTAATTAATATAAACAAATTCTTTTAAAAAGTTTTCAATATCTGTAGAACGAATCAATAAATTTTAATGGAATTTTCTGCAATCAAAGTAGATTTTTAAGGATACGGCCAAACCATGCCTTAAAATTTTTTTTTACAAGAACAAGATCAAACAAGTTTCTAATCGCACGATGTTTATGGAAAAAGTACTTTGTGATAATAGCGAAAATATAACTTTTGCAAGAGGTATTTATATGAGAAGATTACTATTTTTTTTAAGGATAGTTTTAATAAAAATTAATTGAATGGATACATTTTTTAAATGTACATTGTTGTCATACTACTTTTTCCAAAGGGCATTTTTAAAAAGATAATTTTTGAAAAAATAAAAAAATTTTTTTGAGAAGTTATTTTTAGAAAAAGACACATCAATTTTAATAAATTTTGTATAATCGATACATCTTGGCAACGGTACTATTGAAAAATATTTAATTGTTAAAAAAGGTTTTGTAATTTTTTAGTTATATTTTTAAAAGATGAACTTTTTGTTAATTTTTTTGAGTACCTTTTAAAGGAATTCAGTTTTGGAAAATATGTACCTTTAGGGAAAAATTTGTTGTTATTTATACCAAAAGTTACGTTAAGTTTTATAAATGCATATTTAAAAATATACCTTTATAAGACGGTACCTTTTTAAGAGGTACTTTTTTGAAGACGCTACTCTTTTTAAACAAGTTAATTTTAGAATGGTCATTTTTGGACAAGTTATTTGTTTATATTTCTTTCGAAAATATTCGTTCAATATTAAAATTTAAAATTTCTATTTGTGTAAATTACTAACCTTAATTGCTCGTCCAATTCTTTAACTTGTTTTTCTAAGCAATGACGTTTATCCCTGTTATCTTTTAATTCATATTCCAATTGAAAAACTTTTTCCGTTTTCGCATCAAGTTGAGACTGTTAAACAAACAAAAAAAAAAAAACATTCAAAATATATGTATGACAAATACATTTACAATTACTATTACATATTTATAAATAGAAGTGAAACTGTTAAAAATTGCCTACCAAAAGTTTATCCTTTTCATTTTCTAATGCTATATAAGTTTGTTTTAAAGCAGCCACTTCGCCGCGTAATTTTGCCGTTTCTTCTATGGAAGACTCCCGATTTGTATCCAGAACATTAAGACGCATATTTGAAGATTCTATTTGCTGTTCGGCTATTAAAAGTTTATTTTGGTAGTCAGATAAACATCTCTCAGTTTGCTCATGTAGCATTCTAGAAGAAAGTATGTAATAAATTAATAAATATAATTTAAAACTTCATTGGTATTTAACATTCCGCTCACTTTAATTGATTGTAAATTGTTTGCAATTTATTATTCTCTTCTTTTAATTGAAATTGCTGTTGCTTGTAACATTCCAACTCATCTTTTAACATCTTTATTTGTGACTCTGTTGGCATACGCGCTGATTGCAGATCACGATTTTCTCTTTCTAATTGCTTTAGACGACCGTTTAGTTCCTCATAACGCTGCTGGAATCGGTGCATTTGTTCGTCATACATTTTAGTGTTGCATAAAAGTTTTTCTTTCAATGTATCCCTTTCACATTGTACACGTTCAACTTCAGCTCTAGCACAATCACGTTCTCTTTCCACACGTAAAACAACGGCTTGAACACAATCACTGTTGGAACCTGAAGCAGATGAACGTGCTGTGGAGGTCAAAGAATTTCCCAAACTTTGGCCGTCTTTTAGACAAGGCACTAGAGCATGACTTTGTCTTAAGCACAACTCTGAACGCAGTACACGCAGCTCTTCGTCTTTCGACTTGATCTGAGTTTGTAGGAATTCGATTTCCTTATCGGAACCGGCTTTGCCAAGCAATCGTAGATATTCTTTTTGAAAGAAATCTCTTTCAGACTTAAGACGTATTTTCTCCTCATCCAAATATTGGGCATGTTGAGTTTCAATTTCTTTGATTTCTAGGTAAATTTTTCTATGCATTAAAATGTATTGTATTGCGAATTTTAAAATATTTAGCTCAAACCTTTTTGTAAGGACTGCAATTTAGTTTTCAATTTGAAAACTTTACGCTGCAAATGTTTGTTTTCCAGTTTCAATTCAGACTCTAAAATAAAACCATTAATTTTTATAAAAACGATTATTTATGTTCAGTCGTATTTGTATAAATTATAATTAAGAAAAGTTATCTTTCATATTTCATATTGATTTTTAATTCAAACTAAATAAATTTTAAAAAATAAACAGAATTTTAAACAAAATTTACCTTTTTAATAAATTAAATATACCATTTTATTAAAAAGGTTCTTTTAATAAAAAACAATAAAACATAAATAACGTTCTTAATTAAAAAATATACATGATTTTGATACAAACAACTAATTAATTTTTTTACCTGGAAAAAAAAAATATATTTTCAGATAAAACTATTCTTTAATAATAAAAAAGTAACTAAAAAATGCACATTTTTTGTAAAAAATGCAATGAAGTAACCTTTAATAAATAAATTACACCGTAATAAAAAATTATCCCTTAATAAAAAAGATACCTTTTCATAAAAAAGTACATTTCCACAAAAAAAATCCCTTAAGCGAAATAGTATATTTTAATAAAACAGTAGCTTCCACTATAATAAAAAGGAAGTTTTTAAATTGTTATGTAAATTTAATTTCATATGAAATGTATGCATGTAAAAAGTACCCCTTATTCGAAAAAGAATTCATTAATAAGAAAAATCTACCATTTTATAACAAATTACCCTTTACGAGAAAAGTACTCTTGTTTAGTAAAGTAAACATTTATAAAATAGTTGCCTTAGGAAGAAGGGTGCCTTCTAATAAAACGGTGTATTTTAATAAAAAAAAAGGCGCACTGTTTATAAAAAGTATTTATATCATACAAAAATGAATTTTATTATAAGAAAACCTTTAGTAAAATAAGGAAACTTTTCTAAAAAAGTACTCTTTTATAAAAACTATATTCAAAGTTAAAAACAAGTTTGTAGCAAAAAAAAACACGTCCAATAAAATGGTAGCTTTTAAGAAAAACCGCACATTTTAACTAAAAATAGACATATCAGTAAAAAAAAAACATTCAATAAAAAGTACCCTTATTAAAAATCATTTGATGTATTTTAACAAAAATATAACGTTAATCAAAGAATTTTAATTATTCAGCCTAAGTTCGTTTTTAATTTAATTTTTAAATTAAATTCTTATTTTATAGAAAGGAAAATCTATAAGCTCTTAATTATTATAACAAAAATATACTTTTCAATAAAAAGATATCTTTTACTATAAAGGTACCTTATCATAAAAAATAGACCATTTAATAAAAAGTACATTTTCATAACGAAGTACATTTTAACAAAAAATATTATGTGTTGATAAAATAAGTACCTTTTTGTGTTAATTCATTGATTTTCTCATTAATTTTTAGCTTTTCATTTAACAATGTGGTGTCTTGGCCTGATTTTCTCTTTTCCAAATCGTTTCTTTGTTTATCATGATTATTCTTATCTTTGCTTATCATTTCTCCCAACTTCTGCTTAAGCTGTTCTACTTCTGTTTCTCTTTGGGCAATTTCAATATTTGCCTGCGTTTCAACTAACAGAGCGGCTTCTTTGAGTTCATCTAGTTGTTTTTGTAAAGAACGATTGGCTTTTTCTAGATCTAAAGCTCTTTGCATTGCTTCATGCATTTGTTCCTGATATTCACGCATACGTGTAAGACTGTCCACTTTTTCCCGTTGCAACAAATCAATATCTTCGTTAAGAGTATTAAAGTTTTTGTAACAGCATTCACGTGCCAAAGCCCCTGGAGGACGACCTCCAGACAGTAAATCATTAAGACGCAATATTTCACGATCTCTGGCTTCTATCTGAAATGCTCAACATCAACCTTGTTTAAAAAATGTATAATTATATGATACGCACATACCTTTTTTTGATAAAATTGTACATTATCCATTAAATCTTTATTTGTATTTTCCAATTTTTGTAAATTTTTATCGCTGGCTTTTGTTGTTAGACCACCTGCCTCTAGACGCTGATAATAGCCCACATTGCATTTAGTACATTTTAAATTAATATTGTTTTCCTGTAAGGGCTGTAGTGCAGGTAATTCATTGCCAGAACGTACTGTGCTAATAAAAGGTTTCTTGGCTAAAATTATTAGTTTACTTTAAGTTAGGAAATTTGTGGTCATGATATAAAAAACTCATTTTACCTTTCAAGTCCTTTCCATATTTCATATTTACATTCGTTACTTTAGCTTGCATTAACTTTAATTGTTGTTGCAATTGTTCGCATTGTTGCTGTAAATGTAGTTTATCTGTCTGTAAGTCTCTGATTTTGATATTAAGTTCTAAAAATATGAGTTATTTAACACCTTGACTTTTTCCACTTCAACAAAGGAAGTATGAAGGAATGAAACATTCATACATGCATACCTTGTATCTTGTCTTCATAATCTTCCTGCTGTTTAATTGTTTGTATGTGCAGTTGATTGCACTCTTGCAGCAAACGAGAATTATCACACTTGTATGGTTCGACGCCCAATTCCCAACATGATTTTTCCTTAAATACACGCAACAATGTAATAAATAACAGATATTATTACAAAATTATTTTTTAATCATGCTTAATAGGACAAGCCATGAGTTTTGTGCTGTTGTGAATGGGTCGAATGCCAAAACGATATTGTTCAGCAAAAATAGAAACGTTTGCTATGGTGGGCAACATAGATACATACATATGTACTTATGTACATGCATGTACTTCTTTAAGTTTAATATATGTATGTATTTATGCACATAAATGGTTCAAAATGTGACACACTTAAATAAATAATTGATTTTTGTAAGTTTATTAAATAAAATTTATGTATTTGATATTCTCCCTAACGTGTAACTTAATATACATATGTATGTATGTATGTATGTACATATTTATGTATGTACTTCTTATTTGTTCTTTAGAAGTTTTTATATTCTAATGAATTGTTAAACATTTTTAATAATATTATTTTTAACTCTCATTCACTCATATACTGTTAAAACTCGCCATTAGTCTTAAACAAAATGTGTAAAACTCCAAATTTCGTCAAAATTAGCTAATTTATTTGTATTTTTCAAATTGTATAAAAATAAGGATAGCATAACCGAAAAGTCCATCAATATGTGTTTGAAAACCCTCGTACATGTTACTAAAATGTTCGTAATTTCTATTTGTTTTTTTACGTTACTATACTGTTAAACCTGGATTATCCAGCTCGCACGGGACCAGGCTTAGCACGGTTTTAATCTAAAAACACGGTTGATATACATAGGTCATGTATAAAACAAAAAATATCAACGTATAATCTACATACATATATAAATTAATGAAAAAAATTGTTGCCCGGATAATAGATGTAAAGCACGGAAAAGAAAATATATCCGAATGATAAAAGTAAAATAACGGATAATAGAGGTTGTGAAACAAAGCTAGGAGCCTCCCGGTAACTGAATGTACATAGATAGTTTATAGAGGAACGAATAACCGTGGTTAAACTGTACTTATTTTTATATACAGACTAGTAATGTTACGAATACTCATATTCGTATTCGAATATTTGCCTATTACAAGATATTCGTAAAAATTCGTGTTCGTATTCGTCAAATTCAAGTAAACATTTCTTTCTGCGCATACTTTCAAAAGAAACAAATTACATAGTTTTAAAACGTGCATAAAATGTACAAAAATATATCAGTTTTTAATAATTTTTATTTAAAGAAAACCCTTTGTCTTTGACGAAATATAATAACCTTCTGTAAAAACAAACATAAATATGTACATATATATTTTGCAACTATCATTTAAATATTAAAGTCTTATAGGTATGTTCAGATCATGTTAAGTAATCAATTCTCAGTAGAGGAATATTGGACTTCAAAAATGGAGGAACTAAAATTTAATATGTGAGTATGCGCGAATACTAAAAATTGATATTCGTAACATCAGTAGTGCAATATTAAAATGATATTCTAATAGTTTTGTTGAAAATGTAAATTAAATATTTATGTATTTGACAACTTTGTTATATGTATCTATTTTACTTTAAACTTAGTAGATTTTTGTTTTCTAATCTAATACATACATACATATGTATATAAAAATATTTTTTATATTATACGAAAGAACTTTCTTGAAGAAACCATCCGCATTTTTATTTAACTTTGCTCTGCCAGTTTTATTGGTTAATTTTTCAAACGACATTTCAACAAGTTTTAGTCGCAACTGTTGCCCCACCACAAAACAGAAGGAACAAACTGACCACAAACTTCTATGGCAACATAATGAAGGACATCACAAAAAAATGTTGACCAAAACACGATATCAACAAAAACTGTAGCATTGAAAATAATTTAAGAAATATTTACCTCTAATAAATCCATGATTTTCTTTTTCGAATCTCTCAAACTTTCCGTAGTTTTTACAAAGTCTTCAAATAAGATACCAACAAGTGGAATGGCGGCTAATGGTAGCGACTGCCTGTAGCCCATAATATCCAACTTTTGGCGCAACTTATTGAAAACACTATCACTTAAACTCATTTTTAATCTTAAACAAAAACAATAAAATTAAATAACGCTAAATAATTAACTTTATACGAAGGAGCATTCAAATAAGAGTATTAATAAATAAAGTAAGCCGCTGCAAACGTCAAAACTTATAAACGCTTCTTCTTTATAACTGCAAAAGATTCAAAGAACTAATAGCTTAGTGTAGCCAACTTAATGGAAACTTTTGTTTAAATTCCTCTTGATACATATCTACATACATATCAAAGTATGTTTACATATCAGCACAGCTGCATACAAATATATATACACATGCATTCATATTTTATTCTGCAAAGCACTGTTGAACTTCGCATAAATTATTTATTTGCATAAAAATAACTAAAGTAGTAAAGTTTCTCAAAACGTTTATTCATAAAAAATTGCGTGTACAATTAAGCTGGGTACATCGATTATCTAATGAGTGACACAAAATCATCACGGTCTTCATCACAAATATCGTTGCTGACCAACAAACCGGCCAATTTGCAATGCAAGGATTTTCAAGACTACTTGAGAACGCGATCTGCTGACACATTAGAAAGGCTGTACAATTATCCCACAATATGTTTGGCTGTTTACAGAGAATTGCCTGAAATTGCAAGACAATTTATAATACGAATATTATTTGCTGAACAACCAGTACCTCAGGCAGTAGTTGCCTCCTGGGTATCCCAACACTATGCCAAGTAAGTCGAAAACTATAATAATTCTGTTTTGTTCGTTATATCTAAAAATTATTCATAGAGAGCAACAAGCTTCCGCTAGCACTCTTACAGGGCTAAATGTTTGGCGCACTACAGCCATACCCGGTGGCTTATCGGCTTGGGAATTGTGCCCAACCTTTAAAAAGAATCTTAAAATTGCTTTACTAGGTGGCGGTAAACCTTGGACAATGTCTCATACATTAGAAAAGGATTCTAAGCCACGTGATATAGCGTTCTTGGATCAATATGCAATGTCAAGGTGGCGTTGTGTTCTTCACTATATGGTTGGTACTAGTGGAGCTGGCAAAAGCCAAGAAAGTGAAGTTATTAGTCCGGATGCTGTTATGATTCTATTACATGCCAACTTGATGAAGCGTGAAGATTCTGTAATTTCCATTACCCGCCAAGGATTTCAATTCCTTCTGCTGGATACACAGTCTCAAGTTTGGCATTTTATGCTACAATATTTAGACACTTGCGAGGATAGAGGTCTTTCACTGCCAGATTGCTTAAGTATGCTATTTCAACTAAGTTTTTCGACATTAGGAAGAGATTACAGTTCCGAAGGGTTAAATGCCAAAATGTTAACTTTTCTTCAGCACTTGAGAGAATTCGGTCTGGTGTTTCAGCGCAAACGCAAAGAAGGTCGATTTTATCCAACACGTTTGGCCTTAAACATTTCAAATAAATCGTCAACCGTACCGGCGGTCATATTAGATGAGGAAAAGTCTCAAGATAGTGGATATTTAATAGTGGAAACTAATTATCGTGTCTATGCCTACACCGACTCACCGTTACAAGTAGCTGTTCTGGGTTTATTTACAGAACTGCTGTATCGTTTTCCCAACCTAGTTGTGGGTGTTTTAACCCGTGACTCGGTACGCCAAGCTTTGAGAGGTGGTATTACGGCCGAACAGATTATTAGCTACTTGGAGCAATACTGCCATCCTAATATGAAACTGACCGAATCGGCGATTAAATCTATCTCGCCTTTGCCACCAACCGTTGTGGATCAAATAAAACTATGGGAATTGGAGCGTAATCGTTTTACCTATACCGAAGGCGTTGTATATAATCAATTTTTGTCTCAGGCCGATTTTGTTACTCTTCGCGACTATGCCCAGTCTATACATGTGTTGGTCTGGCAAAACGAAAGAACACGTACAATGGTTGTAACTAAAAATGGTCATGATGATGTTAAGAAATATTGGAAAAGATATTCTAAAAGTGGTGCTTAATAAACTATATGCTGCTTGATTTGATTAAGTTAGAGAAATTTACTTTCAATTATTGTTCTCAAAAAATTTTGTTGAAGCTAATAATATATATGTATGTATGTACAACATAGAAACACATTTTCGAAAGAGACGCGCGGAAATACGGACAATGCCAAAACAAAATAAAGATACTTATAAAATAATGTAGATATATCGAATCAAACTATTTTATTATAAAAAATGTGCTATAAAAATTACAAAACAAAATTTATGTGGTCACTAGTTTCCTAAAAAAAAATATACATGCATACATCTATTTCTAATATGTATCCAAATTGCAAAACTTTACACATACTGCAAAATGTTTTTTTGGAAATAAATAATATTCACACCTTTACGACAATTTAGTATAGTAAAATTATAATAAAATAAGACTTATTCTAGATTCTAGATCATGATAGGTCTTTGTGGCATGCACAAATTGTAATAGCTTTTCTTATCCCAGAAATCCATACCTTTCCAGCCACACCAACCTTTAGCTTGTATGGTTTGCAAATCATCTTCGCCCGTATAATGAGGATCTAAAATAAGGAATTTTACTTGACCAGTTTGCACGCAATAGTCAATGCCTATAATGGTATGAGCCAGTACACCGCCACCAATCATAATCGGAGTACCCTGTGTCTGAAAATGCATGGCTAGATCGGATGCAATGGTAGAAAGTTCGCCACCTGAAGCACAATGTTGAATTTTAGAGTCTACATTGAGGAAACCCTGTAAACACATGGAAACTTCCGTAGATCCTAAAAGATAATAATGTTACCTTTTACATATATACTACATATGTGATTTCCCATCCCTCTTACCAATCCATTGAGCAGAACCTTTGAAGTTTTGTGGTTTGTCACCAATTTTCACCAAATACTGTTGTACTTCCAAGTGTGTTGGCACAGCTCTATCCGTAAATCCTTGCAGCAAGAACCAAGAGCATATGGTCTGCAAAGATCTGTAGGCGCAACCCCAACCCTTATCTTGCATTTGCTGTTGCAGATAATGATAATAATAATAGTTTCCTTGTACCAAATACAATTTACCATCGTTTACACCACTTGGTCTGAGCCCAATATGAGTATTGAGAAGAGGATTATCGGTTTTAATCTCATTACGGAATATACAAGCGTTACCACGTCTAAAGTATGGTCTTGTCACAGTTAAGCCAGAATGGCGGTGCAAACGCTTACGTTTATCTAGCATTATTAAGTTGTCATCAGCTAGACCTTCCAAATAACAGCAGGATATGAAATGCCCCAATTCCTTTATAAAAGATATTACGCGTAAATTTTAAATAAGTTTACACTTGATTGGTGCTTACCACTGGAAAGAAATTATACATTCTAGGAGCCATTAATTGCTTAGTTTCACTCTCTTCCAAATGCTCAGTAATACTTTGCTCACACAAACGTAAAGCACGACATATACTTTCTATAAGCACATCATATAATCTGCCGGCTTTGGTAGATTTGCTTAATATAGCCATAGCTTCAACATCTATGGGAATGCTAAATTTCCTTTCTGAAGGTTTCAAACACATGGTCATTGAAGGCAGAACTTTGTTCGACCCATCTGACTCAGAAAGCTCTTTTGTTTTGGAACGCAAAACATCTATATTTAAAATGTTGAAATCACAGCCCACAGCACCAAAAATGTTATTTAGCTGGATATCATTTGGAAAAGTTTTTTTGTTTTTTTTTTCGCCTGAATTTTCTTTGTCCTCTTGATGATAATGTATGGCTTCTTGAAGCGCATCTAATATATCCTTAATTTGAGAATCGTTATTTATGGTCTTTTTGGACTGAGAATATCCTGAACCTTGCGCACCACCATTGGTTATAAAAACTTTGGTGGATAATATGTTAAATGCTAAGCTTCCACCCGATATAGTTTTACGCAAAGCATGAATTTCCTTCCGTACGGCCAGAGGATTAACGTCCGAATAAATGGTCCAGCAGCATTTGAGCCGAGTAAAGCAAAAATCACGATAAATTTCATCAGACTTTAAAACTTCATAGGGAACTTGTTCCAACTTTCCATGCATTAAAAATGAAGCTTTCAAACCCACCAAGGTTCCAAGTTCACAATTTAGCAAAATAGGATTATCGGTGATGTCAACATCTTTGAAAATCTCTGATAAATGAGCCTCAGCATCAGTGCAGTGGCCAAATTTTACCAATCCACATAAATCCAACTCGGCCGGAAATTTGTGTTGTATTTGCTCATAATTTAGTTGGCCTATAGTTGACTCGACATTAAATCCCATTAGTAATAAAGTACCTTCACCATGAAAGACGCCGAACAGGCAGCCACTACATGGTTGTTTCACTTGCTCCAAACGCTGGTGTAATTGATTAAATTAAGAGAATTAAAAAATTTTAAGCTTGTTAAAACTTACCTGTAATAATATTGATGAAATTTTCAATTTAGGCAACATCTTTTTTTAAATATAATTCGGAAAAAACAAATGCGTTGGCAAAATATCCAATTGTCCCACTAAAGCACCAGAAAAGACACAAAATACAACTGATGACAACAATAATAATAATTGCTGCCTCTTCTTTATTTGCAAATCACAAAGAATTAGTGTCTAATGATGTAGTATAAATACAATTCGAGCAAGGCTGCTAGCGACAGTTCCATATATCGTTCGGACGCATATTTTTGCTGCTGCCGATTCAGCCGAAGAATGTCTATATATGGAAAATATTGGGACATTGTGTTGGATATAAACACAAAGTATCGAATGGTGTAAAAAACTTCACAAAAGAAAATTCGTATAAGATTGATGTTCCGTTGGTGAAGACAGTATTTTCAAAACACGCGAAAAAATATGTAAAAAAAAATTATGTGAGTCCGATCACAGGGGAGATGTGTAAACATGTAGTAATGAAACATTTTTTCAGCTGTTTACTAAAATGTAGAGCATGTAGTTAATTTACAGCAATGGTTTTCGAACTGTACAGCGCTAGCATAATTATATTTTATATTGGGCCAAGTAAAATATGCTGCATTTCATTAGTTGCTAAATACCAACTCATTCTGTATAAATTGTCACCATGTTATTGATATGAATTACGTGAGCAGTTCCCACCACTAATTTTAAATTACATTTGAAAAATAATAAATAATAGTCTGGCACCTCCGTTATGCATTGAATTTTTGTCTTTGCTTTTGTATTCATTTTCTTATTAAATACTTTTCGACCAACAAAATATATCGGCAAAATACAAAAATCAAATTGAATTTTTCATTGATAATATTTAAAAATTAACACAATTTTATCATTAATAATAAAATTACTTTGTTAAAAAAGCGGAATTCAATGTGAGTAAAGCGTTAATAAAAAACATATGGGACAAAGAAAAATTTATTCTGACGCAGCCATGAAAGTAAAAAATTTTTGATTCTTATGGAGAGGGTGATACAAGTGCAAAATTAATTAAAAAAGGTTTAAAAATATATACAAACAATACAAAATATAAGCATTTAACAATTCATGAAAAGCGAAATTTTTGTGCAATATTAACTAAAAAAAATTTTTCAACATTGTTTTTTATTGGTGTTTGAGAGATCCATTTGTATGTGAAAGACACGAAAAATAACAAGAGTTATTGCTAATTTTTCTATCAAGTGGCTGGCTAGTTCACCTTGACAGATGCTGCTTGCCTTCTGCTGGCCTCACATCCAAATAAATTATTTCTGATATTTTTTTGTTTCACAATAGTAAAATCAAAATTAAAATTTGAAATTTTCAGTTTTTCCTCCGGCTCATTTTTCATAGATTATAATATACGCATTTCTTTTGTTATTTTGCGCTCAGAAATTAATCGTAATTTACAAAGAAGTAGAAAGCAGTTACTACGCTTATAATTTGTATCCTAAATGTCACACTCATTGGCCTCAACTTCCTCAACAAACAATTCAACGTTGGCCACACCCAGTAGCTCAGCGGTAAGAGCTTTGGCCTTAGAGTATAAATCCCTGCAAGAGGAACCCGTTGAAGGTTTCCGTGTCAAATTAGTGAATGAAGACAATCTCTTTGAATGGGAGGTAGCAATATTTGGTCCGCCAGAAACCCTTTATCAGGGTGGTTATTTTAAGGCTCATATGAAATTCCCTCCCGATTATCCCTATTCACCACCATCTATACGATTTTTAACCAAAGTTTGGCATCCAAATGTGTATGAGAACGGAGATCTATGCATTTCCATATTACATCCGCCGGTCGATGATCCCCAGAGTGGCGAACTCCCATGTGAACGTTGGAATCCCACACAAAATGTTAGAACCATATTGCTATCGGTTATTTCTTTGCTCAATGAACCGAATACATACTCTCCGGCCAACGTTGATGCTTCCGTAATGTATCGAAGGTGGAGAGATTCTCAGGTGAGTCAAATCTCAGAATATTTATTGTAAATAATTTATGTTTTAGCAATAATTTAACTAAATAAATTTTGGAATGGAAAACAACAAGCATCAAAAAAACTTTAAGCATCAAAATTACACAACAGTTTTGGGGATTATAAATGTGTAGTCGTTAAAAAATCTTGGAATCTGTAATTTTCAACACATATTTTTTTCTAGCCGTTCAGAAATATTTTTTTCCTGAATCGAAGCATATTTTTAGTAATTTTTAGGGTTGAGATTTGTTGATGCAAAGAGACACATTTTTAAATATTATTCATTTTAAGATCGCCATGTTTGTCATAATTGTCGAAGCTGTGTTTGGTTGGAATGGCATATACATATTTAGTTGTGTGGAATTTTTTAAAGCGGCATATTTTTTGAAAGAATAATTTTGTGTAGGTATGTATTTCTTTTATATTTTTCTGTTTTCATTGACAATAAATTTTTGCTGAGCAATATATTACAATTAATTTATTTTCACTTCGTGTGCTATTAAAATATTTTACTATGCAGATATTTGTATTAATAATATGTTGTTTAGTTTGCCAGTACAAAATTTTTTTAGAAAATCATCATATTTTTTGTGTGACGTTAAATTGACACTTGTACGTTTAATCAAGTTCAGCTGCACATTGCACTTAAATGATTCACATTTATTAACTGCATTTGTTTAATTGTAAACATAAGCAACACAAAGTATCTGTTGCATTTAGGTATGCACTCGTTGGACTTTAAAACTGTTGATCACATGCCATACATAAATCGTGGGAAGCTAAATAACAATAATATATATTTCTATTCTTTTACTCTTATGTTAAGGTACCCATAAGAATTATTCTCATAATTAGTATATATGCTAATGTCATTTAGTTTAGAATTCAATTAATAAATCATCAGTCTTAAGAGCTCCAACTATACAAGCTCTAAGACAAAATGAAATAAAATAAAAACTATTTTATTACACCTTTGACCTTGAAAATGTTATATACTGCTTTTTTTTCGCTCCAAATTGGAATACTGATCCTTTGTGTGGAGCCCTTTCTATGTTGTACATATAAATAGAATTGAGAGATTGCAGAAAAAATATGTTAAATTCGCTCTTCGGGGAAATCGGATAAATCTATCATCACCTTCATATTATGCTCGTTGCCTCTTTTTGGGCTTAAAGCCACTTTACTTGTGAAGAACTTTTCAATCTTTTATGTTTGGTTTTAATTTCATTAATGGTATCATAGACTGCATATCTATTTAATCTGATTTGCTTTTGTATACCTTTTAGATCTCGAAGGTCTTATAATATATTCTTTTTACCTACACATAGTACTAATTACGCTACGAATGAACCCATGTTACGTGCTTTAAGTATTTTAAATAAAGTAAATAATGTTGTTAATTTAGATTTTTCTTTAACTCAGTATGAATTCAAATTGTGTCTAGGGAATAAGGATTTAGAATTTAGAATAAGGATTTAGATTTATTATTAGACTAATATATATATATATATTGCTAGCCTGTAAGGATACTGTAATCCATTTGGCTTATATTAAATATTATATAATAAATAAAAATAAAAAACTAATTTTAAACCCTTGGGTGTTACTCTGTATTGCGATGTGATAGCAAATGCGATGCGAGAGCAATCTTATTTACATTGTGGTGGTAACGATTTACTAATGAGGTAGTATTTATTTAGCTACCAATGAAATGCATAGAGATTAGCTAACCCATAACAATTAAATTAATATTTTATGGAACACTTAATTTATTTTGAATTTTAGTTATTTTTCATACAAATTTCATACTCAAAAACTTAATGATAAAACAAACATTTGTTTCTCTCAAAAGTTAAGCATGTTTGTATGTAAGATTGATATGATATTTAATGCTAATAATTAACTGCAGCAAAATCTCGATTCGTACATATGTAAATAATATTGGGTGTATAACAGCAAATTAGTTTGGAGAGTGCCGGGAATACTCGTACAATAAATGATAATTTGTTACTCTTAAATAAATTGTGTCGTTGCTTATGTTGTTTTTTTTTTCAGGGTAAAGATAACGAGTATCCTAATATTATACGTAAACAAGCTTTAGCTGCCAATGCTGAAGCTAAAAAAGAAGGTATTGTTGTGCCCATGACTTTGGAAGACTATTGCATTAAACCAAAACGAAAAGAGACAAATGAGCCAACACTAGACTCGAATTTCTTTGACGATGTGTTTGATTTAGAAACTGAAGATGATTTACCAACCGATGATGACGACGATGATGATGATGAGGAGGACGACGATGACGATGATAACGCAGATGATAGTGGAAAAGGTGAAACGACATAAAAAGTACCAAATAAGGGTAAAAGTTTCCAACTTAAACTCAATTATTTTATTGGAATGAAAACATAATACAATTTTAGAAACATTTTATTCGATTATTGATTGACTGGTCCTCAGAAAAACGTAAGGGATGACTTTCTTTTAGCTAAATCCGCGTTTGTTAGAAATATCAGGAATTTCTTCATATACTATATCCTTTTTTTGTAAAATGTATTTGTTTTTATTTATAATATAACTTATATCCTTAAGTTAATTTGCTCTGAAAAGCTATGAAAAGAAATCAACAAAATTTTCCATTTTACTCATTACTAAATAACATATTTCAATAAATTAATATGTACAACTATTATAAAATTGAAATTTAATTTGTTAAATTGTATAATACATACATAAATACATACACATACACAATAAAAAACAACTTAAAATATTTAGCAAACAAAGATTCAAAGCCAAATAGTCTAACAACAACAAAACACAAAATCAAGAAAAAGAAAATTAAATTGCCATATATGTTTAAAAACTAAAATAAAACATAAAGAATTCTAATGCTTTTTATTTCAGTTGCTGATCTAAAGGCCAGTTTAATTTAAAAATAAAAAAAAATGCAATTAAGTTAAAAACGCGTATTTTTACATGTTGTTTTTGTTTTATAAGCAAGCTTATATTTTTGTTTATTTCTGTTTTTTTTTGCCTCCTAAAAATCATTAATTTCTTGCATTTATCAACTTGTATAAATATATTTTTGAATAAACAATTTTCACAAATATTCAACTTTTCAAAATGAATTGTTTTAGCAAATTTAAGCAAATCTCAATATATTTTTCTTCTCTGTAGTTTGTTCAACTTTGTTGAAAAAATAATTAAAACTTTTTATGTTATTTTTTTACAAAATTAAAGCCCCCCTAAAAGGAATAAAACGATCAGTTTAATTTATGTAAGTCTGTCGTACATACTTTAAATTCGTAAATAAAACGTTTAATTAAGTGTATACATATATTTTTTTAAGTATCTGTCGACTTATAATATTAAAATCTACATAATAAACATTTAAATCATTAAAAGAAAAAGTAATGTAAACATTTAATAAAAAATATGAACTACTCCTTGTGCATATTAATTTAATTCCAGAAATTCCGACAAACTAAACCTGAATTATGGCATCCCATATATTACTTTTAAATTAAAATAAAAAAATGGTAATACTTGCAGTTGTGCTTTTCACAGTTTAAGCTTGAGTTAAAGTTAAACCTAGATTATACGACCAGTTGAATTTTGTTTTTTCTTTTATATTTTTAAACAGACAACCCCAAAGCGATTAGCTTGTCTGCGGAAAACACCCGGGGTTATTTGGGCGAAATCGAACCGACAACCACCGGACATCTGGACTAACATTGCTACCAATCAGCCATGGCGGCAACAGTATTTTAAGTTTAAAAAGTTACAATTAAATAACAAATGTACTTGATCTTATCTCATCATTATGGTGTTTAGTTGACTATTGTGAAAATTACGCAAATTTTGCAACAGCGAATCAAATAAATAGAAAAAGACGACGATCTTAAAGTACAGTGCATTATCGTTCTCAAAGGTATTGCAAAGAAGCTAAAGATAATATGTGCTTAGTGCTGGAGAAAGTCCATTATGTAAAACATTTACTTGGATGAACGACTTTACATTAAAACCAGGGCGAAAACCAGATTGCAAAGATCTTATATGACCTGCCACCGCCACATCGTCTGCGTAGACGATAAACAAAAGCAAATACTTTGCTCGTCCTAAATTTATGCTTTATGAGTCGATTATGGATGACAACCAAACGCTAGTTGGGTTGCCTGTTGCTCAAAACTATATTACGGTTTGCAACTGGCAACTGAGTGAAGCCAATTTCAGATGATATTTACTGATATTCTGAGATTTGAAGCAACTTTTTTAATTTGATTCCAAATTCAGCCAAACTTTAGCGTACAACTTATAAAGTGTTGCCGCTACTGACTCAATTTGGGAATGCCGTTACTCACTTTTCATGTGCATGTATATCAATTAATCAATGTCGGTTATTTTCTGATGGTCCCTATGAGTTTTAAAATCCGATAGGATTTTCGAAGAATTTAACAAGTTTCTCCCAAAAAATAATCAGCTTTTCTTTTCTGAGTTTGAATATTTCTGTTAATAATTTAGTTTTTTATTTGTTGAAATTTCGTTTCATTACAGAAATACATTAATTTAATATTTATTCAAATAGTAATTAATGAAATTATATGCGACATTGATAAGAATAATAAAAGCTTATAAAGTAAACATGGTACTAAAAACATTAACTGAAACATAAGTATGTTTATTATAAATGTAGGGCGATTTTTAGTTTTCAATCATAAAAATTAGAAAATAAAAAGCCAAATAAAATATCACTTCTCGAACAATTTAGAAAAATTGCAATTGTCTGTCAGCATTTCGATTGACAAATGAGTTTACATAGCATCGAAATGAAAACGATGAGCTTCTTGCAGTTTCTCCTGTTTATCCTCTCGTTTCTCCTTGATATAAAGTACCAAAATAATGAGAACTATAACTAAACAAGTGCCACCTAAAGCCACCACACTCATAAGTATAAGTTTGCTGGGCGTAACAAACAATTGAGCCTTCCAACGTTGTGGATCTTCGATGGGTTTAGGAACTACAATTATTTGTGAATTTGGTATAAGTTGAGTCCAAGTGCGTGACATGTTGCCCAAGCCTATAGTTAAGGTTTCGACAAAATTTGGTGCTCTGCCCAAGCCAAAAATTGTGTAGGGCAACTGCAGGGCAAAATAAGAAGATTGTGGCAACTGTACGGAAGACCCGCGTTGTGACTCTCCATCTTGTGTGGTAGTATTATAAGTTATACGTGGACCTGGTAAATTGGTTCCATAAGTACGTTTTTTGCGACCCAAAGCAGTTTGCGAAGTAGGATTCTTTTTGTTTATCAATCCCGTTAAAACAATTACTTTAATGAAATTAGCATCATTGTCCAAAGTATTGCGGAATGCTAAAGGCTTATATTGACCACTTTTTGTTTTTTGTATTAAAATAACATCCAAAATACCTAAAAAAAAAGTTAAATTTTAAGCCAAACTGTGTGAGCATACATATATAAATTTTTGTAATTGAAAGCTTGAAAACTTACCATCTTGATAGAAATCATAAAACGCCCCAGCGACGGTATCATTTCCTAAGGGATTTAATGTATTCCATTTTACTTCAAGTGTTCTTTTTAATGGAGAGTTACACATTTTACATTTCACATTTTCCAAAAGAAACGTCTGCATACGCTTGGGCCCCGTTAAAGTTTGCAAAGTCACTATAAAATCTGGATAACCATCCATATTGAAATCGCCACTACGTGCTGTTATGGTTTTCAAATATACATCATCTTCTATAGGAGGTACGAAACCCCAAGTAACAGCTTGGGGATCTTTGAAATTAACATGAACATCACGAAAATTCGATCCATCATGTACTAATATAGTCGAATTAACACAATCTTTATGGAAACAAACAGGCAGTATAATATTTTGTATCCCCTTTAATTCAAAGTCAGCAAATACTGCCTGACCCATATTGTAATCGGAACCTACTATAGTAGTATCTATAGTGTGATTAAAGGCAAAATTTTCCTTTGGATAATCATTGCGTCCAAACCATACTTCATAATGTTTATCGGTTTGTATAAATAAATCTGCATTAAAATCACCATTTAGGTCCAGATAAGCATTAGCATTAGGTATTTTAACATCGCCAGTATATGAAGTTGCACCTGTTGGTGGAGCCTGAGTTATACGTTTTGGGGGTTCACGTGATTTTTGGAATATCCAAAATGAACGATCATCATTCTCATTGATCCCATATAAATCTATAATCATGTCCCGATTAAAATCTAAAGCCAAAGGTTCTCCTTTAGTTTTAAATAGTGGCGGCTCAGATTCATTAGTACAATTTAGACCATCGGGACCACCCCAATGCACATAAACACCGTATATATTACTATTACTGCCCTTAGGTTTCACCGTTACCATTACATCCATCAAGGCATCACCGTCAAAATCTCCGGGAACGACACCGGTAATTTGAGAGTGTTCGTAATCACAGAATGGCCCATTTCTCAATAGCGGCTCCGTATAGTAACCTACAAAAATTGTATATAAAAATCCCATTTACAATTTTTGTATTATATATAAGTAGTTTGTCTACATTGCTAAAAAAATATGACCTATCCAATAGAAAATAAAAATATTAAAAATAATTGTTTTCGAGGATTAATTTCGGAGTTATGGATCTCTGAATTGTGATTATATGGTGTAATTTTCATAGAGCTCAATATTTGTATCATTTAAATCTTTAATAATTCGGTAAAACTTTAAATTAATTCCCTAAAACATGGGAGTTGTGCATATTTATTTAATCCCTTTATTTAATCGCCGATAGGAAATTTTTTCGAGCAATGCATCTAAACTAATTTTTTTTCTTATATTTAAAAACTTGCCATATAATATTTGCAGTACTTTCATGTTATCTCTTATCAAGAAGACATCGGTCAGCTCATCCGAATTAAAATCTCCAAAAGCAGCTACAATTCCTTCCTTGACTACACCAAACACTTGATTTGTTATATCACTAGCATGAGAATAATTTGTGGAAAAAATCATTAAAGTGGCTACTAACCACTTCATGTTTAAACAATAAAGAATCATGGTTTTTAATTCCTTTTGTTTTTTTTTTCTTTTTAAAACATTTGCTTCGTCTTAAAAGACACTGAAGAAAATCAATTTTGGGATGCAAAAACTTTATTATAAGTCTTGTATTAGCGAAATACAATTTTGTTTAATTTAATAGTATAAAAGAAATATTTTTTTTCTTAAAATTCAGATAAATTTCACAAAACAATGAGTCAATTTTTTTGTTGATATGAAGAATGACAAAGAACAGCTGGAACAGACTTGCATATTAATTTTGTGTTGAACTTTTTACAGCCGTTCCCACTCAGGGTTTAAGAAAAATAAAATATTTACTAAAAATTGCCCCATATTTCATAATTTTTCTCAAAATTAAAAATATATTTACCTAATATAAAATACATTTACAGTTAAAATAAAATATACTTCTAACCCAAATAATATGTTAAGTTGCTTATACGCCAGATTTATATCCATAGTAAAATTTTTTAATAGCACAAAATATGAAAATAAATTGTCTGTAATATATTGCTCAGCAAAAATTTCTTGTCAATGAAAAGTAGCTATCCACACAAAAATTTGAAACGCACAAATTATTCTTTCAAAAAATTTGCCACTATAAAAAATACCAACAACAAAATATATGTCATTTCAACCAAACACAAATTCGATTATTATTATAAAAATGACGATAAGTATTTAAAAATTTTTCACTTTGTAACAAATATCAACCCTAAAAATTACTAATATTAGGCTTGTATTCAAGAAAATATTATTTCCGTTAGAATAGATAGAATGCTGTCAGATAACTTGCTACGCTATTACAAAAAAATATATGCAACAACACATGTTTCGGAATTATTGATGATACATATTTTATATGTACTATTTTACACAAATATAACGAAGTATTATATGTCTTTTAATTAATAGTATACATACACAAGATATATTGCATTTTTCGCAATTAATTTTTTGATACTGCAGGCAGGAGGAACCAGGATTTAATATGTCAATGAACAATAGCTATCCACACAAAACTGTAAAAAACACATACAAAAAATTATTGTCTCAAAAAATATGCCGCTTTAAAAATTACCACGCAACTTAAAATATGCCATTCCAACGAAACACAACTTAGACTATTATGAAAAAAATGACGATCTTGAAACGAGTAATATTAAAGATTTTTGCCTCTGCGTCAACAATCATCAACCCTAAAACTTTCTGAAATTATGCTTCGACTCAAGAAAAGAATATTTCTGAACAGCAAACATATTATGGGTTGAAAATTCAAGGAAAATTATTTCACACTGGCAATCCTGATACCAACATTGATTTTAAAAATGTTGTATTACCAACACTGGTAACTTGTCAAATCACCAGAAATAAACAAACGTGCTTATTTTGCTAAACTTAAATTTCATTATATGGATCATACGTTTCTACTATAATAAAGCAGTTAGTGCGTTTTTCAATAAAACCAACAGGTAGACAAACTACTCCACGAAAATTCTTAAGAACTACTAAAAATCAGTGGGAAATTAAGAAATTGCATCCCTTAAAATTCACCAGCGATTTCTTTAAAAGTTTGGTGTACGTGACTAACGGCTCAATGCCAATGGTAGCCATACCATATGTTCGCATGTAGATGAGTTACAAAAGAAAAAAAAAAAAAAACAACATGCAACATAGTCGAAGCATACATAAATTATACGATAGACGACATCATTATTAAACAAATTGTTGGTCGCAACGGATGTTTTGTAAGGACTAACGACTATTATTTGGATCAAAGTGAAGTTTTCAAAGAATAAATATTATTCTTATCAAATGTTGTGTGAAATTATTAAAAAAAAACTTAACTTTATATTTGCCAACTCCTAAATCAGACAGAAAATTTTAAAATAAATCAATTGCTGACAGCTGCATGTTTTGCATAAATTCAAATATCTACATACATACATATACTTTCTAAAAATAAATCAGGAAATCGGTTTCAAAACAAAAGACCGTTTTTTAGTTAATCGCTTTGTCTGTGTTATATTTTTAATTGGCAAGAATATCCACACAAAAATAAATTTTAAGAAAAATGTAAGTAAATGAGTCAGTAATAAACTTTTTCAAGGTGTTCTTATTTCAATAACATTTGTGATTTATTTGCGAAAAAGTCTCGTAGTATTTTGAATTGGTAGTATCTGTTTATGTTTATACAATTTTTTAATTTCGTTGCAGTTCTATTTCAATTGAGTCTGATGTTTATTTACTTCCAACTTATTAAGTTGCACGTTCGAAACCATGAAAGTTGTATAACTCCCTGTCAAACCAAATCATTTGGTTTCTTTTACAGTGGGTAATCTCTATTGATCATCCTCCTATAAATACTATATTGAAAATTTCACGTCCTGAACTATATGTCTAAATGTATCCTTCCCTGGATTTCTAGATGTAAATAATAACCGATTTTATTTATCTTAGTAATTTTTTACTGGCACAGAAACTAAAAAAATGAATGGATAGAAGGTGGCAAATCTATTTTTTTTTTTAAATTAAGTTTTAAAATTTTACCAAAATTCGTCGATAACGATTCAACATTGATTCTGTATAGTAATTCGCTATATCGTACACATTTCTAAGTAAACTAACCGAAGGATAATTATTAATGAAACGGTGATAGAATTGCAAGTTTTGTGTTCTTCCTGACGGATGTTTTTAGTCTTTCTTCTCCTTCATCAATTCTGGCGTTGAAGTGAACGTTTTCTAATGCTTCGTTTATTAACTTTATAATGAAGAATTGGTTCTTATCCAACACCAAAATCTCTATAATCATTCATGCTTATTTGTGCGATGCTGAATATGTTCAATCTGTAACACATGTACCTACATATCTTTTTTAATTACATATTTTTAATTATATACCTATGACATAATTTAAACTCATACATATATTCTTACAATTTCAGTTGAAATAAAATGTTGGACATTGTACAGCCTGTTGATGGTATAAATAATGCCAAGACACAAACCACATCGTTGAATGATAACACAACCTCAACTGATGTAGTGGTTGTTCGAGCTAAACCCAAAAAGGTATTCAAACCTAAGGCTCGTTTGAATCGCATACCCCAAAGTTTACTAAATGATCCCCAACTTCAAAAGGCTATTGAACGTTTGCCTTCTAATTATAATTTTGAAACACACAAAACCATATGGCGGATAAAGGAATTGAAAGCAAAACGTGTTGCCCTGCAATTGCCTGAAGGTTTGCTTATGTATGCCATGGTTATCAGTGACATAATAGAACGTTTTACCGATGCCGATACGGTAATAATGGGTGATGTTACATACGGAGCTTGTTGTGTTGACGATTATACCGCAAAAGCTTTAGGTGCCGAGTTGTTAGTACATTATGGTCATAGTTGCTTAATACCTCTTGATCAAACAGAGGGTATAAAAGTTTTATATATCTTTGTTGACATAAAAATTGATCCTTTACATTTCTTGGACTCTGTCAAGCTGAACTTTAAACCTGAGGATGGTACAATGGCATTAGTTAGCACCATACAGTTTGTAAATACCTTACAAGCGGCTTCAGCAGAACTCAAGGCTGCCGGTTATGATGTTATAATACCACAAGCCAAACCTTTAAGTCCAGGAGAAATTTTAGGCTGCACTTCACCCATATTGCCAGAGACAACAAAGTATATAATTTATTTGGGTGATGGGCGTTTTCATTTGGAGTCTGCTATGATTGCAAATCCAAAATTGAAGGTAAGTACAAAACTATTTCTATTCAATTTCACAAGCACATATCTAACATGTAAAAAATACTAAATGTTTATTATTTAGGCGTACAGATACGATCCCTATGAAAAGAAGTTCACCATTGAAGAATACGATCACAAAACCATGCAATCGATGCGTTATGGTGAAATTGAAAAGGCAATGAAAGCCAAGAAGATTGGCATTATCTTGGGCACTTTAGGACGCCAGGGTAGCTCAAGGGTACATAAATTTCTGCAAAAACGCATTAAAGCTAAAGGTTTCGAATCAACAACAATTTTACTATCGGAAATTTTTCCTCAAAAGCTATCTTTATTTGAAGATATTGATGCTTTTGTACAAATAGCCTGCCCTCGTTTATCTATAGACTGGGGCTCTGCATTTGCCAAACCACTATTAAATCCCTATGAATTATCAGTAGTTTTGGGTGATGTTGAATATACACCTCACAATGAGATGCCGAAACAGGATTCCTATCCTATGGACTTTTATGCTAGTGGCAGCTTAGGACCCTGGACTCCCAATTTTAAACCGCCCGCATTGGGTGAATGTGAAAACAAACCCTCTGCAGATTGTTGTGGTCGTTGTACCCGTGCCGAATTGGAGAAGGATGATGAGGGTAAAACTATTGCAAAAGTTTTAGAAATTGATGATTTTAAGAAGGGGTAAAAATTTTGCTGCTTGTTATATTCGAAATGAAATAGTTTATTTCGTTTAATGAAAACAATGTATTAGTCCTTCATTTTCTATTACTATTTACCAACTACTTCTGTGTTTCTTAAACCTAGGTTTTTATACTTGATTACAATTACAATTTACGATTCATCAGTTACATTTTTATGACCTAATTAATATATTATCCAATATTGAGAATATAAAAGAATTTGGTTAGTAAACAAAATATATAATTTAATTATAAATAATTTGGCATTTAGCAATTTGGTAGGCTGGTTGTTCAGTTCTGACTGATACCATGCTGACCAATTCCTATAAAGAACAAATATTGTTACAAAAACTTGTGATTTTTGTTGGTTTATCTCCAATAGAAAACGATATTAATTAAAATTATTTGTACATACTGCATACATCACATACATACATGTATGTATGTACGTACATATAAAGCTACTTAAAGTAAAAATTTTTCATTGTGAAAATAGTTTGTAAAATAAGTAAGTTTAATCTTATTTTAAATTATTCTTTTTAGTTTGATTGTTTAGTTTAATTTTCAAATGCCCTGTTTTAAGACTATAAACTTTAGTTAAATTTTATGACAATTTACATGTAGTTTTTTTACAGTGTAGAAAAATAATAATAATAAAAACAATGTAAATATCAAGAACAAGATAAAAAGGATTTTCTTTATTGCAAAAGAAAAAATGCAAACTGAAAATAAAATCGATGGTAAAAGGAGTAAGTATATGTATGTATGTCAGGGATCGAAATCAAAATTTTCATTTCGGTATCAAATGAAATGATTTTGATCCCAAGAGTAACAAGAATTACTGTTTTAAAAAATTAATATATGTATGTATGTATGTATGTACATATGTAAGTATCAGAAGCGCATTAGAAATGTTAGCTTTGTAACAACAACCAATAACTCTTTGGTATCGCTAGAATATATGTATGTTATACATATGTATGTAGTTCTAATCTTGGCGCAAGTGTACATACTTAATTTATTTCGACAATCATTGATAGTGGATTGCTGAAATATGTTCTTACATACATACATATATTTAGAATAAATTATTCAAAATTTAACATGTATATAAACATTAGTACTGTTAGTTAACTCTCTGTTAATAATACATTGGCAACTTTGTTGAAATAACCTTTTAAACTTTTCTTTGATGTCAAGCAAGTCAACAATATATGGTGAGTTTCTTTCCTTTAGTTGTCAAAAACAGCTGTATCTTGTTTTTGCTGCTTATTTCTTCACTTTTTTCATTAATTTATTTTACAAATATTTATGTATAAGGTTTTTTATTTAGTTAGTTTTGTACTTTTATTTGTTAGAATAATAAACCAAATATGCTAAAAAGCAATAACTTTAACAGGTTAGTTAGCAACAAATATTGTTAAAGAATTACAAATAAAGATTTTTGTGAAATATATTTTGCTATTATAAACTTACGCTCATAAAGATAAGTAGTATAATTTATTATTAACTTTTATTATGTCTGCGATTACTTTAAATTTTTTCTTTTTTTGTTTTGTTAAAGTGTTGTTGATGATTTGTCAGCATTTAGTTCACCATTAAATGTGGAAGCTTTAAGACCTGCATCTGTACCTTTAAAGCCAACATCGTCTATTTCTAGTCCTCCCCTACAAAGTTTAAATGAATTACAAACCCCTAATAACAATAGCAAATTTGATAGAATTACTGCAGCCACTGCCTCAGAATCTGGTCCGGAAACGACCTCCTTGGCTGCTCAACAGTTAACAGCTGGAATGTTGCAATTTTATGCACCTCCTATAGCTAAGGCGAAAGGACAACTTAAAGAATTAATGTGAGATAACAACTACAATTTAGAATTTAAACATAATTTATTAATTTTTATATTTTTTTATGTAGACTAAAGCAAAACAAAATCTATATTGATTTGTCTGCGGAAAAATTCAAGCTGGACAATGCCGAAATAGCAAAATTAAATGAAATGGTAAGTAGAGTGTAAAAGTGAAAAATAATGCTTAAAAATATACTTCAGAAATACCTGTCTACGCCCTTAAATAAAGAAATTTAGCTTTTACAATAAAGATTAACTAACTAAAATTTTAGTTAAAAAAATATAAAATTTATATATAAATTTATTTTGTGCTTTAGTAATTCCTATTTATTATTTGAGAGTTTGTGTATTAGTAAATGAATTTGAAAACGTTTCAAGCATTGTGGTATAGATTACAATTCTGCTATGTGCCATATTTTGTGTTCTCCTGATTACTCCAAAGTATACATATCGTAGGATGATGGTGGAGTATCATTCTAAATTCAGGATAACGCCACAAAACAGTATAATTTTTTTAAGCATGTCAACAATATACATACATACATATATACATTTCTTATGTGTATTTTATTTATATATTTTTGTATTTAGTCTTTCAGTTGTCTTTTTTCATAAATTATGTTTTGCTACTTAAACTAAAAAGAAGCAACTTTGAAAGTTATATTCAGCTGTGCCAAATGTTATACATATATCCTTTACCAACCTATATGAATTCTTTATATATATTTTCCATATCATATTACAAAAATTAGTTTTCCATTTTCTATTAATGGCCACTTCCATGATCTTACAGAGGGGTTTGATCGAAAAACGAGCAAAAATTATTGTTTAGTAAATATACATAAAAAATATTAACAGGCCTCAGTAGCAATGCTGCAGTGTTTTGATCTCTAAATTTTATGATCTTAAGTTCAATACTGGATGGGGAACCGAGAGACCAAAGTCTCCAACTCATCTGGTGCGTACTGAAAACCAATTTCACATACAGACATGGCTCATTTAACTTTCCTATCTATAAATATCCCCAATACATACTCTTTATGTGTCTCATATGAATATTGTGGAAATTACACACGGAATGAAAAACCTATAAATACGCTAACCATTTTCGATGAAAGGTACAAAAAAAGTCAGCTGAAAGTGTATGTACAGATCTAAAATCTATCTTAATCACTAACCTCGTTCTTAAAAAAAAAACACTAAAAATAACAACTATCATTTCAATGATCTTGTTTTGTTTTAAGCATTTCATTTCCGGAAAAAGATTGAAGAAAATATTGTTAAATGTCAATTCTCATCAAATGTCGTTTTAACAATAATGGAAAATATTCTGCAATAACATACATATTACAATCAAACCATACAGTTTAAGATATTTAATGCGTCTACTCAGCACCAGAGGCGCTGCAACACTGCTCTTAAATTAACATTGTAAATTAAAGTTGTAAAATAATTAAGCCTTTGCCACATTTTCAACAACTATATTTTCTATCCTATTCCGTCCGTTCCCTAAGTTCTGGCACAATGCATCGCATAAGTAGAAGTCATACCCATAGTGCTGGTCCTACAAAAAAAAAAAAAACCATTAGCTTTGTAATTCTCATTTCTTTAATTTTTCCTTACACATATTTAACTAAATCTTATTTATACCCATTCTAGATCTATTATGCACATCGTAATTTATAAGAAATTTAGTGCAAGTAAATGTAAACCGTTTTAAATCTGCCAAAATTATTTTGAAACTATCAAAGAAAATAATACTTATTCTACTAACGATTTGAAAATTATTTCACAATTTTTGCGATTTTTTTCTATTAAAATTCCACGCAAGTGTTCAAGCCCTTATTTGTGAAGAACCTTTAGAGGAATACTTTTTTTTCGAAAATTTTCGACAACGATCGATTTTAATAAAATTTATATAATCGAGAAATCAAATGAGAATTGGCAGGATTTTCAAAAATATAACGTAACATTACATTTTGTTTTTGCACTATACACTCTTCAATCTGTAGTGAAAATGCCCAATGTATGAATAATCTTTCGAGGACCTACAAAAATTACATATTAATCACTTCATTACTTTAATTCCAAAGAAGTAATGACAACTTAGTTTTACATTATATGCAATTATTTTTAAGTAATTGGACATTTTCTCTTTCCTTTATATTTGTCTAGTTTTAAAATGTATTGCTTAAGCCTTAAGTAATAACTATAAATACTAATAAAGCAATAAAGTTGTCCAAGGAGAATGTACCATTTGAAACGATACCTTTTATATTTTGATTACTTATAAGTTTCTAAATTTTGTTAACAAAAATTTTTAATCTTGCCATTAAAAGCAGTCTTTATTGTATTATTTGTTACAATTTATGATGTTTTCTTCAATTTTTATATTACTTTGTACTCACATTTAAAAAAAAAAAAAAACTTTAACCTAACAAATCTAAAAGTTTTCTATAAAATCTTATCAAAATAATAAAAATATACATTAATGATAATAAACTGCGTGTAATAAAGTACAAATAAATGGAATTTTTATCTATGTTACCTTTCAGATGAACAACGTTAAAGTGTACAGAGAAAAGTTGTTAAAAATTAAAAAGCAAATGCAAAATATATATCAACGAACAAAAGTATTAAAGGTAAGTAAAATGATCGTTTATAATAATAATTTGAAATATTGTTCGATTTTATTATTTATTACTAAATGATTTATATCGATGGTGTAGTTAAAATCGAATTTAGACCAGAATATATTTTTTTGGTTTTTCTATTCTTTTGCAATGGGAATCGATGTTACCACAGAAATCATTAGTTCACACTAAGTATTGGAGCTCTACGACTTTATTTCAGCTAAAAATCGATGAAATATGGATTTTTGGCATTTTTTTAAGGGTTTAAATTTTGATTTTTATTTTCATTTATTATACTACCGAATACTGAATAAATATGATCCGTTGGAATCTGCAATTTTCAACACATATTTTTTTGCCGTTCTCTTGAATTGAAGAATTTTTTTGGTTGATTTTTGTTGATGCAAAGAGAAAAACTTTTAAATAATATTCATTTTAAGATCGTTACGTTTGTCATAATATTCGAAGTTATGTTTGATTGGAATGTCATACTTATATTTATTTGTGTGGTATTTTTTAAAGCGGCATATTGTTTGAAAAAATTATTTTGTTTATGTGTGTTTTTGCATTTTTTATTGACAAAAAATTTTTGCTGAGCAATATATTACAGAGAATTTATTTTTATTTTGTGTTAGTCTATTTTTTTTAATTTTAATTTATTCATTCTTATTTACGAAACCGAGCTTAAAAGCCATATTTGGTTTCACAAAAGCTACTACTATGCAGATATTTCTGTAAGCAACTTTAGAAAACTGTAAATGTATTTGTTATCAGGTAAATATTTGTCTAGTTTTCACATAAAATTTTGAAATATGAGGACAATTTTTATTAAATATATTAGATTTCTTAACCCTGGTTAATTTAACATTTTTCTATTTTCTTAAGGGTGGGTCTAGTACATGAAACCTTTTCAGTCTTTGAATTTCCTTGATATCATCTAACAGATTTATTGCTAATACATTGCAGTGATTACCAAGTCTATTAAAGTAACTTTCACTTAATTTATTAAGTCCGTCTTGTTTTGGTTTTTCATGAACCATGGTGCATTTGTTAATAATCTAAAAGTTTTAGATTGGTTCCTCTGCAATATCTCAATGTGAGAATTACTAGTTGTTCTCCACAGCTGAATTCCATATATCCATATCAAGACACAGTAAATAAACCTTAGAAATAACAATAAAAAAAATTTAATTTGTTTGCATTTTCAATTTAAAATCCCAAACGAAAATTTTAATTTTATTTACAAAAACAGGCAGTAAAATAATATAATTTACTAAAACGTAAAAGTTTTTATATGAAGTTTTTATTTGTATGAAGGTCTTGCACGGTTATTCATGAAAACCACAGATCTAAAATTTAAATTTTTTGTTTCCATCGCTACTTACCGCCAAATACATCTTTTGAAAGAAAAACCATCCAAGTTGTACTAAGTTTTATATTATTTGCATTAATTTTTTATTTATCAAATCGTTCTTTGTTTAACATTATTTAGCAAAATCTTAACTGACAAGTTTTTATGCTTGGAATTACAAAAAATTGTTTCTTTATTTTAGAAAAAAGCCATTAACATACAAACGTGCAAAGAAAAAGAACTACAACGTAAATTACAAAAACAGCAGCAGGAAGAGGCCTTAATTGCTAAACAAGCACGATAATATCAAGAAGTATAAATCAAAAATTAAATTAATTAAGACAATTTTTTTTTTTAATTTTTTATATTTTATGTACATATATTTATGTACGTATAAATTTTAATGAATTTGTTACTTATTTTATACATACATACATATCAATCAAAGCGAATAGTTTTTAATTACACTGTATAACAGATTAAAAATAAAAAAAGGACATCAAAAAATCGTCGTGTAAATTGCGTGAGATGTTGTCGGGTATTACGTTCCCGGGTTCTGGAGGAGGCAGTATGAACCTTGCCACCTCTGAAGGTGTTAGCCATACTATCGATTGAGCGATCAGGACATTTAAACTGCATCTTGAGGACCTTGGACATTTGTTTAAGGTAAGTATTTTTTTAAATTTAGCTAAGATTGATTACAATTGTCTGGGAAATTGAGTCTCTCTGTCTTGTGTCGCTTCAGGACGGATGCTGGTAACTTTGTTGCATCTATAATTAATTATTTGTAGTTTCATTGACACATTCTTAATGCAACACTATTATGGTGTTAACGAAATATAATGAATCGTATTTGATAGCACAGTTAGTTAGTTCTCAAACGCTTTTCATAGCAAAACAGTGTTTTTATTGTTTAATATTTCAGCTCAAATAAATGATTTGCATAATAAAAAAATTTGACGCAGTATTTAAAGCGAAAAATAAGTTGTTAAACATTTTAGAAATATGATGAAAATTACACGCATATTTATTTAGTAGTTGTATTGATGCGAAAAATCCTTATTAACATTCCATAAAAAAAATCAGTTGCGGCAACACTGTACCTTTTTTCCACAGCAAATTTTCTAAATTTCAAAATGCACGTAAAACACCAGGAGCCCAGAATATCAAAAAAATAGCAAGCAACTTTTTCCAATTTTTTTGCAAAATACTTGATTCACCCTGTTAAATCTTTTATTCATCCTTAAGGTATGCTTTAAATTCTGTTTTAAAGAAACTAATTTGGCTTGGCAGTTCTGACATACAGTGATGCCACAATCGGATTTAAATATTATATCTAGGAATACATATACACAGTGGACTATTCAGCCTGATTATGGGTGGCGTATTTCGACTACGCCAAGTACTAGATTAAAGAAAAATCTTGAACTTTTCTTTAATCTAGTACTTGGCGTAGTCGAAATACGCTACCCGTAATCAGGCTAATTATGTCAATTTGCGATTGGGAACAAAAAAGGATTTACAAACAACTTGTAGCTTTTATTAAATCTATTTATTTAATTTTAATTTTAATTCATTTGCAATTGTTGCTCTTGGTAAAGCATTCACTTTGAAATCTATTAGTGTTGGTTGCATACTTAAAAAATGTGTCCTGAAAATAAATATGTATGTGCCAGTGAATGTGAAGTTCATAATTTAAATTTAAAAGCTTCCTCCTGTATAGTTCAATATGACGATTTTCTGGTACATGATTTGATATGTTTTTTAATAATTATTCAGACTCTTCATTATCTAGTTGTACTTTGCATTTGTTACGAGAGCCAGACAAGCTTGTACATTAATTTTTTGTTTGATACTACTTATTTTAGATGCTTTTAAACAGTAAAATAAAGTTAAGCAGTTTAAAAACTGCATACTCTTACTGTCGATTTCACGATATCGAAAGAATTTTCTTTTTTTTTGTCATTCCTACAAATACATTTGATACAAAAACTAAATTTTAGAATTTGTTTTTGCTTAAAATGGAATTATACGAATGAAAAATTATTAAAAAAATTCTTTCGACATTGTGAATTAGGCAGTTAACATGCATTCGAAGAAAAACTTCGCTGTCCAGTGATTCCGTGTCCACTTTTTTTTTGCCTCCTCTAACAATACAATTAATTCGGTTTAAAAGAACAGTACGTCTCAAGGTGTATTCACTAAGGTGGCAGCGGGAGAAAACAATGTGGCAGCACGAGTGACTATAAAACCAAAATATTAGTCAACCTGTCACAAACACATTTTTTTTTTGTAAATTTCGAAAATTTAGGAGAGCATACATAAGCTCTTTTGGACAAATAGATTTATTTCAAATATGTGAAGCAAAATATCATCACATGGTTTAGTGCTGTCATCTGGTTAAATACGCCTTGGTACGTTTTGTGCAATTTGACAGCTTAATTCTTTTTTTTTACTTTAATTCAGTTCTGCAAGCGATAATTTAAAATATATATTTTTTAGAGTCGTCCTTAAGAGAGGTGGCTTCAAGATATTATTTTGTTTAATAAGTTATCGCAATTTATCCATTTTTGAACAAATAATAATTTGTTGAAACAACTAATCATTCCTGTAATCACTTGACATAATTACAGGACTTGAGAACTTTAGTCAATTCATGTATGCGATCTAAAATTAGCTGTATAATTAGTTAGTAATTTGTTATTTTATATTAAATATTTTAAATTTAGTATTTAGTAAATAACACAGTAAAATTACTAAGAAAACTAAGCCTAAATTAAAAGTTATGGTGTCACCCCACCGTATAATAATTTAACAAATATGTTTTACATTTTTTTATTATTATTTTATCGTATACACGAGTTTCCTGTTTTGCAACTTTATTCTTGTTGTTACCCTATTTTTGAATTCCAGACAAACTATTAAAAAAATATAATACATGTCAATGCACTTTCCACGCTTTATCAAAATTATCTAGAAATGCAATTTTGTCAACACACTTCTGCTGTTAACAAATAATTCCACGAATTAAAACAATAAAGACACAAACAAACAGGAAACTCACAAAAATAAATATTATTAATAAGCAAAATAATAAAAATTACCAATAAGCATTTTTTAATAAGAAAACAAAATTGTAACAATAAAGTTTAGTTTTTAACTCTCGTTTGATAAATAAAGAAGTAGCAAAAGCTACGAAAAAATAAGAAAATAAAAAGAATTTTATTTTTTTTTAATTAATAAAAAACCCACAAACATATTTGGCGACGAGGATGGGATTTCGCGAAAAGGTTTTAATCGTTTAAAGAATTAATTGGTTCCTTTTAGACATTTTAATGTTTAACGCGATTTCAAAAAAATAGAAAAAAAAAAAAAGGAAGAATCCTTATTCTAAACAACAACATTAATAAGTGAACTAAAAGTTAAGTAAAATAATAAAAGAGAAAAACCCTTACTCTAATCAAATAAACTAATTAAGTGAACTTTAATTTTAATGCACACATAAAAAGTGGAAAATATCATCAACAAATTACTACATAAAAAAAGAAATGAAAATAAATATAGACAAAACGAATTGCCTTATACATTGACAGAAAATAATAATAAATAAAAGAAAAAAGTAATAAAAAACATTTTTAAATAAAAACACTATTTGAACAGTGGAAATATAAAGTGATTTAAAAGCACTATTTGAACAAGTGGAAATAGAAAATCAGTAAAACCGAGAAGAAGAACACTAGAGAAAAATCCTGATCAGCACTAAGAAGGAAGAGAACAACTATAAACAAGGAAGACAACTTTAAAAGGATATAGTAAGAATAGTCATAAGTTATTCAAAATTTTTTTTTTCCTCCATAATTTATAACTATAAGATAATATTATTAATTACGTGTACAAAAATTGTCCACTGAAAATTGCAAATAAAATCTAAAAAATAAACAAATTTATACCTTCCTTTAAAATGGCAGAACCAAATCAAATTCAATTAGATCCCATTAAATACTTGAATTCAATCCCTCAGTATAACGGTAACCGTAACGATTTAATTAATTTTACTAGACTAATAGATAGAATATATCCGGTTCTTAGGACTTATGATGAACTTTCACAACTTGTCTTCTCAGACATTATAAAAGGTAGATTAGTCGGTAGGGCCAAAGAAATTATAGAAATTAATACGCAGGCACAATCTTGGACAGATATCAAGAGTATTTTAGAGAACAATTTTGGTGAGAAAAAGAATTGCGAACAATTATATGATGAGTTAAGATCTGTCACTTTTGAAAGTACTACTGTTGATTTTTATAACGAGATAAAATACAGACTACGGCGTTTGAATAACAAAGCCCTTTTGGTCCTTGGTGAAGGTGAAGCAACAAATCAGGTAGCCATTAACAATCAAAGATCTGCACTGCACATCTTCAAAAACAAAATGCCGGAACCAATGCGGACTGTATTAACTTGCAGGAATCCTGGAAGCCTGGAATTAGCAATGGATATTCTATTCGAGAGCGGATACGACCGCATGGGAAAAGATGGTCGCATAGTGAAGAATAGTAATAGCAAAGGGAAACGACAGAATAATGAAGAACAAGAAAGAAACATAGAACCTTCGGGGAGCAGAACAAATCATAATAAAAAATATAATTATAATAAATTTAACGACAATAGTAATTACCACCGAGGAAACTACAATTATCAGCAAGGCAATCAGAGCTACAATCACAACCGGTACCAACAACGCAACATGGAAAGATATAACCAAAACTATAACCAAAATCAACAACGCAATTATAATCCGCCCCAACAACCAGAACCAATGGAAATAAATAATGTACAACACTTTAAACCGACAACAGACAGTTACCAAAACGACAGTAAGTACAATCATCACTACCAACAAAATCGACACTACAGCAGATATAATAGACAAAACTATAATCAACCCAGACAGCCGGAACAAGGCAGAACAGATGTTCAAAATTTTCGGCCGATGGCCTCAACGGAAACTTACCATATATAATCGTTAAAACAAAACTAGGACGTTTAAGATTCATCATCGACACGGGAGCAACACATTCCGTAATAAATCCTGGAATTTGCCATCCCAAATGGAGGATCCCTTGCGATGTGACAAACATTAAGACATTACAACATACTATTACAATTTCAGAAAAAGTAGCAATCCCAATTTTTAAAGAATTTGGTGAATTTACAGACACCAAATTAGAATTTTTAGTCTGCCAATTCCACAAACAGTATGATGGAATAATTGGCAATAACATACTTAGACAAATGAAAGCAATAGTTAATTTGAAAGATAACACCCTAAAAATCGAAAAAACCGAAATTCCAATTCGATACACAAATAACGGTATCGAATACTATTTCGAAAAAAAAGGACTACATAAAGTCATAGTACCAGTTGAGCACAAAAACGGTTTAGTATATAATCCCAAAACCTTATTAAACGATAAGAATATCGAAATAGTGGAGGGAGTATACGAAACAGAAAATTATAAAATCAATGCTCTTGTTAAAGTGAATGGAAATTTACCACAACGGGTTATTTTAGAAACCCAGGAAACAGATGAAATAACACCCGAAAATTTTTATACAATTGAATCATATAAAAAAATAGATGTACCAATGTTGGAACAGATTCGCGTAGACCATTTAAATAAAGAAGAAAAAGAGAAACTTTTACCAATCATTAAAAAATATAATAATATATTCTACACAGAAGAGAGCGATCTTACATTCACGAACGCCATCAAACACGAAATAAGGACAACTAACAACATACCTATTGCGGCGAAAACATATAGATACCCCTACATACATAAAACTGAGGTAGAAAAGCAAATAGAGGAAATGTTACACAAAAGGATAATAAGGCCCAGTCATTCGCCTTATTCGGCCCCAGTTTGGGTAGTTCCAAAAAAATTAGACGCTAGTGGTAAGGCAAAATGGAGACTGGTTATAGATTACAGAAAAATCAACGAGATAACAATAGACGACAAATATCCAATCCCGAATATCGACGAAATCCTGGAAAAACTCGGACGTTGTCAATACTTTACCACCCTCGACCTAGCGAAAGGTTTCCATCAAATCGAGGTTCACGAAAAAGACATCGCAAAGACAGCATTTAGTGTGGAAGGCGGCCACTACGAATTTCTTCGTATGCCGTTTGGGCTGAAAACAGCTCCGGCCACTTTCCAGCGTTTAATGAATAACGTTTTGGGCGAGTTCATTAATAAAATTTGTCTAGTGTATCTAGACGATATTATAATATTCTCAACTTCATTACAGGAACACATAGAATCCATAACGAAAGTCTTCCAAAGACTAAAAGAAGTTAATTTAAAAATTCAATTAGACAAAAGCGAATTTATGAAAAAAGAAACCAAATTCCTTGGACACGTAGTATCTGAGGAAGGCATTAGACCAAATTCCGACAAGATAGCTTGTGTACAGCAATTTCCTTTACCAAAAACGCAAAAGGAAATAAAACAGTTTCTCGGATTAGCGGGATATTATCGCAAGTTCATGAAAGACTATTCCAAAATAGCCAAACCCATGACGAGATATCTTAAGAAAGACTCCGTTGTTGAATTTAAAAATTCAGAATATATCGAATCATTTGAATCTCTTAAAAGACTGTTGACAAATTCTCCCGTTCTAGCATATCCAGATTTTACCCAAAAATTCATTCTTCAAACCGACGCAAGCAAATTTGCACTTGGAGCTGTTCTATCGCAGAATGGCCATCCTATTTGCTATGCAAGTCGTAGCCTAAATGGTGCGGAACAGAACTACAGTACGATAGAAAAAGAACTTCTCGCAATTGTATGGTCAACAAAATATTTTAGACCATACCTCTTCGGAAGGAAATTTTTAATTGAAACAGATCATAGACCACTAGTTTGGCTGTTCTCCATTAAAGAACCAAACTCAAAACTTGTGAGATGGAGACTACGTCTACAAGAATACGATTATGATATAAAATATAAAAAGGGTATTATGAACGGTAATGCAGACGCATTATCTAGGATAGAAATTAATTTCAACGAAGATGAAAACTTAAATTATTTCAGAAACAAACAACCCGCTCAACTTTTATCGGAGACAAATTGTAATTCATAAAACAATGTCAGGATCACTGAAAGTAAAAAACCAACAAATTTTCAAGAATAACAGGAAGACAATTTATGCTAAAACTTTTGACGAAGAAACACTAATAACTCTATTAAAAAATCATTTCAACCCTGATAAAACCAACGCAATTTTCATAAATGATGAATCTGTTTTTTACGAACTGAAAACTGTCTTTGAAAAATACTTTGGTGAAAATAGAAACTTCAAAATCATACGCTGTAAACACCTTCTTAAGGATATAACAGATGAAAACGAGCTGACCGATATAATAGGAAAAGAGCACATAAAAAACAATCATAGAGGAATAAACGAAAATTTCGCAGAATTAAAACTTGAATTTTACCACCCACAGCTAAAAATACGCATAACACAATTTATAAATAATTGTGATATATGCAACAAAGAAAAATACGAAAGAAATCCAATAAAACAACAATATAAAATCACTGAAACCCCTAATAAACCTGGAGAAATCATACACGCAGACGTTTTTTACAGTTTAGAAAAAACATTATTTCTAACATTTTTAGACAAATTCTCAAAACACGCTCAAGCCATAAGAATAAAGGATAGATCCTGGATCGAATTTAAAAAAGCACTTACCCAGTATTTATCAACAGTTGGAAGCATAAAAAGGTTAGTTATGGACAATGAATTAGGATTTAAAGCACTGCCCCTTCAAGAATTTTTGAAAGAACAAGGAATAGAAATACACCACACTTCTAATAACAACCATACATCAAACGCAGACGTCGAAAGACTCCATAATACTATTAACGAACATATCCGAATCCTGAAACACGATCCTAATAAAGACACAGAAAGTGTCGAAGAAAAAATTTATAGAATAATAATGTACTACAATAATACCATACACTCCACAACTGCTAAGAAACCAATAGATTTTAAAAATGGAACAGTTAACCCAGAGGAATACAGCTCGATTAAAGAAAAAATGACAAAGGCGAAAGAAAGGATCATTAATAAATTAAACAAAACTCGTGAGAACGTGGACATCCAAACCGGACCAATATATTTAAAGGATGAACGAGGCGGTAAAAATCATTCAAAATTCCGAAAAGTAATGGCGACCAAATTAGATGACGACCATATAGTTACAGATCGAAATTTTAAATATTATAAATCCCACATAAAACGAAAAAAGAAATTTCAGACCATCAACGACAATCAGACATCAACATAACTTACCAATATTATTTCCTTTTTTTAGATGAAACTACAAATAAAACTACTACTGCTCATTTCAATGGCAAATATCATCCAATCCCAGCTAATGGAAATACAGGACCTAACAGAGAATGAAGGCTACATCCCAATTAAAGAAAACGACATAAGGATCGTCGACCACTACCGTAGAATATACCATTTAATCAATTTGACACACTACTACACTACTATAGAAATTATAGACAATAATATTAACTCATTACATGGTTCAATAATACCGCTACTCGATACAACAATAAATAATTTTAACATTTTGAAAACTAAATTAGATAATCTTTCACCACATTTTAGAATTAGACGAGGTTTAATAAATGGCCTTGGAAAAGGATTAAAATTTATAACAGGAAATATGGACAGTGACGATGAACAAGAAATCAGATCAATGCTCACGAATCTAACGACAACTACTAATGCTAACTCAATCGAAGTAGGATATATAGCGCGTATAAGTAAAACACTTTCTACACAGATACAAAATGTCACAACTCATATCAACAGACAACAATATATAGTAAAAACATATATAAACAAATTTCGCAATGAGATTCAGAATAAAATATCTACATTAGAAGACGAAATAGATTTCCTAAAACACATTTACCAGATTGATAATGATATAAATCTACTCAAAGACCATATTGACGACATTGCAGGAGTCATATTTACTAGCAAACTAGGTATTATACCGACGGACTTACTCGACGAACAGGAAATTGAAATTATAAATGACTTTGAAAAGTATACTAAAACAAAAGTTGCCGTATCCTTTGAAAAAGAACAAATTGTCATCATCCTTTCCATTCCCCAATTTTCAAACATATCCTTTACACAAATAATCCTTGAGCCAATTCCCAATAAAATAAACAAATCATTATTTTTAAAAGAAAACAGAATTTTAGTTGATGAGAACCAAAATGTCTATTTTCCAAATACATCTAGCTTATATAAGAATCTAAAACAAATTAATGATCCATGTATCTTAAGCATCGTTGCAAATAAAATAGCAAGTTGTACACTTAGAGAGTATAAAATACCAGAAATAAAAGAAATAAAAGAAGGAATAATTATATTTAAAAATTTCTTTAACAACTTTACACACAATTGTAATTACAAAGGAAAAACTATTAATATAAGTCATAATTTTATAATTAAATTTGAAAATTGTCAAATCAATGTTGGTAATTTAACATTTAAAAACGAAAAACTAATTGTAAAAGAAAAAATTATTCAAACTAACTTTTTAAAAGAGATAAAAGAAAATGGAACATACACTGAAATTAAATTAGAAGATCTATACATAAAACAAATTAAATATGAAAACAATTTTACTGATTTTAATAAAACCCAAAATATACACAGAATCATTAATATAGCTGCAAATAGCACTACAATTTCAATATTGATCATTTTAGTAATTACTATACCCATACTTTGTAAAAGAAGAGCAACTGTGCTCCAAATTTCGTCGGAGCCTCAAACTAACGGAGGGGGAGTTATGGTGTCACCCCACCGTATAATAATTTAACAAATATGTTTTACATTTTTTTATTATTATTTTATCGTATACACGAGTTTCCTGTTTTGCAACTTTATTCTTGTTGTTACCCTATTTTTGAATTCCAGACAAACTATTAAAAAAATATAATACATGTCAATGCACTTTCCACGCTTTATCAAAATTATCTAGAAATGCAATTTTGTCAACACACTTCTGCTGTTAACAAATAATTCCACGAATTAAAACAATAAAGACACAAACAAACAGGAAACTCACAAAAATAAATATTATTAATAAGCAAAATAATAAAAATTACCAATAAGCATTTTTTAATAAGAAAACAAAATTGTAACAATAAAGTTTAGTTTTTAACTCTCGTTTGATAAATAAAGAAGTAGCAAAAGCTACGAAAAAATAAGAAAATAAAAAGAATTTTATTTTTTTTTAATTAATAAAAAACCCACAAACATATTTATTAAACCCTGTTAGTTTTTTTTTTACTATTATAAAAATATCTCTTAAAAAATAAACATAAATTAAACAAAAGGAAATATTTTAATACAATGACCCGTTTTTACATGCAATTTTATTTCGCTAAAATATAAATAAAATATACAAATATCAGCCGAATCACGAATATACCCTAGGAATTTCTCTCCCAAGGAAAATATTTTTCTCGAGAAAAAATGTCTCCAATTATAAATTATTATGTAAATAAAAGGGAAAACTGAGAAATGTCATGCGGAATTTATATTCATAATAGGAGGAAATGGAAAAGGGAAAAAACTCTCTCGGAATTATTATTCGTAATTGGGCTGTATGTTTACTTATTTAAAATTAGTAAAAAATAAATATTGATTTAAACATGCTTAAAAAAAAGAACACACTAATTTACTTTGTAAAATTTTAAAAGACAAAATTTACAAATTTGGTTTTAAATAAATTAAAATACATGCGTTGTTCTTTTGTGTTGTTGTTGTTTTTTTTTTTTCTAAGTAAAAATTAAAGTACAATACAATCAATGTTTGTTTTCAATAAATTAAGGTAAAATTTTAAATACTTATGGGAATTATAAAATTTGTTTAATACAACTACAATACAGACACACAAAAATGATTAATTAAAAAATACACCCACATAAAAAATTTGAAGGAAAAATAAATACATTCATCAGATAAATTAATATAAATATAATGCAGTCCATCTACGTTAAAATATATTCATATTCATTAAGCATATGCATGGCATCTGTGGGCGCTAAATATTTAACTGTTCCTAAAAGAAAACGTTCAACAAAAAAAAGAAAAAAAAAACACAAGTATAAATTAAAATTTGTTAGTTACATTGAAAGCAAAATTATATCAAAGAAAGTATGTACGTAAAAACTACATAGAAGAAAAGAATTCAATTAATAAATAAATACTGTAGAAATTACGACAAAAAGAGCTTTAGAAAAACATGGAACAAATACATAAGTACATATATTAAAAATAGATGTTAATGGCCTAATTCAGAAACTTTTAGAAAAGAAATACACAAAACCAACCATCTTTTTTCAAATAATTTAATATAATTTCATCTTTTTTGAATTAAGAGGTTCTTACAATATTCATAAAAATTTTATTTAGATTTGAAATATTTATTATGAAAATTTTATATAGATTTTATTTTAAAATATCTTTTATAAACAAATTATGATTTTTAAGAAATCATAAAAAAGAAATTATATTTAGTTAAAAATAATAAAATTTTAAAAGCATATAGCGAACGTTGCCACATTTTACAGATTTCGTTACGACAACGACACTCGTAATAAGGCCCAATAACAAAGCATGTACAACAAAATTTAAAATGTATTTTTTTTAGTTGAAAATTCACACTAAAATAATGAATGTATGTATGTCTTGTATATCCATGGTATAATAAAAACAAATAAAACTGTCCTGCCAGCTGTTAACGTGTATTTTTGTTTCACAAATGTCAAATTGAATGTAGCAGAGCAACAAGCTGATTATAAATTTGTGTCGGCGTCTAAGAAAACAAATTTATTATTAGTTTTTGTATAAAACATAAAAATATCTGCTTCAAAGAAAATTTGTATGTCACATTAAAAAACTTAAACAAAATATTAATTTTTAACTGCCGAATTACCTTTAAAGTAGTAACAAATCGATGTGTTTGGCAGGGACTCGGCGTTTATGGCCGGCTTCGAATGGACCGGTTTGTTTCTCTGTTTTTGACACACAGGAAATATTTTACACTTAAAAAATAAAAAAAAGCCTGTTGATTTTGTGACGTTGTAATTGTTGTAGGAACAGTTTTACTAATTTATTACACCATGTATGTAAATAGCGAGTCTGCACCAAGAGTTTTAAGCTTGATTTTTGCGGAGTTTATCGATGAAACTGGTAAAAAGGCGTTAAGCGGATTTGCAAACTCCAAACGATATCAATTTTATCTCCGTATATGAATTTAATTATGTATTTCGAATTACTTATTATGAATTACTAATCTATGTTGATTTTTATAGGCCAAGGTTCGCAGCTTAATGATCAGAGAGAATTAAACATTGTTAATATATTTTGTCTTATTACGAGTCTCGTTGTCGTAGTCGAAATTTAACGACTCCAATGTAAAACATATAGCGAACGTTGCCACATTTTATAGATTTCGTCATAATTAGGCAGATTGCTTGAAATATTAACAATCTCTAATTCTCTCTGATATTAATTTCTTTTAGCCTCGCTTAAAAGTCTTCGTTTAAAACTAAGTAATTATTTAATTTATTAAATTCGGATTTTAGAAAAAATTGCTGTTACAAGTCTTTTCCATACAAAGTGCAGGAGTATAAAATTTAATAATACAAGTAATACAGAACTTGTGTTGTGTGTTTTGTTGTAATAAAAATGTTTTTTTTTTTTTTAATTAGAAGTTATTTTTATATGTTCACTTAAGTAATGGAAAAAGTAATTTTAGTTTGAAATCGTTTTTCAGTTCAAATATACATATCTCAAAATAAATTATACACAGTGTATTTTTAAAATACATATATATTAAGTAAAAAAATGCATGTTGAGTTCCCTTAATCTAATAACTTTTGACAACTTTAACGTTCGCGTATTTTTTTAGGTTAACAGATTTTTTTTGAGAGTAAATTTTTTCAGTTTAAAAATCGTTCAATATAAATCATACTTTAATATTACAAATATGAATGTCCGTTTGTTTGTTGCGCTTTCACGCAAAAACTACTAAACCGATCATCATGAAACTTTTTGTACACATATCCTTGGAGGTATTAGAAGTAACATAGGATACTTTCTATTAAAAAAAAAATTAATTTCTTACGAAAGATACAAAAATAGTTTGTCAATGTAATGAAGCTCCAACCCTGAGTGCTATAATATCGTCGCACTGTATTACCGACAGTCACGTCAATAACCAATCCAATTTACTATAGTATGGCTTCAATGCGAGCGAAGCCGCGGGTAAAAGCTAGTATAAATATAGAAGAATACGATGGTGATATTAACTCAAAATCAGCTTATCTCGACTTAAGCACTTTTTTCTTTTTGCCACAGAAATATGATGTAAATTATGAACTATTGGGCCTGTTCGTAAAGGCAAAACTGCGCTGCATATTATGCGCAGTACGTTCATATATGCAAACAGTGGCATCTCTGCAAAAGCTATGCGTTCAAAAATTCATCGCTGAAGTATATTATGCGCAAATAAACACAAAACACTAATCATAAAAATGGCTGATGCTTGAAATATTTTTGTTTTATAATTTTGAATAAAATTATTAAAATTTGAATAAGCAAATCGGTTTTGTTCACTTGCGTTTTGCAATTAAGTGTTGCATACGTAGAGTAAATATAAGCTATTGGTTTTTAGTGTTGCTTATTTGCACAGATGTAGCGTGTGCATTTCTCTGTATTTTTTTAGTGTAGGTAAAAATATACTACACTATTTTGCAAATGCAATGATGTAAGACCATTTGCACAAGATTGTGAATAGGGCTATTGTAAAGAACAAACACAATTTTTGCAAAATTTATATTTGCTCAGGGTATGCAACACTTAATTGTAAAATGACAGCTTGCAGTAGAGGCACGTTACACGTCGTCTTTTTCAACTGATGTCAACGTAAAATACGGTGGGAGGAGACGGATTGGCACAATGAGTACCCTGTTGACGGATATTTAATCAATTCTTTTTGTCTACCTAATTAAAATTTTTCAAAAAAATTTTATTTGAATTAATTTATTTTATTTGACACACAAAACAATTTGCAGTCCTTATCAAAAAGACAATTCAAATGCAAATATTCTCGGTGTCGCTAAAAAAAAGAGCTTAGTTCATGCCAAATATTAAAGCTCTTTGCCCCTTTTCTTAGAGCTTGCGTACAACAAGCAGTTTCGAATTTTCGAAATTACTTTTCAAAATCTTAAACTTTATTTTAGATTCGCAAAATTAAGTTAGAAATTTCAAAAGTAAAAAACTAAAAAAAAAAACTTTCGAAAACTTATTTGAATTTGCGAATTTTGGAAATTTATTTCAAAATGTTTTTTCTAAACAATAGTTTGTAGTAAATGTTGTTTAAAGAAAGCTATAGAAATATCGTCAAAATATTAAAAAAAATAGTTTTTCGTAATTTAAAAAAAAAATCTCTACTAAAAATGGCAAACAGTTTTTAAAGTTTTTTATGTTTACTGTACTCTTAATCGATGTATCTTTTGAAAATCTTAGCTCGCAAAAAATACTAAAGCTTTTTGTCTTTATTTAGTGCTGGCGCACGTGGAATGAAGTTTAAATTAAATTTATTTTGTATTTTCGAAATTAACTTAGAAATTCCTATATTTAGATAACTTTTCAAAATTAAGTTCGAATTTTGGAAATTATGTTCGAATTTCCGAAATTAACTTTAAAATTTTAAAGGTGTAATTTATAAACGATGCATAAAGATATTGTGGCGTTATTGTACTAATTTTGTATGGGAAAACAGGTTCTTATGTGCACTTTTAACTTAATGAAAGGTTTATGAGTTACACCTTAAATACATATCTTTGTATTTACTATGTACTTAGTTGATTCTCTTTTAGAAAATCCAGTTAGGATATTAATTATTTTTAGTGTTTCTTTATAATAGTTAAAATTATTATTCTTACATTTAAAAACAATTTTAGTAAAAACTTAATAATAGTGTCTAAAAACCCTTTGATCTTCAATGCGCTTAATGGCTCACTATTCACTATTTTTTACACGATCTTACGATTCATTTGCATTTTTCTACAACTAATTTACAAAACTATGCAACAACAAGAAACTTTTGTCTAATTTATGATTATGGAAATCTTTGACATTTATTTTCTTTGCGTATACACTATCAAGCATTTTGAGCACATTTGTATGACTTTTGTGACAGATTTAACGATTGAGTCTGATAGAAGTGAATCATGGCCTTAATCAATCACTTGAACGATTCATTAATTTCTTTTTATACTTGTGACATAAACTGTTATAATATTTGATATATGTATGTATATGTCAACATTTTCTCATTTTAAATTTATATTTTATGTCGAAGTTCTCACGTTTTTTTTTTTTGATAACAGCACTGATATTTAAAATTTTGGGCAAAGATTCTGATAGTTAATTTTACCAATTTTTTTTTTACTTTAAAGTACATTTATTTGTTAATTAAGTTTTTTTATTTTTTTTTTAAACAAACGCAAGCCGCAAAGCGATTAGCTTGTCTGCAGAAAACACCCAGGATCTATGGCCGGAATCGAACCGACAACCTCCATGCTACGATCCGATCAGCTCAGCTACGGCGGCACCGGTTTATTTTAAAGTAGAAAAACAGATAACGATATCCAAAAACAGTGTTGTAATCATTTGGAGATATATCGGAGCTTTTATGCTATGTTCACACGACAAGAAGAAACACTTGCTTCGCTTTCTGAAGCATGTTTATGAATGGGCCTGTTCGGAAATGCATCACTGCTCCGTGTTGTTGATGTGTTGTACGTTGTGAAAATCAACGGCTGGTAACACTTCATATGCTGTTTTGTATCAGCTGATCAAACTAATCACACATGCGCATCAGATGCGGCGCAGTGATGCATTTCCGAGCAGGCCCAATCATGCTGTTTACACAACTCATCTGCTTGCTTCGATTTGACAATTCTTTTTTTTAAATAATTTTTTAATTACAAAATTTCGTGAAAAAAATATATAAAATGAACAAAAATAATTATTATGCTTTTTTAAAAATTCTCAAACATATTGTACATATTTTTGCTTCTATTGCTTTTTTAAGTTTTAATTTAATTTTTCACTTTTAATTGAAGTTTTTTTTTTTTTTTTTGTCAATAATACTGTAGTTTGACAGCTAGTTCAGATAAACTTTCGATAAAAATTAGAGAAGACATCAATTTTTCATGCTTCGCAAGTAGATTCAATGTGAATCTACATGTTTCGCTCTCAAAATTTTGTATGGCGAAGCAAGCAACCAACGAAATGTTTTCAATATTTAATACAATCAACTAATTGAAAGATTTCTATTTAGCAGACCCTTAGAAAAAAATTGTAATATCATAATGTACGATACGCTGAGTTTCTCACGTTATTTGTGATAATAATCTTATGCAGATAATAATGTTGACCATTTAATTATACTAGACATTTCTAACAAATCGTTCAGACCACATACTTCAAAATTGATAAAATTGTTAAAAAAAAAAATTTAGAAAATTTAACTATCTTAACACATATTAAATACTATTTTCTATACTAAAATGATGGCTGTTTCTATCGACTACTTTTTTTTAACTTTTCAATCTGTCTTTGTCATTTTTAAAAAATAAATTTAAGATAATTGACAATTTTTGTTGTTTTTTGTTTAAAAAAATTAAATGGTTTTCATTCGATTATGGCTGATTTATTAAAATTTATATCGTTCGGAATAGAATCTAGAGAATATTTATTAAAAAAAATTTAATTTTTCTTTATATAATTAAACGCTTTTCCATAATCTTAAATCTACGCATGATTTTATCTTTTAGTTGTAATAAATTACTATTTTTTTCAATTGCAAATACGGGTTGGTAGAATACTGCTAAAAATATGATCTTGGCTACTTAAAAATGTCTATATGAGAGTGACAAAAGCAACAAATCATAATAATCTAAACTAAATAATAAGTATGAAGTCTAAAATTACAAACAAAAAAGGCAAGAATTAAACATAACAAAAAGTTGCTTTATAAGCAGAAAATGTTAACTACAAAATGCCGTTTTGTTAAAAAAAAATTATAAGAAGATATGTCTTGAAAACTTATAGGAAACCCAAACCTTTAACTTAAAATAGAAATAAGTAAATATACTTAATAATATAAAAAATCATTACGAATTTAAATCATCGTTGTTAATTTTAGCTTGATCAGAATTATTAACATTTAAGCGATCTACTGTATTGCCGGTGGTAGTATCGTTTGTAAATTCATTATTCTCATTTAAATTATTTACAGCTAAAGAATTATTTGCATTTTCTGGAATTATTTGCTTACCATTAATATCACCATCAGTACCAGAATAATGACGTTGCAAAAACATTTGCACACAAACATGTACAATGAAGGCAATAAAGGCACAAACGCCAAATATTTCAAATGTATGGCCAGGACCCACCGAAGCAAATAACAGACCGCCTACAAAACTGCCAGTAGAAACACCAACACCTTCAAAAATTGCACCCACAAGACCCTGAGAAAAAACAAAAATAATTAAGGGGAATTTCCAACAAATAAAGAAAGAATGAAAGCAGAACCCACCTGCATGGTACTTTCTGTACCTGGAGGTGCCACAATGCTGGCATAGGATGCCATTGTGGCATAAAATAAACCAAACGTTACACCATTTAATAATTCTATGGGTAAAACATACCAGGGATCTTGTAACATTGAATACAATATAAAACGTATACCAAAACCAAAAAGCACCAGGCTCATGGCATTAATATGACCAATTTTCTTTAGAATCCAACCAGAGAAAAAGAAAAATGGTAATTCGCCGCAAAAACATTGTATACACATGACAGCACCTTGTAGCGTTTTCATGGAGGTTTCTTCACAGCCGGCCAATTCTTCTAAATGCCAGAAAAGAAAATTCCATATGAGTGCTGTGCCAAGACCGATAAAAACACACCATACAAAGAAAACAACACAACGCACGGAGAGGAACATTTGACCAACATCTTTTAGAATGTTTGGAGAGAGATGAGTTTGTGTGTGCTAAGAGAAAATTTAAAAATAAAATACATAGAACTTGCTTTGTAATCTAATGGCTTATTGATAACCAAAAATTGATACCAATTTGCCAAAAAAAAAAAAAAAAACTCCTTTCTGCGATGTCAAAAATAATTTACCGTAAAATTTCCTTTGACATCATAGCTCCCAGATTTTTTGAGGTAATATCGTCATTATTTGGAGAAAAATCGTCATAAAAACGTCAAATGAAAAAAACCGCTATTTTTACCAACAAAACATATTTTATCAGAGGCCAAACATAACAAAACTGTTAAATCAACAAATCTTATCAATAAAACAGCATTCTTTTAAATATAGAGATCAGATACTTCAATTAGAATTAGGATTTTTCTAATAAATTTAGTAAAAACCGGAAACAAAGACTAGAATTCCAATCTAGATTGCATCTCTGATATTTTTTTTTTCAAAAATCCAATAGTTATATGTTTTTATCAGGACCATAATTTTAATTGTCTGAACTCAGTTTCTAGCTCTTGGCTTTCACTATCTTCAATAAAATAGGGAAATTCTTTTATAATTTCAGAAAACCAACTGTTTTCTTCATTAATAATATTAAATGGATTAATTTGGCCAAGAGCTTTATGATTATTTTCAAAATCAAATCTTGATAATATCTGATGACAAAGCTCTATATATAAATTAACACAATTATTACTAATATCATATTTTTCTTTTGCATTTATTTATGCTTCTTCCAATACGTCTCTGGCAAATATTCCTAAATGTCTTCAAAATTTAAAAAAATATATTTTGCTTTTATAATCAATTAAATAAAAGTTTTCAGTTTTAAGCAAACTAGTTTTTGAAAAGTTTCTCATAACAATTTTCAGCATTTCAAGGTTGCTTTAATAATACAAATAAATGTTGCAAACTTGATTTACTTAAAATCGTCAAAATTGGGGTATAAATCGTCCCATCGTCACTATGCCATTTTTAGGACCAAAAATCGTCAAAATGACGATAAATCGTCAAATCTGGCAACTATGGTATACATATGTGTGCGAGTTACTTTGTCAAATACTTTCTTGGCTCATTGTTGGGTAATTTTTTTGACAAAGTAAGTAGAGGTCTTTCAAAGCAAATTCTAATGAGTCTACCTTTGCCTTGTGTTTTCTGGAACACCTGGTATGAATTCGCTTTGTTTAAATTTCCAAGTCTTAGTTTACACTATAAAAGTTTTCTTTCTTTGTTTATGGGTGAAGGGAAAGAAAAAAGGGATCGGGTACAGTCTTTCATTGTCTTTCTCTTTTGTTTTGTAGTTCATAATTGTCAACTCTTCAAGTTGTGTTGGCAATTCATGTAAAATTAAACATGTGGAACGGTTGAATTTCATGTTCGCCTTTGAATTTCTCAGATGTCAGAACATATTTTCTAGTACATTTTTTTGACATCCCAGGGAGGCATTTTTTGAGGAAATTTAAAATTCGGTTTTTCCTACAATTCTAATTTAAAAATACCTTAATCAGTCATTAAAGTTATGTATTGTAACCAATTGTTCTGAACTTTATGAAGCACTCGAGAATTGTGGGAAATATTAACAATCGAAAGTACATTTTTAGTAAAAACTTACCTTCAACTTCATGGAAGCCACTACATCGAAAGCTATTATCACCAAAGTCATCCAAAATACAATTGTATAATCCTTGTCAACACCATCGGACATTCTATCCACTAAAGTACCAGCAATTATCGAAAAAATACCCCAACCGACAGAGCCGAACAAACGTTGCTTGCCATACAAATGGGCACGTTCACCCAAAATACCAAAACAAATTGCATCACCGATGCTCACCACTGCTGCCATACCAATCCATGATAATATTAACATGGCGAAAAACCACCAGAACTGATAAAGACCGATAGCAGCTGCATTATTTATTACCGGACTTAATCCTAATTTACTATCTAAATATTGATCGTTACAGTCCATGGTACAGGAAGCATTAAAATAATCCTTATTTTTGGGACAATACATACTAACATTTTGCCCAATTATTTCACCCTTTGCATGCGGTATCATAAAAAACATACACGATCCCTCTGCATTCATATGACCCATATTCACTGTTGTGTTTACGTCCATTGTAGTTTTATTGTTCGGCATACAATTCGTAGAATTTAACCAATCGTTACAAATTATATCCCACATAAAAGGTTTAGTTTGACAATGCAGTTTACAAGTTAAGTTTTGATTGGTATAGTGATCTTTTAAATGATTATCCATACATTTATCGAATTCGGAACAATAGCGTAGATCGGCAACACCGGCATGACAATGAAATTCAACGGCGATGGGTTCTTTTGGTATGGCAGGAGTAAACATGATGAGAAAAAAGGCAACTGCAGTCAGAATTTCGAACAATATAAACAACATTCGATGACGTTGATATCTGAAAGGAAATGTGAATATTATTTAAGGAGAAAATAAATGTATGTATGTATGTAGGAACGCCATAGGCTAAATTATGGAAATTTATTTTTATTTAAAAATTATAAACAAAAATTTATTCGAACAAATGCTCAAGAATTTATGTTTTTAAAAATTATTATTTGTAATGGGTTAGCTAATCTATTCGTATCGAATAAAGAAAAATTATTTGTTATGATGTTTTTAAAGTTTTTTTTTTAAACTATTTTGCTTGTGCTTTAGTAGTTCGCAGATATTATTTGCGAGTTCATGTATGAGTTGATGAGTTTTGGAACTTTTCAAACATGAATGGTAAAGATCTTCTGATGAGTTGCTATTTAGCTACAAACGAAATGCATATACTCGTAGATTAGCTAACCCATAACAAATAATATTTTTTAAAAAATTATAAACAAAGTTAGATAAACTTGGGCGGGAATTTTAGGAGCCCGTTCACCTTCTACCAGACTAGTATACATAAGTTTCCAAACATCCTTTTATACATTAGGTCTGTTCCACGTGCATAACGAAATAGTCCGAACTTACACAAAGTTAGAATTTTTTCTACAGCTGCTACCAATGATGGAGTTGTTTTTTTTTATTATGTTATGCGTTTAAAATCACTAATACATTAATAAGAGTGAGTTTTTAGATGGCCGATCAGAGATTAACACAACTTTAATCTGGATTAACTGTTTTTAGGATGACAATTAACTACATTTGCTTGAAAGTTACAATATGGTAACACAACAACATGTATAAAAAGCCAGTTATCAAAATATAATAAACAAAAAAATATAAGAAAAAAATATAATAGATGTATAGTGTTGCCAATTTTTAGTATGGCCATTTTGCACGTAGTTTGCAAAAATTTTATTTATTAAATAAGTTTTAAATTTATAAGTTAGCACCATTGAGATGTTTGGACTTAAAATTATGTTTTTTCACGTTCCAGATGTTTTGAACATTTTTTATAGTTTGAAGGAGTAAATTTTGAGTTTCCTCTCATTACACTGTGGTCGTCCCCATTGGCCAAAAATAAAAAAAATTAAGTCAAAATTCTGGGTAAAACTGTGGCAACACTATCTCACAATAGATTTTGCTATTTCAAATTACTTTTGTTTTTGCTTTATTCCACCTGTCCTCTTTAAGAATAGCTGCAAAAGGCAGGCCATGAAAATAATTTTGTTTCGCAGCGTGAGTAACTGTCAAGTGAAGGTCCAAAATAACACGTAAAAACATCTTTAAAAAAGATTGCTTAAACAATGTAAGAATTAAATATTGTAAAGAAAGGTATTAACTATTATTTAAAAGAATTAAAAACTTCTCAGCATGTTGTGTCTATTTTATTAAATCAATTTATTATATGTATGTGCCTATTTCAGTACTAACTCGTGTGTAGACTTAAATTTCAGTTAGAGTTTTAGTTGCAAAGTCGATCGAAGTTGACAACCAAATTTGTTGTAAAATATTTATCAATATTTACAGATTATATGATGTAAATTTCAGCTGCGAAAATTTGCGATTAAGATAATTGATATGCTGACATTGGTATGCATGCTATGAAATTTAAATTTTCAGGATCTAAGATAGGTCCTTGAATCCTTTGTCCGACATTGACCAAATTTTAGATTTAGTCATAGACTGATGGAATCAATGGATATGCCAACTTTAGTGTGCCTACTGTGAAATTTAAATTTTCAGGATCTAAGAGAGGTCCTTGAATCCTTTTACAGATTTTAACCAAATTTTAGAAATTGGTGTCATTTAAAGAGACTGTGAGATGTGCCAAATATTATTCACCTATGATAACTCTTTCTATTTTTGGCCGTTTTTGTATGAAACGGCAACCACTGTGCATTAGTCCGAACTTGTTCGGAGTTACCTGGAACAGACCTATTATATGCGTGCCTGTTAATCTGATGTTTCACAGATTGGGTAGATAATTGACAACAGGTAATGTCTGAAAAAAGCCAACTACCGTATTCCCCAGAAAGCAGAGCACCAACGTTTGATCAGTCTCCAAGATGCATAAACGTGGCCCCCATGGGAGAAATAGTCATAATACAGCTTGCACATATGTTTATTCCGATTATTGAAAATTGTGTGCTTTACGAAAGAACAACGCGTTATAATTTAAAAATTTAAAAGTGCATTCTTAATAATACACCCTTTAGTTGTGAACAGGGTTGTCAAACGTGGCGATTTTAAAACCTGCCTGGGCGTCCTAATTTTCGATTTGGCAACATATCGATTTATAAAATAGATGGCGATTTTATTGGTTATTTTTACTGGGTCATGAATTTTTCTTAAAAATCATTCAAATCAACGCCTGTGTTGAAGGAGTATTTTCAATAATGAACGGCACTAAAACTCGGCTTCGAAATACACATTTTTTTGCGATTTTTAGCGATTCGGAACAAATTTATTTGTTTGGATTTACAAAAAATTTTTATAAATTAAAAAAAATATTTTTTTATTATCAAACACTAACAAAAAAACGGCTTTGGCGATTTTTGACATTGAATTTGGCGAAAAAGTTTAAAATGAGTCTGACAATCCTGGCTATGAAATCCATATTTTGAATTAGTGCTGACTTATACACGTCAAGTTTCCTTGATCAAGTTTTAATTCAGCTGGGAGAAAAACAAAGAAAGCAATAAAAATTTCTGTCTTTCTCTCAGCTGAATTAAAACTTGATCAAGGAAACTTGATGTGTGTAAATCAGCACTTAAAACTCAACTTCAAATCAGCTAATTTTATTTAAAAGTCATGCACATTTTCATTTTATGTTGCAGAGCAGTGTTATATAATCAGTATTTTAGTTTTTATAAAATTAAAAACTATATTTAATATGTTTCACAATATCAACAGTTCACATTTCTTTCATTTGTAGATTTCTATGAATTACAAGTTTAATTTAATAAAAAAGTATTTTTTTATTTTATTCTATAAATGTATTCAAATGTTTACAAACGAATTGATAACTTACTTAATTACAAATATTTGAATATTTTACTAGTAAATATACATACGTATGTATGTACATACATACATACGTATGTACATACACATCAAAATATATTATGGCATATAATTGTCCTCTACCACTTACCGATCTGCTAAAAAACCAAATATTGGTTTAGCTATCATGCCTATTATTGGCAATACTGTATACATGGTACCCACAACCACACTGGAATAGCCCAATTGCTTAGCTAATGTGGGCATAAATGGTACAACAGGTGCAGTACCTAAAAATAAACAATAAGAAAAAAAAAACATGTAAAATATGATAAGCAACAAGATAATTATTCACAGAAAGATAAACATATAAAAATTTATAGTTTGTAAGTGACATTTCATAATAATTATAACAGCCGTAAATCCGAAACAGTGTGACCACCTTTAAAAGTATGTTGAAAATAATGGTAAGAAATATATCACATTTGTATTTCATAGTTCATCTCTAACCCTAATAGTAAGATTCCAATAAGATCAAAACATGGTGTTTTCAAAATATGTCGAAACGTTTCCATTATGTTGTATATGTTTTCAAGTTCGAATTTTCGAAGTCAGTTCGATGTTTGTGCTGTATTGCCTACATTAGTTTTTCAAATTATTTGAAAATAAAAAGCCCTCCATATTCTATTTATGTGGCAAAGAAAATTAAAAACAAACAATGGTTAAAGTTTAATAATTTTATGTATTTTTTTACTGTTTTACATGTGCACCATTTTTTATTTGTAGATAAATGTCCCTTTTTCGGGTTTGTAAATCACCAATAACTCTAAGTCTACACCTAACATGAAATGCTGTCATAACTTGAAGTTTAAACTTTCAGTTAGTTGCCGCGTCAAGTAGCTACAATGGGATTTTTTTTTGTAGCTTATTTTATTTTTTATGTTAATTTTTTCTTGACTTATTTGTTATGGCTTTATTTTTTTCATTTCTTTCTAGAGTAGAATTTTCCAAATTATTTAAAAATGGCGGAAAGCAATTACAAAAGTGCTGTCTGTCAAACTAAAGCGTTAATTTATGTTATAAATGAGCTTTTCAAAAAGTTTGACAACTAAACAATACACCCTCATTTAAATTATACGACTTCACTCAAAAATTACCTGAAAAAGAACACCGAAAGTGTTACAAATATTGAAAAAATAAAAATACATACTTATAATAAATTATAAAAAAATTTTTTTTTAAGTTTCAACAGTGACCTAGAGCCTAAAAAAACTGCACCATCATTTAAAACACATAATAGGGCCGAATAAAAAAATATCAATAAAATGGCGCCGGAAAATATGTAACAATTTTGACAGTATAGGTAATGTATAAATTCGTGAGAATTCGCCACTGCATCTACCTTATAATTAATTCGCCTTGGTCGTGCATATACCTGGTAATGAATTTGCCTTGTTTTCATTCTTGTGTTACTTAAAAGTAGCGGCGGCTCGAATAAGGAATTGCAGCTGCTCGATTAAGATTTCTATTGTTATTTTATGACAAACCATAAACATACTCTTATTATTATATGACTTTTTTGTTTGAAGCACAACAAAAATTTTTTTAAACTATTGTAAAATAATAAGACATTATGACAATATGACTGATATGACAACAGTGTGAACACCCCAACACGTTGCGACATGTTGTACAATTTAATCAAGTTGTACAACCAACTCTTACGTTAGAGGTCTGGTTGACCAACGGTTGGTCATCGGTTCATTCAACTGACGATCAACTTATCCATAAAATTGGTACGCGTGATGGGGATTTTTTCTTTTGTTATTCATTTTCATCTGACGTTTTGTAAGCAACATCGTGTAAAGTAAACAGTATGTGTGAAATAGAAGATGAAACACCAATGCGCAATTTTGTTGAAGAATAAAAATACATGCCGGAATTGTGGAACATTAAAAGCGAGTTTCCGAGTTTTTTTGCTGCGGCTTAGCAAAACTATAAGAGCAGCTTAATAGTTTCATTGATTATCTTCATTTTTAATCCGGTTTCATTTCCTGAGGTCAAAGGATTTGAACACAGTGGTTGTAGAAAAAATAAAAAAAAATTGGTATGATTTCCTTACAATACACATAGAAAAAAAGCTCGCATGCAATATTTTTAATAAACGTATTTAACTCGACGTATTTATCTTCACACAAAATTTTACTACGAATCTTGTATAAAAAAAATTTGGGCCTAATTGTGTAAATCACATCACCAACTTACTTTACTGTCTTATATGGAAAGCAAAAATAAAAACTCAAATATTTTAATAATGTTGTTTTTGTTGTTCACCGAAATTCAGACGTTGAAATTGTTTGAATTTTTGTTTTTGATGGGGATATAAAAGTCAGTTAGTTGAAGTGATTTACACACTTAGGGGATAGCAACTGCAAAAACTTTAAAATAATTTTTAAATATGTAAATGTATTTAAAAGTTATTGACGTTTCATTATGACAACAAATATTTTACCAGAACTGACTCATGATATAATAAATAAGGTAGTATTGTCCCTAAAACAAATACAACGTCACAAAATCAACAGGTATTTTGTTAGTGGAAAATGTTTTCTGTGTGTCAAAAACAGGGAAACAAGCCGTTCGATTCGAAGCCGGCCATCACCGCAACTTTTGTAAATTTGTGCCGCTGCAAAACACATCGGTTTTACGGCTTTTAAAAATGCATAGTTTCTTATTGTGATATACATTTTTTCTTTACAGGAGATATTTTGATTTTTTATATAAAAATTTCCAAATTTCCGGCGGGTAGAAATAACTTTTTTTTTTGCTGAATAGTATAAGGAATACTACTCTGGGTTCCAACACTTTGCCAGACCTAGACAGTCTGCTAAATGTAGGACTAATAAACCTATCCTCCTTCCTGACACGATTGAGATGATTTGACTCGGCGGTGGGGCACCTTCAGGAAATTGAATAACCAATTGACTTTCGCCTTGTCTGGTATAGGATATCACAAAGGGACGGCAGTGCGAACCCTAACCTAAAGTATAAATTATTTATTTTTACATACATACATATTATACATATAATATATATGTATGTATATGGAAGAGGTAAATATTTTCTTTCAAACATAAAAACGAATCATTCTTTTTTTGAATCACATTTTTTTCGCACTCGGCAATATAGTAAAATTAATAATAATCGATTGTTTTGTATGCACGCACTTCCATAAGTGATAAAAACGAACAAAGAAACGCTGATCAGATTCGTAGCTGCCTTTAAATCGGTATACTGATACGATCTGCTAGTCCGAGTGGATAATCTAGTATTACCGCACTCTTAATAATTTAAATTTACGTTAATTTAAGTATTGTACTTAAGCGAAAATAATATGCATTCAATACCAATTTAGTAATATGCACTAAATTTCAGTAAAAATATAATTTAACTGTTTGGGTACTCGAACGTAGCTATTAAACAAAAAAAAAAGGTTATTCGACAAGCATAAAGATTTTTTTTTATCGTCATCATGTTTTTGTAATTACATTCATATTGTAGAACGGGAAGTGATAATAAATGAAAACAAAACAAAAATTACTTTTATTGTAAAAATGTTACAAATTCAAACTACGAAGATGAATATGGTTTTTTTTTTAATTAATTAAGTTAGATAGAGAAGAAGTGAAATTTTCATGTCATAAACATTAAAAACAAAAATATGGGATACCGTTGACCTTGTGGAAATCAATTTGCCTAAAAGTTTCACTGTATAAAACCTTTTTCTGCAACATTCAATTTCAAAAGAACTTTTGCAGTTATTGATGGCATATTTATATGTTACGAGGTCTGATCAAAAAATAACCGTTATTTTCAAATTTCGTGAGTTACGTATGTTCGATTTTCGCATTTTTTTTTTCTGTTATGTTGGTACACATGTCTGTTATATATGTTAGCAATATCAGCCATTTTGGATTGTCAGTATGTTTTTGACAGATAAAAAGGTTAGTCGTGTTTTGGTCTGCTCTTCGATTTTGTTTGAGAATTTTTTTATAAAATTTTGAAAATTAAAATTTATGTAAATTTTGATGATCTCTACGGGAATTTGGCCATTTGTAGGCACATTTTTGTTTGCCACTCATTTGGACCAGTGGGAAATTAATGCCAAGGGTCCACTACTTATTCACTATGTAAGTCCGGTTTCTCAATTGTGTTTGAGAATTTTTTTATAAAATTTATGTAAATTTTTGATGACCTCTACGGGAATTCGGCCATTTGTGGGCACATTTTCGTTTGTCACTCATTTGGACCAATGAGAAATTAAAGCCAAGAATCTATACTTATTGACTACATAAGTCCGACTTCTCAATTGTGTTTGAGAATTTTTCTATAAAATTTACGTAAATTTTGATAAGCTCTACGGAATTTGGCCACTTGTGGGCACATTTTTGTTCTTCACTCATTTGGACAACTGCGAAATTAAAGCCAAGAATCTATACTTATTGACTACATAAGTCCGACTTCTCAATTGTGTTTGAGAATTTTTCTATAAAATTTTGAATATTAAAATTTATGTAAATTTGTGATGATCTCTACGGGAATTCGGCCATTTGTGGGCACATTTTCGTTTGTCACTCATTTGAACCAATCAGAAATTAAAGCCAAGAATCTATACTTATCGACTACATAAGTCCGATTTCTCAATTGTATTTGAGAATTTTTCTATAAAATTTTGAATATTAAAATTTATGTAAATTTTTGATGATCTCTACGGGAATTCGTCCATTTGTGGGCACATTTTCGTTTGTCACTCATTTGGACCAATGAGAAATTAAGGCCAAGAATCTATACTTATTGACTACAGAAGTCCGACTGCTCAATTGTATATGAGAATTTTTCTATAAAATTTTGAAAATTAAAATTTACGTAAATTTTTGATGACCTCTACGGGAATTCGGCCATTTGTGGGGACATTTTTGTTTGCCACTCATTTGGAGCAGTGGGAAATTAAGGCCAAGAATCTATACTTATTGACTACAGAAGTCCGACTGCTCAATTGTATTTGAGAATTTTTCTATAAAATTTTGAAAATGAAAATTTATGTAAATTTTGATGATCTCTACGGAAGTTGGCCATTTTTGGGCACATTTTCGTTTGCCACTCATTTGGACCAGTGGGAAATTAAAGCCAAGGGTCCATACTTATCGACTACATAAGTCCGATTTATCAATTGTATTTGAGAATTTTTCTATAAAATTTTGAAAATGAAAATTTATGTAAATTTTGATGATCTCTACGGAAGTTGGCTATTTTTGGGCACATTTTTGTTTGCCACTCATTTGGACCAGTGGGAAATTAAAGCCAAGGGTCCATACTTATCGACTACATAAGTCCGATTTCTCAATTGTATTTGAGAATTTTTCTATAAAATTTTGAAAATGAAAATTTATGTAAATTTTGATGATCTCTACGGAAGTTGGTCATTTTTGGGCACATTTTCGTTTGCCACTCATTTGGACCAGTGGGAAATTAAAGCCAAGGGTCCATACTTATCGACTACATAAGTCCGATTTATCAATTGTATTTGAGAATTTTTCTATAAAATTTTGAAAATTAAAATTTACGTAAATTTTGATGAGCTCTACGGAAATTGGCCATTTGTGGGCACATTTTTGTTCATTTTTTCTAAAGATATATATTTTTACAAAATTTCCATTTATTTGAGCATGTATTTATGTTTTAAATTTTATTTATTCGTTGCGGGTTAGCAATATCTAAATATATATTTCGTTGGTAGCCATACCAACTCATCAGTAGATGTTTTACTCTTTATGTTTAAAAAATTTAAAAGCTCATCTATTTATTTATTGTATAGGTGTAGAAAAGTAAACTCATTCATAATGGAAAATTATTTGTTGTGTGTGTTTAAGATATTTTTGAAAGCTATTTTTATGCTTTGTAATTCACAAAAATATTTTTGTGAGTGTTTTTATAAATCTAATAACGGATTTTATTTAACTTATTGTTTCTTTAGCGGCACATAAGCTAAACAAATAAATAAAATGGGTGTTTAGAAGGTCGCAAATCAGTTGCTCCTCGTCTACAATTTCAGCATTGTCGATCGATCGACATCGTGGGGCGGGCCGTTAAGCTACGTTCATATCTATTAAATATTTGTGCAAAAACGTAACCACTAGTTTTGCTTAGGGATAATGTCATTTAAGTTGGTTTTTATATTGCAAAAAAAAAATTAATTATTCTACAAAAAAGTATTTTTATATATGTAGTTTATAAAAAATGCGAACACAAATTTAAAAAAATGTTGGAATTAAAAAAAATATCATTAGTTTCTATTTGGTTACGTTTTTTTCGACAAATCTTAATATATAAAACCGAATGTGTATTTGTTTATTTGTGTGTTTGTTCCTTATAGGAGGCCAAACCATTGGACCGATCTTCCTGAAATTTTAACAGTATTTAACTGGAACTTTCGGATGAATTATAGGCTACTTTTTTTCAACCACACCCACTTTTACGCCCACTTTTTTAAATTATGTTACTCCTACCACGTAGTTTTTAACAGATTTTATAATGTAAAGTGAGCATAACTTAGCCATTTGAGGATCAGTTTTCAAAATTCTTTCAGCATATGGAAAAGGTGCATTAAATTTTTTTGTTTTTGAAAATTGTGCGTAGGGGCAGGGTGTCGCAAATGACCCGCCACAATAATTGTTTATCATATAACTTCGCCATTTTTGAGCCAATTTTCAAAATTCTTTTTGGATATGGAAAAGGTTCAGAATATTTTTTTGTTTTTAGAAATTGTTTGTTGGGTCGAACGGGGGGCGGTAAGGCGTTGCAAATGGCCCGCCACAATAATTGATTATCAAATAACTTCGCCATATTTTGGGCATTTTTTGACCTACGTCGATGATATTTGGTACATATGGTATTGGCATAATTTGGAATACGTACCAGGAGAAAAGTGGGTGGGACCACGCCAATTTTTTAGGAAAACCAAACCCTTGGACCGATTTTCCTGAAATTTTCACAGCATGTTACTGTGACTCTGGAAGGAATAAGAGGCTATATGAAGTTTTGATTGGACAAAGAGGCGTGGCACCGCCCATATAACCCAAATATTTAAGTCGCCATATTTTGGGCATTTTTTGACCTACGTCGACGATATTTGGTACATATGGTATTGGCATAATTTGGAATACGTACCAGGAGAAAAGTGGGTGGGCATTTTTTGACCTACGTCGATGATATTTGGTACATATGGTATTGGCCTAATTTGGAACACGTACCAGGGGAAAAGTGGGTGGGACTACGCCCCTTTTTAGGAAAATTAAAAATCGTAATATAGTCTTAACTACTGGACCGATCGTCATTAAATTTTCACAATAAGATATATAAATACTTTTAATTTTATTTTATAACGAGGGGGTAGCGAAGCACACCGGGATAGGCTAGTATTTAATAAATGTGAACGTAGTTTTACCTAAAACAAAAAAAACTTTTTTAAATCTCTTTTAATTTTATTTTCACGTAAATTTTATCATTCACAAATTTTTTTAAATGAAAATGCGTTTGCAAAAGAGGTCTAAGCTTAATTCAACCAGGTGAATTTCATATAAATTATTTATTTACTTACAAAAAACAGTCTAAAATAATCAGAATTTAATAGGATTCATCCAGCTGAATTTGATTTTATCAATATTTTTACAGAATGTTAAAACTTTCCTTTCACGAATTTTTGAAAAATATGTAAATTTTCTAGTTTTATAACACTGACTGTTTTTTTTTTAAAGTATTTTATAGTTTTCATATGTACATAGTTGCAACCAATTTACACAATTCAGGTAGCTGAATTTGATCATCTCATGTATTTTTCAATAAATATTCATTAATTCAAGTAAAATTTGTTTGGAAATTATATACCTATAGAATGGATTTAATAGTAAGCGAATTAATGTTCCAATAAAATATTTTTATTTTTTAGCAAAAGTTTATACAGATTAATAAAATTATTTAGCTGAATTTCAAATTCAGCCCTTATCTTAGATTTTCAAGTATGCAATTTTACTACAGTTGAACCTCGATTATCCGGTTTTCAGGGGACCGAACTAAGCACGGATAATAGAAAAACACGGTTATTAGAGGTTATATGAAAAAAACTTATATTTTCTGCACGGATACGAGCCAAAGCATGGTTAATAGAGGTACAAAAACGAAGAACAAATAATACAGGTTATAAAATAGTGCGATCAGCATGCCGGTTAATAGCGGCCCGGTTAATCGAGGTTCAACTGTACTTTAAGATAAGATTTTCTTTATCTCTAAAGAACAGTCATAATTTCTTTCTTATTTTTTTTTTTGTAATTTGGCGATGCATAAGAGAATTTTAAAGATTTAAAATATGGAATTGTTAGGAATAAGTATTAAAAATTTCATACTTATGCATGTATGTATTAACATCAACATTTCTTATCAAGCTTTAGGTTTTCTATTCTAGGTCGATTTACAAATCAATTATTGCAATAAAAAACAATAACGGAAAATGAACAAAAGCTAAAAACAAATTTTGTTGCACTTAACTAATAATAAAGATAAAAACAAAAAGAAATAAAATCCGTTGCCATGTTCATCCAATGACATCATAGTATAAATATTTAATAAAAAACTATTAATTTTAATTTATTTCAATAAATATTTAATTAAATCTGAAGTGACAATTTCTGCGTGCCGGACAAAAAGATGGACAAAATTCACATTTTGCATTTTTTGTTTTCTTCTCGTTTAAAGTTGTATAGTATATTTAGGCTCTATGAAAAATGGCGCTAAACGTTTTGTAAATGAGAACAACAACGCGAACGTTAGTGTAATTCTTTTTTAATTTTTAATTTTAGAACAAATTGGAAAATAAAAAATGGTTCAAAAAATGGGAAAATAGCATCCAATATAGGTATTTTGTTGTTTCTAATAAAATAAAAAAATGACCACCATCAGAACTATAAAAAATGGTCCTAAACCTTAACTCAATATTGGCAAAGCTTATTAAAGATTTTCCGGAATGGTGCACAGTGGACCTATACCTATAATATATGTATGTATACCTATATATATATGTATGTATATACATACCTATAACTTTTGACTGGATTGGAGTTTTGATACGCGCTTTTTTTGTTTACTTGGTGGGACTATGGGCTTTAAGTTTAAGATATAAAACTTTAAAATTTACTGGTTAGAAAAATAGTTATGATGGGTTTAAAATGCATTTTAAGTTCTAGCTTATTTTTGGAACAAAAGTGAAGTATTAATTTGTATTGCTAATTTTTCGACCTTTTTATTGAAGTTATTTATATTTGATTGATGAGCTTGAGGTCAATTTTTTTATAAAAAACGTTATAAAATTTTATTTATCGATATTTCGCTACTCCTTTGTGTAGCTTCTTCAGGATTAAAGTTAAAAAACAACAAAACTGGATAACGACAATATTTTTAAACAAATTAATGTATCCAATAATTATTCGATTTAAAGAAAATTGATTTTTGCTTTTCCGGCTTTGAAATAAATTAAAATATTGTTTTTATATTTCAAATGGTTTCTGAATTAAATGATTTAATTAATTAAATTAAATTTCTATTTACAAATTTTAACATTTCAAATCATTTCCCAATTGTGTTACCGCGCTTTCTTAAATAGATTTGCTTATGCATACATTCATGTTCGTAAGTATGAATGTATATTTTTTTTGTATACATACATATGTATGTAAGAAAAACATGTGTACTTTCAGGCACGCAAAGTAAGTTTACAGTAGAACATATAATATTTTTCGCACATAAGCTGAATTCGATTAAACTACATATACTACAAAGGTCAGATTCTATATGACTAATAATCTACACCATGATTACTTTCATTCGCTCCTATTACAGGTAAATACATATGTACATACGTATGTATGTACAAACTAAATATGTAATACAAACTTTATAGAAAATTAACACTATTCACTTACCAGCATTAAATAAAAAATAATGCGCCTTCATAGGCAGTAGATCTTTGTCGACTTTTGGTCTCATTTTTAATTTTTATAATTATTTTAAAGGAAGTTTAGTATTTGTTACCGTTATTTGGATTACAATGTTAATATTGACATATACAAAATAATTACAATTCTTTCAAAAGCAACGTACAATATGTATGCAAAAGGTATAACAGAAATAGCAGCGCTGCAACTGAGGTACAAAACAATTACAGTCGCATATAAAGATGAAACACTAAACACAGCAACAAAAATAATTTTATAAAACACTTTTTTCTAAATAATTATGGGGTAAATTTGATCCATCAAGTTGTACAACGGCGACGGCAATAGCAATTGTGGCTTAACATGTCACAACACAACAACAAAAAAAAAAAGAAATGCACTTAAAACACGTGAACTTAACAAAGAAGAATTTTTTATTTTATTCATTCATACATATATTTTTTTACTTTCATGGAACTACTTTTGTTGATTCTAGGAATTAAAAACTAGAAATTATTTAATATCAGCATATATATTTTTTTTGGATAAACGTGGTTGTTGTTGTTTTTTATAATTAAAAAGCCTCTTAGGAACTCTTTGTTTTATTCTAATTTTAGTCCTTAACATATATAATTACTTTAACTTTCCACTAAAACACATCCCAAACGTTATTATCGTGTAAAATAATTAATAAAACTAAATGTGAACTTTTTGTTCACTTCTTTTTAATAAAAAAAAAACAAAATAATTTTGACAATTTGATGAGAAATTCACCAAAAATGTTGAGAGAAAAACTGATTAACCACAGAGTAATCAGAGATGCCAGATAATAAGTGAATTTAAAAAATGTTTATAAACATGCTCGAAGCGTAAATTAAATGGCACTATTTTAACATCCTCACCGCAAAAAAATACTTTTCGCCAGAGGTTATGTATTAAGCCTAGTACTCTGTTCGAATTTGTATTAACCAGGGTTGATAAATCGAAAAACTAATTTCGTACCAACGAGATAATACTAATACTGCTGATATGTATTTTTTGTTTTTAACTAACTTAAAATTTATTTGTACATGTAAAGTATACGAATAAATAACAAAAAAATTTATAAAATAAATACATACATAAAAATAAACGAGATGAAAATCGCACATTTTTTTGTTAATAAACCAATTGTTATTTTAAAATTATATGTTTTTAATAAATCCTATATTTGAATTTGACTTGAAGCAGTTTGCACATGGATTCTATTTTGTTCATTCGTTTTGATTAATTTTTGATATGAAAATATTATTTTCATAATCGCTGATGAGTGTTTTTTTTTTCATTTTTAATACATCTGCATGCGCCTAAGCTCGAACCTCGTTATTTAAAGTCTCATAATATGCACTTTTGATTGGGAACATTTGTAGTAAATATGTAATATTTTTTTCCAGATACAACAATTTCGGGAGAAAATTTTGTTAGCCAGTTTATCATCCTATCTTTTGTATGAAAAACAACAGTAAAAATAAGCTGCCATGTTAAATTAAATGATCAAAAGATTAGTAAATGTCAAAAATTTAACATAAACTACCCTTGACTAGTAAATGGATTTTAAAGTTACCTTTAATTGTAAATGTTTAAATTTAACTGTAATATGTCCTGTTTTAATACATACAATATACACATCTATAACTCAAATGCGTATATGTATGAAAAGGAAATACTCTCAGGGCTGGAGATTTCTAAAAAAAATTTAAGCATTTTCCATGTTTTGATATAAAAAATTCAGATATATAAAACTTATTTTTAAGAAAACTTATTTTTGTTTGTTTTATTTTCATCTATAATTAACTAGTGAAATAGAAAAAAAAACATTTAAAAGTGTTTCAATCATATATATGACTATAGTGTTGCTGATATACATGTATATAATTTTCTTTTTCTTGTTGTGACATTTGGGCAATGAGATCATCATTAATTTGATCTATAGGATGGGGACGGCCAGATACTGAAACAGAAGGAACATCATCCGCAGCCTCTTCTTCAGATTCGGAATTGATAAAATTATTATAGTCGGATTTGGCTAATTTTAAAATAATAAAATAAATTAAACACATTCATAAAAATAGACATATAGATTGAAGGATGACTATTTTAACTTACGTATTTTGATATTATCTATATCATTGTCATCGTCACTAGAATCACTTGAATTTGCATTAGATCTAAGGCCTTTCATGTGATTTTCTTTTTGCCCTGGCTGCTTTTCATGTTGCAACAAAACAGCCATAATATCTTCGTGTTCTTTTTTCCGATTGCTATTTGATGTAGAGGTAGATGAGCCATAAATTCCTGTTTGTTGAGAGTTTTGCGCAGCTTCGTTTAATATATCGTCTGAATTATCGCCATTGTCTTCTGTGATTACTGTACTCTCTGTCATCCATATGGGACGTGCTTTGCGTTCAGCCAACGTTTCAGGCATATCATCGCCTCCTATATTAATGTCTACTCGGGTTTCTTCAACAGCGAAACCTTGATTTCGGGTTGCTTCTCCAGACCACATTTGACCATCCCCCCTTTGATTGGAGGGCTTGTTGAGACTATTTAAAAAAATATTTATAGAACAAACATTTTCGTTAAGTTGAAAAATTTAATACATTACCCTCTTATTGTATCAATATCTACTGGTTCAGGTTCCAAAATTTCTGGCGCCAATTTAATGCCTTCTACTTCTCTTAACAGATCATATAATGGTTGTAATTGTTCGTTAAAACGAGCCAACATTAAACGAGAATCTTTTTTAGGCATAGCCGAACTATCCTCTTCCACTGTACTACCGCAATAAGTACAACGAAACTCTTGTGTGGTAAAATCAAACAGTTGATCCGCCTCTAAATCCGTGAATGTTTTATTGCAGTTCGTACACTTAAAACTAGCTCTGCTAGTGGCATCACGCTCTTCCGTTTCCATGCGCTTTCGCATTAAATCCAATTTATACTTGACCACATTTACAAAAGTCTTATAATTGATGAAATAATAATTTACTTTTTGTGCTTTTCCATCAGGTCCTGTTTCCATTTTTAAGCGCATTTGAATGAATTTATCATTGCGCAGGGTGGTTATTCGAGCACGCATTTGTTTCTTTTCAAAACGTAAGAGTTCAGCTATATCATCCTCTTTCATACAAGGATTTCGAACAAGCATATCAATAATTAAAGCATCTTCGATGGTATAAAAGCCACGCACTACTAAGCGGGCTAATTGTTTTAAACTACTAGGCACTTCGGTGACATATTTGATTTCAACACTCGATGTAGAAGCGGGTACAGAAGACATGATAAATTAAGTTTGTAAATGGGTAGCAAGTGAAAAAGAAACTGCAAGAAAATTTGTGTAGATATAAGGTACGTATTTATATCAATATTATAAAACAAGACCTTTAAGGCTCACATAAATTTTTTCTAAGCTATTATTGAAATTCATATTTTATCACTAGTTTTTTTTATATATAAAATTTATATCTAACGGCCTATTTCACTATGTCGAAAGAAAATTTCCATATGTTTTCATTCGTATAATTACATTTGAAGCAAAAACAAATTCTAAAATTTTGTTTTTGTATCAAATGTATTTGTACGAATGAAAATAAAATTCAAAATTCTTTCGACATCGTGAAATCGGCAGTAAATATCCGTACCAGTATTGTAACCATATGACCGGTCATAATCTTGTAGGGTACATCTCTTAGTAATACAAACCTACCTAAAGTTATCATAATTTTGCACTTCCAGTCTGGCAGCTTGTTATCAGTCTCTTAATATATATAATTCATGTTGACAGCAACATTGTATATAAATATACTTTGCTCATACTCAACACACTGGCAAAAGCCAAACATGTATATTATCATTTGACATTTGCAGTCAGTCGGATTTTATTTTCTTACATTCTTACCTCGCCTAGTGTTGTGTTGTTACTATAGCTGTGCTATCTTGTTGGTTGTGTGTGGATTCTCTGAAAACGAATTTCCGTAGCAATTTATTTTCGATCACTTTTTCACATCTATCAACAAGAAAAATAAGAAATCTTCATATAACTCGACATTATAATAGGCTAAAGTTGGTTTGTGTGGAGTTTTTATAAGGATTTATTGACTTTATTAAATAGAATAATGAGTTTTTTGCAGACGTGAAAAAAAAGCACACCGACCGCAAATATATGCGAAAGGCGAGACAGGGTGGTTATACATAGAATATGGCCTAGAGGGAAAAAAGTTGAATTAATCAAACAGCTGTTCGATGAAAGCCCTAAAAGAATTATTTCTGAAACAGTGTGTGCTGCAGAAATTAGAGATGGCAATTTAATTCCAGTGTTGTATAGAAAAATTCACCACATTGAATCCGTTACATTTAATTTAACTTTAAAAGCTAGCATTTGACATTAAAGGTAGATGTATGTATATATACTAAAGGTGAGCACAAGTCGCGTAAAAGTGTACAGTATTGCATTTTTTTCAACTGCGAATATTGATTGTAGTTGTTATTATAATTGAGTGTAAAGCAAATATAGAGAACAATGAAACAACAACACACAAAACTGTTGTACAACATTTGAATAGACAGTTGTTGGACGTGTACAATAAAACTACTGTACACTTCAAAGTACACATTATTTCACAAGCATTTTATAGAAAGAGAAAAACAATTTAATTTTTTGTAACGAAATTTTATTTCCATTGTTTTATCTACCAAAAAAGAGAAATAAATAAATAAAATAAATAATAAAATAAAAATTCCATATGATATATATTTTAGAATGGGAAGAAAAACATTACAAGTATGTATATTAATTTCAAAAAATAACAATTTATAATTATAATTAAACTCCTTACATCTATATCCATGATATTATTTTAATTCTATGTTTAGTAAATTGTTAAATTAATTATAAATGATAAAGCTTAGAACAGCATCACACACGAAATAAAATACAAAAGGCACGCTCAAAGTACGTGTCGTTCTTTGGTTTTCTTCACACATGCACATATTGTCACACTATAATATTTCTGTTGACAATATTGTCAATGGCATTGCAATAGTGAAATTTGCTTTCCACACTACAATAAATAATGCCGTTGCTTGGCAGATACATAAATGTTGTTGTATACTTTTGATTAAAGGGAATAACAATTTTAGTGTTCTCTTAAAATCAAGAGCAATAAAACAAAGAGAACAATTCAATACTGTACATCTTGTGTCTTAAGCAAGCATATGTTTTGTGCTCACGTTTAATATATACATATATTTCTTAGTAGCTAAAATCGGTACAAATATATATGTAGATTATTTTTAAAATATATTCGTGTCTGTCATGAGTTCCGAACGTTTTCAATTAGAATGAAAATTTCTGAATCACAAAATAGAATATTTGTTGTCCGGCATTCTTCCGAATATTTTTGCTCGATTGGTGGCTAATGTGGGAATTTTTTTTTTTATCTTTTTTCCATGTGTTATTATCAAACATGTATTGGTTTTTATTTCCGAATTAGGTAGATAAGATATCAAACTTAAGTTCAAAAAAGATTTTCTTCAAATTAAATTAGTTTTATTATGTATTAAATGAGATTCTATTTGCTTTCACACAGCTTAGTGCAGTCGAAAGTAAAACGAAAAAATTGTTCGGAAGTGAATGTCAGGACACCAAAATATTCGGAAAAGATTCACTTACACACGGATGTGAAACTCATGACAGACACGTATGCAATTATGTTCATTTTCTAAAAGTTTTGCTATCAGAGGTGTTCTGTATTCTACGCGGTAATGAAATGTGCGGAATTGTCATAGTCTTGTTGCTATAAACGAAATATGTATTTGTACACACATATAAAAAATAAGAAGGTATTTTTAGAAACGATAATTCACAGTTGTTTTACGGGGCTGCCTGTTACGCACAAGCATTCAAGTAGAATAATAAGATTCGGTTTTGACAAATCACAGTAAGTCACTACAAAATTTTTTTAAATTACCCATGCGGTTATTTCATTTATCTGCTTATTAAGTTTACATCTGAAAAGAAAATTGAGTGCATAGAAAATATTAAAAAAACAAAATTAAAGAAAATCTATTATTTATGTTCTATTCTTTTGTTTATTATATTTTGATAACTGGCTTTTTATACATGTTGTTGTGTTACCATATTGTAGTAAGTTTAACCCGCCAACATTGGTCGCTTAAGTTTTCAAGTAAATGTAGTTTAATTGTAATCCTAAAAACAGTTAATCCAGGTAAAAGTTGTGTAAATCTCTGATCGGCCACCTAAAAACTCACACTTACACGACAGCAATATCTGCATAGTAAATTTTTTACTAGTACTCAAAATGAAAATAAATTCTCTGTAATATATTGTTCAGCATAAATTTCTTGAAAATGAAAACTAGCTATCCACACAAAAATGCAAAAACACACATACACAAAATATTATTTTTTTTTTGCAAACAATATGCCCATATAATAAAATACCAAACAATAAAATATATGCCAACCCAACCAAACACAACTTAAAATCAGTAATAGATATTTAAAAATTTTTCTCTTTGCATTAAAAATATCAAAGCTAAAAATTACTCAAAATATTCTTGGATTAAAGAAAAAAATATTTCTGAACGCCAAAAAAATATTCGTTGAAAATAGCGGATTCCAAGAATTTATTTGTTACCAGGTAAATATTTTTAGTTTCTCTACTATCAACAATGGAAACGGATCATATTTTCTCACTAGTCGGTAGTATCATACTAATATTATAAATGTGAATGTAAGTTTGTTTGTTGCGCTTTCACGCAAAAACTACCAAACCGATCATCATGAAACTTTGTACACATATTCTTGGAGCTATTAGAAGTAACATAGGATACTTTTTATTAAAAAAAATTTTATTTGTTACGAAAGATAAGAAAAATAGTTTTTCAATGAGCATATTTACACTAGAACAATTTTAAGCTGCATAAGTTTTGTTCTATCAAAATTACACTAGACTAATTCATCTGGCATATAATGTATACGTGTACTCAGCTTTGTGTGTATTATTGTTTTTTTTTATTCATTTGAAGTTTGTCTTTCGTTGTGTACATTACGGAACATAGTTGGCAGAAATATGGCGAGAATAATAAGTGATGATGAATTGGCAATTATTTTAGGAGGAACTTCAAGTATAAGAAGCGAATTTACTGAATATTTTTGCAATGAGGGAAAATTTTAAACATCAATATAAAAAATTTTTAAATTGTTTCACAACTTCTATACCTACTAATAAAAAACATTAGCCAACATTTTTCAAAGTTTTTAATTTAATTGTGTATGTAACTTATTGATTCTCTTAGAACTTTTGTATTTTTTTAAGTAAATTCTGAGAATTTTTATAATTAATCGTTAAAAATTTTATGTTTTTTAAAAGATTTATTGACAAATTTAATCAATTAACAATTAATAAACATAAACCGCCTTATTTACAAAAAAAAAAAAACATTTTCTGCTTATAAATAAAATAAAAAAATATAAAATACCTATACAAAAAATTAAAAATGAATTGAGAATGTTTCATACTGTTTTCTTAAAAAATAAATGCATAAAGTTTGTTGGCGCGACCAACCCTCTTCTTCTTTGAAATTCATGTTCACTCGACAAAAGCTAACCAACGACTAAATACGGTCTGTAAAAAAAAAAAACACAGAACCTGTGCATTCGTAAGTTATGCTGCTAATGCGGGTTTGAGGCTGGTTGAAAAATTGTGCCAACGAAAAACTGATCTCTTCACCCCTCTCGCCAATAAACTGTCAAGTTATGCCAGCATAATTAATCCAGTCTAAAATATCTCAATGTAATGAAGCTCCAACCCTGAGTGCTGTAATACCGTCGCACTGTATTACCGACAGTCACATCAATATCCAATCCAATTTAATATAGTATGGCTTCAAGGCGAGCGAAGACGCGGGAAAAAGCTAGTAATAAATAAATATAAAAAAACTAATGTTAAACAATGAGTACCATTTAGCTTGTGCATATTTTAATAACACGGTATATCATTGGGTACTATTGAAACTATTTAAATTTTTTTTTTCGAATTAAGTTGTGAATTTTTTTTTTTTTTTCGTTTATATTATTGTTACGAATTGACGTAATTATTATTTGAGCTACAATGAGACATTATTATTAAGCTACGTTCACATTTATCAAATATTTGTCGAAAAAAAGTAACCAACAAAAAAAATTAATAATTTTGTTCCATTAATTCCAATATTTTTTTTGAGTTTGGGTTCTCATTTTTTAAAAACTGTATAAAATTACTTTTTTATAGAATAATTATTTTTTTTGCGCAGTATAAAAGCCAACTTAAATGACATTGTCCTTAAGCAAAACTAGTGGTTACGTTTTTTTTTTTGGTTACAAATATTTGATAAATGTGAACGTGGCTTTAGGCAGAAGTTCAGTTTTATTGAATTTCAAGGCCGCTATTTCCGAAATCGTGTATTATTATTGTGATAGTAGTTTAGAAAATTTCAACATTAATACGATTGTATACGAATAAACATACCTTTTGCATACATGTATGTACATTCTTATGTAAATATATACATACATACAATGTACAACTACGCATAAAGAATTTCCACGTATAAAAATATTTCCATTTTAGTTTGTTTTTATATATTTAATGAGTAAAACTAAGCCAAGAAGCAGTATAAAAAAAGACTACTGCCTAGACTCGATGACGGCAAAACGTTCCATTAAATATTTTTCCACTCGCACCTTCTGTGCTGTGTAAACATATCCTCCTCACAATTGTTAAACATCAAAAATGTTAGCAAACAGCATCAACAACAGAAGACAATAACAGCAACAGTATTCCACACAAACACTTACACTAACACTTACACCTACATACATACAAATGTGGTGATGTCAATTCTAATTTAGAAAATCCGCTTTCTTCTTGACTTAAATATTTAATTTTTCATTTCCTTCCTTCGAATGTGTTGTTTTTGTTTGTCTTATTGTTTTACTAATACGAGTATTTAATCCTTTTGTTTGTATGTGTTGTGCATTTTTCTATTATTCCTTAATTGAATCAATTGTTTTTACTGTTACCCTAATAATTTCTGTATTTCTATGCTGTCAAGTGGTGGGTGCGGTTGGGTTAACTATTGACAATGGGACTTTTTAAACTTTCACTTTTTGCTAGAGAGAGATTTCTTTAGAAATTTCTAAATAAAATGGGAAAGTAAATAATGAAGAAACTTGTGGGTTAAATTAACTACAGTAAATATGTACATTCATGTATGTATATGTATGTATGTATTGTATATGAGCTTAGTAATTATTACATTTCAACTGCAAAACTAGTGCTCTAATATACTTATGATGTATGAATTCCTATTAAATTGATATATTTTGTGTTTTTGTCACTGAAAATATTTTACTCCACATTTTGAACACCCTTCGTCAAGTGCCTATTTGCATATACAGCACTAAGTGATAATTCTCAATCAGTTAATGTTATATTTATGATAAGTATTCGACATTTGACAACAAATGAAACTAAAGTGTGTAGAAGAAGACCGAGGTGAAAATTTTTTACTTATCATCGATCACAATTGGGAGATAGCGTCGCAGCATTTATCATATCGAATCGTAATATGCATATACTATATATACATAGTTGAGTGCGGTGTTGGCTGAAGTCGTTAGCGCGTTCACTACTAAGCAAACTTTAATCTCTGGTCAGTTCTTTAGAGTGGCATTGTATTAATTATTGTTGGACTGTTTAAGTGATGAAGGAATAGCACTGGTCACTAAAAACTGCTCCAAACAAATGTACACAACATCGTCCTCCTTCGTCGGTTATCAGAACCGTCGGCGGAGTTAAACAATTACTAAAATGCAGTTAATGCATCTACTTAGCACCAGAGGCGCTGCAACACATAGGTTAGGTTAGGTTTCGAGGGCCGCCACATCTGAGACGTGACGCACTTATGTCCGTTAATTCGGTCCCTTTGTGATACCCTACAGCAGACAGGGCTCAGTCAATTGGTTATTCAATTGCCCTGTCGCCGAATCAAACCATCCTGATTGTTGCAAGAAGGAGGATATGTTGGTTAGCCCCATGTTGGCCAGACTGTCGAGGTCTGGCAGAGAGTTGGAGCCCATAGTAATCGCCCTAATGCTGTTAAGCGCGGGGCATTGACATAGAAGATGAAGAACTGTTTCTTCTTCTTCCTCATCGTTACAACTTCTGCAGTAGTCATTGTAACTTAGGCCCATCCTTTTGGCATGAGTCCCGAAACACCAGTGCCCCGTTAGCACTGTTACTAGTCGTCTTGTGTGATATTTACCAAGCCTGAGTAGATCGCAAGTTCTGTGCAGGCTGTAGCGGGGCCAAGTGAACCTGGCGACTCGACAGGTGTGCTCTTGTTCCCACCTTTCTTGAGCAAGATTGTATGATTCCTGCTGGATCAATCGCTTGCAGTGAGATAGAGGAATGCCAACGAAGTGACATATCATCGAGTTGCTCAATGATGCGCCCTTTTTGGCAGTTTCGTCCGCAATATCGTTACCAGTGCACTCTGAGTGCCCTGGAATCCAGACTAGTATTACTCTTGAATGTCTCGCTATCTCGTTTAGAGACTTCCGGCATTCGTTTACCACCGTCGATGTAGTGTATACACCATTGATAGCAGCAATGGCCGCTTTGCTGACGGTAAAAATATGGATGTCTTCCGATATCCTATAATACCTAAGCCCTCTTGCCGCCCCTGTAATGGCCGAGACTTCGGCTTGAAGGACGCTACAGCCATCCCGAAGTCTGAATGGAACCTTGACGTTGAAGTTTTCCACATAAAAACCTCCCCCAACACATAATAATTAAGCCTTCTACATTTTCAAGATCTATCTTCTCTACCCTATTCCTATTCCTATGCCTAAGTTCTGGCACAATGCATTGCATTAGAAAATGTCATACCCTAAATGCTAGTCGTACAAAATAAATAGACGCTGGAGAGCAATATCGACGTATTTCACGTTTTCACAACCAACAGTATTAAGTCGAACAGAAGCCTAAAGCTACGTTTACATTTATAAAATATTTATCCAAAAAAAAAAAAACGTAACCACTAGTTTTTCTTAGGGATAATGTCATTTAAACTGGTTTTTATATTACAAAATAAAATTAATTATTCTACAAAAAAGTATTTTTATACAGTTTTTAAAAAATGTGAGCACATAAATAAAATAATATTGGAATTAAAGGAAATAAATTAATAGTTTCTTTCTTGCTTACGTTTTTTCGACAAATATTTAATAAATGTGAATGTATCCGTAAGCAAAAGTAGTGGTTACATTTTTTTTTATCAAATATTTAATAAATGTAAACGTAGCTTTAGACAATCAAGAACTGAGAACGGAAGCTTTTATTTCCTCGGATCGTTGAGATAACACGATACTGAGTTAACACCCTTAGGAACGTAAACTGTATCATAATGTTGCCCAAAGTGTAGACATTCGAATTTATTCTTCTGATACCGCAGCCCAGTGATGCCAACTCTTGCAACACCAAAAACACTGTGAGCCCATGGAAATAGGGTAAAAAAGGGTAAAAATGAAAAAAATGTCGGGTACAAAAGCACTAACCTAATCTTGTTTTGGGTCTGGTGGATCATAAGACAGCCTTGGCTGCAATGAAAAACTTGCATTTGGATCTATTGTTTTTTCATGTTTTTTTTTTTTTTTGTGCGACTTTGTCGGAGTATATCGCCTTATCGTGAATTTATTTCACAATTACAACAAATGCAATACGCTTTTAGTTAATCTTTTGCTGATCTAAGCCACCTTTTGAAAGCTGGATCATTCTCCCAAGGTTTTCTATATATTTGTTTTTCCATCTAAAGGAAAGCCATTGTTAGATGATGAACTTTAACACATATAAAATCAATGAAGAACTTACTTTTAATTACTGTTCAGCTTTATAATAAACAAGGCACTTTCTTGCTTAAATTTGCACAACAAACAAATCCGCGGATATGTATATTAAAAGTAAAATCATTGCTAAACAAATCAATCATAAAATTTTCTGCACGAATACGATTTTCCTTGTAGAAATAAGAAACTTTGCCGAAGGAACCATACCTCTACAATGTATTTTGATGTCCCGAGTTTTGACCCGAAGGGTCAAATTTTGAAAAATCTCACTTTGACCCATTTAGAGTGCCTCAATCGAGTCAAAATGTATGACCGACCCACCTATGCCAGTGGCACACCCCCTGGGGGGTTCCCCATACAAATATTTCAAAAAAATTACCATTTTTGGCACTTTACAAGAAAAAAAATCAGCGAAATGGCTTTGTTTTTTTATTTTTATGTCTCGTTAAAGTATCATCTTTTCTGCCATCGACTGAAAACGCTAACAAATTGGTATCATCTAACCGTTTGCGAAGCACTTCTTGTCTGCATTTCTCTTTTTCTCTGCGAACTTTCGATTTATTCATGATGAGAGGTTCGCCATGCTTATCTTTCATTTTTAAATCTTGGAAAAGAGCGGTTCCTAATGCTGATGCTACTCTATCAGGCACACCAAATCTGTCACATATCAAGGCAAAGTTAAAACAATCGTATCTTTCTGTGTATTGTGAACTTGTGCTTGTATCCATATCTTCTTGAACCGATGCCGGTGCGTATGTTGAATCATCGGGATGTTGGTATGTTGACATTGGTGACGTAGACCTTGCTACTTGCTCTTTAAGTTCCATCATAAAAGCAGCCATTTATTGATTTATTTATATGAAAGTTTCATATCAGTTCCTTACGCTTCTGCCTCGTTGCACTATTTTACATGGTCTCCCAGGTAAATTTGCGTTCATTTACATCACTATAAAGTTTGTTGAAGCCTTCGTCCAATGTTACATAACACCAGTCCAACCGTGGTTTCTGTGATGTGGTATTCCATAATTTGGTGTTCTTAAATGAATTAATTAGATCTATTTATAAATAAAGAACTTAATTTATCCTAACATCTTTGTTTAGTTTTTCTTTAGTTTTAATACATATTTTTCTCTTAATTTTCATTATCAAACAAAACTTTTAGTCCTCTTTGAAAAGAAACTCGCTAAATTTCGTAATAAATACACAAGCACCAACTTAGTATAAAATAAAATGGCTGTCTAAACTACGTTTTCCGTTAAAAAAAAAAAAAAAAACAATAAACCGCTATAGTTTCAAAGGATTTTCTATTTAGCAATTTTATTCCTTAAACAAAAATATACTGAAAATCTTTTTGCTTTCGTACGATCTGACGTCAACAGACACAACAAATAGTGACTTATCGATGACTAAAACAAAACAAAGTAGAATTTCTATACATGAAGCATAATAATAAATAAACTAACGTATGTATGTATGTATGTACGTAAATGAAAATAGAGAAAATATGCATTTACTTGTAGGTATTTAAGAAGTAAACAACAACAAAAAGAAAACAAAAACAAAAGTTATACCAGCCATCTAATGGAATATAAAAAAATTGTAAAGGCGTAATAAAATAAACTTAGAGAGTGTTTTGAAAGAAATAACAGTTATGGAGAGATGCCACAATACCACTATATAAATATAATACTCATACGCTACACTAGTGCCTTTGAAAATAACGTCACTTAAAACAGAAAAGGGAATTTTATAGTAAATGTTAATTTTTATCGTTCTCTTGCACTTTTTCCTTCCAAATGTTAAGCTGTAAAGTGCTGCCACCTACATATACTATTTTATTAGTAATTTCGCGATCTGGTGTTGCCAGCACTCAGGCGATGACCTGTAATCATGCAATGCCTTGTAACAGACCTGGGAAAATGGGCAGTGGGAAACAAGAGAAAGAGAGAGCAGTGGTGGTAAACCTTTGATTTTAGACATTGAAAATGGCAAAATTGCATTTTTATACATAGATACGAGTAGATTCTCTTATAAATGTTTTAAACCAATGGGTGCTTCTTTTCTAAATAGAAATATATGATTATTCCTTCGGGCATAATACTGGATTTTTTAAGTTAATAAAATCCTGATTCCCTAACAATTGCACTGCCAAACGGAGCAACATCTTCGATGTTATTATGAAAAGAACAAAATATGATGGCAAGAGGCAACTCGTAGAAGTCAGCAAAATATCTGTTTACTTTTATTACAACGTTCCTACAATCGACTAAATTTGGTGGATACAAATTTTTTGTTGTTGTGCTTTGTACGAAAGATGAATTTGAGCCAAAATTTTCTTCTGCACGACGGGGGAAAAGGAAGCTTTTGATCATTCGCCAAAAGTGTAAAGGATAATGATAAAGCTAACGTTACACTTTTGATCGCGAGCGTCTTAAATTGATTTAGTTGATCTCAACATATATACATATGTAAGTCTCCTGCATGGAATGGCATATTAACGCTGATCCTGTAGGAATGCTCTTCGACGGTAGATCATCCACTGACGATCCCCTTCGGTACTTTGTACACTGATGGTAAATTTTCAACATTATCGAAAATTGTAAACGATAAAGTGTGGCCTGGTGTAGTTTTGATTTTAATGCCGCAGATGATTTCTCTCGATATATAAATAACAGTCTTTGGGATCGCGCTCTACGAGTTTGTATAGATGAGATCTCAACAGACCAGTTAAGTACTAATTCAGCGGTTTATTTTTAATGTATAAAACAGAGTTCTGTACAAGTACAACAACTTTTCCTTACACTTTTTTTTTCATAGCTAATTGCAAGAGATAAAGAAAAACAATATTCATATTTTATTCTCTTCCCCAATGCCCAAAAAAAAAAAAAAACAAAAAAACAAATAATGACAAAAAAGCTCAGACTCATCTCTAGATTCATATTCTTTGTTTCAAAAACAATGGGGGTGTTTTCCTGTTTTTATATTTTTTTATAACAGTACTGCTACTATATCAGCCAGAGTTACCACAAATTACATTTCTAACAGTTCTAATGGAACAGTTCTTTCGAGGGGCAAAGTTACACTCTACTTAATTTATTTTTAATTTATTTACATCTATAAGCATAAAATATAAACCGGAAAATGTACTTTTGACATTTTAAACAGCAGCAACAATCCCTAGTCACTGCTCTTTTGTATGTGCTTCATGTCTTTGTTAATTCCGATGATATTGTTTGGAGTGAAATAATGAATAATTCTCGTTTGCTATTTCCGTTTTCCATAAATAACATTGTATAACAATTTCAAACTTTTTCCAAAATTACGGTGTTGCTACAATTGATTCTGGCAGAGGATAAGAAAAACCAATCAAATTTCCCATTTCGCCAGCATACATTTTATCCTTTCTTTACAGTAAACGGAACGAACACATTTGTTTATTGTAACGTCTTTGTAGGCTTAATGAATTAAATGATTGGTTTGGGTTTTAGTTAGTTCTGACACATATAGTCACATTTTATGGCCAACATTTTTGTAGAAAAATTCTTAGAATGAAGCCACAACATGACGTTATGTGAAGGAGTTAGAGAATTATTATGATTTTTTTTTTGAACAAACACTACCTGCAAAGCGATTAGCTTGTCTGTAGAACACACCCAGAATCTCTGGCCGGAAGCGAACCGACAACCTCCGGACTACTGGGCTAGCATTGATACCTATCAGCCAGGGCGGCGCACTGTTTGTACGGGAGATTTATTTTAATTTTTAACAACTTGAATATACAACCTGTATGATAAATCTTGAATTTATTAAAGTGAATCTTAAATTTAGGATTTAACATTCAGTGTGAATCTACTTTCATATTATTTTCGAATTGAAAATATTATTATCATTTTGAATACACGGCAAAAATGGAACAACAAATATAGTTTTTAAAATTTTCAACAAGAAAAAAAGTTTGCACCATTAACTTCATCCAACGTTAAGGTGGTTTAATCTCTAGGGATATTCTTGTTAGATGTTAGACGAGTAGCGTGGGAGCATTGGATTCACCTTGATGATGTGTTGCGAGATGTATACTGTGTTTCCGTGGGAATGTATGGATAGAATTTTGGGCATAAACCATCTTTTTGGTAGGAATCGTGCTAACCCAATGGTGGCATGATCGGTTAGTGAAACCTCATTTGGGAGTACAAGTGCTGAATAGTGGTTGGCATCTGGCAGAAGTAAGTTAAGTGGCCAATTGGAATTCAGATTGGTCTTAATTTTTAAAACATAAATTTTATAAAATATTTTCTAAAAAAAAAAAAAAGGTTTTTATAAAAATTACCTTTTAAAAAAAGGTAGCTCCTATAAAAAGTTCCCTTTATAAAAAATACCTTTTAAAACAAAACTTAATTTTAAAAGTAGTCTTAATAAAAACTACCTTTCATATGAAGTACATATGAAGAAATACTTATTGCAAAAATAATGTTTCCGTTTCAAAGTATTGACATAAAGACAACAAGATGCAGTTCAAAAAGTTTCCAAATCGCTTAAAACCAAACATCCATAAATAATTTGTTTACATCGCTGTAATTATTAAATTGAATAAACGAATTTTATTAAAACTAAATGTAAAAAATGTTATATAACGAAAATTATATCATTCGTTATACCGAGCTTTGACTGTACTACTAATCGATGTTCCTACACAAAAGCATAGCCCATGCCAATTAGTAAAGCCATTTGACTTGTTTTCAGCACAACTACGATTATATTTTTTGGTTTTTCAAATTTATACAAAAATATTTGCCATAACATTTTCTACAAAGTTGCTAAACACACCCTACACCTCAGATGTAAAGAAAACAGAGTTTTATTTGCCGATATGCTGCAAGAACAGGCCAGAGCAGGGAAACTTTAACCGCCTCTAAAATGAAATTCCGCTATGATCTTTCAAAATGCCGACAAACGTATATATTTTTTTGGTCTCCTCTACCAGCATCATTTGTCGAAACGCCGTATTTTTTTTGCTGTTGAACTGTGTAAACATATATGTATATATTTAAGTAATGGTTGAGTTAAATTTAGTTGTAAAAATTTTATAATGGATTGCTGCAACTCAACTTAACTCGTATAATGATTTACGGCGAAATTGGTTGTGAATCATAATAAAAGAGAAAACAGTTGAGTTGCAGTATTAAACACTCATTATACATAGTTGGGTTGTGAATCATAATTCACATAACAGCGGTCTTAAATAATATTAATATTTCCTTCGTACTTGAAATATTGTCTCATGTCCCATATTTTTTGCCTGTGACCGAACACGGAATTTAGCCAAATGTACTCTTAAAAAATTGCACCTACATAATTCAGTTTGAGAAATAATAATTTTAATTAAAGTTTTTACTTTTATTTTTGTTGTTGTATACTAAGCATGTCTGCATGCATTTTATTGGCGCTAAAGGTATGTAAACCATCAGTAGACTTCTAATGGTTTTTGATAGTTTGTAACTTTCAATATGTATTTGAAGTCTACTGTTATAAACTGGCAACACTGTTCTCTTAACAACATTTGATTCGTATTTTTGGTGTTGTTGTTATTGCATATGACCGTTACACATACAAAAATTAGCAAAACAAAAACATAACAAGTGCGCAGAATCTCCCACCATCAACAATTTTATTGCTCACTGTTTAATTTTGTTGTTTATTAATTTGTCACTCTTTAAATTTAAAGGTGAAATAGTAAAAGACAATGATTTTCAAGCGATTTTACTTGTTTGGTCAAATGCAGTTTTGAGTCGTGCGCTGTTATGTTCGGTTATAAAACGGTGAAAAAATCAAAAGAATTTTATAGAAAAGTTTTAGCATATAACAAATGAAAATACATATTGTAAGCAAGAAAACAACAAGAAAATTGTTAAAGCTAAGGTGTTTCGTTTGCAAAGTGAGGTTATAAAAGAAAAGAAAATTGTATTTATTAAAACGGAGAAATATAAGTAGTAAATTTTTTATGAAAAGTTGAAATAGATTTTAAAACTTTGTGGCTGCTTTGAGGAATATACACACTTAATTAAAAAAAGGTGAATTTATTTGCTTAAAAAATAAAATATGTTTTAAGTATGTATGAGAAAATTTTTAATAGAAAAAACTGTCTTTCAATGGAAAATACTGCTAAAAAAAGCCATTAATGAAAACTCCACCATTTTAGGCAAAAAATGAAATAAGTTTTTCTTCTGTAACTTCTTTTCCAATATTTGACGTAATGTTTTTATTTGCAATTGGAAACAAAAATAACAAAATATATGTTAGTGCATAAAAACTGCCACGTGATATCTGCGTTTGACTTATTCTGATAAAAGAACTAAAACTTTTGAAATAAATTTCTTTTAAATTCTTTCTATAGAAATTTGTTTATAAAAGTTGCAATCATTTAATTAAAAATCTTTCAATTGTGTCCCTTTTAGTTATTTTTTATTTGTCTAAATTCAATTTCCTGCGGCCATTACTGTTTTCTTCTTTGACAGTATCGTAAATTCCTGTTAGTTTTGTTGTTTCTGCTTTATGAAAGATCCCATGTGTTTTCAGTTTTATGAACGTGTGTTGTTAATAAAGTATGCACGAGTGTGTGTGTGTGTGTATCCTGTAGTGTTTTCCCTTTTTCCTTTCATTCAATAAAAATTGTAAATGTTTACTTCTGTGATGTCATTCCTGTTTCCATTTTGAATCATTCAGTTTTTCTATTGATAGAAAAAAAAGTTAATTTATGAGATATTATGTGTGTATGTGTGCATCTGTGTGTACGTTTATGTTAAAATTGTGTTGCATATTTACTCTTGTCATGCCCCGTCAATGTCCTATTAAGCAGAGGTATGAGCTAAAAGCAAACATATTCTTATGATTTTACTGTTGATGCGCTTCTTCTTTTCTTGTTGTTGTTATTTTATACACCCTGTTTTTAAGCGAACCATGCATGTATGTCTAATGAGCATTGATAATTATGTAAAATAGAAAGCAAAAACAACTAGACACAAAAATAAAAAAAAAAAAACAAGACAAGACAAATAGGAAGCAAAACAAAAATCAGGGTATACTTTCGGTTGGTTTAATTGAAATGAAAAATTCTTGATAATGAGGGAAATCTTTAGTTTTTTTAATGTCTTATATAAAATTAGTAGAAGATATGTAAATGTACGAATTTGATAATAATGTCATTAGAGCTTTACAGTTTCAAGTTTTAGAGTAAAAAAATAGTTGGTATTGATCCTAAAATAATATATAAAATTTTTAAAATAAAATGGTTTATTGGTTAATAAAATAAAATTCCAGACAAAACATGAATAACTAACTTTTTTCGGGTACTTGTAGCGAATAAGTTCCCATTTTTTTTAACAGCAAAATCACTCATTGGAAATCTTAAAAACATTAAAAAAAAGCTTATTTTCTCGGTGTCGCAAATATGTTAAACGAGGTTTGTTAACCCATCTTTCGTTGTTCAAAATGAAAATATGGTAAAATAAAAAAAAAAAGAAAAACATCTCTAAAAAGGGTGAACAAAAAATTTTTTATAGCGAAAATAAATTGTTAAAAGGGCAAAAATTCGACAAAACGGAAAAAAATGAAAAGGAAAAAAATTGCCTGAGCTTAAAAACACGCTAAAACATTATTCACTAAATTAAAAATATGTACCTCCAAATAGAGAAAGAAATCACAAAAACGGAAAAAAAGTTGCGTAAAATGAAAAAAGCCGTTTAAAAGAAAATAAAGTTGTCAAACCTTCCGTTATAACGAAAATTACTTAAATAAAAATATCGTAAATTATTGAATCAGGGGCCAAATCACCGCATACGATATCGCATTAACTATCGTATCGAATAACATTATGATACGTGTAGAATAAGCAAATTATGGCATACGATGCGCCAAATTACGATACAATTCATTCGATAGCGTATGCGATAATACCAAAATGAAAAATTTCGATAAATCTTGTTCGATATCATATGCGGTGATTTGGCCCCTGTAAAATGCAAAAACCATCAAAGCGAAAAAAACTTGCCAACAAAGAAAAAAATCGACGAAATATAGAATGATCGCCTAAGCGGAGAAAATTCATACAACTGGGGGAAACACAAAAATCCAAAAAAAAAAAAAACATTAAAACGGAAAAAGTCGTTAGAACGAAAACTTGACTTCTGTGAAGCAGATCATAATACATAATATATATTTTTTTTAATAAAATTCTAAATATTTCGAAAAAAAATTTGTTGTTTTTCACTAAATTTTGTATACAAAATGAAATTTACTTCGTACATAGATTTCGACAAAATTTACTCGAAATTTTATAGTACTCGGTGAAACAACCGTGATTTCTACTAATAAATGCTACACTTTTCAAAATTTCAAGCTTTATTAGTTGTGATCATGGTATAATAAATACGGTAAAGTCTTCCTGCATGCTGTAGAAGAATATTTTTGTTTAACAAATGTCATATTTTATGTAGCAGAGTAACATGCTGTTTAAAAATTTGTAGCGGCGTCTAAGCAAAAAAATTTATTTCAACCCACCGGTGAAGTATAAAATTTTATTTGGAAATTTTATATATTAAATAGAAAAAATTGCTGTAAAGAAAGTCTAATATCACATTAAGCAACTTAAACCTAACCATGAATTTTTAAGAGCTGAAATACCTGTAAAAAAGCAGTAAAAAATCGATGTGTTTGGCAGCGGTCGAATTCACAAAAGCGGCGATGATATACGGCTTCGAAGCGATCGGCTTGTTTCTCTAATTTTGACACACAGAAAACATTTTACACTAATAAAATGCCTGTTGTTTTTGTGACGTTGTATTTGTTTTAGGGACAAGACTACCTTATTTATTATACCATGAGTTGTGATTTACTTACAATTTTTTGAGGATATTTTGTTTAGCGAAATTTAGATATTCGACAGCTCAGGAGATTACATCCGCTCCTTGTATACGTGCGCCAGGTACTTTATCAAATCCATTCTTGACACATTTTTCAGTACATGTTTTGACAAAGTAAGTAGAAGTTTTTCAAAGCGAATTGAGGCAGCATGAATTCGCCTTGTTAGTTAGTTAAATGTTCTTTATTTAATTCATTTCTTTGTGATAACAATTTTTTTTTTTAAATAGTAAATAAAATAATAATAAAATAAAAAAAATATAAGAACGTACGACTATGACTTAATGTCGTCAGTCGGAAAGAGATAAATATGATAATGTTTTTGTGTATTATATAATAAGGTTAATAGTTAAACTCATTTAAGAGCTCCTTCCTGTAGCCTATCGCATGTATAATGAATCCATATATTTCTTTAATATTTTCTGTAGGGTTGTTTACAATAGTTATTAATTCATTTTCAGTCAAGGTAAACTTTTTAAAATGTTTATATCTAATATGACGCAAGATAGGACATATGGCTATGAAATGTAAGATATTTTCAATCTGATTAAGATTGCATAACGAGCAATCACGGGATCTTTGCTGTTGAAACCTTCTTCCATTTAATTCAAGCAGGTCACTTCTAACTTTGAATATGTAGCTAATAGCTGTCGTGTTATTTGAAATTTCAAAATATGATTGAGGCCTCGTGTAATTGAGTTTAGAGTAAAATCGGCTTGTAGTAGCTGCTTTTTCGAAATGATTTTGTAGTTCTTTAAGCTTCAATCCTGATAAAATATCAAATCTTAATTGTTCCCAGCTTTCTTTTGTAGAGCATTCGGAAACTCTAGAGGTATTTACCTCATTAGCTAGTGCATCTATTTGCTCATACCAATACACTTTTTTTTTGCATAATAATTCTTGTAAGCTGGTTTGGTAAACGGTCGTTGTTGTATTCATGTAATGTTCTAATAATATATCTTAGATGTAAATCCAATGTAAATATAAAATTATTCTCTACACCAGTTTCCAGCATCAATATATATGTGGGTGTAAAAGGTGGCAATTCGCCTTGTATTCAATATAATATGCCAAGAACTTAAAACGGTTCTCAAATGTGGACCCCTGGGGGTCCGTAGCAACCATTCAAGTACCCCAGACTCTGAACTGACTATTGCCATCACTATCAAATAACAGCTGATATTGTTTTTATTGTCTTTAAATTTAGTTTAGAAGAAAAGAAAATATTGTGAAGACTATTTAAATTTTAACTTTACATATTCAAATAAAAACGGTGAAGTCTACAGTACGTTATATGCCACAAAACTATTTCGAACGATGCGAAGAAACCATCTAAAATGGAGAGGCATCTTTTAGCAAATCATCCGGCTTTGAAAATAAAATCTATTTTTTTGTTCTCTACTTTTTTGCGTTTTTAATTTACCATAAAAAAAAACCTTGCCTTCAAAGGGGGTCCGCGAAAAAAAATTTTTTTGCAAGGGGTCCGTGACCAGGAATTTGGTGAGAACCCCTGCTGTAAGACATGAAAAAAATCTTGAAATTATATTAACTGAAACTATTTAAATTTATGAGGAAAAAAATCAAGACAAATTCATAACTAGTAGAGTCGCCTCAATTCGCTTTGAAATGTATCTACTTCCGATGTCAAAATAATGTACCGCATAATGTGTCAACAAGGCATTTTACAACGCAAGTGGTTCAAAAATACAAGACGCGAACCAAGGGGAAAATAATCACCTGAACTGTCGAGATTACCTGTTATGAATTTGCCTTGGAAAAACTCATATAACAAACAATTTTCTCTATTTATGCAGCTTCGCCGGAGTATTTTGTTTTGAAAAAAAAAACAAACTATAGAATTCAGGTTTCTTCTGAACAATAGAAATGAACATTTTCTTTAAATAAATTTCATTCCATATTTTTCACATTTTCTTTTGTCCCTCCTACAACATTAATAACATGTTTCTTTGTATTAAAAATTAAAGGAAATTATTTATGAAAGCAAATGTGGGATAAAGAAAATTATTTATAATAAGAATTGTGACAATTTTATCCTTTTGACTTTTGAATAGCCAACAAAGTCACATACGACTGCTTTGTATTCTTTAATTTTATTTTTTAATTCTTTACCATTGTAATATTTTTCGTTTGTTCGCATCGGTTTTTATTACTTCTGCCATAAAATGTTATGTAATAAAATTGAATAACTCATGAATTACCATAATTAAACACTTCAAGTTACATGAGCTACGTTAATGTTATTTGGAATATAAAAGAAGAAACGTTTTTATGTGTGTATGTATGTATGTATGTATGTATGTGTATGATAAATTATAAAGAAGGGGTTTTGACTTTTTAATGAGGGTATCGTTATAACGAGGTCGGTCGGTGCTAAATATTTAAAACTTCACATTCAATAAATATTTTGGTGTTTGCTTTGATGATTTTTTAACTTTTTTTATTTCTTTAACTATTTTTATTTTAAACCGTTTTATCTTCTTATTTTTCAATTTGTGGCCGAAAAAATTTAAAAACCATTTTTAATTTCTGGTCAAACTATTATCTTTTATTTTCGATGGAAAAAATTTTCACTAAAACTTAGGCAATAATTATTTTTTAATTCAAAAATAATTAAAATGTTATTTTTAAATGAAAGTTATTTTTTTAGGATAAAGAAATATCAATAGAAGTCAAAGTCGTACTTTTATTTCTGGACAAAAATAAAAAACCAAAACATATCAGTAAAATTTTGACAGTTATTTTTGCACTTCTACTTCGAATTTTAGTCTTTATTTAATGAAAATATAAATATTCGGTGAATTAAAAAGAAATTTAATGCGTTGTGCCAAATATTTGGCAAATTTCGAAATATCAAAGAATATTTGATTTTATCGGTATAATTTGGAGTTTTGTAAGACTTTTGCACATATTTAGTTAAAGTATGATTCTTCCTTCGGTGAACATCAGTTCAACTTTACTGTTTTTTACGGTAAATATTTGGGAAATTTCGAATGTGTATTTTTTTTTCAGATCTTTTTTTCTTTGTGGCCTTTTCCGTTTTGACGTTATATATTTTTTTATTTGTATGATTTTTATTTTCTTATTTCCGATAGTTTCACTTGACTACTCTTTTCTTTTTTGCGATATGTTTTTTTTATAGTTCAGAGTTTTTAGTGTAATTTTGGAGATATTTTTGTTTTGACTAGTTTTTCTTAATTACACACTTTTTATATTTTATAGTTCTACGTTTTTATTTGGGTTTGGCAATATCCATTTTTTAGTTCTGCGATTTTTTTTCACATTTTAGCATTATTTTCGCTTTGACTAGTTTTTCTTTTTTACTGATAAATATTTTAGAGGTCACCGGTATATTTTCTTTTGGCAAGTTTATCGTTTTGGCGTTCGTTTTTGCAATAATGTTCTCTTCCAAGAAGACTGCCGAAACCAAAATCTACGTGAGATGACGAAATTTGGTTCCTAATTCGTTCAAAAATAAAATTGTTTTTGAAAGGATGGCAGATTAACCAGGACCTCATCACATCATAGTGCTGACAAAGTTCGGCCTTTATGCTGTCAAACACTTTTCTTTGGAATTCCAATTCTTCCATACATACCTTGAAAAAGTTCATTCTCAATAAAAAGTTTTAATTAAAAAATTAAAATTTCCTTATTTTTAACTAAAAAAATCTAAGCCTCATTTTATGTTCTATTTTGTGAAAAAACAACTATAAAATAATGATTATTGTTATATTTAAAAAATGAAAAAAATATTTCCTAGTTTTCTGATAAAAAAAATTCGAAATTCTTTTTTCCCAAAATTTTAAATTTCAACATTTTTTGTAGTTGTTAGTCAGCCGTACTAAAGCGATAATTTTACTGTAAATAGCAGTTACTGTAGTGTAATTTAACAGATACCATCCCTCGTAGGTTACTTAATGTTGCTTAATAACATTTTGTTGTTGTTGTATTTTGTTGGCTCATTATAAAACAAAAAAACAAATTCTCTAGAATTAATGTATGTGAAAATAATAATAAGAAAAATATGTTATGGACTTTTGTAAAAAAAATCTTGTAAATTTCAAGAAAATTTTAATAGTTACAAGAGAATTATTAAATTTCAATAGAAATTTAAAGCTTTATATGCGGGTATATGTATGTATGCATGTACATATGCTTGTGTGCTCGTCTGTAATAACTTTACTTTCCCCCTGGCAATTAAGCTGATGACACATTGAAAAACATTTTTTTATATAAAACGGGAACATTTCAATGAATTTTTATTTATATGGAATGTTCGTTTTACGCAGTCAGTTTTTTCAATATTACAACAAATCATACTCTCACACACACACACACAGCCACGCACATACATACATACCTATGACTGAAAATTTTTATTTAACCGTTTTCTATTCGTTGTAGTTTAATAGACTACCAGTGCAAGTAAGAGTATCCGTTACACTCTCACATTCATACATCCATACATCCATCCATCCATCTATCAATAACATATTTTCATGTGAATCATTGACTTTATAGTATTATTTTTTTGTGTAAGTGTGTGAATACATGCGTTTTTCTTCCTTTCGTCAGACGCCAGTCTTTGAAAATTGAGAGTGGCTTTGAAATATTTTACTAAAATATATAAAACCATATTGAAGAGCAAAAAAAAAAAAAATAAAAGAAAAAAAACTTAAAAATAATACATATAATAAAAATGGATGGCTGTGTTAGTTGCAGCTAAACGTATTTTAATATTTCAATATTTGCTTTAATGATGACCAACTAAAATGCCTTGTGTGTTTACAGGAGATGTAATTTTTGTAAAAAAAGTTTCTGCAGAAATTATATATTATATGAAAATTAAGCTCGATATGTAGTATATGAAAGAAAGCTTTATTCTTCTTGGCCTACATAAGTTTCTACAAAAATATTAAGTAAATTTCTTGACAAAGTTTCTATGAATTGAGAACAGTGATGGAAAAGTTAATACCATAAAACTATTTAATATTTAGAACTACCTTGTGAATATGAAAACAATATTGATGTTCTCAAAAAGAATCTGATAAAAGATCTCGACCCCTAATAATTTATATTATAAATAGCGGAGTCTTAAAAATTTGTAAAGAAAAAATCAGACAATTTTTTTAGTTCAACTTAAGTGAATATTAGTGTTTTAAATTATGTTAAGAGTCTTAACGATGAGTCTATAAGTCCTGGGAGTAATAATATTGTTGCTCTCACTTAAATTAATGAAGTGGAGCCTTCTATATCCAAAATTAAAAAAAATAATAAAGCTCCTGAGTGTAGAATCCAAAAAAATATGCCACGTTAGTTCGATTAAATGGATCCATGAGAAATTAGCCTAAAATTAAAAATAAGAAATGACAGACTGAAAAATGAAAAATTGCATCAAAGATTTAGAAAAATGTCCCCAAATTTAAAAATAAAAAATTGCACCAAAGTTTATGCTGTCTCTTTGGAATTCCAATTCTTCCATACATACTTTGAAAAAGTTCATTTTCAATAAAAAGTTTTAATTAAAAAATTAAAATTTCCTTATTTTTAACTAAAAAAATCTAAGCCTCATTTTATGTTCCAATTTTTTTAGTTCAACTTAAGTGGATATTAGTGTTTTAAATTATGTTGAGATTCTTAACGATGAGGCTATAAGTCCTGGGAGTAATAATATTGTTGCTCTCACTTAAATTAATGAAGTGGAGCCTTTTATATCCAAAATTAAAAAAAATAATAAAGCTCCTGAGTGTAGAATCCAAAAAAATATGCCACGTTAGTTCGATTAAATGGATCCATGAGAAATTAGCCTAAAATTAAAAATAAGAAATGACAGACTGAAAAATAAAAAATTGCATCAAAGATTTAGAAAAAATGTCCCCAAATTTAAAAATAAAAAATTGCACCAAAGTTCTTGTTTTTGTTTTCAATACAAATATTTTGTGCCCTGGTGCGGCCATTTTTCATGGAGCCCTATGAAATACTTGTTAATGTATTTAAATTTTATAGTGGATACTTTCCTTCTATTATTAAGAATGGTAAAGTAATAACACTTCTCCAATTTGTTTCCTAAGCATCACTAAGAATCACTCACTTTTTCAATCCAAAAAATCTTATTATGTATTTACAAGCAGTTACGATACCGTAAAGAAAATTTAAAATTTCCATCCCTGGCTTAGATTTTTAATCAAGTAAAATTAAGTAGAAAATAAAATTGGTTTTTACAGAACTGCTTTGGGTGGTCTCAATTCCCATAGGCCACGTGCACTGTCTGTTTTTTTCATAATCCACCATTGTGCTTTGCTGCGTATGATTACTATTTATTTCTTATGACAAAAGTAATATTAATCATACGATCTGATGTCTCTTATGGTTAAATAAGTTGTTATCTCCTTTAATCAGGGACCGAAAATAATTGTTATTTTTTTATTGGAGATAAAAAGGTTACAAGAAAATGTATTTTATTTATTATTGGGAATTTTTAACAATTATCTTTGCATATATATTATTTTGGTTATAAGTAACCAATTAAAGCGAGAAATATTTTTTTTTTGGTGATAAATAACCATTATATTGACAAAGAAAAAAAAAATAATTTTATATAACCATTTTCTCAAAAAAAAAAAAATGTTTTTTAGTTATAAAAAACAATTATTAAAATTATTATCTTTGTTTTGGTTATAATTAGTGACACAACCCAACCAATTACACAAATACAAATTAATTTAACGAAAATTTGTTTGTATTATTTTTTAAAATTTTGTTATCGTTTTTTTTTTAATCATGATAATTGGGTAAAAATTATTGTAAGTTATTTAACTTGAAATTAAATATGTTATGATGTAAGCCCTTACGTAGTTTTGTTGTAGTAGAACCCACATTGTCAAAACGGAATCTTATGATTCTAATTGAATGCTTATGGGTAACAGGCAGCCACGTAAACCAGAACCCACATACTATAACTTTCTTAATTCTTCTACGTTGCTAAAGTTTGCGTTCTTTACCTCAAAATGATGCCGCCAGCAACAACGTCCAGTGCACTTCTCTTTATTTTTCTTATATAATATCATTTGGAAAAATTAAACTCCGTTATCCATTCCCGTTTGAAGCTGCTATTTTTGTTCTTTATTCTCTAACTCTCGTAAGTATTTTTGGGCTGGAGCGTGAGTAAGAGAATTTTACTTATGTATGTGATGTGTGTGATTGTATGTATGTGTATACATTTGAAGTTGTAATATATAATACAAGTTGTACGTATATACACATACATATTTATTGTTATACAAGTATAGAAGTATTTTTTTTTTATTTTATGCAGAATGCTTCCTGCCTTAAGCCCAAATAAAATGTTCTGTGTCATGGTTGCTCCACGAGTTTGTTGTTGTTTCTTTGTTTGTATTAAAGTTTTGAGTGTATTTGAATGTACGAGTATTTCTTTTTATTCATTTAGGATTTTTATTATTGATTTTTATTTTATGTTGATCCATTCTACGTAATTCATACAAATATATACAATATGTATGTACATACTTGATACATTCCGGTGTATATGTTTAAGTGAGTGTATTGTATATAGACAATGGTGTTTAGGTATTTTGTCTACTCGACAATTTTGTTATAGTTTTATATAAAACCAAGTGGGAGGAAAAAACGGCGTAAAAACAAATAAAGTATTGAAAAAACTGTAACGAATATAAAATGGTGAGAAATTTACACGAGATTTAAACATGTTAAGTTTAACTTTAGTTTAGCGGCATTAAAGTGGAAAATATTGGAAAGAAAATATCGAAAATGTTTAAATAATTTAAAAGCTTCTGTCTACATAACTCGCAGATAAGAAACTTATTTTTCACGAGTAGCTATTTATGTAAATTCAGCTAAATAAAGTAGCAAAACATTTTAATCAATTTAAATTTTATGTCTAAAAAAATTCCAGATAAGTATTTTATTTTAAGCGGTTTATATGTATGAATTTGGCTTTTATTGCAATATCTTTTCGGCCATTAAACGTATTTGAATTGGTAATTTTTGCTGGTGTCTTTCATTTTTTACTTTTTATCATTTTTCTTTGCTTAAAAGTTATTTTCTTTAGCCTTCTCTTGAAAAAATGTAAATTTCTGGTTTGTCACAGATAAAAAGGTTTTACATTTAAAAAAAAAGTGATTTCTTTTGATGATTTCATTCATGTCTGTGGTGATTTTTTTTTATTACCAAAAACAGTTTGACACAAAATTTCAAACGCTTTTTGTTTATATGACCATTAATGTTAAGACGCAATTTTGTGGCAGTTTATTAAAATTGTAAGCTACATGTCAAGAGTTAAGGCAGATATTTGAATTCTCTAGTTAATTGTACATATTTTGTAATGAAAAGTTATAAAAGTTAGTGAATGGTATTTGCAAAGTTTAAAAAATGAATATTTTAAATATTCCTGTTAAAAAGTATTGCAAAACTATTTTTACACTACAGTCTGTACATGGTTTCAACAAAAATTTATAATTGGAACGATTTAAAAAAATTTCCCTTTTGAAAAAATTTATTTTATGGCAGAGTCTTCAAAAAATTTACAATATTTTCGTTAAATTTTTATCATACATCACATTTGCCGAACATTTGAAAAATTTCCCTGTTATAAAAAAAATTTCCTCTTAAGGGAAATTTTTCCTTCAAATGCTATACATATTGAAAATTCTCCGATTTTTATGAAATACGATGAAATTCCCTATACCGATAACGAAATTATATATAGACCGATAACGATGGCCAGATATTAATGGTATGTATTTTGTAAAAAATATTATGAAAGTTAGTTATTTGTACAATATTAAGAAAAGACCATTATAAAATAAAAGTTTTAAAAAAATTTATAAGCTGGCTTAAATATGTATACCTGCTGCTAATTATAGAACTAGAATAAATTTTAATGTTTGCAACACATAAAAGAATTTCTTTAGGGAAATGTTATTTCATGGCACTGCATTGTTCAAAGGTTTGGAAATTTTATTATTGATAAAAGTAAAACTCTTTAATCGTTAATGAAATTTTCATTAAACCCTAATAGAAAATAGAATCCGATATCGACAGTCATACATATATACATATGTATATCGGCTATAATTGAGGTTTGTTGATATACTCGTATATGTATCGGCAACATTTTTTTGTGTATACGCTGTTGTGTTTCATTTAATTTTCCAAAATTCTTAAAGAACATTACAAATCAATGAACAGAAAAAAGAAAAGGATGAATATCGGAAGAAATAATTAAATTAGCGAAAGATTTAATGTTTTAAAAAATAATTAAGCATAGTCTTTTACCACAATGCTACTAGATAAGAAAGTATCTTGCTAAACTATTTGGTCTTAATGAAGCAAGAACCCAGAATTTATTTTTTTGAGAATTTGTAAGTCCCGGTCTACGCTACAAGTGGAGAGATATCATTTGTATATGCAAGACCTTAAAATAAACAACAATAATAATTATAGATTATAATTAATTCGATAAATTTGTTTTACACATTGAAATTTCTCTTTGTCATTTAAAATTTGATAAAAACTTTATAAAATTTGCTTGATTTAAAAAAATTTCCCCTTCAGTAAAATTATTTTAGCAGCTTAATTTCGAAAATTTTATAGAAGGAAAATAATTTTTGACAAAATTATACAAAATTAAAAAAAAAAATCCCTTTAAGGAAAATTTCATTTTTATGTAATATTATCAGTATATAACTATTCTGAGTATCTATTTATGCTGTATTCATAATTTTCAGAGCAAGTTAAAAAATTTCCCTTTTAGAAACTTATAATTTTGCAAAATATTTGGTGTTTTTAAAATAGTCCTTTTAAAGGGAATTTTTATATTGATATAAAATTAAGCGAATATTTCTTTAAATTTAATAATATTACGTTTGGTTGTTTCATTATTCACATTTTAAATAAAATTTGTTTTACATGTATACTGCATAAATATAAAATTTTTTATTTTAAATTAATTTCATAAGCTAAAAAAATCTGATTGCTGTGTGCAAACCTTTTAGCTGATTAAGAGCTTGTGCAAACATTTTGCATATTCATTCATTGCAGTAGTTTTTATTAATCCATATTCCAGGTACTTTATTTGCTGCAAAAAGAACTACATATTCAAGAGGTTTTAAATAAACACAACTCCTAAAAGAATTGTGGTATAAACAAAAAAAAAAAAAAGCTAGTAGAAATTGTTGTACAGAGTTGGGCAGATTATTAACATCACTGACCGAACCGTTTTTTTTTTGGCTCTTGGCAATACATATTAAATTCTCCATTTATTCTATGCATGACTAAACCAAACAGCAAGGAAGAAAAATATACCATAAAAATACAACATTCAGCAGCCATCATCAGCCAGCTCTAATTATGATTTTGTTGTTCTTTTTATATTTTTTTACTCCGGTTAGTTGGCTACGTTTTTCCAGGAATTTCAATACAAAAATATCGTTATAGTTTATTTCCACTGCTTTTTTATGTCTAATATTTTCTTTTGTAAAGGTCTATGGCGAAAATAAGTTCAATGACCGGGAGGCACCTGAGCTAAAGTAATAAATCATAAAAGTTTACAAATACTTTTATATGTACTATATGAGTTTGTAAAGTAAATGTGTATACTATAAAAACGTAAATGCTGACTTAAGTGTATGTGTGTAATAAAAATAAATAATAAAATTGTGTATAAGCCTATAAAAGAACAATTTAATGCTTCTAAGCTGTTTATGTGAAACCTAAGAGCTTTTATAATCTCTCATACACAATTTTTTAGACAAATTAAAAAATTTCAATGCTTAAAGGCATAAACTCCCTGTATACTAAATTTATCGAAGAAGTAAAGAGTTACCAAATGTACCAACTTTTAGTCATTTTAATCCCTACAAAGTGCAATGTATATTAATTTGAAAAATAAATGGTAAATAAACAAAGAGTACCATTATGTAATTTAATGTAATAAAAATTAGTAAAAACCAAAAAGTTCTGAAAGTACTAATTTTTACGGTTTTTAGCCCTTATATTTTATTCTATCCATATTTCCTTAAAATCCATTAAGAAAAGAAGTACCAAAAGTATGAAAGCACCAAAATTAAATAAGAGTAGCATAAATAAAAACGTACCAAAAGTACCAATTTGTCCCGTTTTTCGCCTTTAAAAGGTACCCTATATTTTAATTTTGTTACCATAAGTAAAACAGCACCAAAAGTACTAGTGTTTTCTCATTTCTACACCCAGAAAGTATGTTAATTAATACAAAAAATATTTATAAAATTTTAGTAAAAAAATAAAAAGTATAAAAGGTAGGTTTGAGTAGTAGAATTATAAATTTGCAGTTTGTTAAAATTTCCTTTCGGCACGAGCAGCTGATGGAGGGTGCAATTTCTGTATTTTCGAAACGGCTTGGCCGATTCTTATGAAATTTTTTATGCATATTCAGTAAGTCTGAGAATCGGCTACTATCTATTTTTCAAACCGCTAGGGGCATAAGAAGGAAAGGGAGGGGGAAATTTCTGTATTTCCAAAACGGCTTGACCGATTCTTATGAAATTTTTTATGCATATTCAGTAAGTCTGAGAATCGGCTACTATCTAATTTTCAAACCGTTAGGGGCATGAGGAGGAAGGGGAAATTTCTGTATTTCCGAAACTATTAACCCAACAGATGGCGCTATGTGTGCCTCATAATTATTTTTATTGTTGAATGGCAGATGCTGCTACGTCCGCCTCATGCAGGAGAAGCGTCGTCGTTCGTATTTCAAACAGAACAAAATTATTGTTTGTTTTTTTTTATCGGCGGTCATCGTCACACACAATACATTCGCCATTACTTATATAACACCCAAAATATGCACTAGAAGTATTTTGTATGGCAAAACAACGTTTGCCGGGTCATCTAGTTTTTATATAAAAATGTATTAGTAATTTTGACAACAACTGCTAAAATGTCTACTAATTTGTTTTATTTAAAGAATTTCCTCTTGCGGGATATTTTATTTGCCTCATAACTTCATCAAATGTGTGAGAGGGTTGAGTCCCATACATTTTTTTTTGTAAAAAAAATCGGGGAAAAATTGTTCCGATTTGGATAATTCCTTTAGTGTTTGGACGGATTCCCGAGCAGTTTCATCCTATATAATTTTTATGAATATCGGGGAAAACTTTCGTCAACAACCTCCCCACCCCCCAAAAAAAAAAGAAGTATTATGCCATAACTCTATCATTTATAAACCGATTTTCCATTATGTTTTTGTTTAAAAAGGTTTGCTAGCAGTTGGGTCCCATAATTTTTTTGGAAATACCCGGGGCAAGTTATTTCCCACATTTTGATTATCGCATAGCTCCTCAAATTATAGATCGATTTTCATGATTCCTTTTATGTTTGAACGGGTTTTCGTATAGTTTGGTTCTATACAATTTTAATTAACTTCTGTTTGAAATAAATTTTTTGAAAACCGGTTTAAATCACTTAATTTAAAGAATAGTTGATAATTATCCCTGTTAATCCCATCTAATTCTGTGCTGTTGTCTCTAAATAATCGTTTTATTTTATTCTTAAAAAACAATTAGCAAATTATCTGCTTGATTTATCAAACCCCCTAAAAATATGCTATAACAAATACAGCCACATTCATAAAACATTTATTTAATGAAACAAAATTATTATATAAGACATACTGACACACTGACTAAGTTGAAAAGCGATAGTGGAAGAGGGAGAGAGAGAGAGACACAGAATAAGTGTGTTTATTGAGCAAATTTTAGGTAAAGTTACATATTTACGCAAATTTTTAACTTCAATTTAATTTAAACCAATGAAAAGTTTAATTTGAATTGTTTGCCAAATTACCTGAATTTACATATATATTCGATAAAAAAAGTTTAATTTAAATAAACACTTAAAGCTAATGTAATTAAGGTAATAGGGAGAGGAAAAATACTTTTCCAAATAATTTGGGTTAATTATTGAGTAGAAAAGTTCATTTCACTTCAATTTAAGTAAAGTTAATAAATTAAATAAATACATGGATAACATCTTGGAAATTTTATTGGCTCCCAAAGGTGTAGGCAAAAGTTGAAGGAAAGTTTTATTAGTATAGGATTGATAAGTTTATTTATAAAATTACTGAGTAACAAAAAGTTTAAAATGACACCTGTCGCAATGGCCAGTGGAAAAGTTTTTTTTTTTTTTTGTTAATAAACTTAAAACCATAACTAACAAGAAAACTATTACAACACTACTATTATTATCAAATTTTAACCATTTGAACTCTACACGGTATACGAGTATGTTTCAAAATTTAATTTCATTTAAAAGAATTTATGTCCCTCTTAAACTCTTGAAACGGATGTTTACAAACTGTTATGTGGCTGGCTAAATTGTTTAGCATATTTAGCACAACGCTGCATTTAATATTTAAAAAACCCTGACCTACATATACGAGTAGAGCAATGAAAAATATTTTTCAATGGCCTACATGGATATTATTACACACAAGAGCATGTGCCATTAATAGAAATAAATATAGAAACAAAATACAAGAAGAAAAAAGAAAAAATTATATTAAAAATAAACTTAATTTTTATACGAAGACATCTAAGCAACCAAATTACTTTCTTGAAATGACAAAAATTATAACAAAATAAACGATGCGCTGTATAAAATTAGAAAAAAACTTCCCCGTAAAATTATTTTTTTTTTCGAATTTAGCTGAAATTTTTCATAAACTTGTTCCCTAAAGCGTCTCAAAAGTATCGTAAGCTCTTCGTGATATATCGCTATACAAATCGCAGTGTTTTAAATATCTGGTTCCTATGTAAAGTACAACATCTAGACTATTGATCGTCAAACTAGCCCCTAGGGGCCGAGCACCAATCGTCATTTTCACATACACAACACGAACCAAACAGAAGAGACAAACTAAAATACGAAACATACTCATTTGTCGATTTATTTTAGAATTTGCAACAACAAAACACATGCAAAAGAGGGCAAGAAAATATTTATTTTTTTTAGTCTCTTTATTTGTTATTTACACTGTGAATATTTAAATTTTTCTGATGTGGAATGTTGAGTGGGAAGAAGCTTTTTTGTATATATATTTTTTGATGGAAAATTTTTGTAATTATGTAAATTCATTCATTCGGTCCATCTTTCGTCCATAAACACGCTAAACCAATCCAGTGTGTATGCATACAAACTTTTAATATGATGTTAGGTTACAGTAAAAAAATAAATGTAACAATAAATTTCTACAAGTGTAAAAACACCAATACATTGATATTTCCTACATGTTCTCTTTATGACAAAGGCTGATCTAGACCATACAATTTCACATCATATTATAGCGTTCAAAATTTATAAAAGGCACTAAATCTTTTGTTAAAAAATTTTAGATTTTACTATACTCGTACTCTTTTTTTCTTGGCTGTCTCAAAAGTCTGCTACAGTCTCGAGAAGGCGCTATAACAACTTACGTACCAAAGGTCACAAAAATCGGATTTCTATTATACACTCCGGTACACTTATTTAAAGCGATGATTTTTTGTAGGGAGCGTTTGTTTGTTACAATTTATTACATCTTATACCCATATTTACACTCTTTAGTTAACTAATAATGAAAGCTTAACTCATGATATTTGTATGAAAAATCTTTGGTTAAACCATTGTTATTGGTTAACTAAAGACTGTAAATTTGGGTCTTAATCATTTTACGAGTCAAAGTGGCAAAAAAAAAAATTAATTTTATCGGAAAAACTAAAATCGATGTTTACCGTTCTGAAGGATATTCTAACCGCGCCATAGCTAAAAAATTGGACGAAGCCCAACAGTTGTCGACAATTGCATCACTTGTGGGTGGTGTTGGCTGAAGTGGTTAGCGCGTTGACTACTGAGCAAACTATCACTTGGGGCATGCGTTCAAACCCTTGCCAGAGCAAGTCAAACAACATCATTAATTTCTCTAATGTACATTAGTGTGACATTGTATTAATTGTTGTCGGACTATTTAAGTGATGAAGGCATAGCACTGGTCACTAAAAAACTGTTCCGACAGCGATTGATGCTGTTCCAAGCAAATCTACACAACATCGCCCTCCGTCGGCGAAGTAAAACAATTAAAACAATGCCTGCTAATACTGCTTAACAAAGTTAATGCGTCTGCTTAATACCGCAGGCGCCTCAACACTGCCATTAAAATTAACATAGCGCGCAAAGCAGAGTTGTAAAAGAGTTAAGCCTTCTAAATTTTCAACCTCTACCTTCTCTACCCTATCCCTCTCCCTGAGTTCCGGCACAATGCATTGAATAAGAAGGGGTGATCCCCTTAGTGCTAAAAAAAGAAAAAAGGACCCCAACGGGTATGGAAAAAACTTTAAAGGAAGGGTTTCATTGCCTTTATCAACGTATGAGAAAAGAAAAATCATCAGAATTGCTTCTTATCCTTGTGAAAAATAAGAGCTCAATCTGGAGTGCAAGCGAGCAAGTCATCAGTACGCAGAGTAATTAAGAGCTGTGAGTATCTTAAATACCTGAAATTGCAAAAAAGCCGCCACTTAATGCTCCTCGTAAGGAAAAGCGGCTTCAATTCGCAAGAGACTACATGGTGTCCTATACAGCAAAGAGGTCATGTAAATCACTGGAGAACCGTTGTATTTACGGATGAGAAGAAGTTTAATTTGGATTGCTACAACTATTACTTCGATGATCTGCGCAAAGAAAATCGATTTTTGCACCGACATCACAGCCGAGTGGGCGGCGTTATGGTGTGGGGTGCTAAATGACTGGTGCAAGCTTTAAAACGTTATTGGAATCGGCTTTTCCGAAGTTCAGTGAACTATTTGGTCGCATATCTTGGATATTGCAACAGTATAATGCCCCTATACACAACGCCAGAGTAGTAAAGGAGTTCATTGCAAGCCAAAATATTAATATTCTTGACTGGCCAAAAAAGTAAACTAAATTAAAAAAAAAACCAGCAGAAACATCGGCGAAGTAAAACAATTAAAACAATGCCTGCTAATACTGCTTAACAAAGTTAATGCGTCTACTTAATACAGGAGGCGCCTCAACACTGCTATTAAAATTAACATAACGCGCAAAGCAGAGTTGTAAAATAGTTAAGACTTCTAAATTTTCAACATCTATCTTCTCTACTCCATCCCTCTCCCTGAGTTCCGGCACAATGCACTGCATACGTAGGGGTCATCCCCTGAGTGCTGGTCGTAATTAAAAAAAAAAAAAAAAAAAACAGTTTTTCATTAAAATTAGTTGAAGTGCCTTTATTCAAGTGAACCAAAAATAAAGAACATTTTTGGACTTTTTTTTATAAATTGCTCAAAAAAAGTTCTTTAGTTAGAAAACCAATATTGTGATGATTTTTTTATATCTCAAGATGTCCAGCTTCAATTTCCATTTTAAAATTCTGCAATCGGTTAAAAATTGCGAAAGATACAGGCTGCTGAATATGGAATTTTTAGCGCCTTTAAATAAGTGAACCGGAAGTTATCTCGCTTTTAGTATTCAACACGACTCAAATAAAAGTAGTTGATTAAACAAATTTCTATAAAATCTTTATAAAGTGATGTTTCATTGGACCAAGCATTCAGTAGATAGAGTGTAAAGAGTGAAATGGGGTAATCCCAGAGTAAAATTAAAAAAATTTCCTTATGCCGTCATGGAATTTCCAACGTTATGGGATTGAAAACTTTTGAAAGGGCCAAAGTGGTGCTAGAATGTGTTCTGAATTTTAAAATAAAGGGTGTTTTTTATAGAGTGACACATGTTTAAATCATAATAAAACAAAGATATATATTTTTAATATCAATGAAATGGGCTTTATTGGAAAAAAAATTTTATGAAATTAATGTTCAAGTATGATTTCTGCCTGGTGGCCAGCACGGCTGGGACGTAAAAGGCGCAATCTGGAACACCAATTTGCAACAACTTTTCGCAGAATTTTCGGCCGTATTTAGCCGATAACTCTTCGAATGTTAATTTCCAGGTGTTCAATTGTTTGTGGTTTATCGACGTAGACAACTGACTTAACATATCCCCAAAGAAAATAATCTAATGGGGTTAAATCAGATGAAATTACGTGAAATTATTTTTCCGTCAAAAGTTTCTTTATCTAAATCAATTTTGGCGCCGCTGCACGATGAGTGTGACGAATAGAACAATTATTTTGATTAAAAATGTCAACAATTTGCACCCGTTGCTCTGGTGTAAGTCGATTCATAATGAAATTTTAAAGCAAACTAAACAAAAAGCAACTATCAACTGTTAAATGGGTGCTTAAATAAAGCAGTGATGCCAACTCAAACTTGTGAAACTCTATAAACAACACCCTTTATTTGGCTCAAGTTCATACATATAATATAAACACAACCACTCTTGTGTGCTTCACAATCTCAGATACCAAAGTATTAAAGGCGTATGAAAAAACCGCATTACTTTGCTACGAAACATATTAGTTTGGAAATATTAAATTCCTTAAGTTGCCGATTTGCATTTTCATTTCATCAAATTCAAATGGTGTAAAATGATTTATATTATTTATTTGAGTAAAGAAATTCTCACAATAAAAATTAAGTTTTATTAACAACAATAACCATTTCTACTAACATACACACAAACATAATAAAAGCTTATAGTTTTTGTTTAAATTACGGAAGAGTTTCTTTGTTCTTTTGATTATGAAGAAAAAACAGATGCAAATGAATAAGATAAGTTGTATAGTTTTCAAGTTTTTGCGGTTGCTAAAATCAAGGCATACTTTTAGTTGTTTAATATAATTATTTGTGACAGTTATAATAAAACATACTCTGGGGAGAGTTTTTTTTATACTGGGGATTTTATTTCAACATTCTGCTTAATAGAATTTTATTTGCATTTGTACCTTAAAAAGTTTATTTATGAAGTGTTCTTATGACAAAAAATGAAGCTTTAAGACTTAGTGAAGTAAAGAGAAGGGAGGAGAGGAGGAGTTTGGAGGAACAAGAATTAAAAACTTTTAAACTTTAGGTTTTCGAAGAGATTAAAAAGCTCTTTTCGATTTATGCCAAAACTCGAAAAAGTTGCAAACTATAAAAAATATATTTAAGAAAAACTATCTAGAATCTATAGATCCCGTTAAAAAATACTCATACATTTCTAATAACAAGAAATTAATAAATAAACGATCAAAATTGCTTTAAAAAAAATTGCTTCAATAACGATTAATACAACAATCAGATGATTTTCGAAATTAAGTTCAAATTTTCAAAAGTGGGTTGGAACTTTAGAAATTGATTTCTAAATTTCAAAATAGACTTACACATTAATTTTAACTTTCCGAAAATAAATACCAGTTATCGAAATTAATTTTAAGTTTTCGAATTTAAGATCGAATTTTCCGAATATCACTTATAGTTTTCGTTAAGCATAGAAATATTTAAAATATTTTAAACCTTTTACGAAATTTTCAAAATAAAAAAAAATTCTAGTAAATTCGACTTCGTATTTTCGGAAATAAGTTCGAATTTTCGAACATTACCTGGAATTGTTAGGCATCACAATCCTTGTGTATAAAAATGACAAATTGGATGTTGTTGAAAAATCTTTGCAAAATAATCTCATAAATAGAAAACTGTAAAGATTAGTTTTTAATTTAAACTTTCTAAATTAAGAAAATTAAACAATTAAACTTTTTAAAGGAAGCCTAAAAAATACTTACTTTCAATTCTTTTGTTTAAGTAAAATATGTAAAAAAAACCATACAATAATTTTTTTCTTCTATTTTCTTTCAAGGTTGGGAGCAACAAAAGCAACGAATATACATAAATGTGAGGGAGGAAAAAAGAAAAATATTACTGTATGAGAAGTTTATTATTTATTTATATAAAAAAACGGAAACAAGTTTTGTGTACAAGAACTTTACCATAAAAAAATTAACTTAAAAAGTGTGAAAAATAAAACGAAATAATAAATATACAACAAAAAGAAAGATAAAGCTCAAAAGCAGTGGGATATACTAAAAAAAACCCGGAGAAGACAAGACATGCTATTATAGCATTAAAATTACTGTAAATAATAGTAAAAGAGGGAGAGAGAGAGAAAGAGGCACCAAGAAATTAAAGATCTATAGCTCAAAAGCTCGCTTAAAAGATTGTGAAAACTCAAAAGCATTTTTCAATCATTTAAGTTGTTAAAATGTCAAATATTTTAATGTTGAGAAAAACGTAAAACAATCTAAAACACTTTTTAACGCTTTAAGATCTTCAAATTTGTAAATTTGCTGAAGACTGTCGAAGTTCTACGTTTGTCATAAAATTTTTATAAAACCGGAAATAACAATACTAAAGAAAGACGTGCAAACAAAAAGCTTGTGATGGTATTGCCTAAAAACTTCAACAGCTTTAAAGATCTTATGAGAACATTAAAGTAAAATATAAAACAAAAAAAAAAAAAAGAAAAAAACTGCTACTAATACAAACTTGTCGGCGTTGTTAACAATACAGCGACAAAGTGAATTTATTTCAGCATACCATGTCCTCGATATCGGCGCAAGGCGTGGTCGAACGAGCCTCCGCTGAACTTTCGAAGCGGATAAATGGCCTCGGCTTGCGTTCGAAACATCACCATGGCAGTAACAGCAATAGCAACAATAGCGGTTCGAACAATAGTAACAACTCAGCACCAGCAGGTGGTGGTGGCGTCAACGGAGGAGGCTCGTCATCCTCGTCCTCGAACAGTTCCAGCTCTACGAACTCAACGTCCTCGTCTTCGTCCTCTTCAACGGGTAAAACTTCTGTAATGGAACGTGTAACGAATGCTTTATGTGGCGGTAATTCCTCCTCCAACAACTCAAACTCTAATTCCAATTCAACAAATTCCAATCTTTCAAATAGCAACAACAGTACAAGCACAACAGCCACCACCACGCCCGACAAACCCTCAAGAGCTGGTAGCCTTGGCAGCACACAAACCACTAACAGTACCCAACAACTGCAGCAAACACTAGTCAGCAATTCCAACACAATTCAACAGCAGCACACTTCAACTACCGTCACTAGCTATCAAATTATGCAAAAGAGCAGCCAACAACAGCAACAACAACATCAACAGTATTTAAGTTCACAGATCGCAAATTCAACATTGATAAATTCAAATCTAATGAACTCATCAGCCCCATCAGCAGTACCAGGCATTCCAATGGGTGCACCACCCGCTCCCACTGTGACTTCGATTGCAAAGCAAATGAATATCAGTATACCAGGATCTCCTCAGTTCACCACCATGGGCATGGCGGCAGCTCAAAAGTCTCAATCGGCCACGCCTATACAAATGCGCAAACAATTACCCAACCCTCATATACATCATTCATATACCGGTGGTGTGGGCACAGCAGCTGTTACACAACTAGCCCAGGCGGTTACACAGTCCTCGCTAATATTACCAAAACTTCCGCCGCCCATAACGAGCATAGAGATCCTTATGATGGATGATCGTTTCTTGAATAAATTCTTCCTGTATTTTTCCTCCTACGAACGTCGAGTTTTGGCGCAAGTGTGTACGAAATGGCGTGATGTTTTATATCGCAGTCCCCGCTACTGGTCTGGTCTATTGCCGACATTGCAGTGTCGAGAGCTTCGTCAAATAACTGCCTCGGATAGAGTGAAATTGTTTAATACCTTAATAAGACGAGGTTTTCATGCTTTGGCTTTGGTGGGAGCTAACGATGATGATGCCTACGATGTTGTCCATTCGTTTACATTGGCCTCCAAACATATACATTCGCTGTCGCTGAGATGCTCGTCGATATCAGATCGAGGGCTGGAGGCATTGTTAGATCATTTGCAGGTGAGTGTAAATTTGTGCTATTTTTTAAAGGTTGATGGCTAGAGCTCAAACATTGGTTGAAGATTTCGAAATCAGAAAACTATGAGCTTAGTGTGAAGCCACATTCATTTCTCGAAAACAAATTTCAAGCGAATGTATTTGCGTTTAAAAAATTCAGAGAAAGTCAGAAAGAGAGAGTGAGATAAAGAAAGAGAGAGAGAGCTAAGCTAAGTTAAAATAAAATATCTGCCTTTTTAATTATTCCTAAAAGTATGCCATATTATATTTAATGAAACCATAATAATTTGGTTTGCTACGAAAAAATACCACATTAAATTAATTTTATATTTCATCACGTAACTTTTACGAATTATACGCAAATAAAATTAATTTAAAATTCACTTGTACATATTTCAAATTTAATAATTGACTCTGCTGAATAATTTTCAATGAAAATATTTTTTTTTCCTAGAAGTATGCTAGTAGTGCGCATACAGTATGTATTATTTAAATGGCTTTGAGCAAATCAATTTATAATACCAATCAAGGTTATTTGTTTGGTTTATTTACAATTAATTATGGCAATAAATTAAATAATTGTTGCGGTGGAAAAAAAAGAAATATTTTTAAAGGATGTGTGCATACATACATACGTACATATAAGTATTTGTAAATAATTGAAATTATTAAAACTTGGTTAAACACAATTTAATTCCCTTTAGGTCTTTGCTAAGTAGTTTTTGTTCGAAATTTGGAACTTGGAACTATCGTTTGTTAGTCCTGCCCTGAGCTATAATTATTTTTCACAATATTTTTAAATTTTATTGCCGTTTCTAAAATAATTTTTTTCTTTTTAAATTAAAATTTATTGTCGAACAAAATCTCTTTGCTCTATAATATTTCTTTTTTAAATTTGCTAAATTGCTGTCAAAAAGCGCCTCAAAGCTGTTTTAATAATCATTTTAACGAAATCTGACAAAAATATTTTAACATCGACGAGTATCAACTGAAATAACATTTCAAGCATACAATTTGCTGCATTTGTTTTTTTTTTAACTAACAAAAGCGCCTACGCGTATGCTATGCAATAGAAAGCAATCACTTTTCAGTGGAAATGTATTTTTATATTTATCTTAAGACGCAAGAATATATTCTTAATTTTATACTACTCGTATTAAAATAAGTCTGCCAGAGCAATAGCAATTATTTTTATATTCATTCCCCAAAGTAGACTTTAAGTTTAATTTGAAAATAAGTTGGCTCCAAGGTAAAAGACTATAACAGTGTCAGATTAGTTTTGTAGTTTGAATAAGTTTTTCTTTTTTCTAAATTAAAACTGGGTTTTTTTCAAACGTTAATAACAACCGTTAGTGCCAACAGACATCTAAACTTGAGTTTGTTTCACCTGATACATTTTCAGTTTGAAGCCTACAAGTAGGCAAAACTATTTATCTTTGATAGAGTTAAGTTTTGCTAGTTTATTTTTTTTTTGTTGTTATTTTAATGTAGTTTAAATTTTACAACGAAAAAAATTTTCATTTCGTTGGAGAAAATATAATTTAAAGAAGTTTAAAAACTAAAATTTTATAAAAAAAATGCTTTAAAAAAGTTATAAACTTTTAAAGGAATATTTTATGCTGTTTTTAAAAATGCACAAAAGTTGTTAAATTTTATGCGCTTTAATTGTTTGGAAAATTGGAAAGTCCTTCTGATTTTAAAATTTAATTTAACGGCTTAAATGCAATAAACACCCTAAATTTTTATTTTCAGTTAAAAGTTTTATGTTCGAAAATTTGTACTGGATTTCGATATTTTACTTAAAGGCTACAATTAATAAAAATCTAATAAAATATCTCATAAAATATCATCTAAAGTTTGAATTTTCTGTTTCAAATAAGTTGTTCGAAAATTCTAAATTGATTTCGAAATTTAATTATATGCCAATAACTAACTAAAATACAATATCCGTTTTGAAATATTAATTAAAATTCGTGTTTTTTTTTGTTGAAAATAAGTCGTTCGAAAATTTACGCTTAATATCCAAATTAGATTGCATTGTTGTTCGAAAATTCGAGAAAGATTTTGGAATTTGACTTTATTCACATAATTAGGTGATATGCAAAATTTTTCCAAAACTAAATATTAACTAAAATTTGTATTTCCTTTTCGAAATAAGTTGTTCTAAAATTTGTGCGTGATTTCATTTACTCTTATAAATTATTCAAATACATATCTTATAAAAAATTATTTCTAGTACAAAATGAAGCAAAATTGCATTTTTGGGTTATTACCATTAATATTAAAAAATAAATAAACAAGTTCGAAAACTCGAAAATTTCTTCGAAGTAGAAATTTTTAAAGAGTTTTAATTTTTTTTAATTTTTAATTTATGTCTTATGACAGTTTTCCTCGTTTAATACATATATAAGTATAGCAATAGACAATTTTAATGTTCGAAAATGCATTTTTATAGGTTTTGTCATGAAATTATGGTTAAAATTAGAGATGTGCAAATAACGTGAATTTTTCGTGTCAGGCGTGACTCACGCGTGAATCACGTGATTCGTGATTACAAATCGATAAAATCACGCGTGCGTGCGTGATCGTGATTCAAAAATATAATACCGCGCGTGATCGTGCTTGATTTTTTATATTAAGTTTATCCTTTGTATTGTAATTTTTCGACCTTTTCCTCAATTTTTTTTTATTTAATTAATGATCTTGAAGTAAATAAAGAAATTAATTACAAAATAAATTTTTTTAGCATATGCTAAATCTTTTACTGCAAAATTTTTATTTCACCGTGAGCGTGCGTGCAAAATTATTCCGGTCGTGCATGAAAGTACGTCATTAAACATATTGTGTTTGCGAGCGTGCGTGATCGTGAAAGTTTTAAATCATGCCGTGCGTGAGCGTGCGTGAAAAATATTTATGTTTCGTGATCGTGCGTGATCGTGAGCGCAATTTTACTCACGCGCACATCTCTAGTTAAAATAAAAACTTTCATTCGACAGCAATAAAATTAGAATATCTTTTGCTTTTTACTTTCAATCATATTTCAAATTTTTTTTAAGGAATTTATAAAAGTCAAACTAAAAACCGAATAATGATCATTTAGATCATCGTTCTTACTTCGCTATGAGTAGAATTCACGTAAACTACAATTTCGGAATCATATGACCCTAAAGTAGGCAATATTTAATATATTTTTTTTTCATAAAAAATAAGTTTGGCATTAATTTTATTTTACCTTACAAATTACAAATGTCATATGTGGATGGCTGCCAAGTGAAAGAAAACTTTTTAAATTGAAATTTTACTGTGACATTGAGCAGAGTGTCCCAGTTGCAAGTATTTACTGAAACAAAAATGTCTTTAAAGCATTTCATACAGCTCTAAAGTAGGCTTGCAACAATAAATAATAATGTTTTTAGTAAAAAATTACCTAACCTATTAAATTATAGTACTATATTATAGTATAGCATTCTTTATATTATAGTAACCTTAAAATAAATTTTAAGCATTTGCCTAAAAATATGCAACATGATTGCTTTAATTAGGAAAAAATTACGATTATTGCCCCATAATAAGACCTTAAATAATATTTTTTTAAATAGTATTTTATTTGGCAACTTCTTAACTTTTATTTCTTTCATAAGCTGATTAAAAAGATTAGAAAAATTTTCTCTTAATTGAAGCTGTGAAAGTATGCTGTAAAATATTTAACTCTATAGGTTATTTACGAACACGTGGTAAAACTGGTTAAATTGATCGTTCTGTGAAACTTTATTTTGAAAGTTAATAACTAGTTTGGCAACTAGTATATATTTGTATACGATAAAATATACACATACATACTTTCCTAATAAGAATGTGCAATACCAGTCCAAGTTAAAGAAACACAGAGTGTACATATATTAAAGTAAACGAATCACGCTATTTAAAACCCCAACATGTCTTTAATTCTTTTACTCATAAAATAGTGAAACTTGAAACGTAAGGATAACCAATTACAAGTAAACTCATAGGTGTAGTCAACAAAAATTAGAGAGCATCTTAATCCTACGGTACATATCCATTTTAGCTAATGAAATCAGAATTTTTTTGTACGGAAGGTACTTCCTTTGTAGCTATAAAGGCTAGATTAGCATTTTCTATTGAAAAATAAATTCGAAATCACTTCGACATTTGGTTTTATACCTATAATTAAGTGAAATTTCATATTTCTCTCAAAATCTGGTCTTCGATTTGCATTACCTGTAAAAAATAAGATGTTCGAAAATTTCACTTAATTTCGAAATTAGCTTTTGTTGTCTAAAAATATGTAAAATGCGCTTGCTTACATAAATAAGAACCAAAAAATAAATTTCTTATTAAAAATGAGTTGTTCGAAAATTAGAAAATAATTTCGAAATTAGATTTTATGTCTAAAATTAGGTAAAATGGAGTTCAATCTTCTAAAATTTGCAGCTACTGTTGGAAATAGTTTATTCGAAAATTCGAGCTAAATCTTCTGCTTAAAATTAAGTAAAAATTCTCACATCAGATATCACCGTTTTTATTTTTGATATATCTAACTTATCTATTTTAAAACGAGCAACCTAATTCAATAAATTGCTCGCGAGAAATATAAAACGTAAAATCGGCAAAAAAAAAAACAAATCGTCAAAAAGTAAAAATAGAAATTCCCAAACTAAAATACATCACCAAATAAATGATAAATTTATTTGTATAAAATTATTTAGTGTTAAATACTAAGCATCCATACGGAAACATTTGTGTGTATTTAAAATCTCACTTTACTGAAATTTTTTCTGAAAGAATTTATTTACTGTTCTCGAATATCAATCATCCGTTGACATTTTTCTTTTCCGCTAAAAGTAAATAGTTTCCTTCTATCAAACACAAATCTTGATTTTATTTTTCGTCAATGACATAAAAAAGTAGCACGCTTTATTGTTTAATATGACATTGACATTTTTGTTGGTCTTTTCCGCTATCATCGCATGGGGGCTCGTTATCATCTCTATTTGTTTATTAGTTAGTACTTTTCCGCATCATTTCAGTTTATATTTGAACACCCTCACACACACACACACAATACCACTAAAAAGACATGTTTAGTAAAAAAAATTACACTGGGGCCTTTAAATAAAAATACATACACATGTGGCAAATAAAGAGTTTAATTTCAATTTCAATTTTAAATTCATTTAAAATGTTTGTCTCTCATGTGCAGTTTGTTCCACATGTTTTCCTTGACTAATATGACTCCCGAATGGGGGCGGTTCTGCTAATTTATTTAACTACGGCTGGAAATCAGCTCATCTAATTTGCATAAAATACAAAAAACAAGCTGGATAATTTCAAACTGTTTCGAAATTTTGTGTGGAAAAGGGTTTTTTCGTTTGAAAAATTCACAATATATTCAAAACAGAATCAATTTTAAATTATTAATACTAATCTGAAAGGAGATCGCTCCAGAAATGAAATAAGCCACAAATCATTAAAATTTTTGGACAATATTTGATTTTATTTACAATTAATTACAAGTATGTATTATTTGCAAACAGTGAAAATGTATTTAAATTTTTAAATTTTATATTTCCCATTTTGTTTTTTCATAAACAAACTTTTTGTAGGCCACTGTGTTATTGTGAGTGATGGCTGTCACTGCTGCCTGTAAGTATGCAATTATTTCAACAAATTGTTAAATAACGTTTTTGTAGTACGAAGTGGTTGGTTGCTGTTATTGTTGGTGCATTTCTTAGTTGACATTTAAATGACATCGCAAATATATGTAAATGTGTGTGAAAAATAAAAGAGATTACAAAATTGTACTTACAGTTAGAGCTGCAATTAGGCAAACAAATTCCAATGTACTATAAAGTATAGTTTAGGGAGGCTAAAAATAATGTGAAAGAAAAATAAGTTGTTTTTATAAGTTGTAGCAAATTTTCAGGTTAAATATATGTTGGTTTTAAAACTAAGTTTATACGTATAGCGGGAACCTAATTCATAAAAATTTTAAATGGATTTGAAATATATTTAACTCTGCAGTTACACGTTCAAGAAGTTGCTTTTAAGTTGAACACATATACTGTTTGTCAAAATTAATGTGAATTGACGTGGTGACGTAGGCTGTAAGCAACTTAATAGCCAATTTTATTTTCAAGATGCCATCGTCAAGAAAGAAATTAAAAATTAAATAAAAAATAAAACAATAAAATCGCAACACATCACAATTTTTATTAATTTTATTTATTATTTAATTCAAATAATATATTTTCTTAGAAATAAATACAAAAATTATTTACAACAGCTGTCATCAGCTGTTTACTTGAAAGAAAAATTGAAAGAAAACCTGAAAGCAAAATTTAAAGCAAGTTGATAGTCAATATCCAAATGTGTGAGTGCTTTAGTAAGAAAGTGTAAGTGTATTGAATCTTCAAACAAAAATTGAAAGAAAACTTGAACGGGTTACAAGTTAAGGAAAATTTGTATTGAAAATTTTTACTAAAACAAATTTGAAATCCATTTTGTTTTTTATGAATACTACCATTAGGATTAAAATTTTTTCAAGAATTTTCAAAAACTTTGAATAAAAATGGTTGCAAAATTTTGTAAACTACTGATTTTACTAGAACTTCCTAAAATCGCGGCATACAATTTTGATAAAATACAAAAAAAAAGATTCTAACGGTATGATGATCGGCACATAGTGGCTACACGCCACTTAAATATAATGTTAATTAGCCCATATCTTCGGAACTACAGATCAGTTTACAAAATAATGTCCAAAGAAAAATTAGAGTAGGACCAAAGGTTTTAATTTCGTCTAATGAAGCGCATTTTATATTTGAGCGGGGTGCTCAGTATTTGTCTGCAATGACTTCGTTAAAGTGATTTCTTAAAATCCCAAGATAGAAGTAGTAAAATCGTTACAATGCCATTAAAAAATTTTGCAGCGAAAAGATTTGCCTGGTTTTGCGATTTATTTTGTAATTTTAGCGATTTATTTTTGTTTAGCGCACTGCGGTACGACTGAGTACAATTGAGGCGTGGAAACATCGACCATGGGGTCATGCTAGCATTAGAGAGATCATTGGAATTATCCCTGATCTCATAGACTATTGCATTCCAAAACCTTTCTTCAATAGAGAATTTAGCTACTCTTTGTCGGAGGACTTCTCCCCTATACCACATGGGGGCTTTCGAGTGTTCACGGATCACACCAAACGGGACACTAGAGTTAGCGGAGGAATTTGGGATCATGATTTCATTCAGACTCCCGGACGAATGAAGCATCTAACAAGCAGAAATATCCGCCATAAAAAAGGCAATGAACTTGCTGCGGTACTCCGGATAACAAACAGAGATATCCAAATTATAACCGACAGCAATTCGGCAATAATTGCCTTCACGGGTATATATACCACATCCTTTCTGACCTTGAAATGTAGGAAGTTACTAAACATGGTGGTGAATAATTCAAGTATTACCCTTATATGGTTACGGGGACTCGAGGAAAACACGGGCAACATCATTCCTGTCAATCTGGCTAAGGTAACACAATGGGACCAAAGTGGGCTGGAATCTAAATTTCCTTTTCACCAGCAACCTGCCAACTTAACCTAATTTTATTAATGTGTTTTCAGTATTCAGTTTTTCGTTTTTAATGTTTTTTCTTTTAACGATTTTTTTTCTTCATTTTGCTTACTCAGGTGTTTTGCTGATTTTTATGTTATTTTCACCATTATTTTATGTATTTGCTTTTCAACGACTTCTTTTGGATATTCTACGTTTTGGTGATTGTTGTGCTTTAACGATTTTTCGTATTTAGAGATTTATTTCTTGTTTTTAGCAATTTGGCTTCTTTTGCTAATTTATTTCGCTTCCCAACTTTTATCCGTTTTGGCGACCTTTCTTCTTTTTGGCAATTTTTTTTAATTCTCTTATAACTTTTATTTTCTCTTCGTTTTAGTGATTTTGATTACTTACGCGATTTTTTCGCTTTTGGTGTTAAGCCGTTCTAGGATTTAATCCAATTCGTTCGGTTTTTTCTCGTTTCACCGGGTTTTTCATTATTTAGGGATTTTTTTTCGTTTCGGGAATTTTTTCTTCGTTTTGGGGATTTCTTCCCTTCTAACGATTTTTAATTTATTCAAACATTAATTCGTTTCATATATTTTTTTACGCTCGTTTTGTGCGAAATTAGCTTCGTACCACAAAATATAAAATAAATAATGGCTGTCGGCCTATCGACCATATCATATTCCGGATTTATTAATTTACAATAAAATAAATTTTAAAAGTTATGTTTGCTGAAAGTTATTTTTAATTTTTGCTCAAAAAGAAAAACAAACATAACACCCTAAAAGCAGCTTAGAAAATTTGTCTGCTATCAATTTTTGCTGCCTAATAAATAAGTAGTGCAGTAAACACGATAAATTATAACAAATTCCATGTAAAATATTGCAAAATACATTATGATATTTATAGCTTGCCTATAAGTATGCTATAACTTTTGAAAAATACTAAAAGTATTACAACATTGTTGACAAATTACTTGATTACATATAAAATCACGTTGCTGTTTGCCACATAAATAACACTGTTAAAATATTAGATATTTGACATGGACTGAGTGTGAGTGACACAAAAGCCATAATATTTATTGAAGTTATAAATATTTATGTAAATATGTTTGAGGTGAAATTTTAATTCTCTATGATAAAATGTGAAGAAATAAATACATATAATTAATCATAAAATAACAAATGCATTTCTAATAATTTACCAAGTTTTTTTTTAGTTTATTTTAATATTTCTTTAAATGTTTGTCGTTCATTCATTCAGGTATTCAGACAGTTGTTGCTATTTTCCCTCATTTCATATTCATTTCGTAATATTGCATACCTTTAGGTAGTCTTATGTAATTAATATTTAAAAGCATACTTTCAGGTAAATGCAAAATCACAAACAATCTAGCCAAGAACAATATTTAAACAGTTTCTTTGAAATTTTCTTAACACAGTTTCGGGTTTATTTACCATTTTTTGCCAAAACTGCTTTTTCCATTGAAAATTCTTTTTAATAAGTCGCTCGCATTCATTCTTAGTGTGTTTTCTTTGTTTCAGCGAGTACATGAGTCAGTCACTGAACAAAGAAATTACTAAAAAAAAGTCAGGCATGTTTCAAAATTTTACCAACAAAAAACAACTACTGAAAAATTCGAAAAAAAGAAGACGAATGCATTTAAAATAATGAAGTATATGGCATGACATTATTTCTTGCTTTAATTTCTAAACTCCTTGACCCCAATAATTATGCAATATTTTTTCTTGTGTTTTCAAGACTGCTGCACAATTTCACACACAAACAGACATTAAATTTTTTTTGCTTTATGTTATTTTTGGTGCTTTCTTAGCGCCTTTTCTTAGTTTTGCTTTTTCAAAAACAGTAAAATATTTTAAATTTCCTAATAGAAATGCCACCCAACTCAACCAATTTACTCACATGTAAAAAATAAAACGTAATAAAATTTTTTTAAATGGAAACAAAATATTAGACCAAATTATGAAACATAAGAACCTGTAATTTTTATATGCAAGAGAAAAAAATTTTTTTTTAATAAGATAACTCCGATTTTGTTTTTGCAACACAAGAACAGACGTGTTTTAAATTATTAAATTAACAAAGTGTGGTTAGATTTTGTTCTGCGCCCTGTTGCTTGCTTTACAATGTACAATAAGTGAGGGCCCTTCTAGCCCCTCTTGATCATGGTTTTTAAAGAAAGTATAGCGTATGTGCCCATCTAAATAGGGATCTATCTAGAGTTAAAGTTTCATGCCAATCTATTGGCGGTTGCAGAAATTATTAACATCTTGCCATCCTTAGTATGAAGATTTATCTATGTTTTAAATTTTATCAAAATCGTTTCAACAATTTCGGATTAGTAGGTATTGCCTAGAGTTTTTCCCGATCCCAGAATGCTATAAAATATAAAACTTTTGTGTTCTTTAAGACGCCTAATTTCGGCCTAAATTCGCCCTCCCGATTCAAGTTTTGTGGAAATATTTATATTACATATGTATCTTTTTTGAAGCCGATCTACATAGATGTGTTTAAGTTTCATCATAATCGGTTGGATAGTTTAAACGGACAACAATTTTGCTTACTGCAATCTTCCCGCCTTTTTTTGAAAAAGGCATTCATTCTATATGTGTTCTTATAGACTTGGGCCTATGTTTTGAGTTTTATCAAAATCGGCTTAGGAGTTTAAAAGTGTGCCGCAAACAGTGTTGTTTTGAATTTCTAAAAGGTAACAAGCAGGCAGATAGACTGAGGGGTAATGGTGGGACAGAGTAACCGATAAGGAGTTATTCGTATGTATGTATTCGTATGTCCGACGTGAGACTTCATTGTACATTTTGCTGAAAAATATTTTGGAAATCGGACCGTTAGATCCGGACACTACCGCATACAAACATTATCTATTCATAATATTCGTCCACATTAATAAATCTGAATTTTTGTGCTATAAAAGGTATACAATTTATGTATGTATGTACATATATGTACATAGTATATATTTAATGAATTTTGTATCAAAATTAAGAAAAAACATATTTTTAAAATATGTACATACATACTGTGTGTATGTACATATGTATGTACATATGTATTAAAAAATTTATGGAAATTTTTAAAATTTTTTTATTTATTCTTTAATTAAAATGTTGTTTTCTCTACAATAAAGATCTGATGTTTTTAATGACATTTATATACATTCTTAAATTAAATTATGTAGATAAAAATATTATACAAAAATATGGGTCCATAAAAAATTGTCAAGAAAAATTTTTTAAATAAATACTTATAAATTTCTATTTAGATTAGATCACAGTACAGACGTATACGTACTAAAACGTGCATGCATGTGTGTAGTAAATCCATACATAAGTACATACATGCATCTGTGTTTAGTTTGCTAAATGTGTACGTGTAGGTAAACATAAATTTTATATAGACAATCATATAATTTTGATGATAAGCAAAAATAAAAAACAAAGACTTACGAAAACCAAGAATAAACTTATAGTCTCTAGAGATGACACCAGACCATCCATTCATCCTACAACAAGCAAAACAATTCATACTGACTGCCAGAGTGACTGACTGACTGACTGACTTGGTCGTTCTTTTTATTTCAACATTTATAATACGAAACAGTTTAAATATATTTTATTCTTCTTTAATAAGAATTTTGTGGTCAATGAGCTGTAAATTGTTTCACAATAACAATTGACTTTGTAACATTGTGTGTGTAAGTGAGTGTGTGTGCGTGTTGTGTTTGTAAAAGAAAGGCCAATTTAAAATTGTGCCAATATGAAAAAGTGTTACCATAATTAGGTACAAATGGAACGTTTTCTATTAGATTTGCCAAAAAAAAAATCCTAAGAATCGTTAAAGTGTCAAAAAGTTTAAAATAATTATTTACTTTGTATCACTGCCCACTTTTCTAATTAGCAAATTTTATAACACACGGTAATCTACTACTACAACTATTACTATTTTTGTCAGAGCCTGTAATGGTAGTACGTAGTTCTTAGACTATCTACTGCGACAGGTTCAAATTGTATTTACTACTTTGCATAAAAGGGATCTAACCCTGTAGTTTGTCTGTATGAAAGGAGGGATCAATTGACACCATTTACATTTTGAAATCTTTGAACGATTCTCTGTCCAGTCGTAACACGAAATAAAAACTTTGCAGGATTGCGAATATATATAGTTAACTTTGCACAAGAACATTACAGGATTAATTGGATTGTATTATATTTTTTTGTTGAACAGTGTAATTGGTATTATTTAGGGTTTATTCATAACAAATTTTACGGTACTGTGGCGTGCCGAACTACCGTAAAATCTTGTCAGAACATGATAGATCAGTGTACATGTCACTAAAACAGATCAAGATGGTCGACAGATATCGAAAGTTTTTGTACAAAAAAAAAATCACTTCATCCGTACATAAATCAAGCCAAACAAAGTGGGGGCAAAAAGACCATAAGTATACAATTTTTTTGAAATTAAGTTTGAATTATCAAAACTAATTAAAAATAATTTCAAATTAAAATCTTATTTTCGATTTTTTTTTTTTTTAATTAGGACCAGCACTCAGGGGATGACCCCCTACGTATGCAATGCCGGAACTCAGGGAGAGAGATAGGGAATAGAAGATAGATGTTGAAAATTTAAAAGGCTTAACTTTTTTACAACTCTGCTGTGTGTGTTATGTTAATTTTTATAGCCTCCGATATTAAATAGACGCATTAACTTTGTTAAGCTGTTTTAGCAGGCATTTTATTAATTGTTTTACTTCGCCGATGTTTCTGCCAACCGACGAAGGAGGGCGATGGAACAGCATAAGACGCTGTCGTAACAGTTTTTTAGTGACCAGTGCTATGCCTTCATCACTTAAATAGTCCGACAACAATTAATACAATGTCTCATTAATGTAAATTAGAGAAATTAATGATGTTGATTGACTTGCTCTGCCCAGGGTTTTAACCCAGGCCACAAGTCATTGTTTGCTTACTTTTCGAAATAAAGTTTGACTTGCGGAAAATAAGTTTAGAATTTTGTACTCGTATATCGAATGCCAATTTTAGTTTTCAAATGCACATAAGAGAAAAAAAAAATTTTAATAAAATAATGCTAATGCCAAGAATTCAATTAGCATTATTTATAAATCAATGCTAATGAAAACAATGATAAATGCGTCAGTTTAATTAATTACTATCATGTGTGATATACTCTTATATTTTTACTTAATTTTCTGTAATTAAAAATTTTTTTAAAGCTAAAATTTTCAATCAATTGACATGACAACCCAGATTGACTTATCTGTTTGTTTTAATTTTCTTTTTGATAACATGTGTACTACACAATTAGATTGTTTATCTTCTATGATTCTAATTTGCATTTTCTACTCAATTAAATTTAAAATAAAATTTTTCGTCATAAAAATATCTGTGATTGTGAGTGTTGCGAACTGTCCTCATATAATTAAGACACATATGACAAGTTTTTTAAAGAATTTCATTTCATTTTCAGTTTGTTTTTTTTTTTCTTTATCTTCACTTTCTCTGGCATTTTTTACACATCAACAAAGTCTCAGAAACATTTGAAATATTTTGCGCCCCACCGTGTACATACACCCACCTTTCTCTTTGAGAACGCAAAAACAAAAGAAATACCCACTTATTGACACACTCTCAGTCAGCCAGCCACTAACAAGAATAGTGATAAAAATTCACTACAAAATTTTAACATTAAAAATTATTTGTTCTTTTTCATGCAAATAAATTGTAGTTTCGTGCAAATTTATAAATTATGGCACACTTTCAGCAAATCATTTAGTTTATACGAGGGTAGTTTGATAATAGGCTTTCTGCCTAAAATCTTTTTTTTTTGCAAAAAACACGTTTTATTGCTTAACATACTCGGCACGTACACTACGCAACCATTTCGCATGCAACTCTATTTCATCAAACTGTCTTGTAATAAAAATTGCATGCAACAAAGTTGCATATTGTAAATGCCATCAAAGCCTTCTTTAATCTAGTTACTTTTAGTTTAGCGTCTTTTTGGTTTCAAAATTTGCAGCTCGTGATTATAAAAAGTGTTAGAATTATTAAAATGCCCTCGTAGTTTTTATATATTTACACTATAATCAACCAGGCAGGCCAATGGATGGATGGATGGTTGGATGAATGACACAGTCATACAGCAAACATTTGCTTGTAGAATTATGAAACACACAAACACGAACGTATGTGTATTTGCATATAAATTATATAAGAGAGTTTGTTTGTGTGCGTGTGCGTGTGTATTTGTGGGCACGAGAAATTTAATAAATAATACCGGTAACGTTTTATAGAATACATTGACCACACAGTTGATATTAAAAAAAATGCAAATAAAATTAAGTTGCCTGTTGATGGTTAAACACGAACCGCAATTTACTTTTTGACTTTTATTATTTACACAGACAATAAATAAATTTAAATACAAAATAAACTATAATGTAACCCTGAAAGTATGCTAAAGAAATTTCTTTTCAAACGAAATTTACAATGACTCATTTTGTTTCACAACCCACAAAGAGTTCAAAGAAATTGTAAAGCAGGCCATTTGATTGGTTATTCACTCGAATAATGTTTGCCCAACTAATCGATCTGTTTAAGTCAAATAATATTCGATCAATCGAAAATTACAGATTTTAACTAAAGATTTATTCGAGTAATTTTGGTCGATTAAGCGATAAACTCAAATATAAAATTGAATCAAAATTTTATTACTTTTTATTGCTGATATTCGTTTGTAGTTTCAGTTTTAAACAGCCAGAACTTTTCTGTTTCAAAACGGATTTTCCCAAATTAACTTTTAAATGAAAGATGAAATCGTTATGAAATATCCGTAAAATTTAGTATATTTTAAATAACTTTAAAAAGAGTGAGAAAAATATGATGTTGTTAAAACATGTACGTATTACTCTTTTACACTTAAACCATCATAACTTTGCCATTTATGAATTGATTTTAAAAATTTATATTTTCTTAAGAAACAATTAGGTCTTTCAAATAAAAGTAAAATTGTGAAAATCCATTTGGAAACAAAAAAGTTAGGATTGTTTAAATATGAAAATATAACAAAAGGAGTTTTGCCGTTATAAAATCACTTAACGAAGTGGTCTACAAAAAGCAAATGTGTTTTTGTTCCGTATGGGCTACAACAGAATATTATTAGTGCATGAAAACGCACAATTAAGGAATCTAGATCAATGAATGCCATTCTTTGAAATTTTCTATGGCTGAACATTTTCAAGCTATTAAATAATTTTTGCAAGTTTTCTGTGGATATCATCAAAAAGGTACTTCCATCAAACCACCTTAAACATCATTTTACAGTTGATGTGCCATTTGTGACAGATGCTGGTATGATGTGAGGAAATCAGCATCTAAATAACTTGGAGTCAGCTGACCTCAAATTTTTTCAAATAATAAAAATGAATGGTCAAATTGACTGTCTATGCTGTCTAATTTGTTGTCTATTTTACGCGATTATCCTCTCTTCCCGCTAATGGCAAAGTTTGGTTGTCCGTGTGAAGTATTATTATGTATAATTGATGGTTTTGTGTGTATAATAAGCTCGAGTCTACGGATCATTTGGATTCGCAAAAATATTATATGGATATGTGCCGCGAAATATACCGACAGAACTGTAAAAGAATGACTCAAATCTGATTTTTAATTCACAATGAACTAGAGAAAATTTAATTAATTAATTTTGCATTCTCATGAATTAACATTGACATCACTTAAAAAATACTTTAATTAAAATGTGAATGAATTCAACATGTAACAAAGTCTTAAATTCATTCATTTTATCCACAAAAAAGAATTGAATTAAAATTTGAATGCATTATCGATAATTTAAGGGAAAGCAATTATAAGTCATTTTCGATTCACATTTTTAATCTGGATTAACATCATAAAACAAAAACTATTGTACGATTTGAAAACTTGTTCAAAAATATGTATGTATCCAATTGGTATTTTCAAAAACTATGTGTTAACAAACTCAATCTAAAGCTCAGTACTCTGTTCAGTGTTCCACGCGGAATACTTTCGGTCAATTCATTTTTTGGGCACAATGAACGCATTATAAAAGTTTTAATTCAATACTTGAATGATTATCAGTTTCATTCAGAAAAGAATCATTCTTTTACAGCTCTGGTCTCCGAAAATCTGAAATACATATACGTACATACATACATATCTAATTCAATAGAAATTTCCCTAAAACTCTGCCATTCTCTATAAATCTTCTTTTAGAGTTCGCTTAATTGTGGAAAATGTTTTTGAATTTTTACCACCTCCTTTTTTATATGCTTTCTTTTGCCTCCTACATAAATTCCATTTAACTTTAAGTCAATGCGTCAAATGTAAATGAAATCATTTGGAAAACAAGAACGTCATTCATTTATATTTATAGTTTAGCCAAAAAAAAAAAAAAAATAAAATCTAAAAAAAAACCTTTTGAAAGAAATCATCCAAATCAAGCATTAGTTAAGCAGACGTGGAATGAAATTATATTACAATGGCAACTAGAAAGCAAATAAAAAATAAAAATTATTGACATAAAGATGGACCATTGAACGCTGATGAGAGGTGTAGCGGCCTTGAAATCGGTACTGATACGTTATGCTAAAAACATAAAAAAACTCTTAGTAATTTTGAATTTTCATTAAATCAATAAAACTGAACATGAGCCCAAATAATTTTACTTCTCATTGACTTAACAATTAAAAGTAGTTGCTTATTTTTTTATTTGGATTTCTATGATAATTTTATTTTTTGAACCTCTCTTTAGAAAAATGCTTTAATTTCAATACAAAAACAAAAGCAATGTAAAATAGGCAACGTTTTTTTTTTATGAAAACAAATGTAATGGATTATGCTGCAGCAATGCTACTAGTTGTTAGGAGTGATTGCTACAATGTATGAAGGGGTTTTTAGGTTGAAAGAATACGTGTAGGAACAATAAACGGTGCTTTAATCAATATTTCATTTTTTTTTGTATCATAAGGAATTGTATACTTTATGGCATTCTTATTTTTGAATCATTCGATTAACAGCACAATATTTTCCGTTTTCGAAAAACTCAGATCTTACAGCACCCACCAGTGGACTTTCCCATGTACTTGAATATATTTCTAACGATTTGTAATGCTGTAGCGCCGATTCTGACATGAGCCTCAAGGATTTTTTATTTTCCATTTTTATTGCCATTTCAGTTTTTGTGCACCAACAAATTAATTTTTAAATTTACATAAAGCTTAAAAACGGGAAATATGAATGCAAATACAACAAAAAAAATATTCAAAATTGTAAAAATAGTAAAAATAGTAAAATAAAATTGGTAGCAAAATGAAATGTAAATGGTTTTTCGTAGTAATGTTTTGTTTTTATTGCAGATTTTCATGAAAGTAATTGCAATTGTAACGGAAATATTTTTATAATTAACAAAACCTGAATATTATTGTTTCTGCATTGCATGTATAGAACAACTAACTGTTACTGGTACAGTGCGTGTTCGAAAAAACCGACGAAATAAAAGCCGCATTTCAATTACAACACTGACATGTAAATGTTAAATTGCTTAAATGGCGCAGTTTTTTTTCTTTTGTAATAATTTAAAATTTTTATAAAATACAATCAAATTGTTGATACATAGTTTTCATAAATTCAATTACGAAATAAAGTTTGATTTGAAATAATGATTAAATACGGACTTTACCGGCTACACTGCCATATTGCTTGTTATAACGCGGCAGACAAATTTATTGCTGCCACCCATTCAAAATAATCAGGTGATTACACTCTTAAATACTAGAATAATAGCAATAGTTTAATTTAGTTTAAAATAAGGATTAATAGAATTTCCGGGAATACTATGTACGAGGTCAGTTTATTTGTTGTGTGACTTTCTTAATTAAATAAATATATTTTGCCAAAACAGGTTTTATCTCTTAACACAGTCTCCTATTAGGTCTAGACTTAGTACAGCGTCTTTTTAGATTTATTTTGCACCCATTTTTTGAGTGATTTAAAGACAAATTTTACACTCAAATGATGTGGCATACATATATAAGAACCCGCAGAACAAACCGTACTTTTTCGCATTTTTTGACAAATTGGTTTTTTGGTGTTTTTAGAATATTTGGATTGAAATCTTCCAGAAAAAATATAGTTAGCATAATTTTTTTTGTTTTACTAAGGAAATGGTTTATGAAAAATTTGGTGCACAACAAACCGTACTTTTTTTTTAATATTTTTTAACAAATCGTACTTTTTTTCATACTCTGCCATTTTTTGTATAGTTGTGCTTTTTGATTTAATGAAATATGCAATCCATGTGTCAATAAAACTACAATCAAAGCAAACTTTAACAGATGTCAAATTAATATAAACTTCACTTTTTTGTTCTCTTTTTCGTATTTTATTTTATAAACATTTCTCAATATTCTCAAATTGTTTAACGTTTTTTGAAGTCATTCTCTTTGCGTTTAAATTAAGTGTTAAATAATAATTGCTAAGGCATAAGTATTGTTTGATGACTGAGTGTTTTTAAAAAATATTTAATAGTATAATTAAAATATGGAAGAATTACAAGATGCCGTAAAAATTGAAACTCGTTAAAATCTTCAAAAAAAGTAAAAATTTCGAGTTTTATAACAGTCAATTTTACTTAGATTACTTTTGGAGTATAATTTTCAGAATATTTTTGTTTTTTTTTTTTAAATGATATAACCAAAAAAAAACCTTGCAAATAATGGAAAAATATATGTAAGGTTTTCCAATAAGAGTGACATGATTTCTTAAAAAAAAACACACTTATTGTTAAGGAAATTCAAAACTTTTTTATTTAATGTGAAGTACAATCGATACAATTAAGTATTCAAATGGCCTCCACGACTTCTTCTGCAGTAACGAATTCGATGAACCCAATTTTCGAGCATTTTTTCCACTAAATCAAGTCGTGTGTCATGAATGGCACTTTCAATATTGACTTGTAAAGCTTGAAGAGAGTCTGGTTTATTTCGAAAGACCAACCCCACAAAAAATAGTCTAATGGTGTTAAATCACAACTCCTTGGAGGCCATTCAATATCAAAATTTTTTTAAATAATCGAATCTCCAAACTTTTCTCGCAATAATTCAAATGTTGCATTTGGCACGTAGCCCCCTCTTGTTGGAGCCAAATGTTGTCAAGATCAACTTCTTCCAATTGCGGAGTAAAAAGTTGGTTATCATCGATTGTGGTTTGAGACAGTCCCAATTGTTGAGAACGGCTTGTAATCGACAAATTGCGGTCTTCAGCAACACTTGCCTGAACGGCAGCAATATTCGCATTGCTTCGAGTGGTTCTTTGTCTTATTGGCACTTGAACATTATTTAAAGAAAATGTAAGCTCAAAATTTTCAACAATTCGACGAATAGCGAGCACACTTGGACGATTATTACGACCATAAATTGGCAAAAGCGCATGAAAAGTTGCAATTGGAGAACGATTATTTGATAACAAAATTGAATAAATTGTAAACGTTGTTCTTGCGTATGTATATCTCTCCATGATGAAATTGTAAACACTACTGAATACAATCAAAAACAAATGACAGATCATGATATATTACAAATGGCCGAAACGTCACTTCAAAATCATATCATCCTTATTGGAAAACCTTTTATATAGTTTCAATGTATAATTAGTATTACATTGGATCAGGTTTAAAAGCAATTCAAAAGTCAAAAGATTCGTGTAAAAAAACGCAGACCAAAACGTGCTGTTTTTCTTTTTTTAACAAAACGTACTTTTTTACTTTTATTTTTAACAAAACGTACTTTTTCCAATATACACAAAAGGGGATTTTTTATCAAACATCCTTAACGATTAATGTGATGACTTCTGGCAGTTTGATGCATCTACTGATAAGTAAGAAGTTGTTACCATTTCCAGGTTCATCAATTTCCCAAAAATTTGAAATGAGCGAAAAAGTACGTTTTGTTCTGCGGCTCCTCATTAGAGTATTTAGTCCTTCCGCCTCAAAAACCTTAAGCCAGTAGAGTAGTCGTTTGTGCTGCCCATACGAGTTTGTAACGTTGTTACTGATAACTGATTTACAACCTTGTTTTATTGATCTATTGATATCAATCATAATATACTAAAATTGTTTTTAATCAAAAATTCAGTCTTAAAGCAAATTAAGATTAAAGATTTTATTGGTGTCAAACTTCCTGTATCTAAGAGATTTACATTTAAATTTAAGAAAAACAAAAATGCTGTACAAGAAATTAATCATTTGCATGTAGCTGTTTTTATTTTTTTTTTTGTTAATCCTTCTTAACGACAATGGAAAACATATCGTTTGTGAATAAAAGAGTATAAAAATTACTCAATTTGCTTCGAAAAAAATTTCAACGCGCTCTTTCTGCACGTCATCATTTAGTTTAAGTTTGAATCAGAAGTATATTTGAGCAGCTCTTTTATGTCATTTACCTTTTTCTTGTACTACTTTGGGACATACATGTGTAGCGTGCCGCAGTATCTTTTAATTAAAAAAAAAAAATTTTTTTCTCTACATTTCTAAGAAGACATTTGAATGAAAAATAATTGAAAAATAATAACTTTAATTGAAGCTATTTTTTTCTTCATCTAATTTTAGAGTCTTTTTGAATTGGAACTGGCTGGCTGTAATGAGGTCACCGAAGCTGGCCTTTGGGCATGCTTAACACCGCGTATTGTTTCATTATCGCTGGCTGATTGTATAAATATTGCTGATGAGGCGGTGGGCGCAGTGGCACAATTATTACCCTCTTTATATGAATTTTCATTACAAGTATGTATTGGAGACTTGTTGTTGTGTGCGAGAAGAAGGAGTTTAAATTTGTTTAATTTTATTTTTGCCTCTTTTTGTTTTCTTCAATTTCAGGCTTATCATGTTACCGATGCTGCTTTGGGCTACTTTTCACCAAAACAAAGTCATAGTTTAAGTATATTACGCTTACAATCATGCTGGGAATTAACCAATCATGGTATTGTTAATATTGGTAAGTGAATAGTTGTTTTTATTTCTTCAATTGAATATAAATTTAAGCTATTTTGCGGTTTGAATATATTTTAAATAAATTTTGCAAAATATCAATCAGACGCAAAAACACTGACAGGAACTTATATCCAACAAGATAACTTTTTAATTTTAAATCAAATTATTCGAATAAACATATGAACAATTTCGAATAAATATTTAAATAATCATGCGAAAAAGAATATTTGAATTGAATTTAATTAAATAAAAATATCCCAACTAAAGTTTTTTGAACAGAATTATTCGAATAAAAAAAATGTGTAACGATTATTCAAATAAATTTATTCGATTAAAAATTATTCGCATAAAATTATTTCTAACACCCAATTTACACTGTGATTAAAAATTCATGAATTTTTTCATCTTATCTTTGAAAGTATCTTAGTAAATCCTCTTGCATTTGTACTATGATTTTTAAGCATGCTTAATTTCTCTTGAAGAGTTGAGTTTTTAGCGTATAATCGCTCAATCTTCTTTGAAAGTAGAAAAAGAATAAAACATAATAACAAATACCGAAACAAAAGTAAAAGGAAATACAAAAAAATGCATGGAAAACAGAAAATGTGATTATTTTTCTACCCCTCTTTCTTCTCTACCCCGCTCGCCAACCAAAAACAATATCATGATATTTAGTCATGACTAAAAATCACCGTGTAAATTGGGTGTAACATAAATATTATGTTATCTAAAATTTTTAATAAAAATAAAATCTATTCGAAAAAATTTATGCGAAAAAAAAACGAGTAAAGAAATAATTTTTACTGGTAATTTTTTTAAAAGAAGTTTGCAGGACCGGCTTAAATAATGACGGAAATAATAATCATATCTAACATTAAAGAGGGCCACAGTAGGCTTAAATACAAGAAATTTTAAAAATACATAACATTTTATGGTTAAATTTTTTCTCTAAAGTTTATCTCAAGCCTTGATATGTTCAGACATTTTTGTTATCAAAATAAGTTAAAGATGTTTTCATCATTAAAAAAGACCTGTGATTATTTTTTATTTGAATTTTGTAAATTTAATTCGCAATCTACACAGGTTTTTCCAACATATGTATGTGCTTTTAAATTTCAACAGAAACCCATAATCGCACAACTTTAAGAGAAACCACATTAATATCAGTACCTAAAACAAAGAGCACATGTTTATATGTACATAAATACAGGCATTCATGCAACTGCATAACAGAAACATCAACAATAACCATTATAGCAATAACAAATGGTATTACCTTTAAATAACCTTGTGTATGTGAAAACCAACAAACAAAAAATAAATAACTGTTATTTTATGCTTTTGTATTCGTCGCCGTCGTAGAAAAAAATCCATTTCTAAAACCATTATCAACATCATCACCGCCATGTTTCTGACGACGATGATGATGTTTGTGTTGTTTTTTGCTGTTGTTGCTGCTGTTCCTACTGTGTTTAAATGAATGTTTTATTATGTGGTTTTTGCACTCTTATTTCCTGCACCCTTTTTTGCTACTATCGGCTCCCGTTTAATTTCACCTCAATGATGAGAAATAAAACAAAAACATTGTTAGAAGTTTTATTTTTTATTTTAGTGTTGTTTTAGTGTTGCTATTGCAAACAAAACAAAAATTAAATAAATAAAAGCAAGTTCGTCAAGTTTATTCGCAGTTGTCGCGGTCGTTGTAATCTTGCATGTATGAGGGTCATAAAAGGAAACTAAAATTAAAGCGCTTGCACAAGGTTAAAAGGTGGTTGAGGTCTTTTTTCTTTATTTTTGAAATGTTAGAAATGCTTTTTCCATTAGTTTTCGTACACTCTGTTCCAGCAGTAAGAGCAACAACAAAATTGAACACGATAGAAATATTAGCAAAACAAACAAGTAAAAATTAATCAGGAAATCAATGATGAGGGTTAAAATCAGTTGAATTGCAAAAAAATGCCCTAGATTTTGGAAAAACGCTTGCAGGTGTACAAATAAACAAAATGAAGGCACACTTAAGTTTTAAATTATATATATAAAATTACAATATTTGCGCTTAAAAAATTACGAAATGGTGAGTGTAAATGATAAATTATTTTAATGTAAATAGTTTATCCGCACAAAAACATAAATGTGAAAATAAGGCCAAGTTCCTATCCAAAAAATTTCGGCCGTAAAAAGTACTGAGATCAAAATAAGGACCAAGTTCTTGATAGGTACAATACCATCTCATTCCTAGACAACCTATAAGCTTGCCAATATTTTTCCAAGAACTCTTTCCCATATTAGAAAGGCAAAAAATTTTTGCCAAGCTTACAGGTTGCCTAGAAATGAGATGGAATTTTAGCTATCAAGAACTTGCTCCATATTTTGATCTCAGTACTTTTTACGGCCGAAATTTTTTGGATAGGATCTTGGCCTTATTTTCACATTTATGTTTTTGTGCAGATCTCACTTCTTTTTTCTAAGTGATATTTGTATAAATATTTATATGTATTGCTTATCTGGGCCTACCTGTGTACGAAATTTCAGCTTTCTAGCTATACTGGAAGTGCCCCATAAAAAGAAGGGGCATGATAGTCCCCCCAGATGAAAAGTACCCGTTTAAAAATCTGTTTTCTTAATTTCTCATCAGGACCTGCCTGTGTACCAAATTTCAGCTTTCTAGCTATACTGGAAGTGCCCCATACAAAGAAGGGGTACCCAGGTCTACCTGGGTGGAACGTACCCGTTTTCAGATTTTTCTGGTTAATTTCTCACCAAGACCTCCTGTGTACTGAGTTTCATTTCTCTAGCTATACTGGAAGTCTCCAATAATATTAATGAGTCAGTGAGCCAGTGAATCAGTGAGTCAGTGAACTTTAATAATTAACCTGTGAGATCACCTCTGTAGGGGGAGACCTTATGTTTTAAGTTTCATTATATTATGATCAAGAGGAACAAAGTTATGAGGGGTGTAAAAACAGCTCGAATAGTTTCGTGTAAATATACACACTGTGTGGCCGGAAGTTGGCCTGGCGCACTACCGTGCGCCTAGATAAAAACTATTCGCCTTAAGAAATTTATTCGAAAAAAAAATATTCGAATAAAAAAATTTTTTCGATTAAAAAAATTATTCGAATAAATTTACCTATGTATATTAACTGATTTCAGTGCATAAGCTAATCTCTGTAAAAAAAACCGCATAAGTTTATTCAAAGAAAAATTATTCGAATAATGATTAGAAATACTATAATGATACTATTGTAATAAAAGATCTTTAAACATCTTTACTGTTTTCTCGAATTAAATGTTAGATTTTTCATAAAAATAATTGAATAAGAAATTTAATACAACTATTTCTATACAAATTATTCGAATTAGATTGTTCGAATAAACGATTTTTGAATATCCAATCAGATCTTAATCATTAAAAAGTGATAGTTAAAAATCCGTTTGCGAAGCATGTTTGGTTGGAACTGTTAGCGCTTTATAGTCATGTTGTATACCAAGTCAGCGTAATGTGTGTGCTAATCGCTTTAACAGAAGTTCTTGAATAAGAATGTTTTCTCTCTGAAAGGACGTGACACTGCCCATTTTTGTTATTATAGTGGACTATTTGAGGAGCCGCAGAACAAAAGCTGCTTTTTCGCCCATTGCTCAATGCGAAAAAGCACCTTTTGTTCTGCGGCTCCTCATTTTAAAGGGCATTATTTATGTGTGGAAAGTTTTTTAAAAATCGCTTAAGTAAAAGTAGTTAAAAAAGAATATTTGAATTTACTTCGACTAGTCGCAACGTTACCCAGCTTTCAACGGGCTCACGGGAGCAAAAATTATAAATATTTGTCTCTAGAAATAACTTTTGCCAGAACCGTTTTTATTTCGAACACAATATGACGAAAAATATTTATGATTTTATTTTAACAAATTTTGATTTTCCATAAATTTTTACATCTTACTTTTAAAATACTCGCACCTTTAATTGAAATGCAAATACAAATACATTCTGTTAATTTACTTTTCATGTTCGCACAATAATCATGACAATATGTTTCGGTTGGATTGTGTTGTGAACAACAGCATGCGAAAACAGTATCAATTCAATTAAATAAATGAGTATTCATGACGCCAATTTAAATTTGTTTAGTTCAAATCATGTCAAAGCATATAATGCTAGATAAATGTGATAAAATGACATTAAACATGTGTTTGGAATGGAATAATTAAGTAAATTTGTATTGCATGTATTTACATATGTATGTATGCATGTGTAATGTTGTCATAAATTGCACAGAAAATATGGCCAATCAAGTTTGTATGCAAATTCACTGGCAGACGAACAACTGACTGGTAAAGATTTAAACGTAGAAAGTAAAAGCTTTACTTTCGGCTTAAAGCCTGTGACATTGTTGCTCTAAGAATTTTTTTTCTTAAAGCATACTTGTATAGACGCCTTCCTTAAAGTTTCTATAGCATACTTTTAGTCACTCTCAGTTTTCATTTCTTGTTGGTAGTTTTGTTTTCATTTTTTCCTTGTCTTTTGTTTGTCGACTTCTTGTTTTTAATTATCGAAACAAGGTCTGTTTTGTTTGACTTTGCATTCCTTTTGTATATCAAAGGCTTTGTAAGCCACTACTTGTGCTCTCTGTTCACTCTAATTGCAGTCTAAGAAAGCAGCTAACGTGTTACACATACTCTTTGGCTTGCAAAAGCTTATAGTATTTACAGAATAAAAATAAAATGGAGGAAAAGCAGAAGTAATTTCAAATATTTAAGAGGTGAAAAAATAGTTTCCATATATTAAATCTTGTAGAAGTTAATTAACCACACAATGTTAAGCAAACAGCTTCCTTTCAGAGACTACGAGTTCGCTGTATTTCCTTGATATAAAACTCGTTGATAGCTTGCTTTGAAAGTTTACATCGCATACTGAGTTTGTTATTTGCAAGTCAACAAACAACAGAATTAAAAAACTTATACTTTAATAAACTGGGGCCAAATCACCGCATACGTTATAGAATTAACTATCGTATCGAATAACATTACGATACGTGTCGAATAGGAAAATTATGGAAAACGATGCGTCAAATTACGATACAATTCATTCGATATCGTATGCGATAATACCAAAATGAAAAATTTCGATAAATTTTTTTCAATATCGTATGCGGTGATTTGGCCCCTGTATTTTATATTCTTATTAAGCAGACATTTTAAATAAAAAACTTTATTTAAAAGTTTTCTCTTCTACAAACAAAGCACTGTTATCTCTTGAGAAACAAATATTATAAAAATTACACGTGTTGGTAGGGATTCACACAGCCACACACATACATACATATTGCAGTTACACTTGGACGTGTATAATGTACACAACTTCTATAAAATAAGATAATACTTGCATAGTTTTAGGCATAAAGTACTAAGTTTCTTAAGCTTAAAATAAAAATAAAACATTTTCTGTCGGAAAGAGATGAAAATAGAGAAATAAAAGTTATGTTTGTATTAGTAGAAACATACATATCGTTACCTTAATATAGGAAGGCCGTAACGGTGTTTTTTTTAATTAGAGTTTTTTTTTTTGGCTTATTTCGATTACATATAAAAATTATAAAAAAATTATAAATATATAATTTGAAAAAAAGTGTTATGACCTTTCTATACTAACGTAACGATATGTTCATGGAGATTCTACAAGGTTAATTAAAAATATGTATAAAGAAAATGTTGCAAATGAGATTTTCTTCCAACATTAAAACCGAAGAATGTCAAATAAGTCAACGAGGAAGGAATAAATTAAATGAGTTGCTGAGAAATGTTGTCACATCCTGTAAAGGAGGCATGAGAAGATATTAAATGCAAATATTATACAGATGCATACATATGTACTAATATAAAAAAAAATTAAAAATTCTGACATTTTTTTTAATAAATATGATACGTTTTTTTTGGCAAGGCCAAAAAACTTTAATAGCTTTCTTTTCCCACAGACAAAACAAGTACAAAATATAAAAAAAAAATTAAAAAACAACCAGAAAATTTTTAAAATTATGAATTTACATATGAAAAGTATGAATTATGGAAAAGGCTGCAAAGTATTAGCACATTTGGGTAAATATAGAAAAACTCAGTTCAGAACTATTGGCCGAAGTTTTCTAAACTTTAAGACGTGGTGCATCCTTAAATTACACAAAATTTAGCAGAAGTTTAGAAGATGGTCATAGATGGGCCTGTGCCGGGAAAATCTTCGGTTAAACTTTTTTGACTTTTAGAAAGAAAGGACTTTCTAAACTGAATGAAAAAAAAACTAATTTTCAGATTATATCGTCAAACCAATTTAATAACTGAAATAGCAAAGGTTTTGATATCTCTTCAGTGGTGTTTGATAAGGTACTTTTTTTTAATAGTACTTTTGTGAAAAAATGTGCTTTTTCACACTATATGCTCAGTAGAAAAAAGTACTTTTTTGTAAATGGGACTTTCTTAAAAAAACATATTTTTGTTCTAGTGGCTTTGTGAAAAAAATCAGTTTCAAAATAATACTGTTTTGAAAAGATAATTTTTTGGAAAAAGTACTTTTTAGCGAAAGTACTTTTTTGTAAATCAAGTTTTTAAAGTTGTAACATTTTTATAATTTACTTTTTGCAACAGATAACTTTTCGATTATGGAACTTAAAAAAATGATTTCTGAGAAATGTATTTATTTTGAAATGAAATTTTCTAGGAAATATATTTCTTGGAAATGGTTCAAAATGAAAAATTTACTTTTTAGAAAATTGTACTTGTTGAAAAGGGCATATTTTAATAATGATAAAGATAGAAACTAGAAGCGATCCTTTTGGTAATTAACTCAAAGCTAAAATTTTATTCAAGTAACGTTCAATATATTGTTTTATGAATTTGATTTAGCCTTACTCCAAACACGAATTCAATTAAAAATAATAGAAATGAATAATCTGAAATAAATTTTAAACAAAAGCTTCACGCAAATAATTTTCAATTAATTTAAAGAAACTTTCAAGTAACGGTCACTAAATTTAGTTTAGCACTAAATGCATGATCAATTGTTGAAAATAATTCAAATATAATTTAATTGATAACTTTCACATTTGAAGCAATTAGGAACAGCAAAGGAGAAAACTTAATAATTTTCAGGAAGTAACGTTCAATACATTTTTGAAAAATCTCTAAACACGAATTTAATTGACAGCAATGAACCTTAGATTGAGTTTAAAAAAGGTTTTTAAATAAACATAAATCATTTTCAATTAATTAAAAAAACTATTTAATTGCTAACGGTCACAAAATTCATAAAAACCATCATCAATTGATGGACAATTTTTTTATATCACAAATATTTATTTTATAATATTTTTTTATATTTCAAGCAATTAAAAAAAGTAAATAAGAAGTCACGTTCAATACATTCTTGTATGGATTTTTAAACTCAAATTTAATTAGCAGCCATAGAACCGAATAAAGTTTAATACGTTTTCAACATTAGATTCTTAAATATACATAAATCATTTTCTATTAATTTATAAAAGCTATTTGGTAACATTCATTACAGTTTTTGTTTAGCATTAAAACTCTAAAAATATTTAAGAAAATTCAAGGCGAATTGTATTTTCAGAATTTGTTTTTTTTTTTTTTGTAAATAGAAAAACAGTGGTTCTTAATTACATAATATTTTTTCTACATTTGTTCCTTTTATAAGGATCATTTAATCAATTCCATGCATTCCTTAATAATATCCTGATGTTGTTTTTTTTTTCTTTCCTATTATTCTTCTTTTTGGATTTAAATCATCTTGATTTATTATAACTACAAAAATTGCTTTGATTTATTACTATTTTCATTTTTCTTTTTTATCCAAAAGCGTAATAAGATTTCAAATTACTGCTAACAAGAGACAATTTGAGCTAAACATAAAACTATTCTGCATATTAAAACTTCTTAAAGGGGGAATAACAAATGCTTTAACATGTTTTATTCTTTTCATTTTGTAGAAAACTCCAACATGAATGTCACTATCAATCATTTATTATTGGAAAATGAACAAAAGAAATGTTTTGGCTTGGAAATTCTTTCAAAGACAATCGAACGAACGCACAAACACAGATTGATTTTAATGAAAATGAGAAGAAAATATCTTGTTGTTATTATGTTATTATGTATTAAATTATTATTGCTTGAAAGATAATGGAGTTTAAATTTAAAGCTGTTAAATTAATAAAGTTGTTAAATAATAATCAACTAGACTTGGGTTAAGTTATTAAGATCTTAATATAAAAATCCTTTTAAAATTTACGATTTTGAAAAATCTATTAGGTTTGCGATAAAAACCCTTAAATGTTAAAGTAAAAAAAACGAGAATAATTTGAAAAAAAAAACAGATTTCCTCAGAAACCAATTAAGTCATATTATCACCACAAAACCTGACGTGTACGTATTATTTAATTCATTATTAATCATACGCCCAAGTGTTTACACATTGTGAACTTGGCACGAGTTTGTTTCGTTTTATGTTTTTTTTTTTATAAATAACTAATGAAAAAGAAAATCAAATCCATTGAGTAAGTTGCCAAATAATGGCAGGCATATAAACAAACATACTTATTTACTTTTCTTGTAATATATATGTTGTGTATGTTCTTTACAAAGAATATGATGTCAGTATGATAAGTAGCTTAAAAATAAGACATGAAAATGTACAAACCATTGAAACATTGTCCTCAAGAAGGAGAGTTTTCTATACTTTTAGGAGGGTTTTTAACTTAAGTTGTCGATTTATATTGTCCAGAAGATTTTCAATGTTTTTCGAAGTTATTCCGTAGATCTCAATTTTTTTTTATTTTTAAAGCCAAATTACGGGATCCTACAAGGCGAAGTCATACAAAGTGATCTTAGCAGCATAAGTGATATCGCCGCTTGAATCTTTCATATCCCTCAGATGTCAAAACATATTTTTCAGTACAGTTTGGAAATTATTTTCTACCATATTTTCCTCAAAACTGCTCAGAAACAAACAGGTTTTTAAAATTTCTTACTACATTCAGTTTGAAATTTCATGCAAAAAAAAAATGGAAATTATTTAGCCAACTTTTTTTCTAATTAAAGTATTTGCCACATCAAATTTTTAAATTTAATTGAATTTTAGATTTTTTCAAATACCTTTTTGGATCGTCTTGATGTAATGTGTTACAATAATGCGATGTTTAGTGCACACATTGTCCTCGAGAGAAACACATTTATTATTGCATTGACAATATATTCAAAGTTCAAGGTATTTGGGTCTTTGCTGATCGCTGTTACGTTTTCAATTGATAAAATACAATTTTATTTATAAAAAAAAAACAAATGTACACATAGACATGCATATACATATTTATACACGCGTTTATGAGGGATTGTAAATAAAACGTTGCCAAAGTACAATACACTTGATGTGTATTAAGCAAATATGTAGAAACTTTGTAAGAAAGTTGTTAAATTGTAATTTACAAAAGCATTTAAATAAATTTACTTAAATAAATATTAATTGAAAATGCGAAAACAAAAAAAAAAGTTAAAATAATAAAATAATTTTTTAAGCAATTTCGAATAGGAGTTGACCATTTGCCTCAAATGCAACCATTTACTTTTACATACGAAGGCCTTTTTTCTTAATTTTTAAAATTTGAAACCCCCACAAAACGCAACTTATATTTTTAAAAAAAAATTATTGTGACAAACAAATATATACCAGGTATGTATTTTTGGTCACAAAAAAAATCGTAAAAACATTAAAAGTTATCTGTGTTTAAGAAGTATTATTTTTTTTTGCTGTTCTACTTTTACATAATATTTTTTTATACTTTACTTTTCTTTACATTTATTTGTGTTGTATACTCATTCGCTTAAAATAAATTTTTGTTTTATTTTCATTACTAAAGTTCTTCTTTTATAGTTCCCGTAATAATAAGCACATGTAGTATACATATGTATGTATGTACGTGCATGTATCAGCACGTTTGTGTTCTATTTACTGTAGTGTTGCTGTTAAATTTTTGTTAAAATTCGTATGCTTTTGTCTCATTTTGATGTGCAAACGCATTCGCGACTTTTTTCTTAAAACAGCCAATTGAGCTTTATAAACATGCTCTAGTAAACAATATGTAACATACATACATACATATGTATGTACATACACTCTAACGTTTGTGTACACTTACTACATTCATAAGCCAGTACAGTAGATGTTGTAAAAGAACTCAGTTATATTTATGAGAAATTCTCTTTACTTTTAGTTACACACTAATACGGCAAGCCAAGCCATGTTCATATGTATGTATGAATTTTCAATGCTTTTACTTAGGCATGAATACAACAGCACACACTGACATTTTCATACGTGCAAGCAACAACTACTGCTTGTATTCTTTGATTTGTTTCCTCTCCACTCTTGCTTTTATTGTGTTATAAAAAACGGGACTACTCTGTTTGTTTTTGTTTGTTAATTGGTGCTGCCATATGAAAAGTATGCTTAAGTAAGGTGTTTATTGTATACAAAATAGTAATTTATGTGCAATAACTAAATACCAGAGGTTATCTGCATAATTCGTGCCTTAATTTGGCAAAGGTCTCACTGATTTTTATGATTTTTCTGCTATGATTTTTACTATAGTCAAGATAAGTTTATGATGACAAGTAAAATCGAAATACCTCTCTAGAAAACTAGAAACATATTATTAAAATTGTTAAAATGTTTTTGATAAGGAATTTGTTATGGATACTTTACAACTTTAATAAATAATATGTTGAAAACGAACATTAATCAAAATATTCTTAAGTTTAAAAATCAAACCAAAAAAGTTTGTCTTAAGTAGAACAAAAAAAAAATAAAATAAATCAGGAGATTGGGCATTGTAGGATATAATTCGCTGACAGCACTGTAATGTTTAATATATGATAATAAATAAAAAAACAAAACAAAAAATTCCCCAGCTAGGATCCATTAGTAGAAATAAGTCGCGTATTCTATTTGTATTTATAATTGTGTATAAATAGAGTATGTAGTGATGTTCAACGAAGCTGCCTAACAAGTAGTGAAAGCACTTGCACATGAATACTGACGAGGTTTAGTGGCTTTTACCGAAAACAACGTTTATTCTATTCAGCCAGTGCTGTTGAAAAATCTACAAAAGGGATGTATAAATATTAATTTTTTCCTTTGTTGCTCGAAATATGTTAACAATTATAATTAATTATATATATGATTATAAACATTTACGAACTTTAGCCTGTTTAAATATTAACAAATTTTAATAAATAAATTTGATAAATTTTTGTCTTCAAACCATGGCCAAATTTTTAATAAGCATGATAGTAAAAGGGGGACCTTTCATACATAAAAGTAGCGCTACAAAAAATATTTGCTTTTTAATTTTTTGTAATCAAGTTTGAGCTTTTTGAAATTCATAGACTATTAGGTACTTTTTAGTAAACTATGGCAAACTCTGTAAAGAAAGTTTCCGTTTAGTGTAAAAACTGTAAAAACTATTTACATACGGCTTGGATGACTCAAACATCAATGGATTTGTAGTATAACATGATAGCTATCATATTAAAAACCACACAAATCTTATTCCAATAATTTTTTTAAAAACTCAAAATGTATGTAGTTCATGAAACAGTTTAGAATCATGACAAAGGAAAGTTTAAAATGATCAAGAACTATTCTGATAGGCGTCATGTTGAACAGCATAAAACTACTAATCTAACAATATTGAAAATATAAAATTCAAAATGTCGATCATTGAAAGATATGAAGTTAAGGACTTATTTAAAATTATCAAAAGCAATCAGGATGGGTACTAAATTCAAGAGAATAAAAATATCAAATTAAAGTCAGGCACAAAAAATGGCTACCACAACTCAACATAAATTCAGGGACTTAAAATGAAAATCACTGAAAGCTATCATGGTAAAGAGCATAAAGTTATTTAATTTTGTTAAATTATTTTTCTAGTTCGAAACAATAATTACAAAAAAAGAAAAACTTTTAGAAGGGCAGGGTTCAATATTTTTTTTTAAATCGGGGCAAGCCACTAAACCTCGTCAGTATTCATGTGTTAGTGTTTTCACTACTTTTTAGGTAGCTCTGTTGAACGTGATTCCATATCCCATTTATACACATTTCGAATGAAAATGGAATACGGACTAAATTGACGCTTTTATGCTGCATTAAATGTAACAATGTTGCCACTTAGGTTTGTTTTTCAATGCCCATTTTTTCCTGATTTTTTGTATTTCGATTTTATATTTAAGTATATTTTTTTTGTTAAGGAAACTATTTAAATCTTTTATAATCTGTTCGATTTGATTTTGATGTTGAAATCTGTGTTTGTGCCAAAACTATTTGGATCGATGTAAACCTGCGAATGATAAATATCACAATATCACTCATACGTCACCAAAACTTTAAAAAATGTATAGTATAAATTGGGTGTATGTAGATAATTTCAGAAAAATATTCGTGGAAATATGTTATTTTTTTAACAAAATCTAATTTTTTTTTGTAAGTACGGCCTTTGTTATTTTATTTCAATTCACTTCTATTCAACTTAAAGCTGGCAATTTAACTTTGTAGCCCTTTTCACTTTAAGCTTCTATAGGCTTTCGACACTTAAAAGTGCACATACTTTATCTCATACCCATACGCAGTGGCAATTATCTGTTGGATTTTATTTAGTCTTGCTTGCCAGTAAGTTCAAGCGGTTTTTTTTTTTTGTTAATGTGTGGGCTATGTTCGCATATGCATCGCCCATCTACACTTTTACAAACATATAAAACCCGCATGTGTGTGTGTGAGAAAAAAAGGATTTCTGTGATTATTTCACTCTTTAAATCGAGGTTAAATATGAATACGTTGGCAGAAAAAAGAAGCAATAAAAACCAAAATTATCTTTTTGCAATTTTATGGTTGAAATGAATGAATTTCACTGACTAAATAAAAAAAAAAGCATGAAGGGTGTCTGAGAGGTAAGAGCAGGCATAATAAAGACTTTAAAAGCAAAGCAACGATTACTTATTAAAGAAAGAAAAATCGTAAAAAAAACATTTTGTAATATTTCTCATAAAAACTATATATATATGTATGTATGTATGTATGGGTATATGTGTGGTTGCATGTTCATATTAGAGGGAGAGATATACATATAAAGTGAAAAGAGCAGAAAAGTTTCATTAATTATATTCGAAATGAGAAGAAAACTAAAACAATTCTTAGTTTAATCAACCTTCAAAGGAAGTCATATTTAAATTGAATGATTTAAAAATAATCTTTTAGGGTTTAAATTCAAACTACCGAAATTAAAAGAATTTTGGTTTTGCAAGTCAGCATAATTAAATATTTGTATTATTTGTTAAAAGTAAATATTTTTATATTAAAATTATGCTTTAAAAATATGTGATAAGAATTAATAAAAAAAGAATACAAACAAAATTGTTAACAACTCAGTGTAAGATTTTGTCCAAACTCATACGAATGCTCTTCCCAGAAACTTTTGGTTAACTCTCTGAACGTCTAAAGACAGACTAGCGTGCTGTTTTCACAAGACGAAGAAGTGATTTTAGAGTAAAATAAAAAAAAACCGAGTGCTTTTCATAAAAATTCTACACTCAATTACTTTACAAAATCATCAATTATAAATAGATAAATTTTGTACGTATCAAATAATTAATTTAAAATTATAGTTAAACACTAAAATTTATAGCCTTAAAACCCCGCCCAAAAACAATAATTTATCACAAATCCAATTGCACACTCACTCATTAACAAAACTGACACAGTCATACAAGATGCCTGTCGCACGGATAGGCTGCACTAAATGGCAAACCATTATTTAATAAAAATTTTTAGCAATTTCCTCTGCATTTCTGTGTGCGTGGGTGTGTATGTTTGTATGTACTCGTGTACTCTTACATACATGTACTTAAATTAATTGCCATATTATTCAGCATCAATGAGAGTAACCAATTTAAATTGCAGTTACAATAATTGACATCCTCTGGCTGATAAACATGTTTACACTTATCATTCATTAGTACAAGGACTTTTACGCATACATTTAAACATTTCACATATACATCGTTGCAGAAATTCTGCCTGCATATCAATTTTAATGAAGTATTGATTACAGCAAAAAAAAAAATCATACTTGGAAGTATTTTTGCCTTAAATAAAATGCATTTTTTTAACAAAAGAAAAGTTAATAAATCTCCTTTATATTCAAGAAAATTTTTTATTTTGTAAATGCTTGACAGGAGAGTATGACATCAAACATGATATTTAAACTAGTTTTACATACAAAACATCTGTCTGTTTCCTTGAGGCAGGCCACATATTTTATTGAAACAAATTCAGAAGCAAGTATCAAGTTTTAAGTTAAATAATTTCATCAAAAATATTTATTCATTAATAATTCAAAAATTAATATTTGGCCCGCCTCAAAAATTTCACACCGTCAATAACCGCCATACTTGAAACTATTTTGCATTCATAATATTATTAATATATATGAAATGTATGAATGACCCGCCGCAAAACTAAATTAATGACGTTTTTACAAAAATTACACGGTTTTTTGTATGGTTTTGAAATATTTTTAGGCGGGCCACAATTTTTATATTTAAAATATATTTTGATATAATATAACATAGATGACTATAATCTAAAAATTAATTACATTGCTTTGGGTATCATATAATTTTTCCAACTAATTTTAAGGCGGGACTAAATTTAAATTTCATATAGGTATTTAATAATTTACAATATAAAGGGTGTTTTTTATAAAGTCACACAATCATAATAAAACAAGGAAATATATTTTTAATATCAATGAAACGGGCTTTATCGGAAAGAAAATTTTATGAAATTAATATTTCAATATGATTTCTGCCATGTGGCCGCCATGGCTTGCGCGTGTGGAAGGCGCAAACTGGAACACCAATTTTCAACAACCTTTCGCAGCATTTGCGGCCGTATTTCGCCGTTAACTTTTCGAATGTAGATTTCCAGGTGTTTTGTGGTTTGTCCCCAAAGAAAATAATCTAAAGGGGTTAAATCACATGATCTTGGTGGCCAATTAATTGGGCCAATACGTAAAATTATTTTTTTATCAAAAGTATCCTTGAGTAAATTAAATGTAGCGCCCGCTGCACGATGAGTTTGACGAATAGAACAATTATTTTGATTAAAAATTTCAACAATTTGCACGCGTTGCTCTGGTGTAAGTCGATTCATAATGAAATTTCAAAGCAAACTAAGCAACTATTAGCTGTTAAATGATGCCAAAGTTGTGCCACTCCATAAAAAACACCCTTTAGTATCATTCATTATCAAATTGGATTAAAATATTTTAGCGCAAAGATACAGAAGTGAATCACGAAGATGATTTTCTGATTACAATTATTGTTCATTAATATAGTGAGAATATATGAATGGCCCGCCTCAAAATTAGCTGAAATCAGCCCGTTGAAAGGTTGGCTTAAATAAATAACAGCAATTAATGTTTCGGATTTTCAACTGCAACACTCGAAATCATACCATACCGATTTAAGTAGAACAAACATAAATTAGTTTTCAGCACAAAACTATTTAGTTCGATTATAAATATTTGGCCCGCTTCAAAATTTGCCGTTATCGTCTTAATAGCGGTTTCGCTACAGAAAATTAACAGTATTCATGGATTTTGCTTTTAATCTCACTACATGAAATATTGGTTTTAATTGATGACAGTCGTATATTGATATCGACAAGAGACATGGGTACAAAATTGATTTTCCCTAATATGTAGTGGAAAAATATGTATGTCTTATCTCGCCACAAGGTTAGCTGAAGTCAGTAAATTGTTTGGGCGAATCAAAATCAAGTTTACTGTTTGTTTACTATCAACATGAGGTTCATAATTGATATCATGGAAAGATAACTTGGCAGCACAAGAAAAAGTGAAGCCGAAAGAAGTCTTTCTGTCAAAAATATTTAATTTTGTAAAACAAAAAATTGCTTTTGACATATTGATTTATACAAATTTGTGAAGCAAAAAAATTATCACATGGCTTGGCGATGCCACTTGGTTTAATACACTTTGATTGATTTCAAATCAATTTTAGTAGAAAGTTGATTAGATATAAATAGTTTTGAAATAAGAAGCATAAAAAGTCGCTGGTGGGAATATCCCAGCAAAAAATTATTATATATGTAATAAGTTTGACTTATAATTCTGCGTTGTGTTGTACTGCTTTACATTTTTATTTAATTTTTTTAGAATAATTAATTTTCTGTTAAATAAAAAGAAGACGACTGTTCTTATTTATAAATTTTGTAGCTTGCCTGATGATGATATCCGATGGATATCGAAATATCGCAAATAAATAAATAAAAAAACATCACATTAAAAGTGGCCTCAAGCTCGAAAATTCGTCTTCTTTTTATTTAACATAAGTTACTAAAGGCTGAACAAAACTATATTATATGATAATTAATTTTCATTATTTGAACATGTAAAATCTTTTTTAATAAAAACAACATCAAAGAACCTCTGAAGAAGTTTGTAAAAAGCACACGAAACGTTAGGTAAATGTAAAATAAAATTAATAAAATTCGTTTTTTTTTATTTATAGTTGGAAACAAATAGTTGACCATAAATAGCCTGCAGGTAAAACCTATTGAAATTATTGAAAAAATTATTATGTTTCTGGCAGCAGTAACAAAATTACATGCTTTCTAGATGCGCAGTTTTGAAGTGCTTCCGAGGCTTCACAAAAAGAAGGCAAAGAGATCGCTCAAATTATCTCTCTTTTATTTATTTATAATTGTGTATTTCCCTATAGAGTAATTATGTATGTTAGAAAATAGATGACGCAGTAAAGGTAAAATTAGTTTTGACTTTCTGTTCTGTGCCGGATCAGCTGTTCATTTTCTGTTTCTGGAAAACGTGTATTTTTAATTAGTTGTTCTGCTCTGCTACGGACCATTCTGTTGAAAACATAATTTTACTTACAGTTCTAAGAGACAACTGTTCGCTTCAGTGAACCAAGCCGATCGGCCCAAAATTGCCGCGTAATCGCTGATAAATTTTTATTATGACCGTCGCCATCGACCTTAAAGCACATTAAAAACAAAAAGCCTTTTAATAAAAAAAAATATATTCATGAAAAATTTTTAGTCAGTAGAGTTCTTTTATTATATTCCGTTTTCTACTTATTTTCTTTAAAATTAGGACAGTGCGGCGTTTTAAATTTGTGAACATCGCCGCCTTCGCTGATAACAAATGTATTTTCGTCTATTTTTTTTTCTGCCAGAAACAGCTGATAAGTTTTTACAGAACTTCTAACTACATAAATTCAACAACAGAACAGAACAGAAAGAAAAAGTCGAAACTAATGAACCCTTAAAACGAAGGCATAATTCAGACAATTCAAACATGATTTTAGCGCATTTTGGATAATTAGAAAAAAGCGCTCTTTTATGCAAAAAAGTGGGACATCGCTAACAAAAATCATGCATGTTCGAAGCAGGAGACAAAACAACAACATTCAACTCTCCCTTACAAACCTGCTTCGGCACAAAGCAGTAGTTTTTGCTGGTATTTATTTAAGTTTATATGCTTTTAACATAAATAAAATGGAGGAGTTGAGTCACTACTGCGTATAATTGATTTTTAATTATTTCATACAAGTCTGAAAATATCATTTATCATACGACTCATATTCCATTAATTTGTTTATCATATAGACGAGTATTTGTTTTATAAATATTTAGTAAATATTTGCTTTTGCAACAATAAAAACAAATGTTTAACAGCATTTTAACGAATTTATACGATTTGGAACGAATTTACACAAAAAAAAAATGCAGACAATAAATTAGGAAAATAAATAAAACAGAGGTATTTGTATGTCAAAATCAATTTAAATATCTGAAACTGTTTATCTGATTTCACATTTCTTTCTTATTGCTCTCAACTCGTTTGAATCAAAAGCCGTTAAAGAATTCAATAGAATATTTTGTTCAAATCTAACAAAAATCTATGTTAGTGTAATATTTGCCATTTTTTTCTCTTCCAATATTTGGCTAAAGCGCAAACTAAAATGAAAGAATATCGTAGTTATTTTGATGAATCTGTTGTTTGGCTCGAATTTGAAAAAAGTGTGTATTTGTGATTTTATTTTTCATGTATTTATTTCATTATTGCTGCAATGGTTGGCTTTTAAAAAAATTACCTTTTTCGCATTGTTTTTATTTTTAGTTTAGTTCTTTTTTTCATGTTCAAGTTTTTTATTATTAATTTTTGGCTTTATGCCACTGACAGCCAACATCAACGAAATAATGAAAGACAGATAAAAGGAACTGAAACTGAAACAGAAAATTAAAACATACATATCGTACATGAATAGTATCCACTTTATTAGATTGTGAATGGTGTTTTTATATTGTGCCACATAATTTGGCAAAAAAAAATTCTGAAACAACAACATGTTTGCCTTTCCCTTTTCTGCATTCGTTACCTTTTTAAATATTTTCATTGTGCGGTATTTTTGAAACGAAAAAAAAATGTTTTGAAAACATCTTTGTTTTGTATCAATACGAGTAGTTTCATTAAAATTTAAGAAGTAAAGTGCATGAATATTGTTAAATATATTCAAAATATATTCAAATGGAACTACAAATAAGAATTTAATTCTCATAAAATACCTCAAGGCGTATGATTGATATTAACTAGTTTTAGTGGAATACACAACACTCATACGCAGCAGAGACTAACCAGTTACTCCTTTAACTGGATTTTCTAACAAGTAAAGTGCATGAATATTGTTAAATATATTCAAAATATATTAAAATGAAACTACAAATAAGAATTTAATTCTCATAAAATACCTCAAGGCGTATGATTGATATTAACTAGTTTTACTGGAATACACAACACTCATACGCAGCAGAATCTAACCAGTTACTCCTTTAACTGGATTTTCTAAAAAGTAAAGTGCATGAATATTGTTAAATATATTCAAAATATATTAAAATGAAACTACAAATAAGAATTTAATTCTCATAAAATACCTCAAGGCGTATGATTGATATTAACTAGTTTTACTGGAATACACAACACTCATACGCAACAGATCCTAACCAGTTACTCCTTTAACTGGGCCCAAATTACGGCAGTCGATATCGATCGAAATATACATTTAAATTGTATTGAAATTTCGATCGATATCGAATGCCATAATCCCTGGATTTTCTAATAAAAATATATAATTAAAAAAAATAAAAAGAGCTGCACAAAAACTGAACAATTTTTAAGGGAATTTAAATGGCCTACAAAAGTTTTGTTCTTTTTCTATAAAACAAAAAAAAAATCTCAATTAAACTTCAAAAAAAAAAAATCATTGACATATTCTGCACATCATATTGTTATAAATTTCTAATATCAAACAATAAAATGCATATTTATGGAGCCAAATATTGCCATCATATTGAATGACAAACATTTATTTGAAGAAATTCAAAGTTTCTCTGACAACTCACACGTGCAAAGGAAAATATTGTTCAAGTCATTTAAAGTGCAAATGTTACACAATAAAAAAAAATACTATTTTTTATTGTTAACAAAATTGAATAAATAGAAATGCACACATACGAACATGAAATTTAATTTAGTAGAAAATATATGATTGTTTCAATTGATTTGACACACTTTAAAATATTGAATCGAGTGTTACAATTTATTAGAATGCCTGTACTGGTATCTTTGAATCGTTAATATTTACAAGTTTGGTTTAAACTTCAAACAATGTGAGGCGGTAATTTCCACGAAACTTTAAACAAATGCACCTTTATTTATTAAATTTTATTCAATATTAACGCGCTAACACTTTTGACATATATAAATTAACTGTAGATATTTTAAGGCGGGCCATTTCTGATAATTCAATAGATTTAAATATTTTTAGCAGACATATTAAATCTGACAATTAAAAGTAGTCTCATAGTTCTTAGAGACATTTTTTGGTGGTTTATTTTTAACAATTGTAATGTTTAAAACATTTTGAAAGAATGTTGTTTGGATAAATTGCTGTAGCTTAGGTGGCCCACAAACCGAAAACTTTCTACTTAAAATAATTACGAAAATGTGCTTATTTCAAAATGGTTTCAGGCGGGCCATAAAAAAAATATTAAACTTAAAAAAAGAAATCAGGAGTTAAAAATATGTTTAAATGTCATATTTTTTAGGCGATATACATATTTCCAAAAATTATTCGCAATTTTTAGAAAAAAAAACTTTTTTAAATATGTACCACTAAAAAGAAAAGGGATTTTAGGCCGGCCACGCTACAAGAGAAAAATTTTCTACTAACAATCTGTAAAGAAATATTAAAATCTCAAAAACTTTTACTTGATTATTACATTAAGCAGTTATTTTGTGGCGGGCCATTTATGGAAATTAAACATTTGTATAAAAAGTTTTTAGCACATATGTATTTTAAAATGAAAGACATTTCAATGGTTTTTAGGCGGGGGCCATGGTACGCATTCCAAACGAAAACTATTAAAATTTAATAGAATTTACGGCGGGCCACAAACAGAAAACTTTGAACTAACAAAATTTCATAAAAAAAAGGTTTTTATTTCTAAAAATTTTTTGGCAATCGATAAAAAAATTTTAAATGTAAGAAAACTAAGGTTTGAATAAAATTTAAAATATTTTCAGGCGGGCCATTTATGGAATTTAAACAGTTATAAAAAAACAAAGAAATATTAATTAAAAAAAAAACATATAATTAAGGAAGTTAAGATAATCGGGCGCTTTTGAGGTGGGCCACAAAGCACAATTGCTTGAATTCTTCATAAAGAAATTTTGTTTGGAAAAATTGCTGCTTTTAGTAGCTTTTATACAAGTTTATACAAAACTTGCATTCATTTTGAAAAAAAATAATCACATTATTAAAATATAATTAAACGCTTGAATGCATTTTAAATAATTCTGTTAACAAAAAGTTAATAAACTAAAACAGGTATAGCCAACTGATGACACAATCATTTGTATTCTAGATGTAGAAATCCAAATGACAAAAAAATCTCTTAAGTTTTTAGGATTTTTGTTAGTTAACTCGTCAAAATGAAAGTTATGTAAAGAAAACAAACATTTAATTGTTTAAAAAAATTCCGAAAACTATTTGAGGCGGTCCAAAAATGATTTTTGTTTATTACGTCGTCACAATGAAAGTTATTTAATGAAAACCAACATGTACTTCTCCAAAAAAAAAAAAAATTAAAAATCTATCTTTCAAAGAAAAGTTTTCGAAAAGTGTTTATATTTTACAAATAGAAATATGGCACGCCTCAAACTTCTATGAAACTGAATCTAAATATTATTTTGTTTTGTAAAACTCTACACTCACATACTCGTACGTATGAACGTGCATACATGCACATGCGTTAAAAAAAACAAGTCAAAATACCATAATGAAAATTGTTTACTTTCTACTTGATGGCAGTAAAAAATTGGAGAAAAAGTTAAAACAAATTTGACAAGTGCAACCAACAAAAATAACAAATTCTTATTTTGCCGTTTGATATATTTCTTTATTTTTATTATTTCATTCTTTCTTTAGCTCAACAACAAGACAAATTATTACACAAGTTTATGACAAATGAAAAAGAAATAAATATTTATTTTGTTTAAAATGTTCTATTTTAAATTTTAGAATTTCTTTTTACATAATTTTCATAATAATAAATGATGAAAATTATTTTATTTCAAAAATAGTTTTCTATTTGCCAATACATGTACATTCTCGTTCATGTGGTGCCTGCGGTTGTTGACAATTCCTCTGTGGCGTTGACTTTTCTTTAAGGTGATTAACATGTCACTTTTTAAAAGGGTGTTGTGAAATATTGATTTTTTTTAGTCAATACTTTTATCAAAGAACATTTTCTAATTGTTAATTTGTTACATTTCATGATTGTAAACTTATAGTATCAAAAAATAAAAGTCATATTTATTTAGTAATATTTAATGTTATTATAGTTTTCAGGCGGGCCACAAACCCAAATTTCTAGACGGCATATTTCTAAAATTTACAACTATTTTATAACAATACATTAAAAAAAATATTCTTTGTACACATTTTAGTAAAAAATCATAAAAGTTTTAATTTAAAAAACTTTTAGATCCATATTTTATGGCGGGCCATTTATGAAAATTTATTACTTATAAAAATTGTAAAACAACTTACATAAGTAAATCTACTCGCAAAGTTTTTAGACGGTTTATTCCAAATTTCATAAAATACCTTAATTCTTAAGGTTTTTAGGCGGACCATTGTAAATGCTTCCAGTTTGACCAATTTGAGGCGGGCCATAGATTTAATTTATTTTGGAAATGCTTAGGCATGCCACATATTTTAAACAAAATGCAAAAAACCTTGAACAGAAAATTTTATTAAGGTGCATGAACTTTTTTGAACTTGGATTTTGTATATGATTTCAGCTTGGCAAAATTTATGGCGGGCCATACCTTCGGTAATTTAAGTAATGATTATAATTATTAAATATTTGTGAATTTTTCTTATGGATATATTCCAGGATATTTAAAGCTTATTTTTAAAATCTTTTAGGCGGGCCATATATTAAAAACGAAACGCAAAAAATTTAATTTATACATATTTAAAAACGCTGAACATACAAAGTAGCCAAAGAAATATTATTTGTATTATATTAAAATTCTTTAAATAGCTTGTTTTGAAAAGTTTCCAGGCGGGCCACAAATTAAAAAAAAACCCAAAATATTTTCTTTATTTTTTTAACTCTATTATTGAACTAGAAGTGAATTTTGACTTGTTTTCAATATCATTTGATGTTATAACACTTTTCTTGATCAAACCCTGTTAAGTGAAATGGTTTGTGTACAAAATATTACAAGATTTTGTTTTAATTTAATTTATTAGTGTTGTTATTGTTCTTCAATTTATAAAGAAATACTCAAGCATGACATTTCAATAATAATTAAATCTGTCATTTAAAGTGACATGCGGTAATTTATGCCAACATCAAACTTATTTTAACACTAGAATTTATAAATTTATGTGGATTTGCACATTCGTGCAGATTTTAAAAGAATAAAATGAAAATAAAACAAAAAATCTTGTTAAGACAAAAAACAAATCAATTTCTGCAATAGTTTTGATAATTTTTTTAAAAGAAAAGATTTTAACAGCTGGTAATTTTGTAGAGTTCACCAGATCGCTCTCGCTCTCTCTCTCTCCACTATCAGAACTCATTGTTTTATCTGTGTTCTACAATGTTGAATGAAGATATTTTTACATGACGATGGAAATATTTTACTCGCAATAAAACTTTTTTATTTTGTTTGATTAAAGTTTGTTTTTGTGTCTTTAATTTCTTATTCCTTATTTTTGTTTTTTTTTTTTTTACTTGTCCTCTAAAAGTCAGTGACAGGAAATGAAAAATTATAACAAAAGTTCCTATAAACTTTACCGTCGTGCATAATTGTAATTATTTTCATTAACTTTTTTGTTAATCATTTGCTGGGCCATTAGCGCATGTAATTATTATTGATTAGTTTGAGAGAATATACCAAATTTGTATGTATGTTTATTACGTGTCAAAATTACAATTATGCTAAATGACCACAATTAATGACAAAAAAAATTAATAATATAAATTATAAAGGCGACTTGAAAAGCTTTTAATTGCGAGGGTTAGTCAATAAGTCTTTGAAAAAATCATTGTCTTCCCATATAGAACATTTCTAAGGGATTCGCCAAATAAGAATGGAATAAAATCCTTTCTCCTCGAACTATTTTTCAACTTTCAAGTATTAAAAAAACCGCTCATAGTATTTTTATTTGTTTAATTGATTCAATAATAATAAATAATATTTTAAAAAATAATTTTTATTCCTTCCATTTTCCTGTAGTCAATGTACGAGGTCTGATCAAAAAATAACCGTTATTTTCAAATTTCGTGAGTTACGTATGACCGATTTTCGCATTTTTTTTCTGTTATATATGTTGGCAATATCAGCCATTTTGGATTGTCAGTTTGTTTTTGACAGATAAAAAGGTTAGTCGTGTTTTGGTGGGCTCTTCGATTTTTTACTATTCGTATGTTACGTAGCAAAAACGCTTTCCTTTCATCGGTGTCTTCAGTTTTGGGAAGAGGAAAAAGTCAGCGGGGGCCAAGTCCGGTGAATACGGTGGTTGAGGCATGATAACCGTTTTTTTTTTGGTCAAAAACTCACGCATAAGCATCGATGTATGAGCTGGTGCGTTATCATATTGCAAAATCCATGATTGTTTTTTCCACAATTCTGTGCGTTTCTGACAAATTGCTTCCACAATGCTCTCAATTGTTTGTGAAAAGGTATCATTGTGCGAAAAGAGAGTTGTCCAGTGCGTGATACAATAATTCCAGGTACATGCAATTGCAAATTTACTCGTCAGCTGATGTTTGTGCGTGCGTGTGTTTGAACGCTTGAGTGCTATACGTATTTTGACTTCTCTGTCTTGGTTTTTGGCAAGTTACCAGGGTTGCATTAATGCATGTACCTCGTATTATTGTACCATGGTCCAGTGCTGGTTTTCCAACAAAATTGTTGCACAATTACGCCATTTACGAACATACCCTACCTCTTTTACATTTTTAAACAAATTTAAACAAAAATACTTTTGCAACGCGGTTACCTTTTTAAAAAAGGGGATTTTCAAAAACAATAAAAGATAGAAAAATAAATTGTCATGATAAAGGAACTTTAAAGGAATACATTTCAAAACAAATCCATTTAAAAGAGTATATTTTAACAAAAGATCCTACTCAAAATAAAGACGTACTTAAAAATGGTAAACTTTCCAAAAAAAAAATTCTCGCAAATACATGCAGGAATTCCATTGGGAGGAACTGGGGTCTGTAACCGAAGGTGGTAAATTGGATATATACATCGGTTGTCAGGCCGGTGATTTCTTATGGATGTGTCGTATGGTGGGAGGCGTTGGGGAAAGAAAGCCTTAGGAAGCGGGCTTTGTAAGGGCAGGATTTACTCTTGAAAATGATTAGCTTTAGCAGATGGGAGACCATATCCCCTGGTCTTACGGACTCCAAGGTTGTTGAGACTAATTTTATTAGAACGCCTTCACTAGTCATTCCGGATAGGGATCTTTGGGCCAAATTGTACGAGCGCTGCGCGGTCTCTACAGATGGATCGAAAATGGAAATGGGCACGGAACGGACATTCGTAGGTCTTTTAGGCTACCGAACGAATGTAGTGTATTTCAGGCTGAGATCCTGGCGATCCTCAGGGCCACGGAACTAGTGACAGAATACGTAACTGAAGGCGTGGAAGTAACATTCTACGTTGACAGTCAGGAGGCGCTGAAAGCTTTGAAGGGGCATAGTGTCAAATCGAAGCTGGTCAGCAAGTGCAGCCTATCTCTCAACTTGCTTATGGACAAATTTAGCGTTAGGCTATGTTGGGTACCAGGACATTGCAATATTGGGGGAAACGAAATCGCTGATGAGCTGGAAAAAATAGGGTCAGCATTAGATGTAGCAGTTAGTGACAGGTCGGTTAAACCTCCAATCGGTTACTACTATAGGGAACTCAGTAATTGGGTAATTAGCAGAACTAACCATTCCTGGAGGAATAGAGAAGATTGTAGAGTCTCGAGTTCCATATGGACAGAACTAGACTCTGGTCAATCTGATCTACTGCTGGGTATGAATAAAAAGGTTTTGAGAGTCTTAGTAAGTGCCTTGACTCGGTTAGAGCGAGGACCAGCATATGGGAAAGTGGCACTTTGGATATCTGCAGAATATGTGGGGATGAAGAGGAGCCAGAAACTATAGAGCATATCATCTGTCATTGCCCAAGGCTGCAACGCCATAGGCAAAGATGGCTGAGCATTTTATCGCGAAGTGCAAACTAGAGGATATCAGGGGTTTTATCATGCGAATTAAATGCCTGAATGATGGATGTTACCGGCTCTATGTTTCTCTACCTAACCTAACCTAATCGCCCATGTCTGACACTCGCATGAATATGAAATCGCATGCGTTTTGAAATTCGCCATACTTATTTCGCCATGTTCTGTCGTTCACCTGTTTTGCCATTTATTTTAGATCAAGTAAAATAACTGTTTAAGTCAAATCGCCAATACTCAAGAAAACAATTGGCATAGAAAATTGTGAAAACAAAAAAAAAAACTTAAATAGTTTGGGAATTTTAATAATTTTTGCAAAATATACAAGAAATTTAATTGAATTTGTGCATTGCTTTATTGTTAGTTTGAACATCAGTTCAAGTAAAATACATCAGTTCACTTCAGTACTTGCTTGCGAGTTGAAGTCGCAAAACTTCTTGCGATTGTGAACTCCAGCACCACCTATCGACCGATTTCATCTCGCATCGTAAATTTTAGGCGAAATGCGATTGACAGAACATGCCTGAATATATCCCAAATACCTATAACTATTTAAAATTAACACCTTAAATTAAATTACCCTATAAAATGTGTACGTTTTCATAAAAGTACTTCGGCAATCTCTTTGAATAAATTTTATGTGACTTAATATAGCTTTGATTTGCAAGATTTGCTTTATTGTTTCCAATTGAGAAATATAAACTTTTGATATCACAAATCGATATTTGCAATAGTACTGAACTTTACAACCCTGTATTTAACATACAGCCATATAACGTCATTAAAAATGATTGGAGCATAAGGTTAAACTTATACAGGCTGGTAACCATGGAAACAACGAAATAATTTCAATGAACTCCTGAGAGAAATAAAAACAACTGAGAGTACAAACACAGCGATACTCACGGAATGAATGAAAATCCCCAGGTGGAATCAAACAATTATTAAGTTACTAATGACAACATTGATTGTGCGTTTCCAAAGGTTATTCTCATTCTTATTATTATGATAATGCAAAGGTATTGTAAATAATATGAAACGCCTACACGCAGAAATACGAAACAATGGAATATTATTTGGAAAATTAACAAGCAAAGAAAATCTGTATATAATTAGAGATAATCAGCTCAAGAGAAAAATAGTATATTTATAGAGAAACTTTTTAACAGAGGCGAGTGTTAAAGGAATTGGCTAAATGTGTATTTAATTGGATGAAGAGATTTGTTGTTAAGCTGCCTCATGATTTTTTGACCACTTTTGATAATTATTAACTAATCGTTACAAATTATAACTGTAGTCACAACAACATAAATATTGCATGAACTAAAAATGATCTTCAGACTGCTTAATCACTCACAGTGTCGCATAGTTATAATATATTATAATTTTCATGCATATTTAACACATTTTTTTTTTTACTGAAACTTTATTTAAATAAATTTTTAAAATTGTAGCAGTTAAAAATTACAAAATTTACACACGGTAATTCGTCTTATGCGTATTATAGTGTATTATTATTTTTAAAGTTTTTCAAAAAATGTTGTTTAAATTGTTGTAATTTCCATTAAAAAGTATAACGCCCAATTTAATTTATATTTTTGCAGTGAAAATTGATCTTGTTGCTATATTGATTTCATTTGACACACACTGTTTTCTTTTGTTGTAATTTTGTTACAATTTTGGAATTTGTGATCGCAAAAACGAGTAGTAATTCAAAGGAAATACAGAACAAATGATCCAAACTAAAGGAACATTTTTATCCATTTTTTTAATACCCGTTAGTGTCGGTCACAAAATAAAATAGTAACATTTTCCCAAATTTTTTTTATTTGTTTGCAGCACTTATTCAAAAATGAAAATAACTTTAGAGAATAAAAAGAAATTAAAATTATGTTCAACACTTGGAATGAATGTTTTTCGTTAGACTACTGGCCGTTTTGAGGGCTGATAAGAAAATGATTTACAAACTCAATTAAAGCGCGCACTAAATATGCGCATTTTGTCGACAATTCAATAATTTTAATTATGAATTTAAATTGTATCAAATGAAATCGATTGTAATCAATGCCTCTTTTTCTTCATTTTTTGCTTTTATTTTCTAACATGATTTTTCTAACACAAACGCCTTAACATGAATTAAATATGAGTACAACTAATCAAACTAAAAGTTAAACTTAGTTTAAAAAAATAATAGGGGAATGATGGCTAAGCAAAGGAATTGCTTTAATTATTCGATATTAAGAGGACAGGCACTGACTTTAGGAAGATCTTAATCTCAAGAACTGACCAGTGGCCATTTCAAAACTTTTAAAATTTTGATCAGCAAATTAATACTGCTTGTCCCACCTTCCCTTTATTTTTACGCCACTTAATAGAAGTGGTAGTAGTGTTTTTGCGGTAAAATGTACTAAAATACAGCCGGCGTCTAAAGTACTCACATTGTGCTTTGAGAAGAGCAGCACAAACACTTTAACACATGAACTGGCACAGGAACACAGCTGCACACACACGCATTTTATACATTCAAACCAGCGGTGCCCACAAGTTCCTTATGGAAGAGCAAACACCAATACATTTAAAGAAAAAGTAATTTTTATTCAATATTTTGTGTTGTAAAAACAAATACATACAAAGAAAACACAAAAAATATATTTCATATACATATTTATTTCATATCATACGTTAAACAAAAACAAAATGTACATTGATGATCGCTGTCGTCAATGTTTAGCAGCAAAGCATACGAAAGTGTTGTTGCTTTGCTCTTGCGTGTATACAGTGAAGAACGACAAAAAAAAACTAATAAGACAAAGTTGTTTGTGTATTTCGTATTGCTAGTGTTGAGTGCTGTATGAGTATATTAAAACACACAGCCTATAGCTAAGAGTATTACAAAAACAAATTATCTTGATGAGCATAGGGCCTGGGCACCGCTGATTCAAACAATAAAATTGTGAGTCATAATAATAGATGTTTGTTGTATCTACATTTATTTTAATATGGCGTCATGACATAAATTAAATGTTTGTTGTAATCAAATAAATAATTATTAAATAAAAAATATTACTAATCTTTATATGTATGTGTATGTGTGTGTGTGTGTGTTAGAAATTGTAGGTTAATATAAATATGGATGTGTATGCATGTGCATGTGCATGTGTTTACAATCATATTTGTTGTTTCAATGACGAACCGCCTATTAACAGTTTTGTCGGTTTGAAGTTGTTGAGACCAAATTTTGAATTCTCAAAACATGGGCTTAAATATGGGCGGGTGATTTTTTGTGCGAGGTTAAGTCGGTCAAAATCTAAATTAAACCACCATTAAGTTGCTTAAGACGAGTGGCAAAAGTTTCGAAATTTCGGTTTTCAGTTTTTGTTTTCTTTTCAAAAGAAACATAGAACAAAGACATGAAGACAAAAAAAAACCTTGAATAAGTAAAACAAAGACTAAAACATTAAAAATCGCTAATATGGATAAAAAGTTGGTAATACGAGAAAAAAAATAGCAAAAAAGAGAGGAAGAAGGTCGCAAAAACAAGACATGTCGTCACATAAATGGAAAAAATCTATAAGAATTACAAAAAATAGCTAAAACGAAAACTAGTCGCAAGAACTAAAGAATACTATCAGGACGGGAGGAAACTACAGCCGTAAAAGTCTCGAAATAAGAAAAAAATCGAAATTATATTAAAAGCTAAAGCAAAATACAAATCACGAAAACAAATTGTCAGAATGAAAAAAAAATATTTGCACGAGAAAAAATCGCCAAAAGGGACAAAATAAACAAGAACAAAAAATAAAACGGTAGAACCAAAAAATTCTCCGAATTAATAAAGCAGGACATAAATCGTTAAGACAAAATCAAAATGTCAGAAAGAAACTAAGCAAAATGCCAAAGAGAAGACATTACAAAAACTGTAAAAAATCACCAAATCGAAATAATTTAACATCACATCTCGGGTCATAGCCGAAAATAAAAGCTGTCATTTGCCCTATTGACCTCGTAATGTGCTGTAATTACCAAACAACACAAACTACATACCATCTACATTACTTTACAGTAGTTAAATCAATTAATTAACATTAAATGTAGAAACTATTTATTTTTTTACTGATTCGGTACTACTACGCTTACGCTTATCACAACTTCAGTTTGTAGAAACAAAAAATTTTATAATTATGGTGGAAGAAGAGGAGCTTTCTAATCTAACAGCTGAGCTTAGTTCACTTAAAGGTTAAAGTAGAAAGCGTGTTTTTTATTCTGAATTTCTGTGTTCGGTTGATATTAGGCGGGCTTCTCCAACCACTGTGCAGATTTTCATAAGGAGAGTCATACAGAGCTTGACTTAATTAAGAGCTCCATAGCACAAAAGATCCAAAAGGTGTCGCAGTGCCGGTCCCTGGACCAGATCTTTCCACTTTTCAATTCTTGAAGGATTGAGCATTTCCATATTGCTAGTGGGCATATTATTTCACTTCAATAAAGAAGTAAATAGCGGGACCCTATAAAACTGTCTGCCCTTTTTTCAAATTTCTCCGCCTTGTTTATAAATTTATTTATTTTAATTTATTTTATTCAATTAGAATTTGCTACAACATCTTTTAGACTGACAAGGTTAGTAATGAATTCTCTTTTTTTATGTTGAAATTTTTAGTATTTTTGCTTCCACATTCAACGTCGTTTTCATTTGTTTGAACGTCAAATAGGAAGTTGCAGCCAACTTCGTGTATAAACTATGTTTGTACGATATCGCGGGTAAAGTTTCTTCTCCTCTCTCTTTATGATGTTTTTAAAACATTTTTTTTTGTACTTTAAGCACTTTTGTTGATATAAGTTGCTTTAAATCTATACTGTGAAAGAGTTATAAAAAGTTTTTTTATTTATTTATTTATTTATTTATTTTCATTTCCTGCACAACAAGACTGAGTCTTATATTTAGAGTACAGGAACGCATAACGTTATAAAGATTTTTGTGGTTAATAAATAATACAACTTAATAAAAATATAATAACAATGTTTGTAACAAAAATAAAAATTATATAAAGGATTTAAATAAAAATGTTTTGAAACTATTAGCATTGCTGTTTTGTTGTTGACTTAGTGGAAGATTGTAATTTTGAAAACATTGAAAAATATTTCAAATAGAAAATATATTAACTCAGCTCAGAAGACCTAAAAATATTTTTGGACATACGTGGATTTTAATAAAAGCCGCATATAAATCTGTGTATGTATGTGTACATGCATTTTTTTATAAGTGTTAAATATTTCCGTTTTTGTGGTTTTCTCCTTATATTCTTAAATGTTAAATTTGAGAAAAATTAGTCGGCAAAGAGTGTGTGGGCGGAGAGCGTTGTAAAAATATTTAATTAGTTGTTATAAATGTAACAATTATTTTGCTAATTGTTAGCAAAACATCGAAGTCTTTCGTGAAAAATAATGAATTTCATTGATGAACTGACCTCAAATACTTAATTCAAGCAAGTGTATATTTGTCATAGAGACAGACCTTCATTAACGTGATCTAATTATCTTGGCCTAAAATAAAAACAAAGCCTTTCAATGTTTAAGGGATGTGGTTATGAAATTTGTATTAAACATTATACTCGTATGTACGCCACTAATCTTTAAAAAAAAGAAGAAAAACACTTACAATAGTTGTGTTTTACAAAATTATAAAAAAAAATCAGAAACTATTCAAAACAAAAACGGTAAAACTCTACGATCAGGGCTGTCTTCAAATTATAATTGAAAGGCCCCTAAGAAAGCTGTAGGAATTTAAAAAAGTTATGGTACTGTTTACGCAATTTTTATTTCCTGTGTTATTGAAATCGAGATCTCTGAGGATTATTTATTGAAAGAAGTATTAAACAAAGCAATGAACCAGAGTTCTTGTTGGAAATGACAAACATCTCAATAAAGACTAGCGAGCTCCGAATCTTTACACAGAACAAAAATTTAATATTTCCCATACACCTGCTCGCACTTGAGCTCCCGAAAAAGACCTCTTTACCACTTGTCGCATCATCATCCCTCTCGTTAAGGTGTAGGAATACTATTTATTATTATTATTATTTATTAAAATAACAGCTGAAACCATATATTTTCCATTCTTGGGTACTCAACTTTATTAAATTGCAACTTTTTAAAATCTCTAATTTTTGAGAAATCGCTGGCTTTAAAATATATTGAACTTTTTCGGTATTAAAAGATTTATTTACACAATAAATGACACGAATAGACTGATAAAATTTAAGATCAAAATCATCCAATAAGATTAATACACCATAAGACGGGGATTTCCCCTTTTTTGGTTATAGACATTGTAATCAAATTAAAAAAAAAAACAGATAAAAGACGCGAAAATAGAACCCCTTTTTCGTAAACTGTCGCAATTATAGAACCGGCAATTTTAAAAATTAAGCCGTCGCGATAACCGGGCCGTCGCGATAATGGGTATTCGCAAATACTGAGCTTGCATTGTATACAGTAAAACTTCGCTATATCGAAATCCTAAAATGAATTTTCATGAAAAACCTCCTGATTGCAAAATTTTTTTTTATGCAAAAAAATACACACTCTAAACCTACAACCTCTAAACACCGAGATAGATATTCACTCAAAATCCTCTATACAAAGACATCAAAATAAAGCAAATTAAATTTTAGGAAAATTATTATTAAAAGTTATTAAAAGCACGAAGTTCAGTTTCCAGTTAAACATAATTTGGATAAAAAAAACTATAGTTATAACGATTTTTTATCGTTTATCTTTATCTTCCGTTAAACCCAGGTTTGACTGTTACATATGCACAACGAAACAATACCAATAACAAAGTTTTTTTTTTGAAACCCTTTAACTATACTCGTAATGGCTCGATAAAAAGGTATGAACGTCAAAAATAACGAGGATGTGGTATCTGAGGAAACTCATTGATTTTGTATCTTTTCATAACAAAACAAGCCAAGACATGGCGAATGGGTTGGAAGTGAATATATTTGGGTATCTCTCCTATCTTCATAAAATGGTAAACTAACACGCATATAAAACTTCATAAGAAGTTGTAGCTGATGAGATGTTGTGGACTACACATGGCAAAAGTTTTTATGATACCACAAGGTACCAAAAGATCTAAATGATTACGATAAAATTCTAAATTCTGATGTTGGACTGGGTACAAATTTAAACTCTATGCTATTCCTGATTCCATAATCCTTTGCAAAAAATAAATAAATTTTTTTTTCTGTCGTGAATATTTGCCATCGAAGTAGAGGGAGAGCAACTTAACTATTTTCCATTAGCCATCTTCATCAATCTGTTCAACAATAAATTGATTTTAACCATTCCACATGTTGTAAATTTTTTCGGCATTTCTATCAGAAAAGTAAAACCCAAAAGCCTTGTTGAAAGATCCTTGAATATATTGAAAGCTTTCATGAGAACTTTTTTTTTTTAATTTAACAACTTTTCTGATAAATTTTGTTAAAATTTTGTTTTATTTCTACATAAAACACTCATAGTATCTGGCGGGCTAAAGTATGTAGAGTAGGAGTAGTTTGTTTGTTTGTTTTTTTTTTGTTATATTACATTTAACGTATTGTAATTTAAATCTATAGTTTGTGGCTTTTAGATTATCATTTGTCTATATGGATGATTATCATGGGTGAAAATGTGTTTGTGTGCCTGAGTGTGGTGTTGTTTGGCCTGTATTGGGTTTATTTGGTAAGAAGCCCAACAAAAGTTTTTATTTGAAATTGAAAACAATAAAAAAAAAATAAAATAACAAGGCAAAATACATACAGTGGCTTTATTTTTATATGACCTCTTCCTCAGCGTTATAAAAATACACAAACTGATATTAAAAAAAAAAAAAAAAAAAAACAAATTGTTTGTTTTAACAGCACATATACATACATATGTATATTTGTGCATGTGTAGGTATTAAAAGAAAAAACATTTTGCAAAAGAAACAAAACACAAAACTAAAACTATCTTACAAATCTAAAGTTAAAAAAATTTGCTAAAGAAGTGTTAAAAAAACAAACGACAACAACAACAACATCAACGTCTTTATATAGCGTTGTATTTTTGCAAACTAGGGCACTGCAGTTAACCACATAAATAAACTAACGACACACCATCAAATCGATATACGCACACACACACACACACACACACAAAGAAAAAACTAACATTAATATCGTATAAACTTAAAATAATATTGTGAATTATTACACAAAGTAAAGTTAACCAATACTCATGCACACATCCACACACACATACATACATGCTAAATAACCACCTGGGAAGTTTCTCTAAAAGTCTGATATCCTTGATATCCTTAATATTTAAATACTGTTTATTATGTTTAAAACCGTTTACCGTTCTGTCTGATGTTAATCCAGATCTTCCCAGTTCACTACGAACATGTTCTCTAAAAGAAAATCTATGTTCAGTTGAACGTCGTAGCAACTTCAACATCATGCTGCAACTGTTTCAAGGATTTTTGCCATTTTTTGCAATATTCACAAGACTATTTATTATTGCCTTTGCTCAAATATACAGAACAAATATTTTTCGTTTTTCTGAATCTTCTGTATTGGCAGTCGATGCAGCCTGTAAAACTTATTGAAGAAATTCAATAGTTACTTCGTGTCCTTCTGCCTCATTTTCGTCAAAATAGTTCCGGTTACAGTCACATTTTTTTGTGTGAACTTAAACCAAAGATGTCGTATTTTCAAAAAGATTCAGGTCAACTATTGAAGGTCAACCGTTCAGGAGCACTCGTCTGCTACGTTATCTCGTAGGATATCATTACCGCCTATCCGTTAGTGGCGAGGCTAGATGATGCATCGGCTGAAGGCTCCAGAAGTGTCTTAGTGTCCACAGGGAACCTACCTTCCAACGGGCACGGTATTGTATCTTGGTAAAAAGGGTAAGTAGCTTTTTCACACATAATTTTTGACCAACTTCCCATAAAACTTATTTATTACTACCCAATTTATGAAGTAAAAGATCAAAGGATGTGGGTGTGCGATTCTGGTAGAAACTATACAGGTATCTAAGGTGTCGTCCGCTCTCGACAAAAGTCGATCGAAATTAAAAATCTATTGTGTTATTTTCGAAGATCGACTAATAACCGTACACTTTTATCACGGAAAGCGTTAGCAACCCAGAAGGTCTGGCTTCTAGAAAGTCTAAGAGGTGATGCTCACCATTAATCACATCATCGTGAACGATATTCGCGAAAAGTATACGATGTCACTTAGGGATGGATATGCTGGTGATCTTCATCTTAACGTTAAGGTGACTGATGATTCAGTAACTGGTTATTGGTGAGGTCTCCCTCCGGAGTATAAGTGGTGATAGTGCGTATAATCAAAATTGAAGAGAGACAATGTTAATTAAATGGCTCACACTCAGCCAGCTCGGTCCCTGTTAAAGTAATTACATTCTCTTGGAAAAATTATTTGTTCTTAAGGTGAGAGATAATTCAGTAACCATTTAGGAGATCTTCGCAGAGGAGAACATTTACAAGAAGTTGCAACCTGAAGATTTCTTACAAGTTACACTGTTGCAATCAAACCTCACTGAAAGGCGGTGATGAACATTTAATTTATTATGGTGTTACGACCCCCAACACATTAGGACGGCAAACATTTAACGACGTTAATTTTTAACACTTTCATCCACATAGAATTTTAATTTTTAGGTGCAACAACTTTCAAAGTGCCGCTAAGTCCAGGGTGCCACTGTGGCTGATTGGTAGCGATGCTACCAACAATTCAACTCAACAATTATCTACCCTCGGTATCAGTGTTTGGTTACTGGTTAAGCCTGGTTGGTTGGAGAACCCCAAGGAATTAACTTTCTATCGACTTTAATCATGAGCGGAGACCTTAGAAGTCTTTTCATCTTTTACCACACGAATGCATAGAATACCTACTTCCTTTTCTACCTGATATTTATGTACATCCGTTGGTCTGTTGCTTCAGAGATTGGGCAGTACCATACAAGTTTTATGGATAGCTGACAAAAGATAATGTCTGGAAAACACAATTACACATCAAAAGATGTTAAACGTATCCCCGAGGGTACCATAAAGTACAATATGGCAGCCAATATCACAGAAAAAAAATAAAAATTGATTTCAATTAAACAAATTAATAGTATCAATTAAATTTTTATACATTTATTAACTAAAATTATTTATTACAATTAAAAATTTAATAAAATAAACTAAATATTTAATCGAATTTTTTTAATTTTTAATTAAAGGGTTAATTGAAAAAAAAATAAATATTTTTTTCTGTGATTAGCAATAAATTCGTATAAAAGACCGGTTTTGCAAACAAAATCACCGAGAAACTGTTTGCATTCAGCAACCAACAAACGCTGAATACTGCAGAGTTGTCATTAAACGAGGCAATAAGAACAGTTTTTGAGGTCACTGTGACCTCTTGCCGTCCAAAGGGAGAATTGGAAAATGTCATTCTAGTATAGTGTACCATATATTCCAAACCATTTTAAATTAATCTTCTTTGTACTTTAAATGTTTTTCATCTAAACTAAAAATCACTCTCCTGTTGCTTCTTTTCTAATCGTACACTTATTTAAAACAATTAAACCTCAAGCATTCGAAAAATCCATTCTAACAAATCATTAATACTTTTAATAATATTTCTTTCACCACAATGCTTCCAATTTTGGCCAAAACTAATTCTTTTATCTCGTCCCAAGCTCTTATTTCCAATTTTTAAAAAGCATTAACGGTATTTAATATTCTGTGCAAAATTCTAAAGATTTACAGAAAATTCTTTTTACCTCGTAATCTGCTTAAATCCTTTAGCACGTTATTTACTGAAATTTTACACTGTATTCTTGAAACTAAAATAAAACTAAAAATATTTTTAAGCTTTTTCGCTGTAACACAGCAAAAACTAAAACAAAAAAAGCTACAAATACGTATGTTGAAAAAAAAACCAACATACATAAACCCTAATAATCCTCTTATAAGCACCTACATTTTGCCTCTAAAATAATATTCTCAAACTGAAATTACAAAAAAAAAAAAAACAAGTTAGAAAAATATTTTAAACAAAAAAAGTTTAAAAAAACCACATACATTCAGCTGTGCAAGCAGCTAAACAAATAATTATTTAAAATATACAAATGCAAACAAAAGCCTGAAGGCTTTTCACAAATCCTGGAATACATATGAATGCAAAATAATTATTAACTTGACAAAAAAAAAATATGGGAACTTCAGCAGATACAAGCAAGAAATATCCTCCCATCCAGTTTGACATGCAGTATCATGCATAAAGCATTCAATATCAAGCATACACTCTTCGTTAGTTTGTTAATAGTTATGCAATGAAACTTTCTATATGTATGTGTAAATGCACTTATGTGTGTTTGTATATGTTGTTGCTTGGCCATACAAAGATGTGAAATTTACTTTTAACTGATAAAAAATATATCATTTCGACAGATTTCAACTATGACACCTATGCCTGCAGCTGTTCCACAATATAAAAAGAAATAAAAAAAATATAAACGATCGAAAGCTACTCCATAAAAATGGACCAAAACTAAAATTTTAAAATATCCCCTGAACTATTAAGAAAATGTTCAATAGCAGATTTGTAAAATAATTAAGCTTTCTTCTACATTTCACCATCTAACCCCTCTACCTCCGTAGTCTTGCAGAAAGCAACAAAATAAATGGCACCACACTTAAATATATGGGGAAAATTACTTCAGATTATAGATATGAAATTTTCTTTTAAATTTCCCACAAAAAAAAACTGAACAAATTTTCTCAATATTCTGTTGCTGCTTTAAATAAAAAATTTTGAACCCACTTTTCTTTACACATATTGGCAAAGCATGAAAAATTCTGTCAATGAAATATGTCCCAATTAAAAAAAGGCACAATGAATTACATAATTTTGTACACTGTTTTTGTGTTATTTTTCACGGTATTCTTAAAACTTATAATGACCTAGATTAATAATGTGTTAAAGAAAAGCTTTGAAAAAGTACCTTTAAAAAATAATAAATTTTTAGAAAGTGGTTTTTGGAAAATAGTACTTTATAAAAAGTATCTTTATGACAAAGTCCTTTTTATAAAAAAATAATGTTCTCAGAAAAAGTACCTTGTTAAGATTAATTTACTTTTTAAGAGAATGTACGTTTTGACATAAAGTACCCTTTCAACAAAACGTATCTTTATAAGAAAAAGTAACTTTGTAACAAAAGGTAAAACTACTTTTCAATAAAAAGAAAATTTCTTACAAAAAGTAAGTTTTAACCAAAAAATAATTTGTTAAGAAAAAGTTCCGTTTTAAAAAAAAATACAGTGTAAAAAAAGTAAATTTTCCAGAAAAAGTGACTTTTTTAAGAAAAAGTAACTTTTAAGAAAAAAGGCCGTTTTAAAAATGTGTATTTTAAGAATAAGTCTCTTTTAAGAATGCCCCCTTTGAGAAAAAGTACAAAAATCTAATTCCGTGTGCAGAAAAAATCTCTATTAAACGAACGTATTGTTTGAAATACAGAATACTTTTTGTTATTTATGATACAAAACAGAATTTTATTGAATTTTAGCTTTAATTTCAAAGAACTTAATTTAATTTTCCCTTTATCATGGCAATTGATTGCACGTTTAAAATTTGAAATTTATTTAAAAAAAAGCAAAAAAGAATTTAACTTCTCATTGATTTATTTTGATACGAATCAATCGACTTTATTCACTAGCAATTGCAGAAAAAAAAGTTATATATTATCATTAGGATGAATTAAAGTGCGAAACAAAACAAAGCCAATTAAAGAAAATATTTTAAATAAACAAAAATAAAAACTCCAAAACAAATAAAAGTAGTCGGCATAAAACAAATTTTAAATAATTTTACGTGGAGTTCATTTTACTGTGCATTAAAATCTCTCGATATTTAAAATAATGATTTAATTTGTTGTTCACTGTACATCTGGAAGAAATAATAAGAGGATTGAGTAGTTTTTACAATTAAATGTGTGCGGTATCTATAGTTCTAGAAATAGTGGGTCATAAAATTTAACCTACACATACAAACTCTGCTCAACAGACTTATACACACAATTACGGTTCTATAAAAGTGTTTTGTGTGTGTGTGTGTCTGATTGTATCATCTTTGCAATAAACTAAGCCACAAAATGTTCTATTGAACTAGAAATTTATAAAATGCAATAAAAAAAATAAAACTAAAATAGAACAGTCACAGAAGATAGAAAAAAAGACACATATTCTCCAAATATATACCAGGATGTCAGGAATGCAAACAATGAAATTTAGTTAGTGAAAATAATGCCTACAGATACTGTTACTGCAACGTTGTCCTTGTTAGCAACTCTCATAGGTTCGTTCCATTGCTATGGAAAAGTCAAATATTGTCCAACTTGCAAAAATTTTTTTTCTTAATTTAAGCGCAAAATTTTTAATAATTCACGGAAATAAAATTTTGATTTAAAATTTTGAAAAATAAGTAGATTTTTCCCCATTTTTTTTAAAGAAAAAAGCGTTATTTCGAAATTATAAAATAATTTTGCAAAAATACTTAGCCGATATTTATATTTCATAGGTGGTACTATAAATTTTTTTTATTTTTTCAAAAGGTACCAAAAAAGGGTTTCTGAATAAACCTATTTTTAATGATATCAAATATATATATATTTTCATAAATTCCAAAGCCGCAAAGCAACAATGTACGATATCACACCTGGAGGTCTAGTATGCTTTAAAGTATCAACGAAAATCGTATATGTATCTGCCGAAAAATACGATGAAAATACTAAATGTCCCCAATATGGGGCTTTTTCGGAATTTCATTGGGAATTGCGGGATTGTCAGAAAAAATATTTGCATTTTATTTTCTCCGCTTTACCTACAAAAGAATTCATAACTTCCAACATAATTGCGAAGTTTCAGCCGTAATACTGAATAAAAATTGTACGGCCTCTTTTTTCAGAGACGTTTAATATTATTCAGTAGATATTAATTTATTGAAAAATTTTTTATGAAAAAAATCTTCTAATGTATGTATATATTTCGAAATTACAAAAAAAATATGCAAAAATACCTACTAAATATTAATAGTTTTTAAGTAAAAATTGTTTTTGTTTTTTTTTTGGTTATTAAAGGAATAAAATCGTTGCAAAAAATAACCATTTTTTACATATAAAAATTAATTTCAAGGCTTGTTTTTTCGAATCGCAAAGTAAAAATAAATAAATCTTATACGCGAAAATATATAAGAAAAAATGGCGAAATTACCCATAAACCCCATTATTGGGATTTTTAAAATTTCTTTGGGAATTTGCGGGCTTTTTAAATGCAAGTCTTGTTAGGTTTGATTTTCTTCGCATTGACTACACGATTTCTCAAAAATACTCATAATTCCCATTATTGGGATTTTTGAATTTTTTTTTGGGAATTCGCCGACTTTTTAAATGCAAATGTTGTTGGGTTTGATTTTCTTCGCATTGACTACACGATTTCTCAAAAATACTAATAAATCCCATTATTGGGACTTTTGCAAATTTCTTTGGGAATTCGCGGGCTTTTTAAATGCAAATCTTGTTAGGTTTGATTTTCTTCGCATTGACAACACGATTTTCTATTTGTGTGAGAAGATCTAGCCAAAAATAATGCTGTTTAAAAACTGCAAATTTATTTCCATTTATTTCTTCAAAATCCCTCCTCAGTACAAAAGCCGAATAATATTTAATATATATCTATGTATATATAATATCTTACATACATAGATCGATTTGAAAAAAATCTTTTAAAGCTTTAAGTGAAAGATGTTGGCCTAGACACAGCCCAGAGATCAGGAGGACTATACTTGGTAATAAAAACACTGATTGATTACTAAAGTCGGCTTTTTTAACTCTTGCTTACGAATAGATAATATATACATATCGTTACGTTAATATAAGTATAAACACCCTAACCCATTATATTTTTCAAACCACTGATTTATCATATTTCGATAGGTAATCAACCCTCTATGTTATCGATTTAAGCAAAAAAACGCGATTTAAAAAAATAAGTTAGGGCCTTTCTATATTAGGTAACGATATGTAAAGTGAATACTAATTGGGCTATAAAATCAACTATTTAAACAATTTTTCAACAGAAATAGAACTCAAGAATTTATGTAATTTCAAGAAGAAAAAAAAATTAAATATACATATATTATTATTAGTCTCGATACACAACTGATTGCATGCAACTCATTCATTCACGTTTAAAGTGTGGGAAACCATAAATATGTCTTGACCACAAACGTTGGCTCATATTTAAATATGTATACTTTGAGTTGTTAGAGTGTGTGCACTAATTAAACTTAAACACTTTTAATAATTTTTATTATTCTTTCTTCAATTTTCTTTGCAGTCCATTCTCTGCCACATCTGACGGTATTAAGTCTTTCGGGTTGCAGTAAATTGACAGATGATGGTGTTGAGTTGATAGCGGAGAATTTACAAAAACTTCGGGCTTTAGACTTATCATGGTGTCCACGCATAACAGATGCTTCATTAGAGTATATTGCCTGTGATTTAAATCAATTAGAAGAATTGACACTGGATAGGTAAGTGGAAATAACGAAGATCACTTTAAGAAGTGTATAAAAAGTTCAAAGAAAAATTTCATTGTTTCAATGTTGTCTTCAATAAATTAACCTGATGTTAAATAAATGGATCGTTTCATTGATTTTGTTAAGAAATAAAATCAGCAGTAATGCTTCAATGAATATTTTATGCGCACATTGAAACAAAGAAATTGATGGTTCTTTCATTGAAAATATTTTAATTTTTCTTTTCATTTCTTTTTAGATGCGTTCACATCACCGACATCGGTGTCGGCTACATTTCGACTATGCTGTCTCTGACGGCGTTATTCTTGCGTTGGTGCTCCCAGGTTCGAGATTTTGGCCTGCAACATTTATGCTCAATGCGTAATTTACAAGTTCTATCATTAGCTGGCTGTCCACTACTAACTTCATCGGGTCTCTCCAGTCTCATACAGCTCAGACATTTGCAAGAGCTCGAGTTGACAAATTGTCCTGGCGCGTCACAAGAGCTGTTTGAATATTTAAAAGATCATTTGCCACGCTGTTTAATAATAGAATAATTTTGTCGTAAAACTAGTCACTGTTTAACAGAAAAAACCAACAAACAAATTCTTTTGTTTTTAGTAACGAAAGTTTCACTAAAGTTTAATATAATTTTCTCTTCTTTTTTTAATTAGTTTTACTCTAAGGTAGCCTGTAGTATATTTTCGTAAAATTTTAATTAGATGTTTCCTTTTAGTTTTAATGCTGTTAAAAGTACTTAACATTGACTACTAAATACTTTAGACTATTCTACTACAACAACAACTTTAACTATTTATGATAAATTATTTTGTAATTAAATTTAGTTCCTCTATAAGAAGTTTCAGTTAAAAATTTTCTTTCTGTGATTTTAGTTGTTAAGTTGAATAATTTACTTTAAATACGTATTAATTTTCTAATAAGACATACATACATATAATGTGTGAAAGAAACGAACAAGAACAAAGCGAAATAATTTTACAAGGCAGACCAGCGGCGACAACGAATTCACACAGCAGTTGTTGTCAAGTTTCGGTTAAAAATAAAGAAAAAAATTTAAGAAAACTAATAATATGTTCACACAGACAGCAAATTTTGTAGTTCGATCTCTTATTCATGATTCGTGTCTCAATCTTGATTGAACAAATATGTTTCGCCCAAAGCAAATTCATAACAGATAGACTCGCTTCCGTTGTTAAAAAATGTACCAAATGATGTGTCAACCGTGATAAACAAGGTTACAACACGGCTACAACAATAAAACACTAAAAAAAACAACAGGCATTTTGTTTGTGTGAACAGCTAATTCATCACCTAATCTGTCAAAATTCTCCATGCATAAAAAATTACATAAAAATGGCGCCGGATAATATGAACCAAATTTGACAGTGTCAGTGATGGATAAATTCGCCCGAATTCGCCACTGCATCCATGAAATCGCCTTGGTGTCAACAAACTATTTGAGAAAGCAACTGGAACACATATAACAGAGGGCGAAAATAATCACCTGAGCTATCGAGAATAACTGTTATGAATTTGCCGTTAGGTTGGCGAAACGGGCAACAGTTGTTATTGCCATAACGGTAACAGATTAGCTGGTAACGTCTTGTTTCTTTCTAACAAATAAATAGTTTAACCAAAACAAAAAAGCCCACAAATTTTATATGACACAAAAAAAAACCAAATAAAAAGCTTCAAATGTAGAAATAATAAATTATAGTCTTGGTTTTATAAAAAATATTGAATAACAAGTAACAAAATAAACAAAATATCAAGCGCCAACAAGTTTCAAAGAAATCAGCTTTAAAAACAATTTAAAATTATTAAGACAAACAAAACAAATCACCCTTAACGAAATTCAATCACTTTCACAAAATCACTCATAATCACTGTGTTTACACCTTACAAAAACACAAATATTCAAAATAAAATACCCGCCCTTTTTCAAAACTGAAATCAATATTAATACAAATAACTTTAAATATTTCTTATCGTATAAATAAATAAAAATCAGACATATTTTTTAAACAAGAAAATAATAAACTAAAAGAAATGACCAAAAACAATTTATGATATAATATTAATTATAATAACAATAGTATTGCTATATAGTTTTCAAAACTAAATCTGAAGAAGAACAAGATGAAGAAAATACTTTAACAAAAAATTCAAAATACAAATACAACAAATACTTATTACATGTTATAAAGACTTTTAAACAAATCGCTTAATATTTGCATAATTTTAAGCAACAGGAAAACAATGGAAACCAAAAATCAATTTAAAAAGACAAAAAATAAACTAATTGTAAATTTGAATTATTTAAATATGAAAACAAAAAATATTGAAAGTTATAAAAATAAATGTGTGGTAAAACAAAATGAAAACAAGCATTGAATAAATAGAATTTTAATTTTTAAACTAAAAAAAAAACAAACAAAATTATTGAAAAAAGATATTTGAGATGCTAAATAAAAAAAATAAATATTTCATGAAACAAAAATTTGTGTTTTTATAGCGAATATGGTTTTTGATTGCAGAAAGAACATAAATTTTGCTACCGCGTCATCTGTTGAGAATTTTTCTAATTTACTTCTATCCCACACCTTCGCGTAGCAGTTACGAAGAAATCCGCGGAAGGAAGTATCGAATTTAGTCCAGTGGTTTTCAAGTTTTAAGCATCCGAAAAAACCACGATCCTTTTTTGAATATACATACATACATATCGCACACTACATTCTAAAAAGTAACAACTAAAATTTACACCATTTTTGTACCGCATTTTTCCACTTAAGGATGAAAGAAAGGGATAATTAATTTTTATTGTCGTTAGAGATTTATTCCGTAAATTAGTTTATGAAATAAAAAAAACATTTTAAAAATTTATAGCTGTGACTGTTTATGATTTATTTTGCGATTTATAGATTTCAGGACATTCATTAAATTTATTACATGAGATATTCTCTAAGTTTTATGTTGAAAATCAAATGTATTTATTGATTGATGGCTAAGCATTGTCTACATGCATTTCGCTGATGCTTTAGGAAATCATTAGCAGACTTCAGCCATAATTTTGAAATGCTTTAATCCTCTCAACTTTTGCCAAAAATTTCAAAAATCATTTGAGAATTACAAATAGATTAAGCGTAGTAGGCTTAGAAACTTATAAAACACAACAAACAATTTATAGTCGATATGAATATTCTTTGATGTTTTACCCAAGGCAAATTCATAACAGGTAGTATCGACAGCTCAGGTGATTATTTTCGACTTGTTTCGCGAGTACTACCTGTTATGAATTTGCCTTGTTTTCTACCTATTGTTGGTAGCGCAATATTGGCATATAAATAAAATTGATTAATAACGTTTTTATAAATAAAGTGATCTTAGGTTAAAGATTTGTTAAGGACAGGAAATTTTGCACAGATAAAGTATTAAAGAGTTTTACGGAGGGGGTGGTATAAAATCTCTGAAAACAGCGTTACGTAATATGTGTACAGCCCCTAATTTACAACTACATTAAGCGTCTCTCTAATTCAGAAATAAGACAGACGAACAGGTTTCTGAAAAACCATTACGTATTATTCATAACAGGTAGTCTCAACAGCTCAGGTGATTATTTTCACCTGGTTTCGCCCCTTGTATGTGTGCGGCAGTTACTTTTTTTAAATGCTGTGTTGACACATTTTTCGCAAAGATAAATTCATAACAGGTAGTTTCAACAGCTCAGGAGATTTTTTTTGCCTCTTTTCACCCTTTGTATATGTAACGCCTTTGCCACGGCAAATTCATAACAAATAGTCTCGGCTCAGTTCGCTTTGAAACAAACACCTCCACTTTTCTCACGTGTAGACTTCAAATTATTACCATGAGATTTTTCATGAAAGAGTTTGCCATGAGATCTCCCATGCAAACAATTTCGTGAAATGAGCTGTCAAAAACAAACATACAACTACAAATAAATAAATATATACAATTGAAATATGTACAACATACATACAGGTATATACAAGTTTACAACACAAATATCAGAATATTATGAAATTTCTTGGGATTAATATGAATACGTTTCGCCTTGCTTGGGATTTCAAAAAATCTATTGATTATAATTTTTGTCTCAAGATTCAATGCACTAACACATTTTTACTAACCCACTCACACACTTGGATATTGACTACCAACTTGATTTCAATTTTGCTTTAAAGTTTTCTTTCAAGTAAATAGCTGATGAGAGCTGTTGTAAATCATTTTTGTATTTAGTTCTAAGAAAATATATTATTTGAAATAAAAAATGAATAAAATTAATAAAATTGTGATGTGTTGCGATTTTATTGTTTTTTTTTTTGTTTAATTTTTAATTTCTTTCTTGACGATGGCATCTTGAAAATAAAATTGACTATCAAGTTGCTTACTGCAACGTCACAACGTCAATTCACATTAATTTTGACAAACAGCAAATGTGTTCAACTTGAAAGCAACTTCTTGAACGTTTAACTGCAGAGTTAGTTATTCTGCGGCGTTGTCTCACATATTATCTCCCCTTTTTTCCCAGTTGTAGACACTATGTAACAAAAAATGTACCGAAAAATGTGTCAACAAAGCATTTGACAACGTAACTGGTGCAAAACTACAAGGGGCGAATCGAAGCGAAAATAATCACCTGGGCTGTCGAGACTACCTGTTATGAATTTGCCTTGGAAATTACCTTGTTATATTGCACCGGAATTCAATTTACAATTTACGTTATCTTCGATAAATTGAATTTAACGGTAACATTTTCTGTATGCAAACCCTGTTATTAAAGTTATTTCATTTTACAGCACTGGTTTTCAGTATCAACTGTCAAACCAATTCGAACACACATACACTAATAATAAATTTGCAAAGCACATCTCTTTCGTCCAGCTGATGTAAAATTTATTTTTCATGTGGAAGAAAAGAACTGTTAAATAATTAAAAAATAAAACAAATTAAAGGTAATAATTTCAAATAGTTCTGCTGGAATAGTTTTTAAATAACTAAGAATAAATGTTCAATGCGTTTAAAAGTGAAGTAGAATTGTGTAACGAAAAGAAAAATACGAAAGAATTGAATTTAAAATAAAAACAAAAATACCGGAGCAATGCAAAAATCAATAAAACTAAATTGCAGAATTTTATAGGTTTTTTCAAGTGCCACATGTTAATGAATATATGTACGTATGTACATATTTGCATATTTGGTAAAGTGAGATGTGGCAGGCACTTACATACATACATACATAATGAATTTATTACTTATATTTTGTTTTGTCAAGTTTTCTTTAAATACAGACATATTCATACTCATTGTTCTATTTGCAGTAATTTGGTTGTGGTTTTTAATTTGCATCAAGCTTGGAAAATTCTTGGACTTGTTAACTAAAATCATCTGAAGCAATTGAATGTACCTGGTTAATCTAAAAAGGAAGAGTTTCTAGCCAGCTACAAATAAAAATTCAACTAACAACCGATACACACTTTAATAAAGTTATACAATTGCATTGCAGTTATAATCCTATTTTGCTAGTTTGATTGTTTTTGTAACTAAAAGCATGTCTATAGCACCAGTTATTGTAGAGGCTACTGCCAAACATACTTCAACGGTAAGGATGATCTTAAAATTATGTAAAAGTTGTTTTTACTTAAAAATTCTGTTATTTTTCAGCTCATTTTTATGCATGGTTTGGGTGATACCGGGTAAATACTTCTATGTGCTTATCAATTGTCCATAGAAATTTCATTTGTTAATCTTATCAATAACTCATGCTTTTGATTTTTTTTCTTGTCTAATCTTTTATGTTTTGCGTTCATTTTGCTGTTTTATTCTTCGACAAATTTTATTTGTCGAGATAGTGACAACAAAATTGACCTTGCTTTTAAAATTGCACTAAGTAAAAAAACAGTACTATTCATATAAACTTTTTAATAGTATAAGCAGAATAATAGCTCACTTTCGTTAAGTCTTAATTAAGCTAGAAGAAAGATAAGTTAATAGAGATTTTCCTGCTGCACTAAAAATTGATGTGTGAGAACCAAATCTAAAAAATTTTTAATTTATGAATTTTGGTAAATTAATTCCAATTGAAAGGCGTATACATAAATGTCGTCGCGTTTCTTTTTAAACGACGTAAACGACATTTTTTCGAAATTTGCTTCTTTACTTTTTATGGTATAAAATAACATTTTCGCACAAGATTGCATTCTTGTTTTGACAACTTCCTATGAACATAAAAAATAAACGTTTTGAAAACCTTGTAAGCGCCACACAAATGTTACAAATTTTGTTGAAAACGTTACTTCGTCCAGTAACTTAAAAACTTTATTATATTCCTTTCAGCCATGGTACAATAAATTAAGCAGTACTGTCCTGTCCCTCAAAAAAATACAACATCACAGAAACAACAGGCATTTTGTTAGTTTAAAATGTTTTCTATGTATCAAAAAGGTAGTTCGGCTGTTAAAAATGCATTGTTTGTTTTAAGTTTCTTATCTGATATACAATTTTTCTTTGCGCGGCCATGGTATAATAAATAAGGTAGTCTTGTCCCTAAAACAAATATAACGTCACAAAAACAACAGGCATTTTGTTATTGTAAAATGTTTTCTGTGTGTCAAATTCAGAGAAATAAGCCGATAGCTTCGAAGCCGGAAATTATCACCTCTTTTGTAAATTCGAGCCGCTGCAAAACACATCGGATTTTTTACAGCTTTTACACAGGTATTTCGGCTGTTAAAAATGCATTGTTAGGTTTATGTTTCTTAATGTGATATTAGACTTTTCTTTACAGACGCCGCTACCAATCTTTAATCAGCTTGTTGCTTTGTTACATTCAATTTGACAGTTATGGAATAAAAATAACGGCCTTCAGATGACAGCTTTACCTGATTTTATTTCATATACCATGTTTACAATAAAATGCAGCTCTTTTTTGTATATCAAAGTTGTATCTCGATATGTTGAATGTTAACATGGCTTCCGTACCAAATGGTGTTCTGAGACGAAACTTGTTTTCGGACCCCAAGGGCTTAACACATTCCCATAGAGGGTTAATTTCTAAAACCGAGCAGAATGATTTTTACATAACCAACATTGCTCTTAAAGTATTCAAAGCTCTGAGAGCATAGTTGCTCTCATACAAACCGTAAAATGTACGGAAAAACATGATATTTTTCGAGTTTGAGCTATTTTTTTTATTTTGACGCCAGAGAAACTTGGATGCCTCAGAGAAATTCGCTGTTTCTACATCCATCAGAAAGTCGCAAAAATATATTTTGTAAAAAAAAAATGTTTTAAAAGCATAAAGTAAACACATTCATAATGAATGAAAAAAATTGTTTGTTGTGATGTTTGTAAATTTTTTTGAAAAACTATTTTGCTTGTGCTTTGTAATTCGCAAATTTTATTTGCGAGTTTATGTATGAGTTGATGAGTTTTTGAACTTTTCAAACATAAATGGTAAAGATCTACTGTTGAGTTGGTATTTAGCAACCAACGAAATGCATATAGATTTGCTAACCCACAACAAATGAATAAAATTTTTTAAAAAAGTTTTGAAACCCATATATAAAAAGTTATTATATTTTTTTTTTTCGTTTTCTGAAAGATGCGCTTTAAGAAGAACCACGATGTATTGCTGCCTGAAACAATATTTTAGCAAACAATGTTTTCTTTAAATAAAAAAAAATGTATTATCGAAATTTTGATTCTTCCAAAATAAATTAATTTTTTTATAGTAGACTTTATTAAGCCAGGCGATTTGAAAAATTTTGTACTCATCAGCTTTAAATGACATTTCAATAGAATTTTGGAATTTGTTAAATAATTCGAAAATTTTCGTACAAAAAAAAGTAATTAGAAAAATTTCTTAATCCTTAGCCATGGCTGGAGCAGTGCTTTGGCTGCGATAAGACCACCCAGCATGAAAGTTGTGTGTCCAACTGCACCTACTCAGCCTGTTACCCTAAATGCTGGCTTTCGTATGCCTTCATGGTTTGATTTAAAGACTTTAGATATATCTGGACCGGAAGATGAAGAGGGCATCAAGTCGGCATCACAAAATATACAAACAATGATTAATTCAGAAATTGAAAAAGGTATTCCTTCCAACCGTATTGTATTGGGTGGTTTCTCGCAGGGAGGCGCTTTGGCATTGTACTCAGCGCTGACCTTTACCAAACCCCTGGCCGGTGTAGTGGCCTTGTCATGTTGGTTCCCCTTGCATAAACAATTTCCAGGCCTAAAAACAAATAGTGTCGATATACCGGTTAGTATTCAAAAGTTTTATTAGTTTTAAGCCCGAAAAGTGTTTAATTTAAAATTTTGTGATATTTAAGATATACCAGTGTCATGGCGATTTCGATCCTGTGGTACCCTATAAATTTGGCCAACTTAGCGCCAGTTTACTGAAGTCGTTTATGAAAAATGTGACTTTTAAAACCTACAATGGCCTGTCGCACTCGTCGTCAGATGAAGAAATGGATGATATCAAGGTTGGAATTGAAATTTTAAGTTTTTTTACTCATAAAGTTTTATTTATTTTATTTTCTTTTGTTTATTTCCAGGATGTACTGGCCAAATGGGTAAATTAATTTTGTGTATTTGTCTTTTGTGTTAAATAAGATATATTTCTTAAGAAATATGTTTAGCAAAAATCCGAAAAAAAACTGCAAAAAGCATTAAAAAAAATTTTAAAAATAAGGACTGTTGAAATATTTTTCTGCTAAAAATTCAAGCAATTATTAATGGAAACAAAAAGAATTAGAAACAATTTAAAAACCTTCAATTGATTAACTAAAACATCGCTAAGCAACACATTTAAATTGCAGTAATTATTAGTATTTAGATTAATAAAACTTTTATTTAATTGATTAATTAATTATAGCTACTTGCAAACAAAACAATAACTACAATTTTCACTCAGTATGAACTACAAAAATTATACGTTCGTATTCTTATTTTTTTTTTTAACAAAACAAACATTAAACTCAATAATGGCCCTTATTATTCGTAGTATTCGACTTGTAAAATGAAAAACATAAGATACACTTTTTACAAACAAACTTTACACTTATTATTTATTTGAAATGAAGAACTACCAACAAACACACGTCCTTTTTAAACTTACCTATATTGAAAACTAATCAAATTATATATTAAAGAAAAATATACTATAAATAAAGAGTAATTAAAAAAAAAACAAACTAAAAAAATATACATATATAAGTAGAATATTAGAAAAAAACGTTTACAAAATTAGCAAACAAAAATCTGTTTTTGTAAATTCATTATTTGGAAATATTGGTCATAAAGGTTTATGTAAAAAAAAACTATTATATTAATACATAATAATGTACAAAGTCATTGCTTTTAATATGATTTCGTTATTAACGCAAGTTTTAACAACCGTCAAAATCATGCCATTAGTATTCCAAAACAAACTGCATTCAAGTAAAACATTCAGGCATGTTCTGTCAATCGCATTTCGCCTAACATTTTCTATGCGAGATGAAATCGCACGAAAGGTGTTCTGGAGTTCACAATCGCAAGAAGTTTTGCGACATCAACACGCAAGCAAGTACTGAAGTAAACTGATATATCTGTGGTTTTCATGAATAAGAGCGTATGTTCAATTTTTCTCATTTCAAATTAAAGATACAAAATTGTTACATTTTAAGTGTTTTTTTAAAAGGTAAAATAAATTTTTGAAAAATATGGATCTATAACACTTTTCTTTCCAAACCAACAACACAACTTCTACATTTTTTCAAATAAGTTTCAACACTAACGTAGTATGTTGACAAGCATTGGTTTTCTGAAAAATTATTTCTTATTAAAAAAACACAGCGCCGCCTGAACACATTTGAAAATTATATTTTGATATTTGTTTAGTTAATAGCAAATCACAATCAATTGTGTGCTTGTTTTTTCTACTTTTGTGGTTGCATCGGCATTATTTGCGTTCAGCGACAAATCATTTATATCTACTTATGTATGTACATAATTTGTTTTGTCAGAACACAATTTCGATGTCTAAAATGGTTTGTTTTTTCCAAATTGCTCTGCGATCTGATCCATAAGGAAATGTATCCTAAAAACTAATTAGAATTACCTAAATCTAGTTTATTGTATAAAAAAATTGAAAATTTTGGATACTATGATCGTAGCTTCAAAAATAACTTTTTTTGGCTCTCCTGAAAAATTTGATTTTTAGACATGCGCTGTTATTCATGAAAACCACAGATATTTTACTTGAACTAGAGTTTAAACTAACAATAAAACAATGCACAAATTAAACTAAACATGTTTTCTTGTATATTTTGCAAAAATTAATAAGATTTCCAAACTATTGAAGTTAAAAATATCAACATTAAAATGTTTCTTTTGTTTTCACAATTTTTTTTGAGTACTGGCGATTCGATTTAAACAGCTGTTTTACTTGATCTAAAAAAAATAGCAAAACGCTTGAACGACAGAACATGCAGAAATAAGTTTGGCGATTTGCAAAATGCATGTGGTTTCAAATTCATGCGAGTGTCAGAACATGGGCGATTTGCTTCATCTCTAAATTAATATTCAACGCAACTTATTTGTCGAAAAGTTTAACTAAGATTAACACGTTTGAAGATACATACATATATATATATATATACTCGTATGTATGTAAATTTCGAAGCGAAATTATTTTCAATATTATTAAATTTTTACTCTATACGAAACGAATCGAGTTTTTCTTTTCCGTGTTGTAAAACATTTAAATTTATATAAATACGTTGTTCAACACTACGGCATAAGAACACAAAATCCATTCATACATTGCGTGTATATTAGTGATGTTACGAATATCAAATTTTAGTATTCGCGAACACGAATATTTGAAACAATATTCGTCATATACGAATGTAACTTTTAAGGTTTAAAACCAAGTCAGAATTTAAAATCGATTCTATTTCAATTGGTGTTATGAACAAGTCTTGATTCGATAATAAACAAAAAGTATGTTCGAATCAGATGTTTTACTTTGTTTACAGTTTTTACTACCGCCATTTTAAGCATAAATTTATTAACAAGTGAGACATTTCAATAATAAAATATTTATTTCAAGAAGCATAAATTGTCTTAATAAGAATAAAAAAATTAAATGTTTAGCCTGAGGTTTCATGCAAATGTATGTACTGTTGGAGGAAGGAAATTTATAACGTGTGAAACGCAAAAAATATTGAAGGATCATATCAACCCGTTGGAACTACCAGAGTCAGTGTAGTGTATCGAGTTTTTTTTTCCCGGTAGTTGATTTTTCTCTTTGAGCAAAGCGGATTATTTCTGCCAAAAAAAAAAAAAAAAACGATAACATTGGATTCTATAACAGCTAATTCTGATTCGAACATGATATCGATTTCTGTAACACCAAAGCCATTTTACTGTCGATTTGAATTCTGATTCTGACAGCAATCATATCCATATCAACCCTGAATATGTTTCAAATTTATTTGGAAAAAATCCCTCCCTTTATGCCAGTAACAATAAATTGAAAAAAAAAAATGCCACTCTCCTTTAGATATTTAACAATATTATGACTTTGAGATGCCGAATTCGCAGACCTCTACTGAAGATTTACTTACATACTTTCAGATTTTCTTTTTCTTACTCTATGCTTTTAATTAGTAATTCAGTGGTGTTTACGAGAACATATTTTCGCAAAAGGCGCAGCCATCTGTTCGACTTTCACATATTAAATTTTAGTTCTTCCATTTTTTAAATCCAACATTCATCTACCGAGAATTGATTATTAACTTAATATGATATGAATATACAAGTACATATTAGACTTTAACTTTTAACTGCTAGTTGCAAAATAAATATGTGTGTCCTGTTTTAAAAGAGGGTTAGTGCCTTGCGTCAAAGATAAATAAAAATAATGTACTTTTTTAAACTTTATATATTTTTTTCTTTGGAAAGTATGTATGTGTAAATTATTCGAGAAATATTCGCTTGAATTTGGCGAATACGAATATCTTGAAATAGTCAAATAATCGAATACGAGTATTCGTAACATCACTAGTGTATATACCGCGAATTATTTGAATAACGAAAAAAATAAGAAAAAATAACATACATATAATGTTATTTGCAGTCACAAATTCGACTGCAACATGCATTCGATATCGATCGAAATTTCCATTTAAATTTTATTGAAATTTCCCCAGGTTGAAAGTGCAAAGTTTAGATTCGAAATCAGATAACGTGATGATGGTGGTCTCCAAACTGCTTCATTTGCGAAATCATTATTAAAATTTTTATAAGTAATTTTAATCTCAAAACTAGATATCAGCAGCTCAATACATCAATATCGATTGATATATTGATTGATTGAGCATCGTATTTACTTTTCGAGGTTTTATCAGGGTTATTCTTCTTTGTACTCTTAACACCGATCAACCTATTCTTTCGTTCAGGAATAAGATTGTATTACCTGAACTCGTTTTCTAGAGTACCGGCTGTCTTCACTCCAGTGGTCATACTGAATTCATTTGATTAATGGAACTCGTAAAAACGTGCAAGTGACAGAGTTATCGAATACAAAACTATATATCTGGACGCCTTAAAATATTGCGACGATGATAAAAGAATACAAATTTCTTTGTCTCTCCACCAGCTAAATTAAAGCTTGATGTGTTCAACCCAAAAACAAAAACACTTTAATTTTGAAGTTTAAATTAGCAGCACTAATTTATGTGACAGTTTTCAGTTATTATGGGATTTTTTTGTGGTCTGGCAGTTTATTATAAATATGTATGTATTAAACTGAAGGAATGTTATTAAATTCTGTTTTAATATGATCAGTTCTTAGAGTGATCGTAATTCGCAAGACATTATCAAATAAGACGTTACTGCTGCAAAATTCTACAGGAATACTCTGAATTTCGAATCAAAAGCAAATGTTTTTCGAGTTACTCTTGCTGTTTAGAATGAACGTTTTGATATTTAAAAAAAAATATTTTTTTTTATTTTTTGCGGCATTACATCCATCCTCTTGTGAAGTATAATTTTCAATTTGGAAAAAAAATGCGAAGATGTTTTTGAAATCAAAATTTTCGCAAATTCGATGGCATTTTCGACAACTCAACTACATACTAACTATTAAGACATGTTCATAAATCACTCATAAATAATACATACATAATTACATTTGCTAATTTATTATTATGATTTTTGTATTGTTCTCCCTCTCTTTTTTTTGTATATTTGCAGACAAACGATAGTAGTCATTTAACTAATAGAAGTTCCTCGAATACGTATTGTTCAAATATCGTACAGTGTTGTCGTATCTTATAGTTAGTTATTCGTACTCCAAAAAGTATCACACTATTAAACATAAATTAACTTTAAACATTTCACTACAATTTGAATTGCCTCAATTAATTAGTTAAGTTAAATAAAATTTAAAATTAAATTTAAAGATACATTTTAGAGAATTCATAGTTAATTTTTTTTTTTTTTTGTATATTCATGGTCATTTATAAATCAGTTTCACAAAATTTCATTAAAGTTATTCCATATTAATATTTCATATGTTTTTTTATAAATGTTTTTTTGTTTAACCCTAAATTGTTTCATGTTACTATAAAAATTTTATAATCTCTATCATCATCCACGGAATATTTTAAATATAATACGTTATAATATACAATTTGCTAAATACATACTTTGTTGTTTTATATTTAGAAATAAATCTTTTGTTAAAAACTGTTTTTAGAGAATAATAATAATAATAATAATAATAATAATAATAATAATAATAATAATAATAATAATAATAATAATAATAATAATAATAATAATAATAATAATAATAATAATAATAATAATAATAATAATAATAATAATAATAATAAAATGTATAGAAAACTGAACCGAATGAATATTATTTAACAAAGAAAAAATATTTCAATTGCTCAAGATAAATTTAGCAACGGCTTATTGAAAATTATAGTGAAATGTTTTGGGTTTAGTTAAACTATTGATTTTTGCAGACGTAAAATTTCACATCTAACCCATAAAATTTAAAATCGTGCTACACTTGTTTGCCTTTAGACACAACGTTCAACGGCATTGTTTCATAAAGTACTTTTGAATTCCACTTTTATTGTTATTTTTTGAAAAATACATTTACTATTGGCCCCCAGATGGTGGGGGTATAAACATTTCGTTAACAGGGTGTTTAAAAAACCGTTATTGGTTTTATAGTTGACGTTACCAACACTCTCTTTTATAAGCAGGGCATGCCCTACAAAAATAGTAAATAATGCTGGAATCACATGAGGGTCGTGTTGGCTAAAGGCGAAAATAATCACTTGGGCTGTTAAGACTACCTGTTATCAATTTGCCGTGGTACAAGAGTTATTTTTTAGAAATTTTTTTTTTTAATTTCAGTTTGCTTATGAAACAGTTTAACGACTGCTGTTACTAAATCGAAGCATTTTTATACATTTGGTTGCTTGCATGTTTGTTTGTATTTATTTTTATTAACATCCAAACTGCCTGTCTCATTCAATTTTTAGTTTTTCATTAAGATTTATGGTGGCTTAACTAACACCATTTTACCTCACTTATTTTGGCAGTACCATTCAATTAAGTTCAAAGTCAAACTAAGTTATTTAAAACGTTAACGCATGAGAAGTTTAGTCTAGACTAAAACCTGTAACCCGTACATTGCAGTTTAGTAAATAATTATAAAAATTCAAATCTCCATGTCCGGTTTCGGGGAAAATTTTTATTTCCCGTTCACCATGCAGAATATGATATTTTTTATGGTTTCTTAACAGGCATTCTAAGTTATTTTTGGCCAGGAGGCTTTGAATAATTGTCATTATGCTAGCTAGCACGCTCTTTCGAATTTGGTGCACTACAAATTTTGGCGTAAAGTCTGCATAGAATGACGTATTTGTTGCTTCGGAGGGCGGAACAAAACAAGACAAATTTTAATGTCATTATGCTAGAATAATTATTGGCTCGATTATGAATACCAACCGAATTTTAGTTGCTTTGCAAGCCGGCAAATGAAAATTTTGTGGCTGCCAGCAACAAAAACTAATTAGAAACTTGTTCGGACAGCTCTGAGCTGCCATTTCCCATCAGCAAGTGGCAATGCAAGCTTGGCTGCCTTGCATAATTACGGTGACTACTTATCCTTTTTTCAAGAGGACATCTGTTGCTTTTAGATTATTTTTTAAAAGCGTTATTTTTAATTAAATTGTCTTTATTTTTATCACTAATTTTCTTTTTCCTTTAGATTTTAAAACTATAAGCAAAGTATATTTACATACATATACAAGTATATGTTTTGTTATACATATTTTCATTGCCTATTGTCAAAATTTTTTCATTTTTCTTTTTACACAATTTTCCTTAAGTTCTGCTGGGCAGAGCTGTAAAAGAATGATTAAAATTTGGTTTTTAATTAAAAATGATTTTAAAAAAAGCTTAATTGATTAATTTTACACAAAATGTGAATTGAATTACCACACGAATGCATTCCTCATGAATTAAAAATTCTCGCACGCATTCGCATCACTAAAAAGAATTAATTGAATTAAAGTTTGAGTGAATTCATTGCTGATTTAAGGAAAATCATTAATAAAAACCTCCAGAATGTTAAAAAAAAAAAAAATTTCAAAAGCGGTAATGATGCGTAGATTCTTTCAAAAATGAATCATTCTTTTGCAGCTCTGCTACTGAGCTAATTTTGATACATATATTATTTATTTTACACAAACAAAAAGGCTGTTGTTTTTTTTTTATTTTTTAATTTGTTGCGGAGGTACATACATGTACTTGATATTGATATACTTTGACTATAAGTTTTATTTTCTCAAAATATTTGGGGTATTCACACTGTAGTCATATCAGTCATATTGTCATAATGTCTTATTATTTTATAATAGTTTAAAAAAGTTGTTGTTGTGCTTGTAGCAAAAAGTCATATAATAAGACTTTTTGAGGTATGTTCATGGTTTGTCATAAAATAACATACAGAATCCTTAGTCGAGCAGCTGAAACTCGTTAGTCGAGCCGGCCGCTACTTATTAAAATCACAAGAATAAAAATATGTGTTTGTGTAACTGATCTGCCTGGCAGCTTGTGAACGTTTTTCCATATGTCTCCGTCTAAAAAAATAGTTCAGCTCATGTTACTGGCAACAGCTGCTTTTGTTTATATTTATTTCATCAAGTTCGTATAGATAAAAATCAATTTCAAAATTTTAATTGATAATGGACATTTTAGAAGATTTACAGATAATTTATTATTTTCTTCTATTAAAAACTCGAACTGAATTATGAATAATTTACATTTAAGCCAAAATGTAAATGTATGCGCACTAATCCGAATAAAAAATGGAGTGTAGTGGAAGATGTTTCTGTTTTTATCAGCTGGCACAATTATGACAGCACACTACATTATGACGTGGTTGTTATTTAATGGCATATGACTTTATGACTACAGTGTGAATACCCCAATTAAAATTTCAACATCAATACAATTGAAATTAATATCATCCAAAACAGGAAATACTTGGCAACACTGGAAAAGGTATGTTCAATGTTTCGAATTTTTTTTTTCAGCTGCGTTAAAATTGACAGGGGTATCGGACAATGGGACCGGGCACTCCCCATACAAAAAAATTACTAATGTTTGAATATCTGCCCAACTAAAGCAAGGAATGTTTTGAAGTTATCTGTTTGTTACTATAAGACCAAAATACAGCTTATGGGCTGTGCACATATTGCGTAACGTTGTTTTCGGAGATTTTATAATCCCCCAAGCCAAACAAAGACGTATGGCATGTATTACATAACCTCCAGTTAAAAGTAGAAATTGACTCGAAATCGTTGGGTATTTCGCTAACGAAAAATCGACTAACTACTACAGTGGGCACAAGTAATGCAAGAGTTCGCCTTTTGAATCTCTCACTCATGTACATGTCCACGCACTCAGTACATACATACATAAATGTTAATGCCTTCAATGTAAGTGTTATAATTTTGTGTTGGCGTCGATTACAATTGAAAGTTCGTGGTCAGTGAATGTTAAACATTTAGTAAAAAAAAGTGTTTTTAAGGTAAAATGAGCAGAAGTCAACTAAAACGTTGCATAAAAAAAGAAAAAGAACAATTAATTAAAAATTTTATAAATATTGAAAAAGAAATTTGATATATAAACAAAAATCCAAAAAATTTTAATTTCTGTAGTATTTTCATTAAGGAAATATCATTAGTGATCTAACTGGTACATTTTGGCTAGCGAAATAGTTGGGTTTTGCTGACTAGAGATTTCACCGGTCTGATCGTGTCAATTGACTACCGTCAATGTCATCCCCATGTTAAAATCGTCAGTCGAGTGCATTGCTAGTAGTTAGTGGTAACGACTGGTAGTTAGCGAAATAGGTAGTCATTCGCTAGCTACGCCGACTGCAGGGTCCATACACAATGTGTGTGTGTATCCATGTAGCATATAAACACATACTTACATATGTATGTATTCCGCCTGCATATTTTAATTTAATAAACTTTTATGAATGAATATTTTCAAACACAATAGTTGCAATTTGGCCTCGTTAAATCTAATTAAACTACGAGACAAAATCTTGTATTTTAGCAAAAATATAAAATATATTTATATTGCAGTGAAACTTCGATATAACGAAATCCCCCATATAACGCATTTTCTCTGAGTTCCCTGAAAAAACCTCGATATTGTAAAGTTTTTCATACAAAAATACACTATAGCAAAATTTCTATACAACGAAATATTCATTTAAAAGCCTCTATACAACGAGTTCAGAATAAAGTAAATGTTAAAACTCCATTGTCAAAATAACAAACACTAAATGTGTACACAAGTACATACGTATGTAAAGGCTCTATACAACGAAGTCCGAATAATGCAAATTAAATTTTAAACAAATTGAATGTTATTACATAGCATATTCCATTAATACAGAATTTGGATAAAAAACTATAGTTATAACGAATTTTATTCACTTATCTTCATTATTCGTTATAACAAGGTTTGATTGTTACATATGTATGTACAACAAAACTATAGCTATAACGAAGTATTGTAGCGTGATCAAACTGTCACTATAACAAACACTAACATTGCCGCATACATGCAGTGTCTGCAAACACACAAGCGTGTCAAATTGCATTGACAAACTACAACCAACTACCAACTACTACATGGCTAAGACCAACCGAGGTGGCAGAGTTCCTCCAACTCCCAACCCCAATTCCACCAAATGACACACCCCAATAAAACCCAACAAAACCCAATAAACCAATTAAAACTAACATTTTCTCTCTCAATTATTACTATTCTATTACACTTTTAGGAAAGAACTCCCGTCACAAACAGCATCAGAGCTGTTACAACAACAACAACAACAACCAACTACTACACCCTTGAGTTTGATCAAAAGGGCCGTCGCATAAAGTACTTGAATAAGTACTGCATGCAGTTGTGCACTTGCTTAAAAATGTATGCGCTGTTTTATTTATATCTATTACTGTTGGGACACACGCCGCATGTTCACCGTGAGAAACTAAAAGGAATGTTTCTTTATAGTAAGGTACCCCTAAGAATTCTTCTCATAATTAGTATATAAGACAATGTTATTTAGTTTAAAATAATCATTAATAAATCAGACTTAGGAGCTCCGCCTTACAAGCTCTAAGTAAAAACAAAATAATAAAAATGAAACTCTTTTATTTCACAGTATTTTTCGATATCCTTCAATTTCGTTATATCGAAGTTTCACTGTAATTGTAATTTTGTAATTATGTACTTTGAACTTTATATTATTAGTATGTATTAATATTAATGTTAATAGTAAAATATTAACAATGTGTATTTTTTCTCTGATTATTGCATTACGAACTTTAGCCTCTATAAATATCAACAAATATTAATACAAATAGTTTATTAACTAGAGCTTTTCAGATTTATTTTTATTTTCCATTATTACTAAATGTTAGAAACACAATTACAAATCATTTTGTAATATAATACACCTTTCAAATACAGCATACCAGAGAATATTTTTAAGAGTTTCTTTCACAGTCATCATTGTGGAAACAATACGGACGGAAAAAGCCAAAAATCAACAATGTTGCCAACTATCGAAAGTGAAATATTTTGGTCCTTCGAACCTGATAAACCCCCGCGATTCCTTGAAATGTTATAAAGAAAATATTCTCTATATGATACATAATATAGGTTATAACACACTTATCCTGTCGAAAACATGTATGTATGTTAAATAGATTTAATAATTTATATTTTATAATTTTAAAAAAGATCCGTATCTTAGCGCAAGTGTACAAATTAGAACAGTTGCATGAATGAAAGTTTTGACTGATTAGTTTTTATGTGTTCTTAAATCAATTTTGTTTTTTTTTTAACTTTTGTTAAAATAATAATTGATATAGAATTTTAATCCCGTGAATCTCGTGAGTATTAAAATTCCTATTTATTAAATCGTATGCATTGCCTTATTTTTTCAATAAAAAAATTATATAAAAACCTTTTTTAATATCTTGAAACAAGTACATTAATTAAGTTTTCAACATTTCAGTCCATTTTTCTAATGTTGAAATAAATATATATTTAAAAGTAATTCTACAAAGTTTTATATATGAGTACAGTACAACCTCACTAATCCGGACAGATATAGTTTCAGCTATTGTCCGGACTACAGTTAAAATAAATTTTTAACCGCTTGTAATTTGTTTTTATTACCGAACAAAAATAAAAGTACACATAAGAATTAATTTGCATTTAATTAATTTAGAGAAAACATAAAGAAAAATACTTAAAGTGACCAAAAATATTAATTTTGAAAAATGAGAATTTATTCGTTTCGAAAAATTTGTGTGTGAATTTCAAAATTAATCAATTGCTGATTCATTGATAAGTTTTATTTATTATTTTAAAAACTTTCAAAAATATAATTTAAGACAATTCCATAAAATGTCCGAACAATTTTAATGTCCGGATTACTGGATAGTCCGAATTAGCGAGTGTCCGGATTAGGGAGGTTGTACTGTATTGGCAATATTTATTGGGTAATTTTATTTATCTTTTATCATTTATCTTGAAACTGACCACACTTATTGAAACGATTTTGATAAAGTTTTTTTTTTTATTTTATAAATAGCTTGTTATCCCATAATCACTCGCAGACTGTTTTCGCTTAGTTTTAGAAGTCATTTTAAATAAAAAAAAACCTGCTATTAATTAATTATTTTCTTCACAGTTAATAATTAGTTCGCTTCAATTATGAAAGTTTTAAAGACATATTTTTTTTTAATTATCTATATATGTTAAGTGCTGATCTTTAAGTTTCTATTCAAAAACCAACTCGTTTCTAGGAAATCATTATTAATATAAGAATATAGTAGAATGCTATTAAGTACGTATGATCAATTATAATTAACTAATTATAATTAACTATTAAAATTTATTTATATTAACGTATAACTTACCATATTTTGTATTTAATAGATGATCGATCGATTCTTACATATCCATAATTATAAGTACTACATACTTATTTAATTTAAAGATTGACATATTTTTATATTAATTTCATGTTGAAACATTTTTATACATTTGCTGATGGTTAAACAATATGTTTAAGCATTTCCTTACCAATAATAAATACAATTTTATAAACACAAAACTTAGACATAGTGTAAAAGTTATATATTTTTTCCAAGTATTGGTACAAGACCATTGAGCTGCATGTTGCCATCCCCTGATATATACAAAATTACTTTTATTTCCTTCAAAAACACAACACTTTGCTCTCTTATAAATACATCACTATGCAATTACTCTTAAATGCATTCTAGTTTAATGCTCTCATTATAAGCTTGGCCAAATTACACACATTAACAATTTCCTCTAACGGCGACGCCAACCACTTAATAACTTATTTCACCCATGAAAAAATAAACGAACAATAAACAACAAGAACAACAACAATGTTATTTGTACACGTGCAAACACGAGTAAGCAAGTAGCCGCTGCAGCAGCGCAAACATCAAAATTTTGCCATTGACTTCACTTGTGCTTTCTTTTCGTGAAATTTTACAAACAATTACGACTTTATTAAATGATCTTTATTAAAAATAACACTTTTATTATATTTATAAAACTTTTATTAACACTTTTATCAAATTTTACTGAATATTAAGGCACTATTTATATTATTAATTAATTTTTTAACCAGACCGTATTAAACATGCGTGTCACCGAACTAATGTACTACATATGTATGTATGTATGTATGTAAGTATGTCATTCTTAACAATGCAAGTGTAGGCAGTAGGGATGCCAGTGTTAAATTAGGCTGCATAAATAGTGGGACTTATTTGATAGAAACTTAACGTGCATATATACACCTACATTTTGTGATTTATGTCTAAATTTAAATAAATACATAGCAAATAAAATTAAATATATTCATTATAATATCACAAATTATTTAATTCGAAAGAAATGATGGGCTAAAAAAATAAACAAAATATACCTGCAAACGTCTATATTAGTTGGAGTTGTTGCAAAGTATTACTGTTGCAAATTAACACTTTAAAAATAAAGATGAGCTAACACAGCTCTTTGCAAAAATTTGAATAGCACGTTTGGTACTTTTTGGCATTTTCAGTAAATTTTAGCGTTTTCACACCCTTTGTCATTTACAGAGATAATATTGCAACTATGTTTATTTTAAAATGCTTAAGCTCTTTTTTGCTAAAACGAAAGTTGTATTTATACATTTAAATATTTTGGGAAACCTGATTTACTATGTACTGTAAATTTACCAATTACATACTTATGAATACGAGAGTTACGAGTTTCATATTACAAAGCCCTGTTTGCTTTATAATGTTTTTTTTTTTTGAAGTAGAAGAGAGATATCGCCATATAAAACGTAAACCGAGGCAAACAATTTATTTTAAATTTACATAAAATAGTATGGGTATTAGTTGCTACGTTGATTTCATTTTCATTATAATGTCGCCAGGCATAACACTAGAAGCCTAAAATTGTTTAGAATCACGGATTTTGATATACATAATGTACAATAATTAATTAAAACCCCGATTTTGAAACGATAAGTAAATATTTGTATAAAAGTTCAGTGACCTTAAGTACAAGTAATCCATCCACAAAACGATAGTAAACACCAACCTCCAGGTTTTTTTTAATAAAATGTGCTGAATATTAGTTAGCTTAAATAAATAGCTATGTATAAACTTGTTTTTTTCAAATATTTATATTTTTGTTATGGGTTAGCTAATCTATACGCATAAATATAAACATAAATTACTATGTATTGGGTTTAGTTTTTATATGGTTTAAATTAATTTGCGTTTAATTTAATTTTCGTATAGTTTAATTTGAATTGAATAGAAGGTATTTAAGTGGTTGGGCGACCCAGTTGCTGAAGGGTTTTCATTTTGGGCAATGCGATAATCGATAAAAAAACGATAGTAAACACCAATCTCCCGTTTTTTTTTTATAATAAAAAATTTTTTTTTTTTTGTAAAATTTTATTATTTATTGAATCTTCAATGATAGATTAAATTAACAATAAGTTTTTCAAATCTTCAATCAAAAAATATTAAATATAAGTTTAGCCAATGCTAAATAAAATTTTTATTTTCAACGTGCAGAATATTAGTTATCTTAAATAAATAGTTACAAACTTGTTTTTTCACAAATTTATTTATTTTTTGTTATGGGTTAGCTAATTTATATGCATAAATATAAACATAAATTACTATGTATTGGGTTTAATTTTTATATGGTTTAAATTTGTATTGCGTTTATTTAAATTTAAAGTTCGTTTAGTTTAAATAAATGTGAGAATGCTATAATAAAAAATAAAATTAAACAACAAATTGGGAAAGTGTATGTCCTCTTACAACTGTTTTTTGACTAGAATATTCCTGAATTGATGTTCCAATATCGTTTGCAACTGTCACGAAAAAATAAAAGTTTTGATACTTACATACATATGTACATATATAATCATTATATATACATATATAATTGCCACATTAGTTGTTTTTAATCAATAAGTTATTTATCCAACTCCCACATAAAAATAATAATATTTTAATTGACTCATGTATATGAAAACAAACGAAAGAGTTTATAATCAAAATGGCAATCAGCTGCTTTCTTGAAAGCAAATTGAAACACACAATTTGAAAGACAATTTAAAAGCAAGTTTCCATCAAATTTTAAAAGTATGAATGTATTAGTAAAAAATTGTGAGTGTATTGAAATTTAAAACAAAACTTGATCGCGTGAACCCCAAGTGAGGTACATTCTATGTACTAATAGGTACATATAAATGTTTTTAGCTCCATTTCATAATTAGTAGTTTTAATCGATTCTCTTACAGTTTTGTTGTGTTAACATACTTACACATTAGTTTTTGTTTATTCTAATTAAAATTAAATAAATAGGTATAATTAAAATAAAATATATAATTGCTAATTTCGTGTCGTAAAATCCTTCGTAATTAAAAATTGGTAGATTTTAATCACAACCGGACAGAAAGGGAATTTTATATTTATATAATTGCAAATTTCGTGTCGTAAAATTCTTCGTAATTAAAAATTGGTAGATTTTAATCACAACAGGGTAGAAACGGAATTTTATTTATGGCAACGCTGCTTGTTGCTAAACATTTACTGGTCAGTTACTGGTTACGTACTTTTTTTATGTTGTGTTTTATGTTTGATTTTTCCCCCTTGTGTTTTTTATACCTATGTATGTACATCCATACATATGTATGCATGTGTGTAGAAGTATGTATGTATATCTGCTGCTACGTTCGTTCTTCGGCTGCTACTTTTACAAACTTCTTGTTTCAGCTACTTTTACAAGCAGTTGTTAACGGTACGCGCAAGTGAATGGAAGTGAAATTTACTAGAAATAAAAAAAGTCTTTTAAATGTAAAAATTAATAATAAAAAAATGTAGATAGGTATGTATTTGCAAATGTTTCTTAAATAATAATTTGATTAAAAAGTGGGAAAAGCTTAACAATAAAAAATAAATTTAATTGGAATATCGAAAAAAGTGTACCTACTATGTACTACATACATACATAATAATATGTACTTCGGTTGTTTTTTTTGTTGTGTGGTTAGTAGAAAAAGAAATTTTGTAAATAAAAATTAAAACCGCGAGTAACGGTAAATCAAAAGTGTGTAAGTAAACAGATAGAATGTGGAAACGTACATAAGTACATACATACATATATGTACATATTTATGTATAAGAATTTATTTATTTATTTATTTATTTATTTATTCATCTACAGAATCATATTCTTACAGATTACTTATCGTGGTTAATTATAATATTTAAATAACAACAACTTGAACATATTATAATTTAGTATCCATCTACATTTTTATTACATAAGTACATACATACATAAGTACATACATACTTATAAGTATTTATCAGTATCTAAAAAATGTGTGAATTTGATTAATGTTTTTTAATATGTACAATTCGAAATGTATGTATGTATGTACATACATATGTACATATGTTTCTGATTGTATAAATATTGTACATACATACATACATACATAGAGCATATACATACATATATACATGCATACATAGAGTATATATATACATACATGCATATGTATATATGTACTTATGGATGTACCTATTGGGGTTCGATTTTAAGCGCTTTTATTTTTGATTTCATGGAAACCGGTTTTTATAAATGTGCACTTTTCTAATATCGAATAAATCGGTTATTTAAATAAATTTAACCAGTTATTTACTATATCTACAATTGTTACATTTTTCTTATTCTTATTGCTACTATGCACATAATTAAAGTCTTTGAGTACCTATTTTGAATCCGTTAGAAGTGTCCATAAATTAATTGTGAAAAAACTGTGTTACTTAAGAGTTTAACTATTCAAAATCATTTTGCATATGTACATATGTATGTAGGTATTAATTATTGGAATTCTTAAAATCACGTATGTACCCAGCAGTCGGCGTAGCTAGCGAATGACTAGCGATTTCGCTAGCTACCAGTCGTTACCACTAACTACCAGACTAACTACCAGCAATGCAATCGACTGACGATTTTAAAATTGTACTTTACACTTTTCTGTTAGCATTTCTTTTCTTAAATATTCTAACAAAAGTGATACAAAAGAATTTGCTTCACATATGTATGTATAGGTATAATCGTTTATTTATTGGATGAAGAGCTAAATAGTGATTAAAGTGAGCAAAATTTGGAAAATAAAATTATCAATATCTACTATTAAATTTGTGCTAACACCAAAATAATAATAATGAAAACATTTTTAAATATTTTTTTTATTTAGACAAGTGTCATAAGAGATCTGAAAGACTTGAAAAATTACTTTATGCCACGAAGAGGTTGTGCTCCAGTGGATTGCAAATTTTGAACTGAAAACTGTTAAAAAGCGTTAGGTGGGTGTGGTGGAGGGGGTATGACATTTTCGCTCATTTTCGATTTCAAGATTTACAAAAACAAAAGGCAAATCAAATCTATGTATATGTATGTAAGTAGGTACATATATATTAGTAATGTTTACGGTGACCATCCGTACTTTTTTTAAAAGGACAGTCCTTTATTTTTGGCACAACGTCCTTTGAAATTTAAACAAAATAAATTGTCCTTTTTGTCCTTTCTTTTTGATGGCTAATGTTTTTCTTTAGTTTCCAGTTAAAAGTTTTATTTTCTCAAAATACCTAAATTTTAAACTCAATACAATATAAATTTATAACCACCCAAGACAGGAATTGCCTGGCAACACTGAAAACAATATTTTCAATTACAAATAATTTTTGGACATCAGAAAAGTCCCAACTAAAAGTGATTACTTTAGAATCACTTTTGATAACAAAGTGAAATTTTCAAATGGGCTTTGCAGAATTTAAATTGTTTTTATCATATAACATTGATATAATAAAAAAAATACATTTTTCAGAAAAATATCAATAATATATAATCCTTAAACTATTGTTTTTAGTTAGTTTTATTTATTGAATTTTAGTTATTTTTGTATTATTGGCTAAATTTAATTTTTTTGTTAATTTTGATTAATGAATTAATTTTTTGTTTTAACGACGTGTGAACTTCTAGCCATACTGTATTTCTGTTTTAAACATTAAAATAAGTACATATGACTACTTGTACTAGTCATACTTTGTTTGAATTATATTTTTATTTTTTATTTTATTGATATAAAATATATATGTATGTAATTAAGTTAATACCATTAATTTTTATTTAATTTTGAGTGTCCTTTTTTTTTGTCGAAAAATATGGTCACCGTAGTAATGTTACGAATACTCGTATATTGGACTATTCGCCGATTTATTATATTTAACTTCAACAGCTGATCTATTTTTTATTTTCAGTCTATTATCATCAACCGCAGATTACTTTTTCTCTGGGCAAAGATTTTTGATAATACTTTTTATCATAATAAAAATAGCGGATGTTAGAATAAAATATAACACGGTCTAATTAAACATTTACTCAAGCAACGTTTTAAAATTATCACACGATATGTAAATATTTTACAGTAGAAAATTTTACAAATCAGATGTAAAAAGCCTGTTTTCATGTTACAAAAGCCATAAAATAAATTTAAATAGTGCCACCTTCGTATTATTATAATAAAAAAAGTGTTGTCGCTGATTTAGATATTCTTCAATATTACACACAACGATACAAAACAACTCACAAAAATATATAATTTGCTTTTATAATAATTTACACCACTTTAAATGCGCATTTCTTGTGCTCTTTGGCTCTTTTTGCACAGTGCGAAAAAAAAGCGCACAACATAAACGGAATACCTATAAAAAATCAAGCAAACACAAAATAATTTAATTACTTGAATTAGATAATATCTATCTACATACCTATAATGTACATAAGTATACGTATATGTATGTACTATATAGTTTTAGTGCAATAAATATTTAATAGAGTTCAGTACCGACCAGAGACTGGCAAATGTTTTTGTTAATTTTTTTTTTGGGTTCGTGAATAAAACTATTGTGCTATTTAGCGCTAGTGATTAATGGTAGAATTAGTAAAATCGTGTCGTGATGTTGCGCATCAGCTGATAAAATCCGTCGCATACATAAAACATGTTAGCGGTTATAAAAAATGTAGTAGCAACTTTTGAAACGTAAAAATCTACAGAAAATAATTTTTTATGTATCAAACGTCAAATTTTGACAAAAATAACAATAAAAAAAGCCGCGTAATACGTTTTAACTAACAATCAGCATGTTCTGTAAATCACATTTCATCAATGAGATTTGATATCACACGAATGGCGTTCTGTGTACATAATTTTATGATTTCAAAACGTTCAGCTAATGCTCTAAACTTTTCAAACCACTTTGTTATTTTTGCGATAATTATATTGCAAAAGTAATAAAATATTACTTAAATAATAACCAATGTTTTCTTTATTAGTTTCCTTGAACAAATAATTGTTTTTATTAAAAAAAAAATAACATGAAAATGTAAGAAGAAAGCTTACAGTTGTAAAACTGCTAATGCACGAACAATAATGCATAGAACAATATTGCAGCGCCTCTGTTGTTAGGTACATACGTAGACGCTTTAACTTCCTGAAGTTGTATGTGTTGCCAGTATATTAATTGTTGCAGTTCGCCTTCGTCAGCCAAATAGTTCAAGATCAATTATCACAGGCATCGAATTCACATTAATAGTTTATCAATTGTCGACATCGACATAAAAAGTGTTATTATTGTTGAACCACCATACTTTTTGAAAACAATAATTATCGTGGTAATATATTTTTAAAAATGTACATTAGGGATATAACTTTTTGGCATAGCACAGTCCGATAGAGCTTAAAAAACTATAAGGGAACGTATATTTATTTTTTCGCTAAGGTCAAAAACGTTCACACACCAACCGCGATGAAGTTTTGAAAATTTTTAATTTTCTTTTTGGTTAAGACAAATTAATAATATCTTTGTTTAAAACAAAAAATAGCTCAAGTATGAAATTTCATTAATATTTAGAGATTGTAAGAGATTTTTCCGCAATCCAAAACCTTTAACCTTTTTTAACGAAAATAAATTAAAAACTAATTAAAAAAAAACACCGTATAAAATTATGAATATTCAATATTGCATTTAGTTTGGAAAAACCATTTGGTGTGTGAACATTTTTGAGAAAAATTACAAAAGATTATAATTTTCGTGGTTAATAGGACATGGTTGACCTTGTGATACCATACCATTCCCCTAATGTACATAGCACGAAATTTATATTCCTATTGACGGCTATAGTTTCAAATGGTATAATAAATTATACCATGGCATCCATTAAGCTGGAGGTACATAACATGCGTTCTACGCGTCAACGCATTCTATGCGGCTGTCAAAAAAGTTGAATTAGTGTAATTGTATATGACAAGTTACACAGCGTTGAACGCGTTGAAGTAGTTCTACTTTCTACTTTTGTCAGCATCCTACGCGTCACTCAAAGCGATCAGCTGTTTTTGATAGCCGTTTTGATGGTTATGTTGCTGCACAAAACTCGTCCTATGTAACTTGAAATTAAGAAAAGCGTAGAATGCATAGAATGCTCCAAACGCGTGCAATGCGTTGACTCTAAAACGCGTGATATGTACCTCCTTTAGTATTACCAACCCAAAATGTCCTGGAGTTGCCATATAGAAACGTGCAACATACATTAGGGGCGCTATTCACCAACTGTAACAACAAATTATAATATAACAACCGTTATGAGGCACACATATCGCTCCTTTATTGCAACGTAGTCATATCTCAAGAAAACTTAAACGTGGCAAAATGCATTTTAAGTTTTAAAAACATAAGCATTTATATGTTCGGCTTGAGCATATACATATGTAAGTGGTTATAACTTCGGCTTAGATAGAGATATGTTTATGAAATTTTTTACAAATAAAGAAGGTATTGAGAAACTCTTTTTCATCTATAACTGAAAAATTTTTCTTAAAGATATGACTACGTTGCAATAAAGGAGCGATATGTTTTCGACTTCCACAGAAACAGGATAAAACAATTAGGATTAGTAATTATTTGCTGCTGAAAATACATACATACATACTTCGATTCAATATTAATATTCTTATATTTTATTTTTAATTAAACACACATATTACCGGACATAACGGGCTAATTCATGATGCATGTTTGTTAGTGGTTGTAAATATGAGTCAAGAATATTGTATGAAAGAAATAAAATTTGAATTTAATCAATAAACAAAGAAAAATAAATTAAATTCTACGTTTCTTTAATCAACTTTAAAAATGTTTTCTAAGTTTGTATTGAATTGTGTACAAGTTTAGTAGTGTTTGGATTGAAATGAATTTTGAAACCTTCGCCATGAACACAGTCCGTCGTTCTTATCTTAATTAAATAGAATTCGTGAACAATATTTATTATTTTTGCACAATTTGTTTATTTAAAATGTTCGATGAATATGAGATTTAAAACTGGAGGTTTACTCTGTAATTCGATTCGAATTTGTATGTTATTTATTTAAATTGTATTTCGAAATCATTTCCTTTAAATTCGAATTACTGAGTAACTCTCCTGTTTTTAAGCTTCACGATGGCATTATGATTATGCTGTAAACAATAAAGCATATCGGTACCTTAACATGCAAAAGGTTCTAAGTCTACTTTTTTTTGAAATTGAGATTTCAATGCGGAAATGTATAATAGGTAAAAATGGATTGATTACAAAGCAATAAATTACAATTATCTCGTTTTTTGCTGTTGTTGTTTTGTAGCGATGAGCAAAAGCGCTTAGTCGAATTTATCACAAAATCTTTTATCTCGGTAAATACTTATTTTTTTCATTTTACTTTAACGCTCATAGAAAACAAAGTTAAATCCAAAAACAAAATGCATTTCCAGAATTCAAAAATGTTTACGCAAAAAAAACTTTGATGTTTTTCGTCTTCACTGTAAAATTTTATAATATGAACTTAGAGCCTTTACATGTTAAGCCAGCGATATTATGTACAGCTGTAGCTAAGACTCAGCGAAACATTTTGATTTTGTTGTTATTACATCCATTCTCTTTAAGTTGTACCAACATCATTTGTTTAATCTGGCAAATTATTTTACAAATATTCAAAAGAAAAATGTCTATTTTAGATAATGGATTCCAATTATTAACAATAAAAATATGTTATTGGCACAATTAAAAATGATAGTGTGGTAAATATGATAAGAAAAACTCGCTAGATTACGCTACATTTTACGCCCATTAATTCTTTCCCATAAAAATATTGCGACGTTATTAAGTTGCCTTGAACTGAGATGGCATATTATCTATCAAGAACTTGATCCTCAGCTTGAACTTCTGTTTTCACATTTAGGTACTTACATACATATGTATATGTTTTTGAGCAAATATGTATGATTTTGTCTGAACACTATTATTATTAATCTTCAGATTATTTCACTTTTAGTTAATCATGTTAATTTTGATCTATTATTTTGAATCTTATTATATTCAGTTCTCTTCTTAGAAATGTCTTTCGTTTGATGCAAATATCATTTTGCCAAAAGAATTTTGAGCACACAGAAACTGGAATAGTAGTTGAAATTGGTGAAAGCATGCCCAGCCCTTTTTGAATTTAGAATCCTTTCGTGTATTATAATTTTAATTTTTGAAATTACTACGAACTGCTTATTATCAATATTTGGTAAATTTAGGCTCCATGAAAAATGGCCCGAAACCAAAAATGAAAAATGGCCCCAAACTTTTGTATTGAAAACAACAACACGAACTTTGGGGCGATTTTTCATATTTTAGTTTGGGGCTATTTTTCCTTTTTCATAGAATGAAAAATGGCCTCAAACTCGAAAAAAAATACCCCAGAAATAATTATGGTTGTTTTCAATATAAAAATTTTGGATTCAATTTTCAGTTTGGGGGCATTTTTCATTGGGGCCATTATTCGTCAAATAGGAAAAATTGCACCAATGAAAATGGCCCCAAAATGAAAAATGTTCCCAATATTTTTACACTGAAAACAACAAAAAAAATTGTTTGGGGCAATTTTTCCTATTTTGGGGCACTTTTTCATTTTTGGTTTGGGGCCATTTTTCATGGAGCCGAAATATTAGATAGACATTGTTAATATATTTCAAGCAATAAAGGAAAAAATTTAATATCTAAACATCCCATTAGATTTCAATTGCACGGCTGAAACCTCATGTTTAAAACCTTTCACTACTTTAGTGTTGTTTACAGCACTCCCCTTTGAAAACCCATTCGTTTAATACCCATATCATGGTAGCACTGATTATTAAATTATATATTAAATACGTACATTATTATGTAAATATTCGGTTAACGAATTTTTCAACAGAATTTTAATTAAATCAATAAATAGAAATTAACCGTAAGTAGTTTTATAACAGCCGACTATCCTATGAAATGTAATTAACATAAAATTGATTATGAACTAATGTACTCGTATATATTGTTCGTAAACGACTCATTGACATATACATTAAAAATAATCTTAAGAAATAATACTCAGATCTTTAAGTCTACACTTAAACTGTGAAAGCCTGTCATTTAAGGCGCATTTACATTGTTTACTACTACGTTTGACAAAACAAAATTGAAAGGAATTTTTTTGAAAACAGTTATTCTCAAACTCTATTTACATATAAAATAAAAGAAAAATGTACTTGCATACATATGTATGTATGCATGCATGAATCCATTTCAACGTGGCATTTTGCTAATCTAGCCGGACATTACTTTTTTTGTTTTTTATATTGCTTTTAAAAATTGATGAAACTTGGCACAAATATGTGTTATGGTCATAGACTATTTATGGATGAAAATAAGAAAAATCGGACCAAGGGGAATAAGTTCCCCTTGGAAGAGCTAATCGTACCTCCGAAAAATTAAATTTTGTTTTAAGTTTTCCCGTACTTTTGCTTAAAAAATGGAACTGTTAACGTCGGCGAACGAATGTTCAAAAACCTAAACTTGGACCCAGGAGGTCGTAAAATGCCATATTTTCCGTGCCTCCCTTTATGGGCGGCGACATTAATAATGTTAATATTAAAAGGAATGAATTACTTACGCTTTAATACCATAAAAATTTAATTTTTAAGCTTTTATAGGAAGGGGGAGGTATCCCTCCAACGCCTCCCCCCCTCCAAAAAACGAGCTTCTGGATTTTATAATGTAATAAAAAAAAAGAAATTAATTTAAAATAAAAATAAGCCTGAATAATTAAAATTTCATTGATTAAAACATAAATTATTACAAATTATTTATAAAAAAAACGCATAAATCGTTTGATTATGAAATCTTATTTTTAGTAATCGTTAACATTTAAATAACAATGAAAAAAATTAACTAATGCAGGTTTTTTTCAATTACTGCTTATGTTAAACCGCTAAAACACCCAATAGTTTAGACAAAATATAAAAATTAAGATTAGTTTTTTTAAGAAATTTACTTTAAATACTTTGCAACCGAATTTTCATAAATCGATTGAGTAGACAAAACATAAAATATTCTGCTGTCTGTACTTTTATTCTGTACGCTTTTATGTTGGACTTTAATTTGTGTCTTTTTTGTGCGTCTATGACGTATCCCAGCAAATATTTCGATGGAAAAGAAAAGAGAAAAAATGCAAATAAATATACCCTTCACTATTTCTAACATGGCGATGTCATTTAATTCAATTATTTGATTGACAAATGAGCACGTGCCAAGTGTTTATTATGTCAAATGTCATACTCACTGTTCTACTCAATAATTATGTGTTTAGGGGCCATTTAAATATTTCGTAAAGCTCTTCCCTTTTTTTTAACCCCTTTTACAAATTTTTCAGTGCAAAATTTCCAGTGAATTCCAAATAATTTTATATCCAAGTTTGTATTATTTAAAACCTGGTCACACTGCTCTCTTTGGAATAAATTTGTTAATGTAAAACTTTTCCACAATACGCAAAAAATATTTGCTATGAAATAATTTTTGGTATACTATTTAAAATTTTATTGAATACATCATTTTCAATAATTATTTTTTAACAGATTTTATGACATAATACAAAAACCTTTTATGGATGAATTTTAACACAAACCAATGATTTTCAATTGCCTATTAAATGAAATATCGAATTATAATAAAATATGTATATCGATGGCTTAATATAGAAAGGTCATATATCGTTTTTTTTTTTTTAAATCGGTTTGTTTACATGTTCTGCTAAACAAAACTCAAATACACCTCCCTTAAAAAAATTCAGTTTCTTATGTTGACGAATAACAGATTTACAGTATTAATTATTATTAAAAAGCCCAAACTAACTAAAGATTTGATTTAGTTTTTTCCTTCTCCTGTAAAGTTGCTAAAAGTTGAGATACGACCTTTCTATATTCAGCCATCGATATGTATACTATACATACATATATTAAAATAAAAAACCCAGTGCTGGAATTAAACATTTAAACACATTTATTTTTAAAATCCCGTAAAGTTTTATGTGTTTTTTGACAAATTTTCATTACGAGTCAGATTTGATATTTTGAATATAGTGAAAATGACATAAAAATCATATAAAATAAACTATAAAATGATCGAGAGATCTGAAAAAAGCAATACCGCGCTGAAAGAAGTTTTCACTTCAAAAAACAAAAGACTTAAGAAACAAACTTAGTGTCAGGTTTTTTCGTTTCAAAAACAAAAGACTTAAGAAATAAACGTTTCAAAATTTCTTGAAAATTTTAAGAAAATTTGATGAAACCCTTCTATTGCTAACTTAATCGTTTCTGATAGACCTTCAGCTATTGAAGTATAAATATATAAGGAAATATTATGTTCTAGATTTTTGGTAATATTGTCAGTAACACCAGTAGTTTGCGAGTTGAGTTATACGAGGTACAACTTCACTCAAAAGAAACAATTTTTGGTAATTTTTTGTTTTTAAAAGTCAAGCCATATTTCGGTAGATATTGTACCCAGGGTAATGAATGAATTATAATATATCAAATACAATATACCTTGGTTTTTCCAAAAATCACAAAACGCCTAAGTAACCGTTCTAGTGTTGCAGAAAAAGTTAAAAAAACGTATTTGAAAAAAAGAAACATATTGGAAAGCGCGAACATAATTGAAAAGCTGAAACACATTTTCCTAAATATTCCTAAATATGTACATATATATAAATCGGCATATTTTTTTATCTTCATTCACTTCTTTCCTGTTCCGGTTAATATTAAACAATTTGAGCAGTATGGCAGTGTAACCTTTTATATTTAAAAAAAATCGATCGCCCTATAAATGGCGGAGTTCTGAGAAGGCGCCAAAAATAACAGGAAATTGATAAGATTCTACATTCCTACAATCGCCTATAAGTTAGTTGAAATATTATTACCAGCGTAAAACGCAAATGTTTTATAACTTTTGCATCATCAATTTGTTGTACATACTTGAAAATTAACTTATTTCTGATTTTTATTTGTCATAACCTAAAATTATTATTCGCAATTAGCGCTAAGAACACTATTATTAAAAGTAATCTTCTAGCCTTTCTGTTCACTACAATTAAAATCACCTTTAGTGCTTAATTTTCAAAATTTTTCTAAATAAACTGCAAAGTTGCCAGAAGACTTCTTAATTCTTCTAAAATATGCAAATTTTTTGAGGAACTTTTAGAGTGGGTTTTTAGGATAGACTTTAAGCGTAGTTTCAATCTACATCCAGTTAATCTGAATAAAAATTTAATCCAGTACTAATTGTGTTTGCAGTTTTTAAGTGAAAGCTAATACCGCGCCAAATGGTTATACTGAAGAATAAAAAATGACAGCACTATACTTCAAATGGCAATTTGTTTTTTTCCAAGCAACACTGCATTTTATGCAAAAGAAGAACAAATTCATTTTGAATTTTAATTAGTTTATAACTGAAAAAAAAAATTTGCATATAAAAAATTATAAAAAAAAAAAATAAAATTAAAAAAAAATCTTTTATTGAAGTTCTTATTTTTTTTATATAATATTTTGACTGCTGGTCTTTTTACATATGTGTTGTGTTACCATATTTCGGTAATTTTAATCCACCAACATTGGCCGCTTAAACGTTCAAGTAAATCTAGTTAATTGTCTTCTTAAAAACAGATATATATATTTAGTCCTTTAGAATTCCTAGTTGGAACATAGGGCCATTAGATAATCCAAATTAAAGTTAAATCTCTGATTGGCCACCTAAAAACTTACTTTTATTAAGGTGTTTTTTTTTTACAATTGGGTGGTGTTACTACCGGTGTAGGAAGGTATGTGTCCCCAATTTGGGGATTTTAACAGTTCTTTGGGAGGGATTTGGGAGTTTTTTTCCACTTTTATTGGGTAGCTTAGCTTAGCAGGTTGCTGTAAAAAGAAAGTTGATTCCATCCCAAATTGGGTCCTGATATGGTCCCATTATGGTGCATGTAGAAAGGAGAAAAGGAAAAGGGTAGATTATAAGAACAAAGATCAAGTGCCATCATAAGAATTTGAAACAGAGAAAAAGAAGAGCCTGCAGGAACGGTCGCTTTACAGTCTTAAACGCAGTTGGGTACCCAGCGAGAAAACCACCCCGCTACTATTTATAAAGAATCTTAAGTTCCTGAGTTCTGTTGCGGAAACTCGGGGAGGTTATTGAAGGACCGTCTGCCTAGAAAGATATGACGCTAGTCCCCTAGAGCAGGACAGCGACATAGAAGATTCGTGATATTCTCCTCTTCTTTCTCGTCATTATTGCTTAAGTAGTAAAGGCGTTGGTACGGGAGATGCAGTAACCCGTGACTGCGGCCATATGGTTGCTCAAGTGCAATTTTAGGACTTGCTTAGTTCTATTAACATCAGGGCGAGGGTGGATTATTGCACCATCTGGTTTGGGCCATCTGCATAAGATCAAAATTAATACGTTCTCAGCAGGATGAGAGTGGACAACCACAGAGATTATCAATATCAACATCCCCAAGCAGGGTTCCGCTCTAAGCCTGAAGTAAATTCATGTTATTAATTTTCCATATTTCTTTTCATATATTTTGGCTTTTGCCAATAATTAATAGTTTTGTAGAAACAATATTTTCATTAACACGAATCGAATAGAATTAAAATAAAATCCGGGATTTTTGTTTTGTGAATGTGAATTTAAATTTAGGAAATGAGGCAATATTTAGCTGGCTACACTCACTGGTCACTACGTTAACCTAAATCTATTTTGAAATGTTAATAATTTTGTAAAAGGTAACACTGAAAATGTATAGTCACACGTTGGGATTAAATTAAGGGACTTACAACTTAAGTACAATAGGTATATTTTTTATTTTCTTTAAACTAATTATTTTCAAAAAGTTATTTTAGTTTTATATGTATGTATGTATATACATTAATTATAGTTTTGAGTAATTCACATTTTTTTAATGATCTTTATTACTCAATGTAACAAAATTTTAATGAATTATTAATTAAAGTTAGCGCTTAATAATTTTTAATATTTCTTAAATTGTTTTAATTTCAGTTTTAATTACGGTTGCGGTTGATATTGGCAAATACTTTTTAAATATTTTAAACTACATATTTTTCCATTTGCAATGAATTAGTTAAAAATTCCATAAAAACGTTTTCATAACACAACTGCAAAATATTAAATTGTGAATTCAGGCATTAAATGGAACAACAAGAAATAAATATAAACAAAAAGTTGCCATAAACAATATGTATAGCAACAACACAAACTAGATACAAGAAATAATAGTAAAAACAAAAAGTGCCACACATAAAAAGAAGAAGAAGTATTAAAAGAATAAGTGGCATCAAGCAACAACAATAATAATAATAAAAATAATTTTGTTTGTAAAAAGTCCTTATGAAGTGCAATTTGATATAAACAACATTCTCTCACCCACCCACGCTCAGAGACATTCACCTGCACACATACGAGCACATAAGCATTTAGTTTAATCAATATGGAGTTGTCATCGTTTATGCAAAAAGCAAAAGATGTTGAATTCCAAGATGTCTACTATACCGTTGAATTAAAGAAAAATTTTGGTAAGTGAAATACTTTTCATGTTCTTTCTATTACTTTTACTTTTCAATTCACGTTATTTTTGTAGGTATAAATGCGTCATTCTTTATTCAAATGATGATTAGTTTTATTTGTTTGCAAATATTTTTATTAGCATACTGGTACAGTGATAATTTGATGACCTAACGTAAATACATACGTATGTTATTATGTATGTATGTATGTATTTATTTTGTTTGTTTTTTTATATAAAACATAAATAGCGCGGAATTAATAAGCTTTAAATAACACGAATTTGTTTTAACAAATCACGCTGAATCGCAGTTAATTTTGGTGGTAAATACTCGTACATAAATACAGCATACTAAAATCTATTTTAAATTATTTGGTTATAGAATTAAAAAAAATGTATTAGAGGATGTATTATAGGAATATGTACCTGGTTTTAATGTAGTTCCTTTTGCTATTTCAAGTAGCAACGAAATAAGCTAACAACGTTTGACTATAAGTTAATTAACAATAAATAACATTGGATAAATGCCAACAAAAAAAAATATTATTGATATCTGTCGCATTTTTAATTGTAAAAATAAAGATTTTATTGTCGTCTCATTTTACTATTATTTTATTACTTTACCAAAATAGTTTGAAATACAAATCACATTAAATAAAAGTTAAGAAAGTGTTAGAAACAAAAGCTGAATCGTATAGACGTAGAATTACTGGCTTATGGCCAGTTTTTGACTTCATATTTAAGTGTGTAATTCGTTAATTTTTATTTAAATTTATGTTGTGTTTAAATAAGATTCCATTTTTTCACTGAGTAACTAAAGTTCTTATTTAATTACGATGAAAATATGGTAGCACTACGTAAAATAAAAAATTTCCCACAAATGTCCCTAAAGAACAGCTGACTAAAACATATAAAGAAAAATCCAAGATAATATAATTTTATTTTACTTAAAAATAAGAATAATAAGGAACTGCTGAAATGTTTTAAAAGAATAACAGCAATTTTCAAAATCATTAAATGGTCAATAGCGACAAAACAAGACAAAATTTTATGCAATTTGCCAGCAGCCACAAATATTTTATTGGCTCTATTTTATATAAGAAGAACAAGGTTGTTCATTTAATTATTAATTAAGTAATTTTTTAAATATGCAGTCAAAAACACAATTTGGTATTTAATTACAACTTAAAAATAATTAACTGAAATATCAAAAATTCGCCCTTTAAGTCTACGTTCACAAGTGAAAGTTTTCTTTCATGAAAGTGGTAGTTTGCTGGTCGGTTAGCAGAAACATCGGCGAAGTAAAATAATTAATAAAATGCCTGCTAATACAGCTTAACAAAGTTAATGCGTCTACTTAACACCGGAGGCGCCTCAACACTGCCTTAAAAATTAACATAACGCGCAAAGCAGCGTTGTGAAAGAGTTAAGTCTTCTAAATTTTCAACATCTATCTTCTCTACCCTATCCCTCTCCCTGAGTTCCGGCACAGTGCAGTGCATACGTAGGGGTCATCCCCTGAGTGCTGGTCTGAATTAAAAAAAAAAAAAAAAACCTATAAGTTTTTGTTTTAAATACAAAATTTTTTTACAATTGGCAAACAAATTTTCCTTTGCCCCAAATTTTTTATTGAGTTTCTATTATTTAAGAATAATAATGGAACATTTTTGGATTTTATTACATAAATTTGTACGTGAATTTTTTTGACGGCAGAGAAAAAACTTTAATAATTCCCTTAATAGTTAATAAATAAATTAGATTGCGATTTCCTTTGATTGTATGAAATTGATGCAAATACTTTTATTATTTTTAATATGTACTTAAAACGCCACACAATGTTGGCATTTCCAGTTTGTTCCTAGTTTTATTCCTATTAATATTAACTAGTGTCTACCAACGGTCGACCCAATAGAGTTTCATGCGCGTGTCCACGTCTTGTTTGAAATGTGACTTTGCCTACTACTGCGTTCGACACAAACTGACATAATTTATGAATACAGTCGAATTCGGTTAAGCGAAATTGTAAAATTACTAGTACTTTGTTCCGCTTATGCGAGATTTTCGATAAAAAGAATTTTGGATAAGTGAAAAACGTTTCAGTTAAATGAACTCACTTGAAAATTGCTCTGTAAAACGAAAATACAGCATTAGAAGTAAAACATTTGTGAACATTGTTTTAAATTTCAGATTCATTTTAAAAATTATATATAAGCTTGCAACGACATTTGAAAATAATAAATAGTGAATTATATTTCATTGAAATAAGCGGACACTAAAAAGTTTTTCGTCACCAGTAAATTAATAATTTTTTCATATAAAACAGTTTTTATATAGAATTGCTTGTATTAGTAGTTTTATTGAAATCTGGTAACATTAATAAATAAATAAAGGAACAATTTTAATGTACTGACAAAAGTGATTATAAAACAATTAATATTTTAATATGTGTTTAGTTTTAATATAGTGACAACAAATTGTTTATCTGTGATATTTTTTCTTATTTTTTAATTATACATTTTTAATATATTAACTGCCTGTTCGCCGATATCGAAGAAGTTCTTTCTTTCAAACAATTACATTTAAAACAAAAAGAAAATTTTTGAATTTGTTTTTTTTCAAATGTAATTGTTCGAAAGAAAGAACTTCTTCGATATCGGCGAACAGGCACTAAGTTTGTGTTTGTTGCGTTTACACTAAACACTGTGATATTTTAAATAATGTAGAAGAAAGATTAAATATTGTAATAAAGACAACATCCCTGAAGAAGTTGGAAAATCCCAACGAAACGTAGGATGAAAACCTAAAATACATAAATAATCTTTTAATTATTATTTATATATTCTAATAATGATCTTGAAAGCCTGAATTTTGGGGAATAAAACAAAAACCAAAATAAAATATAAATCACATATAAAAATTAATATTTTATTTAAACTTACACATTTACTCTTCTAATAAACTTTGCACTTAAATTTTGTTAATGTAATTTGATGCGACATGACTATATACGACTAAAACACATAATTTAAAATACATAATTGTAAAATAACTAAAGGTTTGGTAAATATCACAGTATAAAATTATTTTCCTTAACGTTCTAATATCACAGTTGGAGTTACACTAGAGTTTAAACTAATATAATATTATAAGCGGCATTGGTGTTGTCTTTGTCAGAGTTGCTGTTCATTGCTATATCCATTTTTTGTTGAATACTCAAGCTTTCTAAAGTGTATCTTTTATTGTATTTTTTTTTTTCCTTATGTAATATTTTTACATTTTCGAGATCAGCTGTATTAAAATGATCTGAACAATGTTGTGATAATGCAGTTGCTTGTCGTCCTTTATTAATGTCATTCTCATGCTCAGCAACTCTCACTCCCAAATTCATTTTTGTTGTTCCGATATAAACTTTTTTACAGCTTTCGTTTGAGTTTCCACTGCATTTTATTTCATATACAACATTACTTTGATCTTTTTTGTTTATTTTGGTTTTAAGATTTGTGAGCAAATAAAAAATAATAATTTTTTCTTATATGCGGTGTTTGTTTTATATAAAATAGCTTATTTCTAACGAAAATATGTGTCAATTAAACGGGATTTCTTTTAAGTGGATTTTCTTTAAAGCAATTGTAATTGCTTTGAAATTGATCAAAAATAATAAATAAGAATTTTTATTTTCAATTAAGCGATTTTTTCTATTAAACAGCGTGCTTTTATCCGAATTCGACTGTACTTTTTTTGATATAATTCAAAATATGTACCAGCAAGGGCTAAACATTCGTATCTGTGTATATTTAAAGAAATATGGCAACTCTTTGCTGAAGAAATGTCGGTAAAATAACGGTAATATACATCAACTATGTTTATATTATCATTTTAAATCTAACGGAATCTTCATTTATTGACATTTTTAGCGTCGGGAATACTCATACATTTCAATAAAAGTTTAATATTCAAAACACTTACTTACATATGTATGTATGTACATATATACATACATACATAATTTAAAAAAAACTGTTAAACTTAAAATGTGTACAAAATAATTTGATTGCCAACGCCTTACGTGTTCAAATTTGTTGACAATATCAATGACACTTAAATATCATGCACATAATGCGCAATGTGCGCAAATGTAATGGAATATTTACACAAAAATTATATTAATGATTTTTGTATTTATTATCTAACTCTCCTTGATAATGAAAAAAGATATTATGTGTAAATATTGAAACGATTTAATTTCGAAAAAGTTATGTTTGTTTCTAAACTTTTTTTATACAAATTTGTACATACATATGTATGTATTTTATAACCGGATTATTGCATATAAAAAAAAGTCATCATATACTTCACATGAATGCAAATATATTAATATAAAGTGCGATGACTTTTAGAACCATCTTAACAATGATTCATAATCGTAAACATGTTTTTTATTGCTGTTAAAATCAAAATTAAAATTAAATAAATTTAATGCAATTTTTAATGATACAGTCACACGGGAAATTATACGTCCCGCGAAAATCTACACTCAGAAAATTCTGTAAGTAAATTTAACTAAAAATGTGATATAAAATAAATGAAAGTTCATTTTATTTTAAACTTTTAAAAATCAACTCAATTATATTCTAAAAAAATATTGTTACATGCAGTTTAAATTATAATTTCAGTTAACTTTATGTACAAATTATTTGACTATATGTACCTACATATAATATAAATGACGGACAATTTTGAAAGCCACTGAAAATCCATATTTATCTGTACTTGGTTTTTTTTAATGACTGTTAGAATCATTTAAAAATTAGAATTTCAATAGCTTTTTCATTTAGAAAATGTCTGCACGGAATACTTCTGGAATAAAATACATTCTGTTACTGTCACAATATTGTGAGTGTAAATTTCGGGCAAAATTTTCAACATTATATTAACAAAATTCAAATTGGATAATTTCTTGTAAAAAATAAAAGTTATAGTCAATTCAAAGGATTTTTCGCAGTGCATTCGCTTTCGTCGCTGAAGCAGAAACAGAAAGTTTGGGAAAGAAAAATGAGAAGCTCCAAACATGAAGGTGGTTCAATTATGGTTTGGAGGTGTATGTAGGCGGCTGGGATAGCTTCTATCGCGGGCTTTGATTCGACCGAATCAAGAAATTTTGAAACGTTTGTTTCTTAAGTCTTTTGTTTTTTGAAACGATAAAACCTAACACTAAGTTCCAATTTTTGACTTGATATTTAAGTTATAATTATTTTTAAGTTGTAATTAAATACCAAATTGTGTTTTTGACTGCATATTTAAAAAAAGTACTTAATTAATAATTAAATGAACAACCTTGTGTATTCAAATAATAATTAAGATATACGAATTTCCATATGTTTTGACTGCTTGTTCTTCTTATATACATACAATAAAGCCAATAAAATATTGCATAAAATTTTGTCTTGTTTTGTCGCTATTAACCGTTTAATCATATTGAAAGATGCTTTTATTCTTTTAAAACATTTCAGCAGTGCTTAATTATTCTTATTTTTAGCTAAAATAAAAATCAATTTTTTGGATTTTTCTTTATTTGTTCTAGTCAGCTGTTCTTTAGGGAAATTTGTGGGAAATTTTTTATTTTACGTGATGCTACCATGTTTTCATCGTAATTAAATAAGAACTTTAATTACTCACTGAAAAAATGGAATCTTATTTAAATACAACATAAATTTAAATAAAAATTAACTAATTACATACTTAAATATGAAGTCAAAAA